>ML675604.1:33498717-33755589 GCA_007922155.1 Mesoclemmys tuberculata | reverse complement strand
GGCGGCGGCCGGAGGCGGCGGGGGAGCGGTGGCTGCCGCCGGCGCGGCCCCCAGCGACAGCAGGAGCGGTGAGAGCCGGGGCGGGTCCCGCAGGGGGCCTCCGGCCGGGCCGCGAGCGGGGCCCTGCGGGGGGCGAGCCGCTCGGCGCCTCCCGTCCCCGGCCGGGCGAGAGCCAAGGCCGCTGGGGCGGCTCCGGGAACGGGCCACGCTGCCCCCGGGAACGGAACGTCCTGGGGAGCCGCTGCGCCGGGCGTCCCCGCCGGGCGGGGGCTGTTCCTTGCCTGGGGGCGCCCGGTCTGTTCCGCCTTTTCCCTCCCCTCTCGTTGCCCGTCCCGGCGCGTGTGGTGCGCGCTCACCCCAGGCTGGGGCGGGCGGGGGGCCGGGTCGCTGGGGCAGAGGCGGAGAGGAAAAGTGACGGGGGGGTCTCCTCCTCGGGTCGGATCGTGGCCTTGAAACCAAAAGGCCAGGGAGGCGTGTCATCTGCTCACACCGAGCGTGGGGCTGGACCCTGTGATGGAGCCTGAGGTCAACTCGCAAGTGTGTCTCCCCCCTTGTAAGAGGACGTGCGTTCCGGGCGTTAGTGTCACGCCGGTGGAGAGCACTTCCCCTGCTCTCTAGGCACTGCGGCCCGACAGTTTACACACCCTGAAAGCAAACCGGTAAAGGCACCACTTCGGGGGCTGGGAATAGCCATCTGAGAATTGGCAGCTGCGAAGATGAGGGCATAGATGTCTGTGATCAGCACAGCCTAATGAAGGCTGCTACTGTCTGAGTCTTGGGTGGCTATTCTCACCGCTGCATTTTTTAGAAACCTGCTCCCATCATAGGGCCTTTGGGCACGCTTACAGCTTAAGCTCTTAGGCAAGTTATTTTTATTTCTTCAGATTTCTAAACTAGAACGGTAGCCATCCATCCAGGGCTGTAACAAACTGTCCGTCAGCAACCCCTGCCTATTCACCAATGGCTAGGATTAAAAGGAAGTCAGCCACCATCCCCTGCCAGCACCCCGGCTCCAAACACTTACTTTGACAAAGGCTTGCAGGGAGGTCAGATGTGTAACTGTTTTGCCGTCCTTCGCAGGGAATATTGGAAGAATTATATCATAGGATTATTGGACTGCACTGGTACAGGGCCTGTACCATTCATGTTCAAGCAGAAATCCTCTTCAAGATAAATCTTTGCTTTAAAACGGGTGACATAATACAGTGCTCTGGGTGGAGATTGCTCCTTCATTTAAAACACTTGTTAGAAGTGACAATCTGTTTAGTCAGTTAAAAACAAAAAACTACTCCTGGTTTATTATAAAATGGCAAATAAAAATAAATTTAAAGTTAACATGAAGTCAAATGCCATCATATTTGGAGACTGTCATTCTTTTGAAATTGATTTTCCCTGCAAGCCATGTTTTGGCTCAGAGCACATTGATAGGCTGCTTTCTTGTGGAAACTTATTTCACCATTTGCATTTTTTTGGTAGCATGCCAGACTTTAGTTACTTTAGATGAATATTCAGAATTGTACAAACCCCACGCAAGTTAGGGAATTCTGGGTTTTTCTGACAGACAAGTAAAACAGTAGGCCCTGGATGTTCATGTAGTCAAGTCTGTGGACACTCAAGTCTGTGAAGAGCCCCTTGGAAGCCAGGACCAGTTTAACTTTTTCCATTATCAGTACATTGACAAGGCTGGGAGAATAGATGCAATTGGATTTATACTTTGGTGTGACAATTTTGCACACTGCTCTTAATCAACAGTGACAAATTTTCAAGAGCATCACTTCATTTTGGGGGAGGAGGAGAGGTCCTATTGCATATATTTAGTGGAATTAATATTTAACAGTTAATTACAAATCTTTTTACTTCACTAGGCCTCTGTCAGACTGTTTTTATAAGAATATAATTATACTCTGTATAGTTCTGTAAAGTAAATTATAAGGTCCTGTTTTTGGTTCGGATGCACGAATGGGAAAGATTGAAGTTAGAGAATTTGTGCATCCTTTTTACCGTTGTTGTCATGCTGTGTGATAACACAGACTTTTATTTAATCAGAGGATAAATATTGGGCCTGTTAGCCCACATAAGGTGATTTTGGTTGACGTATTTTCAGTATGAACTGCCCACTTCAGGGTGACAGAACGAGGGAAAAAAATCCTTGTTTGTTTGGTTTTTTTTTGGTCTCCCTAACCCAGATTAAACCAGTGGAATACCAGAAGTATTGTGGGTAGATGTGGTGTGTGTGTGTAGGGGTGTGTGTGTAACCATACCTCATTTCTTGTACAGATGCCTTTTGAAGGCAATGGGAGTATTACACAGATAGCACTGTCATTTCCCCTCTGGTTGGATAGTTTTTCCTTTTTAAAGAAGAAGCCTGATTGTGCCAAGTACTTTGAATACCTTTGTTCTGTTCTAATCAGGTTCTTGAACAGTCCAAGCTGCCTTTTGGAAAATCATGCTGAGAAGTTCCTTTTTATTCAATTTTTTTCTCTTAGGATTCAATGCATGTAAAAATGCTAGTCTCTTTGACAACTCTGGAGACTGAAGTCCACTTCTCCATGGCACAGGTGCAGTATTGGGCAGTGCAAGTATGTTCAGACTGCTCTGTCAGCCCACGTGCCTCATCCCTAACCTGACAGGACCACTGGTAGAAGTGAGAACTTAATTCAGTCTCTTGTCAGGCTTTTGTCTTCACCACTGAGACTGCCAACAAAGATGCCCGTTATGAAGGTATTTGTTATGTGGATGCTAACCTCATTTTGCATTGGTCACCCAACAGCCATCAGATGGTAACTCCTGCTTACAGTTGTCTTAGGTCAGGGGCAGTCAATTATTTTTTGTCAAGGTCCGAATTTCTTGGTCAAGGTATAGTCTAGGTCCAGAATCCAAAGAAAATAATCATAATTAAAAAAATGACTGTAAGTAAATAAAATGATTTTGGGGACTGTTCAAAAGTGTCTGGTGGTCCAGATTTGGCCCGTGGCCTACCTATTGACTATCCAGGTGTTAGGCTATATTCCAACTGGTATGTCTAAAGCTTTAGATTGATTCAAGACGCGGTCTTCGAAAAACCCAACACATGCCATGCAGTATTGACTACACTATAAAATATAGCAGTTGTGCAAGTGGGTCCCCCATCTGGGGGTTCATAATAAAGTCTCTGCTGTCTTTAAAGTCTATGAATCTTAGTTGAAGCTATAGTGTAGATAGGGTCTTAGAGACAAAAGGGTTAATAAATCTGATATATTTCACTTATTCTTAGCTGATTAAAAAGGATTTTTTCAAGCTGGTGAACAGGGGCAGCTAACAGGAGTTTTGTAAGGGAGTTCTTCAGGTTAAAGGAGAAGAGACTATGTGACCCTTGGGGTGAGTTTGTTGTCTGTAGTGTGTGGGTTTGTGTTTGTGGTGTGCTTGCTGCTTGTCTGAAGTATATCATGTGGTCTGTTTGCTTGGGGTACTGTGTGCTGATCCTGGTGGCCTGCTAGGCAAGGCTGAGAGCTTTTTGGGGATGTTTTGATCCCCAAGCCCTTTAGCACCCATCAACGCTTAACCAGTGGGTGGGGCTACTCAAGGAGAACCAGGGTTTAAAAAGCCCGCTTCTGAGTCACCAGAGGAGTTAGCAACCAGGGGCAACTAAGAGGGGAGTTCTGTGAGGAAGTTGAGAGGAGGAGTGGGGGGGTGGGTAGGTACACTTCATTAACATTCTGTAAACTAAAGACAATAATGCCTCCCAACCCCAATAAAAAACAAACAGCAATAAAAGAAAGAGCTGCAGGAGGAAAAAGAGAATGCAGGCAGAAGTCCAGCAAGAGAGTGGAGGCTATCCTGTTTATTGCGCCACATGCAACATGTATGATTACTTGCCCTGTGGGCAGGTGGCATGTGTGTGCATTTGGTGAAAGGAGCTCCTGGCCCTCAAAGACCGTGTACAGGCTTGGAGACTAGGGTGGCTGAACTGGAGGAGCTAAGGGAGCCGGAGATGTACATAGATGAGACTTTCTGGGCGGGACACAGTAGAACGGTTCCACCCCCCGATCTGACAGCCTCTGTACTTATGAGGAGAAGGAAAATCTCAGGGAAGGAGAACATCAAACTGGAGCAGAGGGAAACGATCCCATAGTTGGGACCTTCCTTATAGATGATGTCATGGTATCCTCTCAAACTGAGGATACCTCTCTGGGAGGGAACTCCAGTTATTAGGAAAAGACAGGTAATAGTAATGGAGAACTCAAACATTGGAAACAGATAGCTGGGTTTGTAATGACCTGGAGAACCACATGGCGACTTGCCTGCCAGGTGTGAAGGTTGTGGCTCTCTTGAGACATCTAGATAGTGCTGAGAAGGAGTTGGTGGTCGTGCTACATGTAGGGTCCAGTGACAGGGAAGCATAGGAGAGGGGTCCTGGCTGCTAAATTAGGAGACTGAAATCCAAGACCTCCATGGTAGCATTCTCTGAAATGCTTCTACTTCCACACGCAGGGCCATGCAGAACTGCAGGGTCTCAATGCATGGATGAGATGATAGTGTAGGGAGGAGGGGTTTAGATTTATTAGGAAGTGGGGAACCTTTTGGGAAAGGGGGAGCCTACACAGGAAGGATGGGCTCCACCTAAACCAAAATGGAACAAGATTGCTGGCACATAAAATGAAAAAGTTTGTACAGCAGTTTTTAACCTAAGGGCTGGGAGAAAGCCGGCTGGTGCGGAGGAACATGTGGTTTGGACAGAGACATCCCTTAGGGAGGATCTATTAAAGGAAATTCTCTATATCCTAGTAAGGAGGACAGGATGGAAGAGGATAATATATGGATAGGATCTGATGAGACAGAGTCAAATAAAAAGAGTCCCATTCCGTTACATCACATAATGGTAGACAGCTAAAAAGTGACAGTTTTTAAGTGCTTATGTACAAATGCTAGAAGTCTAAATACTAAGATGGATAAACTTAAGTGCCTCGTATTAAATGAGGATATTGGTATAATAGACATCACAGAAACTGGATGAAATGAGCATAATCAATGAGACACAGTAATGCCAGGGTACAAAATATATTGGAAGGACAGAATAGGTCATACGGGTGGGGGAGTGACACTGGTGGGGGAGCATATATTTTAATGAAATAAAAATCTTAAATGAACTAAACTGTGCCATAGAATTTCTATGGATAGTAATTCCATACTTGACTAATAAGAATATTGCAGTAAGGATATACTACCGACCACCTACCAGGATAGTGACAGTGACTGTAAAATGCTCAGAGATTAAAGAGGTTATAAAAACAAAAAACGCAATAATGAGAGATTTTAACTATCCCCATATTAACTGGGTACATGTCACCTCAGAACGAGATGCAGAAATAAAATTTCTTGACATCTTAAATGACTTCTTCTTGGAGCAGATAGTCATGGAACCCACAATAGGAGAGGCAATTCTTGATTTAGTTCTAAGTGGAACACAGGATCTGGTCCAAGAGGTGACTATAGCTAAACCACTTGGTAATAGTGACTGTAACATAACATTTAATATCCTCTGTTGGGGGAACACCAAAGCTGTCCACCGTGGTAGCTTTTAATTTCAGAAAGAGGAGCTATATAAAAGTGAGTAAATTAGTTAAACAGAAATTAAAAGGTTCAGTGCCAAAAGTGAAATCCCTGAAAGCTGCATGGAAACTTTTTAAAGACATCATAATAGAGACTCAATTTAAATGTATATCCCAAATTTAATAACATAGTAAGAGGACCAAAAAAGTGCCACCATGTCTAAGCAACAGGGTAAAAGAAACAGTTAGAGGCAAAAAGTACTCTTTAAAAAGTGGAAGTTAAATTGCATTGAGGAAAATAGAAAGGAGCATAAATTCTGGCCAGTGAAGTGTAAAAATATATTTAGGAAGGCCAAAAAAGAATTTTAATAACAGCTAGCCAAAGACTCGAAAAGTAACAGCAAAAATGTTAAGTATATCAGAAGCAGAGAACCTGCTGAACAACCAGTGGGGCCACTGGATGATTGAGATGCTAAAGGAGCACTCAAGGAAGATAAGGCTATTGCAGAGAAACTTAATTAATTCTTTGCATTGAGATTCACTGCTGAGGATATGAGGGAGATTCCCAAACCTGAGCCATTCTTTTTAAGTGACAAAGCTTAGGAACAGTCCCAGATTGAGGTGGTGTTAGAGGAGGTTTTGGAATAAATTGATAAACCGTAATAAGTCACCAGGACCAGATGGTATCCACCCAAGAGTTCTGAAGGAACTCAGATGTGAAATTGCAGATCTAACAACTGTGATATGTAACCAATCATTTAAATCCGCTTCAGTGACAGATGACTAGAGGATAGCTAATGCGACGTCAATTTTAAAAAGGTTCCAGAGGTGATCCTGGCAATTATAGGCCAGTAAGTCTATCTTCAAATTTGTTGAAATTATAGTAAAGAGCAGAATTATCAGACATAGATAAAACAATTTGTTGGGGAAATCAGTGTGATTTTTATGAAAGGAAATCATGCTTTGCCAATCTGCTAGAATTCTTTGAGGGGGTCAACAAGCACGTGGACATGGGTGATCCCGTGGATATAGTGTACTTAGATTTTCAAAAAGCCTTTGACAAGGTCCCTCACCAAAGTGTCTTAAGCAAGATAAGCAGTCATGGGATAAGAGGGAAGGTTGTCTCATGGATCAGTAACTGGTTAAAAGATAAGCAACAAAGGGTAGAAATAAATGGTCAGTTTTCAGAATGGAGAGAGGTAAATAGTTGTGTCCCCCAGGAGTCTGTACTGGGACTGGGACTGTTCAACATATTCATAAAAGATCAGGAAAAAGTGGTAAACAGGGAGGTGGTAAAATTTGTAGATGATACAAAATTACTCAAGATAGTTAAATCCAAAGCACGCTGTGAAGAGTTACAGAGGGCTCTCACAAAACTGGGTGATTGGGCAGCAAAATGGCAGATGAAATTCAATGTTGATAAATAGAAAGTAATGCACATTGGAAAACATAATTTAGATAGGGTCTAAATTAACTGTTACCATTGAAGAAAGAAATCCTGGAGTCATTGTGGATAGTTCTCTGAGTGCAACAGCAGTCATAAAAGCAAACAGAATGTTGGGAACCATTAGGAAAGGGATGGATAATAAGACAGAAAATGTCATATTGCCTCTGTAAATCCATGGTACACCTAAATCTTGAATACTGTGTGCAGATCTGGTCGTTCTGTTTCAAAAAAGATATTCTGGAATTGGAAAAGATACAGAAAAGAGCAGCTAAAATGATTAGGGGTTTGGAAGAGAGATTAATAAGATTGGGATTTTTGAGTTTGGAAGAGAGACAATTAAGGGGAGATATGACAGGTCTATAAAATCATGACTGCTGTGGAGAAAGTAAATAAGGAAGTGTTATTTACTCCTTATCACACAAAAACTAGGGGTCACCAAATGAAATTAATAGGCAGTAGGTTTAAAACAAACAAAAGGAAGTATTTCTTCACACAGTGCAGTCAACCTGTGGAGATCCTTGCCAGAGGATTTTATTAAGGCCAAGATAACAGGGTTCAAAAAAGAACTAAATAAGTTTATGGAAGATAGGTCCATCAGTGGCAATTAACCAAGATAGGCAGGAATTGTTGTTTGCCAGAGGCTGCAAACGAGTGGCAGAGGATGGGTCACTTGATGATTACCTGTTCTGTTCATTGTCTCTGAAGCACCTGACATTGACCACAGTCAGAAGACAAGATATTGGGCTAGATGGATCACTGGTTTGACCCAGTATAGCCGTTTTTATGTTCAGAAGCTTTGAGTTGTGATACTGCAGTGAGTTTTGAGAATGTTTTCAGTTGCCCTAAGTTAATATTGTTCTCCTATAGACTACCATGACCTGATTTTCCCCACCACCACTCCTCAATTTTTTGGTAATATTATAACATACCTACAATTACACCCAAGTTATGTTAAAACAGGGATTCTCAAACTGGGGATAGTGACAACCTCACAACGTCGTGAGGGGATTATGGAAGGGGTCACGAGCTGTCAGCCCCCGTGCTTGCCTGTATGGATGGCATGGCCTGGGAAAGGCGATACAGCCAAAATATTTTCAGAGGGGGTCCCAACAAAGAACGTTTGAGAACCCCTGTGTTAAAAGAACATTCAGTTTGCGGAGTCAATCATTCAAAAGGTAGGAAATGCCAGAATTAAGGTTGCCTGTCCAACCTTAATTCAGCCCCCATGTGCATATGCATTATGCGACAGTCTGTGATTCCATGATTAAGACTGTTTTTCATAGTCTCATTTTTAAATGGATTTCCTAAGAATGTAGTTTCCTCTTTCCCTGCTAAGGCATTGTTTCAATACCCTTTGTAGACGGAACTATTTCCTCTGACTCACCACAACCACTTTCTGTAGCACCTATGTGATCGTTAGGTCTCCCATATGGGTAGTGACCGACTCTGACCCTGCTTAATCTGAGAGATCTGAATAAGACCATAGTGCAAGGTGGTATGGCTAGAAATATAATGCCACATTCTATGAAGTGACTGCACACCCATCTGTTTCACATCTATTTAAACTGATAATCACTCCTGTGATGTACTGTAATGCACAAGGTCAGCAACGTAGTTTCAACTTATTGGTGTCTTAAAATATGTCCATCTTAAGTTTATCATGATTACTCTCTGGATCATTTAAAATGAATAACTTTAAATGCAGGTGACATTCTTTAGTCTTTTCATAGAGGAAACAGTAGGTTGAAATATTATGTGGTGCTGAATACTAATGTCAATACTGTAAGTTTTGGGGAAAAAAATTGTTAAAGAGAAATTCCTCATAATTTATTAGCGTATTCACATGTGAAATCTATCCAAGCAGATTGAAAACAAAAAAACAAACCCCAGAAAAACTTAAGAGGTACTTTTCTGTAGTGTTTAACTGTGACTATACAAGTTCCTAAGAACTACTTTATTTATTTTCAGTTAGAAATGGTAGGCAGGAAGAAATATATACAAAATATTTTTAAACAGAAAATCAAAAAATTTGTGTAAGAATAATTTATCAGTGGTTCAGTTTTCAGAAGGAAATATTCCACATATTTATGGAGTACAAATCATTATGTCTAAGTTCTCTATCAAATATTTTCTGCTGTGTATAACAAATCAAATTCCATGCTGGCGTTTTGATGATACTGGGTATCAGAGTCTACTTGTTGAATGATTTTAAATAGGGCCACTTGTGGAGGTAGAGCACTGCTAAGTGTGAATAAGGATATACAAATCTGACCCTCAATAAGAGACTAAAGCGTAACTTGTGGTACATAATTCTGTTGATCTCAAACTCAATTGAATGTAACTGTTTTATTGTCTATACCAGTGCACTTTATTATTTTTTTTTAAAGAGCTTTCGTGCAAAATTTGTAGAATCCTACAAATAGGTACTAGAAACGATGCAATTACTTGCTTTTGTGGACAAAACAGTTAATAAAATGACCAATCTGTGCAGATAGAAGCAATTGTGTATAGTATTGATGAATATGATAAAGATTGTCCCTATATGTGTGAGAGGTAAGCAAATACACAGATGTCAGGAAATTTTAAAAATTATATGCTCTCAGAATGGTTAACTAAGGGCAGGACTCCATGCTCATGTGGTTAGTTTAAACTAAATATGACTAGCATAAGTGAGGGTTGCTGGGTCAAGCCCTATATTTATTACGAGGCTTTGCTTTAGTAGGTGTTTTAAAAACAGACTTCTTTGAAACTGGTGAGAGACTATTGAAAGAATTAAAAGGGGGAGTTTTCTTTGCAGCCACTCATTCCAGACCTCTCTCCCATTTGTTTGTCAATAGCAGTGACAAAACAGTTTCTGGGTATTGGAGAGGTCTGTAAACTCTTTCTCTACCCTCCCCTCCCTTCCCTTATCATACAGATGCACACTTTTGTCTGCTTGACAGTCATGGATCCTGGACCCATCCGTTGTTCACGACATCTCTGTGTACAACACCTTAGACAAAAGTTATTGGTTTGTCCACAGTTAAACAAGTTCAGCCTAAAGGTTAGATCACTGAGATGCCAAGTGACTTCACTTCCATTGCTATTCAGGGGTGCAGATGCTGGGAGTTGTATGTTGTATCAATCAGCATGTTGCAAGATTGGTTGTAAAATACAGGAGAAAAATCCATATGGTTTGCAACTTTAAAAAGACATCTGAATTACAGTAACACAAAAAGTGATTTTAAAGAAAATCATATACTTTTTCTAATTAAAGTCCTTTTCATAGAGATTCAGGATTACAGAAATGCAGAAGTTTTGAGGAAACAGCTTACTTCACAGAACTGAAAGTCCAAATGCAGAAGGCTAGCTCAGCTTTGAGTAAGAGATCAGTGACTGCAGCACTAGAGTGTCTTGGTAGACTACAGAGCTGTGAAGATGGGATGAATCTAAATGTCAGTTATAACATGTCAAGAATGAGTGCCTCTTCCATTAGAAAAGGCGGTGGGGAGAGAAAGGGGATGTGTTTCTACTATGGGGAAGATTCAGTTTCTTTTCCTAGTAATGAGTTCTGAATTTAAAAGGGGGATTCAGTAATCTCACTACAGTTACCCCTTTATTCGTATCACAAGCCGGAATTTCACACTACTAGGGCTGTGGCTTGGAAATCTGCATTAATTATTAGGCTCTCTATGCTTCCTGAGACGCAGGCATTAGTTTACTGACTCAGAGAATTAAAGGCCATGGAGAAGGAGGGAATGTAAAGCATCTTTACGTCATGAAGTGTATGTGTGTGGGGTTCCTTATACATTGGCCATTCTGTTTTTTGCAATCAATAGAAACAGGTTAATACATCTTACATAAGGGAGGACTGATCTAAGTTGTCTGTCTTGTTCAACAATTTTTATAGTGGCTTAAATCTGTAGAATAGAACTCAGTATGAAGCAGTCTTCAATCATGCTTTTGTTTCCTAAAGAGAAGTTCTTTTTTTACTGATTGCTATGTTTTAGCTTTCACACCGATGATATATCTTGGCTCAGTGTGCTTTTATTCAGAATGTTAATGTTTGTTAGTGTTATTTCTATTTATTAGACACTAAGCTATATACAAGTAGTTAGACTGTAGCAAAACAAAATTACTGCACCAGTATTTGTGTGTGCCTGGAAACAATGCTTGTTTAAACAATCACACATTTGGTGAATCAGAACTTGATATTCATGTTGCTGAAATGCAGCCATGCCTGGGCATAAACCTAGAAGCCATTCTATTATAGCAACGCTACATTTTCATTTCCCCTCCTTAAAAGAAATACAGAACAAAAGAAGAACAACAACTTGAATCAAAACTAGAGGAGGAATTATATATAAGCAGAGCAAGAATGACTTAAGTTGGTATTTGGCCAAGATTCCTCAATGTTGCAGAAAGCTCCACTAAACAAATGCATGCTTTCATGACATAGGCATCTGCTATTCATTGATTAGTCTTGCCAGCCACTCAGGCTATGTCTACACAGCAGCACTAATTCGAATTAGCTTAATTCGACTTTCAGCAGCTGATTTATAGAGATCACAGCAGGGTGTACACACTACGCTGATTGAGCTGGTCTCTTGCGTTCAAACTGGCTAGCCTTAATTCGAATTAGAAAGCAGTGCAATGTGGGTAGCTATCCCACAGTGCAACTAGCCACAGAGACTGTAGGGACGAGTGTCATCGTCCCATGATGCAATGCTGCTTCCCCCATCCTTCCCTCCCACCCCCAAACAAACAGGGAAAGTATTTTCAAGCTGTTTTTTTACAGTGTTGCCATGGAGGCTGCCCTGCTACAAGCCATTGAGCAGAACAATTCCTGATTGCTGCAGGCTGTAATGAATCATCTGCAGTCCATGATTCAAGTGTGCAGAGCCATCAGTAGACTTCTGCTGCAAAGGACAGTGACTTTCAGAAATGTGCAGGACAAAGTGGAGGGGTTTTCCATGATGGGGTTTCCAAACTGCAGTGGGGGACAGGTGCATTGCTGGGGCGCACATCCCTATCTTAGTTCTTGGCCACTTAGCAACCGAGTACATAAACCGCAAGGGGTATTTTTCTATGGTCCTGCAAGGGCTTGTTGATCACAGGGATCATTTCACCAACATCGATGTGGGGGTGGTCTGGGAAGGTGTATGATGTGTGTGTATTTTGTAATTAGGGGCTGTTCTCTAATATGCAGGCAGGCACTTTTTTCCTAGACCAAAAAATTCAACTTCGGGGTGTGGAAATGCCCCTAGTGATCCTGGGGGATCCTACTTACCCCTTGCTCCCTTGGCTAATGAAGCCATATGCCAGGCACCTTGACAGTGACAAGGAGTGTTTTAATAATAGGTTAAGCAGTTGCAGAATGGTTGTAGAATGTGAATTTGGGCATTTAAAGGGTAGATGGAGGAGTCTCCTCACTAGGGTGGACATGACTAAGAACCTCCCTTCTCTGATATCTGTGTGCTGTGTTCTTTGTAATGTGTGTGAAACGAAGGGTGAGAGGTTCCTCCAGGGTTGGGCTGTGGAGGCAGAAAGACTGACCCCCAGTTATGAGCAGCCAGATGCCAGGAATATGCCACGAGCTAACTGCGGAGCGCTTAGCATTAGGAAAGCTTTGAAAACCAAGTTTTGCTATGAGATTCAGGACTGATTTTTATTCCTTTTCTTGTGTGCCTTTGATTACCCCCAAAACTCACACCCACCCCTCGATATATGTGCTCAACCAATCCCTCCTGGACAACATATGATTTCATAAAGAAATGTTTTGTGCTATGAGATGCAGGACTCATTTCTGTTCCTGTTTGTTGTGTGCCTTTGATTCCCACCCACACCCTCAAACTCCCCAGCCTTCTATATATGTGCCCCACAAATCCATCCTGGATAACATATGATTAAATAAAGACACGTTTTGGATGATGCAAAACTTTATTTCTTAACATTCAAGTCATAGGGTAAGGTGGTGGGGGGAGGTCATTCAGTGTCTAAAGGGGTCTGCGTGTCCACCGCTGCTTTCTGCTCGCCTCCACCGGGTACCGCGATCATGCTCTGTTCTTTCTTGGCTACTCTCCCTGTTGGTGGCCATGTTCTGTGTCAAGGTTAGCCGCCGTGCTCTTTGCTAGTCTCCACGGCTACTGAGGTGTTCATGAGCTCTGCAAACATGTCATCTCTGCTTTTTTTCCTTTTCTTCCTAATCAGCAAAAGTCTGTCTGCAGCATTTCTTAAGGGTCCGTCCACCGCCGGCGCAACTTGGAAAAAAAAACAACAGCAAATAGTTTGCCACAGTTGCCATACTGCAGATAATGATACAAATGTATCTCTTTAGAGAATGATCTAATGAAAGTGTAGCTGGAAGAAGCGTACTGAACCAAATGAAACAAATGTAACTGTATGGAGATCGAGCTCAAGATACAATGTTGCAAAAGACTTCCTGTCTGCTTATAAATGTTAAACCTTATAGAAATCCAATAGGGACGGCATGGGGAGGGGGAGGCTCCTCGTTTACATTGAGATCAGTGCAGAGAGCCATTTCAGGTAGCTTGTGGGGAAGGGAAAGGTGGGGAACGGTTTTTGGTTTCAAAACAGAGCAGATAGCCAGCATGGACAGAGCACGGACAGCATGGTGCTGTGGGGTTTTAAATCTCCACTTTTATATTGTGATCAGTGCAGAGAGCCATTTCAGGCAGCTTGCATTGGGGGTGGCGGGAAATCTATGCTATGCTTAAAACAAAAGATTTTCTGCACACAAGGCAGCCCTGCCCAGAAGAGTTTTTCCTAAGGACACCTAATTACATACATCAAATTTCCCTTAAGATATCAAATGATGAGAAACAGGATTTCTCATCACATACAGCAACTGTTCCTTGGTTAAACAGCACAGTCACCCAAATGCCTGATATCCAGGTACAGCCCCCTACGCCCAATGTAAAAGGACATAAATGATGATAAAGAAAAATACTCACTGGATTTGCCTTCCCTGGGATCGTTGTGCTGTCTCGTGTGCCGCGGGACTGCTCGGGGGTCAGGAATAAGTCCTGACTTTCTGGGATATCTTCCCATAAATGTCCAGATTCCTTTTGTGGGTTCTGAGCTGAGCCAGAACTGACTCCTTGCCCCACAGCCCTGTGAGGTCCAAGACCTCTGGTCTACTCCATGCTGGAGCATGTTTGGGCTTTGCAGCGGCCATGTGAGAGCAATGGGAAAGCTTTCTCCACGCTGGCAGTAAATACAGGAAATGAATCTTCAAATCTTCCCAGAGCTTCTTTGGGGGAGGGTACTTTAAAATGGGGCATCATGGGATACATTCCGGAGGCCAATTAATTCGAATTAAGTCCCATTGCATCTACACTGACACTAATTCAAATTAACAAATTCAAATTAGGTGCTAAGCCACTTGCAGAGGTAGTTTTATTAATTCGATTTTACAGGCATCTTAATTTGAATTAACAGTGTGCCAGTGTAGATGCAGGAGTAATTAATTCGAATTTAGTCATCTTAATTCGATTTAAGTCCCCAGTGTAGACCAGGTCTGTATTTCAGGACTGGAAGTGACCTATTCTGGAGTGCACGTTGGCTGTCAAAATTTGAAAGTTGAACCACTGAAGTGGTTAAACAGCTACCTGAAAGCCAATTGTGTTTAAAAGGTAAACCAGCTTCTGGCAATAGGTACAGGGACAATATTTTCTTTTTGACCACAGTATTCATATTTGCTAAACAGACTGAGAGAAGAGGGAGACAATAAACTAGCATCGTGTTTAATGAAGAGAATGATGATGCATGTGTGGTGAAGTGGGATTTAGCTGTACAACTTTTATGAACCCTGTGTGTTCCTCAGTTTCCCACAGTACTTTGCTTTGGTACCCAATGGGTGCAAATGGATTAAGTTGCTCTTGGAGCAAAGTAAGAGACATGTCACAATAATTGTCTGGGGTGGAATGAATGGGTCTTTAAAGGACTGGCTGAAACTGGCCTATATCAACGGAGAATCTGAAAAAACAAGAGGAACCACAATGGCCAGGACATTCACAGTAACCAATGGGAAGGAGATTTTTCTCCCACCTCCATCAGGGAAGCAGAGCATAGGCCCCAGTTTGAAAACTATGGAGAAGAGTGTCAGGTGGCTGAGTTAAGGGCTGCTCTTTGGGGAGAGACAGCTCTCATGTTGGACTGACAAAGCCAGAGCCAGGAAGGGATTCCATGGGAGCTTGGCTGGGTTGAAGACTGGCTTGGCCACAGTGCATTATGTCTTAACTTTTATTTCTTTATGCTAACCTAAAGACTTCCAGATGCTGTGTTCCCATTGACTAATAAATGCTACTGTGTCTTGAAAAAGCTGCCTGGTGTCATGGCAAATACTTGCTGTGGTGTATTGGTCTCTGGAGAGTGTAAAGTCTCTGACCAAAAGTCTGTCTCAGTTGGACGTGGTGGGCAGAGCTCATGGTGTGAAGCAGGAGTGCTGGATCCCAGAGGTTCAGTCCCCAAGGCATTGAAGCCATGTAACCTTCCTTTAAGGAAGGGTGGGAGGGACTTCTTGAGGGTCTGCCACACACAAAGGATTGGGACTGTTTAAAAACTGGAGCATAGCACAGATCCTGTGGATCTTTGACAGCAAATTAAAGCTCTGCTCAGTTCTCCCATTCATTAAACTTAAAATATTGAGATTTTTAAAATAACTCAGTCACTGTTTCTTAGTACTGGCTATAATCCTTAAAACAATTGCTTGATCTTTAAGAAAACAAGTCATATTACCACCTGTGTGATGTACTGTGATGGGGGTAATGGCATAGATATGCAACGCCTTTTAATATTGATTCAACATGCTAAACTAATTAGGTTTTACAGTTGGTTTAATTTCAATAGATTTTTAGTGCTCTCAGTCCTTGAGTTGGAGGATTGTAATTCAAAGGTAAATTAGAAACTCATTTAAATTAAATAAAATTATACACTTAAAACAATCATTGATTTTTTTTTTAGCCACCCTGATTTTTGTAGACTCAATAGGTGGGAACGGAACACAAACAAACAAAAATATTTAATTTTTGCCTCTTATTAAATCTGGAGAAATTAATCTGTGCATCTACCATGAAAAAATTAGTGACAATCTGCTCTGACTAGCCCTTTGGAAGAAGGACTACTAATGTTTATAGTGGGAGTCAGGAGAACTGTACAGCTTTTCGGCTTGAGCCAACTGGCTATTTAAAAATAGCTTGGAGCACTAAAATTGAAACTTGAATTGTGGAAGTCAGGAAACACAAATATATGGTTCCTGTATCAGTAATAACTGATGAGCATCATGTGTATATATGAAATAATCATTACATATGCTTAATCAATAGTACATGTGCCCATATATTTAGTTGCACTATATATAGTAATGTTGGCTCTACATATATAAATAATGTAGGATGAATCACTGATGCTATTGGAACTGTAGGTTTGATTTTCCTGATTTCTGTGCAGTTATAATCTAAAACTTTAGAATTGTACTCGTGTAGTAGTCTTGTATTTAATATTTTTATACCAAATATTCCTCTTGCAGAGACAGTATTATAGTGAATAGGTATTAATATACACAGTAAAGTAAGACTATAGCTTCATAAGACTGCATCCTTCAAAAATAAAATAAGCAAGAAAGACAAGAAGGAAGTTATGGAAAACTTTACTCTGTTCCTGGTTTGTCCTAAACTGTTGGATGAGGAGGCACAGTATATAGGAAAACAGTCTATTCCCAATCCTTTTGGTATACATTGGTTGCCTACAGATCCATAACATCCTCTATATGCATTCCACTGTTGATTCAAGAGTCCAGCTGAGTTTTCCTATCACTGGAAAATGTCACTTCAGATGTATCTTTTCTTATAAAAGGCAAAAAGCAGTTTGTTATATTTTACAAACATTGTTTAACTTATAAGCCAAACATAGTACATAACAAACATAGTACAAACATCTTTAGTAGGAACATAACGTAACATTTCTCAAAGGAGGAAATGGAAATAAATGCTTCAGTAAGCAAACCAAGGGAACAGCAATGTTCGTCATTCTAGTTTGTAAATATCAGTATGTACCCATACCATGCCCATCATCATTCTTGGTAACCGGTCTCTGGACCCAAGTTTCAGTTACTTCCTCTGGTATTAAAATTCTAAGATTACTTGTTAAATCATAAGATGACCATGATTTAGGATTGTAAGCCCCAGTTATGCGGTGATCAAGTTTTATTTGATACTCTCTCTGATTCAGTTGAAGTTGTAATATAATTTGAGTTTTGTGATAGAAGATCTCTCAAATTGAAGACTGTCTCTGGTAACTCAGATTAATAATGAGATTAATGAGATGTTTCTGTGAATGTGTGGTATTATTGCCCTTCCATCTAGATCTTTCTGGACTTAGCTGGTCTTGTGCCCGTTTTGCCAAGCTCCTGCACTCACTCTATAGTTGGTGTGGCGTATGTGGGAGCACATACAGAGCCCAAACTTGAAAATTTACAGTGGCCTATACCTATTAAGCATCCAGATCAAATGGTTCCTTTCAAATACATCATTCAATATTTTTTGATTGATGTGAGAGAGTTGGGAGTAGAAGAAAGTGGACCCAGCCTGTATATTTTAGATTTCTGTAATGTACCCAGTTATGTATTTTGACACTTTCTTACATTCAGCTGCATATTTTGTTTGCAGACTTCTAAGGCACCAGTCCTGTTACAAATAGTTTATTTTTGTGTCTGTTTTGCATTCAGCAACCTGGACTGTGTTATGTTTTTTTAGGGTGGAACAAAAAAGTGTTTTATCAGCTTTAATGATGATAAGGGCAGTTTAAAAAAAGTTAATACCAAGGAACAGATTTAATGCTTGTGCTCTGTTCTAAAGGGTTTTCTAATAAAAAATAACATTAAAACAATCATTAAATTATAGGTCATCTGCTTTATTTGCATTTGTGTATGCAAATATTAAAAAACATTTTAACTTTTTAGGGGGTTTTGGACTTTTGGATTCTTTCCCTCCAAAATGGAATAAAAGACTGCAGGCAAAGCAGAGGAATGCTGGGGGATGTGTAAATGAGAGATTTGCAGAGCAATACTTTTAAAAAAACCCTCTTTTTCAACATTAGGTTTATTATGATTTGCCTTTGAGTGTTTATCTTTAATTAGCTCCTTTGAAATAAATTGCATATTCTTGCCTAATATGCTATAATCCAAAGCTACACCTTTTCAAATCTTAAATACCATAAAAGTATTACTGCTTTCTAGAGCGAAATAAAAAAGTCTTCATGAGCATTACTTGCTGCGGCACAATGTCTATTGAATTGAAGGGGGTATCAGATGAGTAACTGGGTTGGAGCTCACAGGTTTTTGGTTCAGGGAAGATAGGTTACCATTTATTTGTCATCTTAGCCGAAGTCAGTCTAATCAGCAATATACATTAGCATCTTGAAGAGACGTTTGAATAGCCATTGGAACCGACGACAAATATTCACGGAAGACTAGAAATATAAAACCCAACAAAACCCCACCATATTTTCTGTTAGCTTTTCAATGCTCTAGGTAACTAGTAGGAAAGCAGACCTGGTATTAGTGGGTTGAGCTTCCTAAATGGTGCCAGAGGAATAGCATAGTTGTCTCCAGACACTATTCATCCAGCCTGTTTAATTGTCATCTTTTCCTCTCTGCATTGGCATAGAGTGACTTCACCAGACACGCTGCAGACATGTACGTGTAGTGCTGTATGTGTAGACGTTACCTACCTGTTTGGCAGCCTTCCTGCTTCAGATGGATTTAAAAATGTTTTTGGTGTTAGTTTTTGTTTCTTTAGCTAGTGGCTTTTGAAATTCTTTCTTGGCCTGCCTTATATTTCTATATTTGAGTTGCCAGAGTTTATGCTCCTTTCTATATGTTTTGCATTAAGATATGGCTTCCAATTTTTAAAGGATACCCTTTTCCCTCTAACCATTTCTTTGCTGTTCAGCCATAGTGTCATATTTTTGTTTGGATCTCTTACTGGTTTTTGTTTTGTTTTGATTTAAATTTGGGATATACATTTAGCTTGAGCCTCTATTATGGTGTTTTTAAATAGTTTACTTGCATCTTGCAGGCATTTCACTGTTCTGGCTAATCCTTTTAGTTTCCATTCAACTAGCTTCCTCATACTTGTGTAGTTCCTCTTTTTGAAGGTAAATGCTGCTGTGGTGAGTTTCTATAGCATTTCCCTCTCTGCCCCTCCCCCCCAGATGTTAAATTTAATTGTGTATGGTCACTATTACCGAGTGGTTCAGCTATATTCTCTTCTTGGACCAGATCCTGTGCTCCACTTAGGATCAAATCAACATTTGCCTCCCCCCTTGTGGGTTCAAGCTGTTCCATGAAGCAGTCTCTTGTGGTGTCTAGAAATGTTCTCTCTGCATTCCTTCCTGAGGTCCACATAAGACTAGTTGAAATCACCTATTATTATTGGGTTTTCTGCCTTTGTGGCCTCTCCAATCTCCCTGAGCATTTCACAGTCACCAGCACCATCCTGGTCAGGTGGTCGGTAGAATGCTCCTAGTGCTATACTTATTGTTCAAGCAGAGAATTTCTATCCATAGAGATTCTGTGATACAGTTTGATACACTCCCCCACCGGTGTGACCTTCTCTTTATTCCTAATATTTTGTATCCTGGTATTATGCTGCCTTCTTGATGTTCCTCCGTCCAGCAAGTTTCCATGGTGCCTGTTCTATCAATATCCTCCTTAAATGCCAGGCTCTCTAGTTCACCTATCTTAGGATTTAGATTCCTAGGATTCGTCTATAAGCACTTGTACATTTGGTCAATATTCAGTGGCATGCCTTCATGTGTTACTCTTTCACATTTGATTATTTCTCACTAGCTCCTACCTGTTCTTTACCAACTTTTTTCCTATCCTCTTTCCTCGGATATCGAGTTCCCCCTTTAATAAATTCATCCCTAAGGGATGTCTCTGCCTGAACCGAGGGCTCCTCCACACCTGTTGTCTTTCCCCCCAGCTTTGGAATGAAATTTCCTCCCTGCCAGGCCTGCCTATTTTCCATATAATTTTACTGCAGAGTCCAGGAGCTCTAGCAGCTTTCCTGTGGGGCCCTCTGCTCCCTGACTTGTGCACTCTTTTGCACATTGTGCTCTGGGCAGCCTTTGACCACAGAAAGCCCTAAAGAAGGGATCTGAATGCAGTAGTACTTAATGGCCAGCAAGAGGTCGGCCTGATCTGCTAAAATTCTGAATGATTTCTGGGAAGTGAGGTGGAAAGAGGAAGTTCAGAGTAAGAAAAGTGGGCAGGTGAAATAATATCCTCAAGATTTGGTTCGGTACCTGGAATTTTTTATGCTTATTAGAGCCAAATCTGGTAAGTTTTTCCCAAGGTTATCTATACTGCAAGAATCCTTAGTGTATTAGAAGCTGCAAAAAAGGATTTTCATATGCAGCAATCCAGAAGGCAGCAGCAGTCCTGCTTTTAGCCCTTCTCCTCTTAAGTTACAAGGCCAAAAACCAGCCAAACGATCTCTCCACATAGTACAACAGACATTTAAATTGAGAAAAGAAACACCTAGACCATAAAAACACACTACGCATGCACAAAAGCAGATATTTTCAGATGGCAGGGAAATTCAAATCAACTGGTCATGCTCTAGAACATAGCAAAGGCTGCTCCTTGAGCTGATTCAAGATTCACATAAGGGTAAATCCGGCTTTGGCTCAGCAGTTTCCAGAAGCCTTCAGTACAGCTGAACTGATGCGGGGGGAGAGGGGAAGGAGGCAGGCATTGTTCAGGAAGCCCATGCAGGAGTGGTGGCTTTGCCAGAGTTCCCTGCCTCCTCGCATGGCCAAAGAGAGCTAAGGTGAATACACAGATCTGCCAGCCAAACCCTGTCAGGGGTGTCAGCCATGGAGCCTACTCTAGGCTTGAGGATGTAGTCATGGCCACGGACTGTCCTAGAGAAGGACTTCTTCCTTTTGACTCCCACTGAGCAACCTGCATAGACCCCACATATACTCACTGTGCATAGGCTTTAGGGCTGACCCACAGTACAACACTTATTAGAAACAACAAAAGAAGAATTAAACTATTAATAGATAATTAAAATAGTTCTAATTAGTTACTATAATTAATCCCAGTTAAACTAATTAAAATATAATAACTAATTAAAAATAACGGGGGTTCTGTGAACACTTAACGGGTGTTGCTTTACATGTCTGAACAGTGGCACTGAATGGGACTAGTCACAGACATGAAGTTACAGAGACTTAAATGCTTGTGTAGGGTCAGAGCATAATGTGGTACATTTTTTGTAATGCTGTTTATGTTGCAAAAGTCTTTCAATTGTAAAACAGCGACAGTAGATAAATCAGTAATTGTGGTGGATTCCTTATACCTGAGCAGGCAAACCTAGAAAGAGAGCTTGCTGTGCAAGGTGGTGCAAACCTAAAAGATTTATTTCAAATAAGTTGCATTTAGGTTAAGTTACTAATATCTCTGTTTTATGTCCCACAGAAGCACCTTGTGCTACTCCACTGATTTGCAGCTTCGGAAGGCCCGTTGACTTAGAAAAAGATGACTACCAGAAGGTTGTATGCAACAACGAACATTGTCCCTATAGCACCTGGATGCACCTCCAGTGTTTTTATGAGTGGGAAAGCAGCATTCTTGTTCAGTTTAACTGCATTGGCAGAGCAAGGAGTTGGAATGAAAAGCAGTGTCGCCAAAACATGTGGACAAAAAAGGGATATGATCTTGCTTTTCGCTTTTGCTCCTGCCGATGTGGGCAGGGTCACTTAAAGAAAGACACAGACTGGTACCAAGTGAAACGAATGCAGGATGAGAAGAAGAAAAAGTCGGTGTCAGAGAAGAGTATGGGAAGGCCCATGGCAGAGTCTGTGGAAGATGCTAAAAAGTGCAGGCCTGTCAACAAGCCACAAAAAGTTTTAAATCATGATATCCAGCGAAGGCATTCGATGGACAGGCAGAACTCTCAAGAGAAAGGCATAGTTAGTGGGAGCTATGCAGTACGTTCTCCCTGTGGCTCTCCTGGCCAGTCCCCTCCTACAGGCTATTCTATTCTTGCCCCTGCACATTTTAGTGGCCCTCGTTCTTCACGATACTTAGGAGAATTTTTAAAGAATGCCATTCACTTAGAACCTCATAAAAAGAACATGGCTGGTGGTGGCATGTTTAGGAATGCCCATTTTGAGTATGGGGCATCTGGTTTGCAAATGCATAGGTCTGGACATTTTGATGCACCTGTGCAATTTTTGAGAAGGCTTGACCTATCTGAGCTACTTACTCATATACCCAGGCATAAATTGAATACGTTCCATGTGCGGATGGAAGACGACGCCCAAGTGGGTCAAGGGGAGGACCTACGGAAATTTATTCTTGCAGCACTTAGCGCCAGCCACAGGAATGTTGTAAACTGTGCGCTGTGCCACAGGGCACTACCAGTATTTGAACAGTTTCCTCTAGTGGATGGAACCCTGTTTCTTAGCCCATCGAGACACGATGAAATTGAATATGATGTTCCCTGTCACCTTCAAGGTACAGGTTGTCTGTCACTCGTGTTGGGTCTCTTTAAAATGATTGAACTGCTTTTTGTGCTTTCATTTTATATTTACATCCCCTCGCAGCGAGTGCTTTTGTAAAGCTAAATTCATTTCCAGTTTATCTTTGGGTCAAATCTGAAGTAATAAAGTTTGGTACAAGTATGCTCATTAAAAAGCATAGGCTTGTATAGGCTGGAAGGCCTAAGCATTGACTTGCCTTCCTATTAGTTCTACAGCTAAGGGACTTCCCTTCAGAGTTCCTGGTATGGCTTGTAACAATTTTTCAGCCACTCTGTGTTGCAGTGCATGTGCACTGCCTTGTTTGCTGTGTGTCTTACAGTAAGTCATGCATTGTCTCAAAATTAAATTTCCTGTTGCAGCCTGGATTAGGGGCTAGAAATTAGATGTGTACCATAGGAGCCGGTCATGCCGCTTTGTGGCTGGATAGCTTACTGGAGGCCAGTTTGGTTTAAAAAAAAACAAAAAAACACAAGCCCCAATAACCTTAAATTATTTATTTTGTGGTGAGAAAGAGGGCGATGAGCTAAAGTAGTATACAGGACTAAGAAGGCTATTCCTTGCTACCTCTAACTGGACACATACACACAGGGAATCGACCAAAGAAGGTGGGCAGCAATCAATGCAAGAACAGAAATATTAGTACTTTGGTTGACACAACAGGGATTATTTTGAGAATTTAATGGAAAAAGCAAGAAAGTGGGATTAAGACAACCCCCAAAAGCAGGTATTTTAAGATGCATTTTTTCCTGTTCATAAAATTTGTTATATCCAGTACATGGTCATAATACCCATTACATAAGCTTACTTTATTTAACAATGGTATACATTTTAGTACATTGCACTAAGCCACTAAGCTCTGTCCATGCTAACAATATTGCTTTCATGATACCTAATGTACTTCAACAAGGAAAAAAAAGTGATAGACAAAAAGCAAATGATCTACGATTAATATGTAACATAAACAAAATGTAGTGATATTGGGCGACTGTTTTATTGTTGCTTTTTTGGAGGAGATGTGCATAATGTGCTCATGGTTTTGCCAGTATTAATCAGTACTTTTGCAGCAATTAAAATGTCACGTGTCAGTTAAAGCTGGCCAAAAATAATCTGAAACTCTTCTTAACATGACTATTTTTTATGTGTATTTCATTATTTGCTTCCTAACTCTTAGTAGATTTATGTACACCTGTGGAAATACTAGTTAAAAGGAGACTACCTAAATTGTTGAAGTTTACTTTCCTTTGTCTTCAGTAGAATGATTTGTTACAAGATTACATTTAATCGTTTTAGTGCACATTTTGACACATAGTTAAACTGTGAGTCTCAGTTCCAGGACTCGGCTTTCCTCCTGGGTTAAACAAATCATTTCTTCATTTCAGTGAGTGATTTAGCCATCAAGCCATTTAACTAGGAATCTCAAAATTAATGGTGGAGAAGATGAAGTATTTCTGGTATGCAGAAGCAATGAATACTTTAAAATACATTTAAAGCTGCCTTCTATTTAAAAAAGTTATTAATCTTGTTACACAGTAAAAGATTTCTAATACATGGAATTATGTCAAAAGCTTCACTTCCAGATATTCATTTGAGCCAGCAGATCTTGATGTATTTGCACTCTAGGACCATTGTAAGGAAGGGTCTGAGTAATAACACTGCCATCATAAACTACTTTTTGAAGATTGTAGAATTTAGCTGTAAAAACTCAGACATTTTCTCAGACTGGGAACACTTTTTTTACTGGTTTGGAATAACCTCATTTTTACTAGCTCATAGTTACAGGAATGCAAAAATAGTTGGAAGCTTTATCAGTTTTTGTTAAAAGGCTCTACTCTCCACTCTATTTCTCTAAAACTTTTGCTTAAATAAATCAAACAAACAAAACAAAAACATGCCGAACAACTTTGTTTAATGTAGACTAATTGTACTTGTTGGCTTCCAGACATTTTGGCTATTTTGAGATTTTTCCAAAGCAGCTGCTCGATTCATGAATTCATTACTTTAAGGAATTGCACATTTGATGCATAAGAGTACAGCCTGTATCCTGAAAAGCATAAAATTACAACACATCTCCTTTGCAGATGATATTTGTAGGTGAATATTAGATCATAACTTTCTTGCATACCAGTAACACAAAATATATGGTGATATTTTTTTATTATCGTATGTAAGTACATAGTTTAATAGCCCATTGTCAGTTCAGTAACATGGGATGAGCCCAGATCAAAATGTTGGATCCCCAAAACTTGTCTGGAGCTTTTTATATTCTCATCTGAATTTTGGAGAAGTCTCCCTTGACAAGTCTGTTCATGTTTTTATGACAAAAATATTCAGTATTGAAGTGTGAATTGTTTGACTGCTATGGAAGTCAGTGTAATTTACCCAATTCTTGAAAATTCACTCCTGCAAATATGATGGGGAGAGGTGGTTATTTTAACACTTCAAACTGGAATTCAGAGTGTCTTAAATACCACCTAGTACTAGGGTGGGCAAACTACGGGCCGTGGGCTGCTTATGTCCCATCTGAGCTTTTCATCAGGCCCTCCAGCTCACCCGGTGATCCACGGAAAGGTTGCGGAACAAGTTGTGTGGTTTGGAGGCGGCCATTCCCCCGCCCCTCTTCCACAACATGGGCCAGTGGCGCCCTGGCCGGAGTGTGGCAGTGGGGAGTGGGGCTATTACCCCTGCACAGCCTCATCCCTTCCCCCGCCCCTCTGTATGGCCCATCATACAATTTCTATACACAGATGTGGCCCTCAGGCTAAAAAGTTTGCCCACCTCTGGTCTAGTATGTCAAAGTTTATATAGATATCTGAAAAAGTAATGTGCATTAAAACATCATTTACTCGTGTCTTAAATACACATGCCTTAAAATGAACTGCCAAGCAAAACCAAAAGGAATTGCAATTTTGCTGTTTTCTGCTTTTTTCTGGTTTCTCCCATTAGGAATGATAGGTCCTTATTTCCTTCTCTTTGCTGGAAGATCTTGGCAAGATATTTGGCAGACTTGAATAGAATTGTCAAGCCAGGCTTGCAAAAGAGCTCTTTCTCCCTGAGGTAGGAACTGAGAGTGGATGAATTATTGGACTTGGAGGGTCAGCTTGGTGTGACACCACTTTCCAGGTCCTCCATAGTATTTTGCCAAGGTCCTTCAGCAAATACAAAATTTAGGATCTGACATCCCTGGGTTTTTTTTTTTTAAATAAAGTGGAATTTTTTTGCCTCTTTAGAAAATACTTTGGGCCAGTCTATATCAAATTTCATAAAGTATCACTTTGTCATTCTTTAAAAAAGAAAAGTTATTTGTATAATGGCAAATGGCACGTTACAGGAAATGTCTGCTTTAACCCTTGGATAATGTCTCCTTTCCGTAAGAAATGTTTTTCCTGTCCACAGGAAGACTTATGCACCTCTATGCTGTTTGTGTTGACTGCTTAGAAGGGGTTCACAAAATTATTTGCATTAAGTGCAAATCCCGCTGGGATGGAAGCTGGCATCAACTGGGAACGATGTATACCTATGATATTCTGGCAGCCTCTCCCTGTTGTCAGGTTAGTATTATGCATAATAAGGTGAAGTTCCAACTGAAAGTAAAGAAACAAAAATCTTTGTGTGTTTGTTTTCACTCCTTCCTCCATGCCTGGCCCCTGAAATTTCCTAGTTTAAGAACGCAAAGCAGCATTATACAGGAGGCCAGACTAGATGACCTATGCTCTCCTTTTTGTCTTAAAATCTATGAAGTTAAGCACCAGGGTCTGCAAGAACAGGATGTTAAAAAAAATTGGACACACACATGTAAATCATTGGTGCAGAGGGTAGAACTAAGATACATTTAAAATAATTTAAAATGCATTAATCCTTGATGCTTAAGTTGGATAATCGCTATAAAGTGTCTGATACACATCAAGCTTTTGAGGCATAGTTCATTTTGGAATTATAGCAATGTAGTCGTAAAACTGCAGCTATTGTTAAAATGGCACTTTTATTCAAGGCCTGGTCAGTTGTTTGAACTATGGGTGGTTGTTGTTTTTAAATCAAGGGGTAGTCCTGGTGACAAGGCAAAAGTAATGGAAATGCTTAGAGATTTTTCTCTCAAAGAATTTTCCTTTCTCTTTAATCTTCAGAATGAGAGTAGTGATGTTATCCTGCCAAATTTTGAAGAAGCTTGGTTTTGACTTGGCTGCGGTCCAGCTTGTACCTTATATGGGGAAAATCTCACGCAGGGGTCAGAATGCTCAGAGCCTTTCTGCATTGAGGTACAGGTGCCGCAGATTAATGTGTGTTTAAGTGATTTGATGGATTGAAGATGCTCAACACTTGGCAGTTGTGAGCCCCAAGAGACTTTTCCAATTTACCACTTGCACAGTAGCTCATACGAGATTAATTTCTGGTGTAACACTCAAATGATGATCCAGTAGACGTATAAGTGATACTTGGTTGAGTATCAAGTGCTAGAAGAATGGTTGAATTAGTCTGTTCTGCAAACAGAAAAAACAGATTAACTCAGTTCAATGTTGCATTCAGATGCAAAGGGTTAGGGTCTGTCTACGCTGCCGCCACAGCAGGCATCAGCGCAGCGGTGTTGATTGAGCACTCTGGTCAACTCAATTAGTCCACCTCTCTGAAAGGCGGAAGGCAGCATCGATGGGAGAGCGTCTTCTATCGACGCAGCGCTGTGAAGACGCCACAGTATGCCAGTGTAAGTACGTCAACGGGAGAGACACAAGCTATGTTATGTAGCCATCGACTGCTGCTACTAGTGTAGATCAGCCCTTAGTTAGTTAGAATGGATTCCTCACAAATGGGGATACACCTTCATTGATAGTTTACTTACCTTTCTTTCCTGGGCAAAGTCTATATCAGGCTTTGCAATCTCTATGTACTATAAGTACCAACAAGTTACTTATCTCTGTAGAAGACACCAGAGGAACACTGTCCCTCCCTGGAGACCTTGCAATCAAAGAAACCATGTCAGAATGCAAATATGCATTAGCCCTCTTTATTAATGTGCATAGTTTAAAATTAAAAATAAACTATTGTGAGTGATAAGAGGAAGGGAGTTGCTGCTGCTGGAGAAGATGAGTAAATATCAAGCTCTGCAGTTAATTGTCTTCCATAGCAGTAGCTACCAGTTTTCTGCACTTCTTAAATTGTGAACCTCTCTTTAAATAGTAAGTTTTCTTTAAATGCAGCATTAAGGTTGACATTTTGATCTTGCAAAAGTCAGGCAACTTAAATTGTTTCTTACATTAATCGTAATTCTTGTTCCTTGTGTGTATCACAAGTGTCTTATTTATGTGATCAGTGGGCAGTATGAAAGTACTTGGTAAAGCAATTCAAAATAATAGAATACAAAATGATTAGTTTTCAGTCACCCACATTATTAGATATGTGCCTTTTTGCCACTGCACTTTCAGGTGTGTTGCATGATCATGTAGCAGTAGACCCTGTTGTAAAGAACACATGCAAAGGAGCAAAGTTAAGATATATTATGTAAACTGAAAAGTAGTATTTGTATTGTATTCCAAGAAATCCCAGAGCATTTCACAAGTGTGGGACAAAGAAAAACTTTGGCTAAGGAGATTATTGCAAACATACATTCCATCAAAGAATGGCATCTTTAGCTTCCAACCAGATCAGACACTAGCTTTTAATGCCCTCTCAGCCTCACTTTTATGTATAAGTGAATTGTTTTTTGCAAGTAAAGATTACTGAAGATCTCTTATTGAAGATAATTTTTTGTTCTTTTGAGATGTGGTTTACGTTCAGAAGCCCCCCTTATGCTGTCTTGTTAAGGCTCTGGGCAGCTGAGACTCTGTTCCAGACCTATCGGTCCTAGTTTCCTCCTACGCTCCGTCATGGATTCTATTCTCTGCTTCTCTCCTCCCACTCTTGAGTCTGTCTTTTGCACATTGCTTGCTGTGCTTGCAACAGCCCGCTGCCTTATTTTTGTCAAGTGGCCTGCATTTTTTCACACCCCAATCTCTCCTTAAGACTCACTTATTTTACCCAGCCTTCTGTTGCTGATAAATTATAGCTCTGTCCTCATCCTTGCACTTGCACTTCGGTTCTCATCTGTCTGATTAATGTTGACTCCTCAAGACCAGATTCTATCTAATTGGAATTTGTAAAATACTTTGTATTCTATATTGTTGTACTGGTGTAATATTTAGCGCTTACAGACCTTGTCAAGGTTTTAACATATTTTTAAAGTATGGTTCCTGATGTAATACCACAGCATGATACTGAAGTACCGTAACCTGTAAATCTTGTTCATCCATAAAGATTAAAATGCTGATATGTGGCATGGCCAGATTATGTTTAAATATATGAAGTCTAAACAGCATGACAATAATAGATTTTAACTGTGTAGATTAAGGATTGTATGGCATAGGCTTAAAATTCCTTTTCTGTTTACTTCAGTGTTTGTTATATGGCACATAACAGCAATACTGGTGTGAAGGATTTGAGTCTTATTTTAGGGATTAATAAATACAAAACCAACAAATGTACATTTATATTTGGAAATTCAGCCTGAGTGGAGTCAGAAGTGAACTCCTCTTACACTGATAGGAGTCAAAGGTAATCATGTGGAAAAAAGGTAGTCATGGAAAAAAACACAGTTTTTACTAATGTCTCAGGTCTGACTTCAGAAGTTCATTAATGACATCCGTACAGGTAAATAAATGCAAACATAATAATGTACTTTTTGTAGATTTGCTAGAATATTGATTCATAAAAACTCAGTTGGCAGAACTTGTTTATATTCCCTAATTATACCTATTGCATGAAGTGGGAAATCCACCAAGCTCTGAGGAATTTACTAGCATGGGCAATGTTACATTTTTCTTGCTTCTGTCATTGCTATGCTGTACTTACACTAAGCATGCCGGCTCACTTATGAGTTAAAAAGGTGAACACATCATGCCTCTGATAAGAAGCTCAACAGCCCCTATCCGCACCCCTCCCTGCTGACACACACACAAACTGAGCTGCACACAGGGTAAAATTTTCTAAAATGCTTAAATAATTTAGGCAGCTCAGTCACTTTTGAAAATGGAATTTCAAAATTTTACCTTTAGACTAGCTCACCAAAAATCTGGAAAGTCATGTAATAATACCAGCTTGATGAAAGAACTTGAAACAAATCTGGAAAAATCTTGCTTGGAAGGAGGACTTGAAGCAACATTTGAAATCTTATCCAAGGAGCCAGGTTACCATCAACATGATAGACGAGTTACCTCTTTGGTTATAATTTAGGGCCCAATATTGCAAGGGATTTCAGGGGGAGTTGAGGCTTTTCAATCCTTTGCAGGATTGGGTCCCAAATCACCTGTAGGCATTCCAGTTAAGGAAGTTGCCATTCCAGTTAAGTAGTGGCCGTTGTCATCAAATCTTATCAGCTGTAGTTTCCTGATTAAGTCCCTCTTTTGGAAAGAGGAATGGATTATGTGAGAGAGAGTCTCTCTTTTTCTGTGGCAAGTGTGGAAGCAAATTGGAATGTTTCAAAGTGTTTTCTGTCTCCTTTTTGACAGGCTCGACTGAACTGCAAACACTGTGGAAAGCCAGTAATAGATGTACGGATTGGGATGCAGTATTTCTCTGAATACAGCAACGTACAGCAATGCCCGCACTGTGGAAATCTAGACTACCACTTTGTGAAGCCATTCTCTTCATTTAAAGTTCTGGAGGCTTATTGACGAAAGCTTTGCTTTAGTAATAGCTATTTTATGGGTATTACTACTTTATTAGACACCTTTTTATAGAATCCATTCTGTGACAAAATTAATTTCTTTTCTAACTGAAAGAGCAGCTTCTTTGTGTGTTTGTGTACATCTATATTAATATGTATATACGTGTTACTAAGACCTGGTCCTCCTGACAAGATTTCAGCAGCAAAGGGTGGAGGCATGCCAACTAATGCCTCAAGCCCTCCTCAAGAGTAAGGGAAATTTCAGTTTAAATGGTTTGGTTTTAATTTTTGTATTATCATAGAAGATCTTAAGGGGATGGGAAGGTTTTTAGGAAAGAGTATGAGTCCAATTTGGAAATGGTAGATCTTGTGGGCCCACCATCCTTAAGGCTTGGTGAGAGGCGAAATCCTCACGAAGGACCCAATCTTGTTACCATTGAATTCTTTAGGATCTTTACCATTGATTTCAATGGGAGCAGGATTAGACCGAAAAATCTCTTCAACTGTACTAGCTGATCTGCTTTCAGATTCCCAGAATTGGGTAAACAAAAATATTGTGACGAGTGAATGTAAATCTGTGCCAGAAAAGGCAACTTTTTAAAAATCTTTTTTGGCATGGTGTCTTCCTGCAGTATATATTTGATATGAATTACCCTCACTGACGGATTGTATGGAGATAGTCCTGTTTCCACCAGTGTTGTAATTTTAGCAGTCAGGTCAGTTGTTTATACCAAAACAAGCTTGAGATTTTAATACACTTTATTTAAAGTTATTTGCTTTGCAAATATTTTTAGAACTTTGTTGTGATGCACAGAAAGAACATACAGGAAGGCATGGTCCGTTGCAAACCAGTTATGAAAGGGGGTGTGTGTGTGTGTGTATGTGTGTGTGTGCAGATGTGTGGTGGAGTTGGAACTTTACAGGCAGCATGCCTGTGGCTGGTATGACTGACTTGTAAAGAGGATCTTGAAAAGTAGGATCTGGGCTGAGTCAGATCTGTAAGCATTGTGAGGTATTTGTGCCATTTTAGTATGAGAATGTCTCATGACTTTATTTCAAATGAAGTTTAGTATATTTTCTGAAATAGCCACTGCACCTTAGTCTTTCAAAAATATGTCAATCCAGATATTGCCCAATTGATTATGAGGACTTGGAGACTATGTATATTTAAAAAAAGTTTAGTGCAATTCCTCTTTACAGTCACACATGTAACAGATTATATGAGATAATGAATTGGTGTCAGAGGGGTCATCTCCATAGACTTTGCCAATGTTCCCTTCCTTTGTTTCCCTATCTTCTGTGCAAGAATTTAAAAATAAAAAGATCATAAGTCTATTATTTAATTCCTCAAGATCAATCTAAGTTTTTTTTCATACCGCATTCATCACTATAATGTCTGTTGTCATGTGACTGCCTATTGAGGTGGTTAATTATATTAAAAACCCAGCAAGATATAAGTGGTAAAAGACTGGTTATACAAAAAAAAAAATGGGTTCCTCAAATTAGAATCTTTCATAATGTTTATTGAAGTATGAGTTTAAAATGGCTTTAATATTCTGCAGATGTTATAAAAGAATGCAAAAAACATGCAACCAAGGTGGGCAAGACACAAAACAAAACTGGTGACCTACTGTATTGACTCTTTTCTACCTGTTTTAAGAAAAATACTATTCACCTGGTACTTTAACTATGTGCCCAGGTTATTTAGTAACTGATTTTGTATTCACAAGGAAACAGTGCATATTTTTCCTTTCATGAGGCTATGGCTTGGACAACAACACTACAAAGTTTTGTTGACATGACTATATTGGCTAGGAGTATTGGGGAGCAGGGGAAATCACACACACTCCCAGCCAACCTCGCTATGCTGGCAAAACAGCTGGGGTAGACACGCTACCAACGGAAGAGACCTTCTGTCAGCATAGGTAATATCGTTCAGGGAGGGGGTGTAGCTATGCTGGCAGGACATCTCCGTTTGTCCACATGTGCTGCATCTCCAGTAGTGTTCTTTGCTGACATAGCAATGACTGGTAAAGGCTCCGAAGTGTAGACAAGAGCACTGTCTTTGCTGCAGAGTTAACTCCTCTCAGGTTAGCCTAGCTCAAGTGAGAGAGGCCACTCTGTAAAATATAACTCATGCTGCAGAAAGTTTGTGTTGTGCTGACTTGAGCTGTAGCCTGTGTTCCCTGACAAACCAGCCAACGTGGGTTTAAAAGTGTTTGAGTTAAGGGTTTGTGAGTGTATGGAACTAGTCATAATCCATGTTAACGCTGCAGAGAAGACAAGGCCTCAGACATGCAAACCTCATTTTGATACATAGGAGTCACCTGTCCACTCAATGACTAAATATTTAGTTATTTTCAGGTGATATAACGTGTGCTGGAAAGCATTATCAAAATTTCTGTAACTGATTTGATTGTAAATACACCCGTTTTAGCACTTCGGTGGTCTAAAATCATGCAGCAATGAGAAACTGCTTTAAACATAAGGAGGATAGAAGGCACTTGTACTGCTTTATCATTTAATATTTGGGCCTGATTCTTTTCTGGTTGAATCTTGTGTAGTCATTTACAGCAGAACAAAGTGGGTATCAAAGAAAATCAGAATGGTAGTTTTCTAAACCTGCTTTTCACTCACATTGCAGAGGTGCAAATGACTGCAAGGGGTGGAGAATCAGAGTCTTGGTTTCTTTGGGGCTTTCCTAAAATAGTCCAATTAATGTCTTTCTTTCAATGGCTTAATCTATGCTTCTAATGTTTATCTAATCAATTAGATGCCTAGATGTCATACATGGATGTATGACAACCTGTAGTGCAAGTACAGGCAAAATATGACATTGGCCATTTTTTAAAAAGTCTAAAATGTGTAACAAAGACAGGACAGTATCTGCAAAGCTGTGCCAAAAGAGCTCTGCAAACAGTGTGATAGGATAAAGCAAGTTAAAAGTCATCTTAAAAGACGGTGTACACAGGACTGTAGATGCAACACTAAGAAAATAAAATAATTTAAGTCTCGAACAACTTTTTATTTTTATTTTGCCATTGAACGTGTCCAATGCCACTGCTTGAAAAAATACCTATTTTCTTATAAAAATACAGCTCTCAAGTGGATGTTAGCATCACGTGGGTAAAAAGTATCTTTACTGGAAGCCAACTGAGCTATGAAACTATTCCTTTTCCTCTCCCCTCCAAAGCAAATTGTCCCTAATTTGTAGAGAATGCTTTTTGTGCTTCTTGATGATAGTGAGAACTGGATGGCAAGTTAAATTACCTAAAGTTGTATTTTGAGTAACATACCTACTAAGACCTCAGTCCTGCAATCTGTACAGGGCAGGCCTTTTGCCCATGCAGACTCCAACTGGGTTCCACATGTGTGCAAGGATCCAATTACAGGATTGGAGCCCAACGGTAGCTTTTAAAATACACATTAAAAGTTAAACTGGAGACTTAAATTAATTTGTTGTGCATCTTGGTGAGGACTGGAAGGTGTCATGAGCCTTAAATGTTTCAACTGGTAAACAGTTTGTCTAATTTAAAAATCTGGTTGCTTAGAGCTCCTGGCTCAAGTCCTCCCCTCTTTCCCCCTTTCTCTCTGTTGTGGTCTGCTTAAGGGGGTGCATGTGAAACAGGCTTTCATAAGCCATAATGCAGTCCACTGAATTTTGGGAGTTCATTCTTCTCACTGTGCAGCATGTCACTCCTATTTATTAATGGGAGTAATGTGCTTAGTGAGGACATGCTCTTTATTTCTACAGTCTGCAAATGAACTTTCCAAAGGAGATGCTTGCATTCAGGTAGATTTACATTGCATATATACACATTAATTTTTCCATCAATAAGACTTCTCAAACCAGAATTTGGTACATGCAATTAACAAAAGAGAGAATACTGAGATGTATGATATCTTCCAATATGAGCTGGGTTAAATTTTTGTTCTCTCTGGTGCTGCAAAGCCATTTTAAAAAAAATCCAGTATTTTATACCCTATTGAGCTAAAAATATAGAATTCAAGTTTGTCTAGTAGTAACTAGTCTATAAATAAGTGAGTTTCTAAGGTGGTTTAATTGGAGAAATAAGTAAAATTCAGTAAATGTATTTCTACAAGAGGAAGGTATCTAACCCAGTTTCTTTAGTTTTATACTGCTCACTTTGCTATATCAGGTAACCATGAACAAATATGTTGTGAGGTCACCATTTTTAAAAAAAACTTGTCAGTAAAGGTTTCTTGTAGAGACATTTTTGGAATGCACTTTTATAGAGGGAAGAATATGTACATAGCAAATGAATGTTGATGACATTAAAATAATTGGTTATGATATTTGCGTGTGGTGTTACAGGATTTTTTGTTGCCATTTCTCTGTATTAAAAAATAAATAAATTCCAGAAAGCTAACTGTGTGGGCTTTTTTTTAATGGTTTAAATGACAGTTCATGGTGGTGTACATTTTAGTCTGTTTAGGGAATAATTTATACTAGCCTTCTCAAAATCTATTATCCCTGGACAGACAAATAGCCATGCTACTGCCACTTTTCAGGAATAGACTGGGGCGGGGAAGGGGACACCGACTCGTCTATTGTTTTTTCTTTTTTAAATATCGGGGGTATTCCAGGAGGTGGTGACCTTAATTTTGAGACTACCAATCACTGCATAGTGCCTAGAAAGGAAGGTGTATTAAGTGGGCAAGGAGAGCATGAAGAAAAGAGGATACATCTCATTGGAGAAGTGGGATTTTTATTCCTCGATCATCTCTGGATCCTGGTGTTACCGTACAGCAGAGCCCCTCTGTGCTGTATACTATTCCATTTAAAAATGAAAATAAATTGCATGCAGTCTACTAAAGCCTACTTTGTTCCTCCATATATTGATGAAACTGCCTCTCTTGTACCTGTCAGGCAAATAGGAAAATCCTGTCCTGCATTGCCAGCCAGAGGGTTGCCTCTGCTGGGACTGAGCACTTCATCTCTGAAACCATGTTGTGGGGAAGGACCAAGTACCTTCTTGGTCCCCACATCCGGTCGGATGCTTCTTGGCCAGAATGCAGTTAAGTTATTCATATGCATTTTAGCAGAAGTTTCTGTGAGGAGAATTTTCTACCACTGTATGCAACAAATGGAAATTTCAGGATGGAGAGATGCCTAAAAGTACAAGTTCTGAGTGGGGTACCTGAATGAATCAGGTTGCTACAGGAGGAAACAAGGCTCTGGGGCTTACAGAAGATTGGGCATGGAAGGGAAGATAGGCACATGACCCCTCTGGGGCTAACATGACAGATGTGGTGAGAATCTGAAACAAGGAACATTCTGTAGTGAGCCAGCAGTAAAGATGTCCAGGCTTAAATTTGGAGGCAGATATTGCGCATGGTTTTGATAGCAAGATTACTGAGGAGATAAATACTGAGGTGGCACAATGACAAGAGCTGTGTATATGATTTGCTGCCTGAGTAAGGAAAGATGTATCTGTTCAGTGGACTGATGTATGGAGTATATATGTATATAAGGGACTGCAACAATACTGTTTCTGGAATTATAATTAATGTTAAAAACTTTAGAGAGGATATACCTCATGCTCAGGGGTTTAAACCAATATCTTAACTAGTAGAGATCAATGTGGGTCCCACATCTGCCTACCGTAGGGTTCTTACCCCTTTCTCTTCAGTCATCTGGTGTTGGCCACTGTCAAGGGACAAGATGGTATTAAATGGACCACAGATCTAATCCATTAGAGTGATTTTTATGTTCCTAAGGAAATAATATGAGACTATGGAGGAAGGCTAGAGGCACAGAGGAAAAAAATCAAACCCTTGCATGATACAGTATGTAGTTAAGTGGGGTGGTGTAGTTAAATTGAGTCAGAAATGTGCCTGTTCTCACGTTCCTGCTGGAGGCTTCCCTGATTGCATCAGAGGAGAGGAATAAAACAGTGAGACTGCATATGCGTGTGGGTGCATGTACCTAAAAATACAGATCCAAGTTTCACACAGCTATATTGGTATTGGATTTCTGTTCTGACAGCGTTCTATGAAACATCTTCTGTTCATTCTGATGCTTGTACAACCTAGCTATATAAATGAAAAACCAGTTTCTTCTTAAGATGGAGTCAATATACTTCATCATACTGACTTACTGCGCTTAATTTAATTTAATTTTTTTGGCTTTAAGTATGCATTAGTCATAGATTTTGCAGCAATGGCCAAGTTTAATTCAAGAGGACATGCAGTGCAAATTACATCCATCATTTTAGCGCATTATTCGCTAGACACAGTCGGATGCTTTAGTTCGCGCCCATCTGAGTAATTCCTCAGTGGGACTGCTCATGTGAGTAAGGCGTGCAGGATTGGGACCACCGTAATAACGTTAGAAGCTTCTTCCTATCTAAGTTAGGTTTCAAGGAGAAATTCATCTTCCTCACCCTCACTCCACCTTTGGAACAAAAAAGTTTTGATTTTCTCTGGTCCTGCTTGGAAGTGCATGTATTCAAGGGTCTCTACCTGGTTCCACTTACAGAATTTAACCTGAAGCTGCAGCCTTTTGTTACACATACACTGCATTGATTTTGGTTTGAAAAAGACACAGAAGTGTAAGTAATATCCATCCTACTGCTTCTGCAACACATTTTCCCTGCTATGTACCAATGTAGCAAACATTTCTGAAAATATGACATTTTCAAAATAAAAAGTCCAGCATCTCACTGGCTATCCAGATAGAATGATCAAATAATAAGATACTGCTGCCCTATATAACTGTGCACAACTCATACTGATACAAGAATCATAGTTGTGGAACAGAGTCCTGGGAGATACAAGTTAATCCAACCATAAAACCAAGGAGACTTAAATAGTAATAGCGAATTGCCGAATAATTCAGTCGTGCTTGCTTTCGCTGTCTGAGCTTTAAGGCAACTTCAACTGAAGGTGCTTGGAGACTAATCTATCCACCTTGTTTGGAGTTTGATTAATAGTAGGCTAAAGTTAATTGCTGGAGACTGGTTCCAGGAAACGTCACCCTGCTATCAGAAGCAAGATAAAGTATATAGTGTTCACAAACAGTAGAATCCTTGCACTAGGGTCTTTTCTTTTGCACCTGTTTAGAAAGGAGAACTATATTAGCCACTTTTTTCTTAAAACAAGCTCAAGTCTTTCTGAACTGGACCATCCTAGCCTTTGGATATCATCCATAGGAACTGCAGGTATTCTGCACCACCCAGAATTCTGACTATCGAAAGACATGGGCCAGATCTACTGTAGAGTTTCGTCAGCATTTCCATGTCAGTCAGGGATATGAAAAAAACACAGCCACTAGCTGACAGAGCTATGCTGGTAAAACCCCCAGTGTAGAGGTAGCTATGTTGAGAAAAAAGGGCTTCTGTCAGCATAGCTAACATTGTTTGAGGATGTGGTCTTACTGCGCTGACAGAAAAACTCCTTCTGTTTGTATATTGTACCGGCAAAGTAAACAAGGCTGAAGACATTGAAGAAAGTAACAAAAATCAAAATACCTTTTATGACAATGGAAAAGAAAAGGTGGAGGACAGTTTCTTTAAAGCTTTGTTTAAATGTTTGCTGGGATTACAAACTCTGTAACCAGGACTCTTTCTTTATACAAGTCCTAATTAAAAGCTAAAATCCTCTTCAGTTTATGCCAAAGATTTTTCTGAGCACCACGGAAGTCCTACCCCCCCTCCAACATAAGTTAATCTTTCTGCTATGGATATATGTACAGACTGCAGGAAGGGAACAGCAGAAGATATCAACACTCATCAGTCTAGGATATAAGTCTAGTACCGGGGCTAACAAGGTGCAGACCAGACAGTATTTTGCCAATTCCAGCAGTGTAGCAGCCAGACGCATTCGTGGTGCCGTGAGAGTACTAGTAAGGGCTAGTGCCTGGCCTACATTGCATGAGTTCACTTGAAGGCAGGGGGAAGCAGGCATAGGGATATTTCTTCCCCTGGCTCTTGTGCAGTAGCAGGGCAATGCTCCTACCAAAGGCTCAAAAGAGCATTAAGTGTGGTGAATTTACTGAAATAACCTGTTTATCATGGTCTCAACGAAGCATAGCCAGGCTTCTAGCCAGATTAGTCCTGTGCTGACTGCGGCATGCTAGTTGGGGCAAATATAGATACATATTTCTGCATCAGCAATTAGAGGTGCCTACTGTGAGGCATACTGTCCAAGCAGGCAGGAGGGCTGTTTGGGTCACAAACCAAGGCAGCACGGCTCAGTTTCTCCTTGCTAGCCACGCCCATATTTTTTCAGTCATGGCAGAATTTCAGCCTGTGTGAAAGTCCCTTATTTATAGAAACAGCCCTCCGGATTTATACAGCCATTGTTGAAATCACCAAGAAAAATAATTGCTTTCCGGGAAGCAGGAAAATACGTCTGTGTGCCACATAACTACTAGAATCAGGGTATCCTATGCACTGCCGCAATGCCTGGGCACAGCTCTGCTAAAGTCAAAGGAAACAAAGTGCCTGTTTCTGCCAGAAGGAAATTTTTCCGAGGGCTGCAATCTGCTAATGCAGGAGACTCAAAAAAGGGAAATTCTGACTACTTTTACAACTGAAACTACCTGCTATGTAAAGGAGTTTAATCTTGTGTTTGGGGGATTTCCCAATAACATTAAAGAGGAATTACCCATATAAATCCCCTTCACAGCAAGAAAAGAGCCAAATCTGATTTGCAAAGTACAGTAAGGAAATTTAGATGGAGGCATACAGAACAAGACAGAAGACATGAGAATTAAGACCTCAATTTTTCTCCGTGGAATAATCCACAATGGAAAGTTAATTAAGGGAGGGGCATGAATTTGCATTTGCAGAATGAGCAATAGCAGAGATTAGAATTTCAGAAAGGCAGGGGAGGGAAGGGATTTATACCAGGATATTTTACCAGCTACTTTAGTTTTCTTGTAAAATAAAATTTGGTTTGGGAGAAACACTGCTGGCAAGCGACAAAGTGCCAAATTCATCCTAGGATATTTCCTGGAATAATTGGCCTTGGAACCGGGGATGTGTTTGTCCTGATAGCATTAGGCACAACCTGAGAAAAGAATATCTCAGGATCTTGAAGGGGTTGTGGAATTCTTATGCTTAACTCAGTTCACGCTAAGGAACATGACTGCCTTCTGTTTAGTCTCCACGTCATGCAGGGTGGTATTGTCACAGTTTTACTTGAAATGTGTTAACTGCATGGATTTTTTGAACACTCAAGAGTCTGAACTTCTCCAGTGAAAATACCCTGGACTCACCAGTTTTGGCAGTGGAGGTGAATGTTGGGGCGTCTGGCCCCTTCTCTCCTTCTCGGACATTGCCACTAACTAATCCTTTTTTTTCAGTTAACTTCTCTCTTCTGCCAGCTCTGCCTCTCTACGGCCTGCTCTTCCTAAGTGTAGTAATCTGCAAGATTTTACAAATGAAAGTATTATTTTATGGTATTTTTTTCTCCCCCAGTCTACCCCATTTTTATCTGTTATGTCTAAACTTAGTTCTGTGAACTAGGCCACAGACCATAGGCCAAATTCAGAGGTGACTCAAAGCAAGCCCGAAGAAGATAAGGATATATGTTGAGTGAATTACACTTTCTTCTAACCTCCTAAATAGAATGTAAGCCTGTGCCACATGAGAAAATATGTACTGGTGTAACGAATCAATCTTAAACTTGATTTCAGCGTGGGTTAAACTGGTTTTACTGGATCTATATCTATCTTGCAGCAGCTTAACTGGACCAATTTAAATCCAATTTAATGAAACCACTGCAACTCTTCTCATAAAGACTAGAGTCACTCATGGAGATTCACAAGGCTAAATTATGAGATAATGTAGATAAAGTAGAGTAAATGACACTAGCCGTAAAGCCGTCTACAAGCACTACCATCACATCAAGGAGGCAGAAAGTTGTGTAGCTCCCACCCTGACTAACATGACAATTTCCAGCTCTTCAGAGTATGTGTGTCCTTTAGAAAGCTGTAAAATAGCTGCAGGTAGCCCCAAAGGGGCCTGAATCTCTTTTTACATTAATGTAACCCCACTGACATCAATGGAATGACATCACTGTAGGTGATCACAATCAGACTAATGGAATAAATAAAGAGAATAAAGGTGCACAAACATGTATGAGTTACTAACCTACACATGCCTTCACAGTTAGGCCTATGGCTTTTTGGGCATGCTATAGGGCACCTCACACCCTTTAAGTACTACATAACTAAATTAATTAATATTAATAATAGTGATTTTTGGCTAAGTAATTTTTTTATGTTTCTTAAAAAAAATTAAACTTTCTTCAAAAAGGAATTAAAATGCTTTATTTTTGCATAGTTTAAGCTGATTTGTTGCCAATTTAAATTATATCAAAACAGGCCATTCTTCATGTAAAATAAAAGCACCACACACAGATTTGCACCAGTCTAGCCCAACATCCCATTGAACAAATGGGGAAATTGAGCAGAAAGATCACTTGGGTTGTTCAAGGTCCCAAGGGTTGCCAGGGTTGGGATTAGAATACAGGAGCTCTTGATACCCAGTCATACCATACATCTCTTCCTAATTTATGCATGACTTCACAGTGCATTAGTGATAAGGGTCGGACCTATACTAACATTCAAAAATTAAGTTCAATGGGGGCAGGAGACAAAAGCTCACAGGTAAGTCAAAACATGGAGACCCGGGAGAAGGGTCGGAATCTGGGGGGAGCATGGGCCATTATAGCAGGGACAATGGAGAAACAAGAGGGAAGATAGAAGGGGAAAATCAGTATCTTTTAGATGTCTGTCTATTAATGCAAGAAGTATGGGGAAAACAGGAAGAACCAGAAATACTAGAGAATAAACAAAACTATGACATTGTTGGCATCAGAGAGCCATGGTGAGATAATACACATGACTGGATTATTGGTCTAGAGGGTGCAGCTTGCTCAGGAAGGACAGGGAAGGAAAAAGGGAGGAGGTGTTCACTTTGTATATCAAAGATGTACAACTGGGACGGAGGTTGAGATGGAAATAGGAGACAGACTTGTTGAAAATCTCTGGGTAAAGATAAAAGGAGTAAAAACCAAGGGTGATGTCATGACAGGGGTCTACTACAAACCACCAAACCAGGAAGAGATAGATGAGGCTTTTTAAAACGATTAACAAACTCATCTGAAGCACAGGACTTGGTGGTGATGGGAGACTTCAACTACCCAGACATCTGTTGGGAAACTAACACAGCAGGGCACAGATTATCCAACAAGTTCTTGGAATGCATCGGAGACACTTTTTTATTTCAGAAGGTAGAGAAAGCTAGTGGGGAGAGGCTGTTCTAGATTTGATGCTGACAAATAGGGAGGAACTGGTTGAGAATTTGAAAGGCAGCTTGGGTGAAAGTGATCATGAAATGATCGAGTTCATGATTCTAAGGAATAGTAGGAGGGAAAACAGTAATAGATAATGGATTTCAATAAGGCAGACTTTAGCAAACTCAGGGTGTTGGTATGTAAGATCCCATGGGAAGCAAGTCAAAGGGGAAAAACAGTTCGAGAGAGGTGGTAGTTTTTCAAGGAGACATTATTAAGGCCACAAGAGCAAACTATCCCACTGTGTAGGAAAGATAGAAAATATGACAAGAGACCACCCTGGCTTAACCAGGAGCTCTTCAGTGACCTGAAACTCAAAAGAGTCCTACAAAAAGTGGAAATTAGGTCAAATTATAAAGGATGAACATAAACAAACAAGAAAAGCACGTGGGGACAAAATTAGAAAGGCCAAGGCACCCAATGAGATTAAACTAGCTAGAGGCATAAAGGGTAACAAGAAAACATTCTGCCAATACACTAGAAGCAGGAGGAAGACCAGAGACAGAGTAGGCCCATTACTCAATGGGAGGAAAAAAACAATAACAGAAAATGTAGAAATGGCAGAAGTGCTAAATTACTTTTTTATTTCAGTTTTCACAGAAAAAGTTGGTAGTAATTCAACATCTAATATAGTGAATACCAGTGAAAATGAGGTAAGGTCTAAGGCTAAAATAAGGAAAGAACAAGTTAAAAATTACTTAGACAAGTTAGATGTCTTCAAATTGGCAGGACCTGATTAAATAATTCTAGAATACTCAAGGAGCTGACTAAGGAGATATCTGAGCCATTAGCGATGATCTTCAAAAACTCATGGAAGATGGGAGAGATTCCAGAGGACTGAAAGAAATTAAATATAGTGCCAATCTATAAAAAGGAAAAAAAGGACAACCTGGGAAATTACAGACCAGTCAGTTTAACCTCAGTACCCAGGAGGATAATGGAGCAAATAATCAATTAATCAATTTGCGAACTCCTAGAAGATAATAAGGTGATAAGTAACTGTCTGTCTGGATTTGTCAAGAACAAATAATGTCAAACCAAACTAATAGCTTTCTTTGACAGGACAGCAAACCGTGTGGATGGGTGGGGGTGAAGGGAGTGGTAGATCTGGTATATCTTGACTTTGGTAAGGCTTTTAATATTGTCTCTCATGACCATCTCATAAAAGGGAAATACAGCTTAGATGGCGCTTCAATAAGGTGGGTGCATATATGGTTGGAAAACCATTCCCAGAGCATAGTTATCAGTGGTTCACAATCAAGCTGGAAGGGCATATAAAGTGGGGTTCTGCAGGGATTGGTCCTGGGTCCAGTTCTGTTCACAACATCTTCATAAATGATTCAGATAAAAGCATAGAGAGTACACTTCTAAAGTTTGTGGATGATACCAAACTGGGAGGGGTTGCATGTGCTTTGGAGGATAGGATTAAAATTCAAAATGATCTGGACAAACTGGAGAAATTGTCTCAATAAATAGGATAAAATTCAATAAGGACAAATACTAACTACTCCACCTGGGAAGGAACAATCAATTGCACACATACAAAATGGGAAATGATTGCCTAGGAAGGAGTACTGAGGTAAGGGATCTGAGGATTACAGTGGATCACAAGCTAAATATGAATCAATGGTGTGACACTGTTGCAAAAAACAAACAAACATAATTCTGGGATACATTAGCAGAAGTGTTGTAAACAAGACACGAGAAGTAATTTTTCCACTCTACACCACACTGATAAGGCCTCAGCTGGACTATTGTGGCCAGTTCTGGGTGCCACATTTCAGGAAAGATGTGACCAAACTGGAGAAAGTTCAGAGAAGAGCAACAAAAATGATTAAGTTCAAGAAAACTTGACCTGTGAGGGAAAATTGAAAAAACTGGGTTTGTTTAGTCTGGAGAAGAGAAGACTGAGGGGGGACATGATAACAGTTTTCAAATACATAAAAGATTGTTACAAGGAAAAGGTGAAAAATTGTTCTCATTAATGGGCTTAATTTGCAGCAAGGGTGGTTTAGGTTGGACATTAGGAAAAACGTCCTAACTGTCAGGGTCGTTAAGCACTAAATTGCACTAGGGAGGTTGTGGAATCTCCGTCACTGGAGGTTTGTAAGAACAAGACAGATAAACACTTGTCAGGAATGGTCTTGTTATTACATAGTCCTGTCTTGAGATCAGGGGACTGGACTAGATAACCTCTTGAGGTCACTTTTAGTCCTACATTGCTATTTTTAAGCTGTTATGCCATGTAGTATCAAGTGATTTAGAACCTTGGTTGAAACATTTCTGCAGCAGAGACTGATTAATGAACTGGAGACTTAGAAGCCTTTCATAAATTCATAGAAATCACTACTTTGCACACACACAATGCAAACCATGTGAATGTGTTTTTTTTAATGCAATGGATATGATCAATCTGCTTGTAGATCAGTGTTTCTGTGGCGCCAACTTTTCATGTTTTCAACACTGTTGCTGAATAAGCAAGTTTGCTTTAAATATCCGTTGTGTTTAATTTGTAAATTGGTTTATTTAGCTGTTTTTTTAAATGTTATGGATGAATTTAATAATCCTGAAAATGAAAGACAAATAGCTTGGGTAGACTCACGCATAGTACAGGAAGTTTCTGAATAAGCTGTTTCTCATAGCTGCAGGTACCTTTCTTTCCTGACCTGCACCAACCTCACGTTCCAGTTCCCTTTTTTGAGTAGACATTTCCAGTTGCACTTAGGGTGACCAGATGTCCCGATTTTATGGGGATGGTCCCGATATTCGGGGATTTGTCTTATATATTACCCCCACTCCCTGTCCTGATTTTTCACACTTGCTATCTGGTCACCCTAGTTGCACTGAATGCCAGGCTGGATGGTGGCTTTGTGAAGTGGTTATGCGTTCAAAATGAGTAGGCCGGAGACCAAAGTTGTCTTCCCTTTTGATGTGTGACCCCAAATCTCCAGATGTCAAACTGCATTACCTACCGTTTTCCCCCCAAAATAGAAATTTTAGGAAAACGGTTTCAGTTACTGCGCTTCCGTCCCCTTTGCCTCAAGGTGGGGAAGTATTTAGGGACACATGATCCAATATGCACACTGTTGGTAGAGGCCATAAGGGATTGTCACAATGGACCTTTGCTGTCTAGGCGAACTAATGATGAGGATGACCTATCCCCAGAAATGCTGCTTTCAGTACAACTGACCAGTGAGCACTCTGTTCTTTTTTTTTTAAAAAGAGTTTTCTAATTTCTATTTCTGCGTCATCTGGTGTTAGTTTGAAATAAGGGAAAACTGTTCAGGCTGAATCTTTTTTTTTTGCTAGATCTTAGATATTTTGTAATATAAGAAACAAACAGTCCAAAATTCTTGAATTAGAGATTTTGCAGTAGAATAAACACAAATCGGAGCATTCATATCACGGAAGAAGTTCACCCTTTAACAATCAATGGAATTACTGGAACTACAAAAATAAGCTATAAAGATCCACTGATCAGACACTTAATCTCTTGCATGTGTGAGACCCTTTACACCTCTGTTTCTAAGCATGAGATTTGTGTTTACCAGAACACGCTGTAATAGAGAATCCACCTACCCTTGTGTTGTATTACTTTCCTGGTTTGCATCTTAATGAATATGTGTACACTTGGAGCTAGGGGTGTGCTCATGCACCTCACACAGACATATTTCCATTAGCTCTGATCTGAGCTAGCATGTTAAAAACAGTCTCGTACCAGCCATGGCAGCGGCAGCTCAGGCTAGCTGCCCCAAGTGCCATCAACCTGCACCTTGTTGGAACATTCTTGGGGCAACTTGTCTGTGCCAACACTGTCACAGGTCCCCTGCTACTTTTAGCATGCTAGATGGGAGCTTGCTGGGATCACATCCTTAGCTTGTAGTGTAGATGTAGCTGTAGATTGATGCACTATTGATGAATTATAGCTTTTGGGTAGAGGGTCAGGTTGGGATGTAACAAATGGCCCTCTCTACTCAAATTCTGCTCCATGAATAGTAGCTATTTCTGCTAAAACAATAAATGAAAGTGTTAACATTGACATTTGATCATATCATTAGGCTCCAGAGTTACTATACAATTACAGTGAAACAGGGCCACTTCACATCTGTAAATGCATTTGTTTCTCTCTCTCGGCGGATTCGTTAAGAGAACATTGTTTTATTCTGTTGTTGTACAGCACCTAGCACGATGGGGTCCAGGTCTATAACTAGGGCTCCTTGGTACCATGATAATACAATTATTATTATTATTATTGCTATTTATTTGCATTGGCTTCACATTTGGAAGGTCTGATTCAGCTCTAAAATCAGCCAGAAACTTATTTTTAATTCCATGATAACTGATGGGAACACCAGAGAAATGCTAGGACTATGTAGCTTTGAGTACTTAGCTCAGTTTGAACCCTCTTTCTGAGATTTGTTTGAGTTCTTTTCTGTATGATATTGCTTTGACATTTGAGATGTTCAGCTTGTAATTATGTACTTCAAAAAGCAGAGCCATGCCGAACTTGCTTTCAGTTTGCAAAGTGAATCTTTGTATTATTTCCTGCAGATTGTGTGGGACTTCCTGCAGTCTGGGCTTAATATTGACCCAAAAATCTCAAAGAGAAATTTACCTAAACCTGACACATATTGACTAGCTTCTGGTCTAAACAATCTATTTATCTTTGCTTTTTCTTTAGCACCCATTACTATGATATAGAAGTCCTTGACCTTGAATGTCTCCATAAATCCCTACCCGATACTTGAAGCTTAGCCCAAGTTTACTGAACCACCTTTCTATGAGCCTGGCCCAAACTCTGTGTTTGAAATGAAACCTGAAACCAGGTAAGTTTTGCTCTTTTTGCATTTTGTCATGAAGGTGTTGCACAGATTGTCCAACAAGCTGCAATAAGCAGAATAGGGCTGGGCTAGTAACTGAAAGAGACACCTGCAAGAAAAACCTAGATGCAGCAGGAAATAGGTTCAGTGGTCCAGGAACAGTCCTGGCCCTGTAATTATATAATCATAGGGTTAGAAGGGACCGCAAGGGTCATCTAGTCTAAACCCCTGCCAAGATGCAAGATTGGTTGTGTCTAAAACATCCAAGACAGATGGCTATCCAGCCTCCTTTTGACAATCTCCAGTGAAGGAGCTTCCACAGCCTCCCTAGACAGTCTGTTCCATTGTCTTACTGTTCTTACAGTTAGAAAGTTTTTCTGAGATTTAATCTAAATTTGTTATGCTGTAGTTTGAACCCACTGCCTCTTGTCCTGCCCTCTATGGCAACAGAGAAGAACTTTTCGCCATCTTTTTTATGGTGGCCTTTCAAGTATTTGCAGACTGCTATCATGTCCCCACTCAATCTCCTCTTTTCCACACTAAACGTACCCAGTTCCTTCAGTCTTTGCTCGTATGGCTTGCATTCCATCCTTTTGATTGTCTTTGTTGGCACCTCTGGATCTTTCTTCACGTCCTTTCTATAAATTGGTGACCAAAATTGGACACAGTACTCCAGCTGAGGCCTACCCAGTGCTGAGTGAGTGGTGCTATCACCTCCCATGACTTGCATGCTATGCCTTTGTTAATGCCACCTAAAGTTGCCTTTGCTGTTTTTGCAACACCATCACCTTGCTGACTCATGTTGAGGTCGTGATCCAGCACGACTGACAGATCCTTCTCAGCAGTGCTGCTACCAAGCCAATTATCCCCTATTCTGTATTTTGTGCATTTGATTTTTCTTCCCTAAGTGTAGCTTGCACCTTACGTTTGTCTTTGTTGAGTTTAATTTTGTTGTCTATAGCCCAGTTCTCTAATTTATCAAGAGCTCTTTGAATTTTAGCTCTATCCTCCAAAGTGTTGGCAACCCCCTCGTAGCTTTGCGTCATCTGCAAATTTGATCGATATGCTCTCTACTCCGGGTCATTAATAAAGACGTTAAACAACCTGGACTCAGACCAGATCCCTGTGGAACCCCACTCGACACTTCCCTCAAAAACAACATCCTTCCATTAATAGTTACTCTTTGTTTGCGGGTTAAGAGGGCATCGTGCTGCTAGAGGAGCTGTCTTTTGGATTAGATGTAAAACTGAAGTCATGATCATTTGCAGTCCTTAAATATCCCTTTTTGGCACTTACCCCAAAATAGGTATGTTTAAAATAGTGTCCTGAGTCCTGACCAAAGTCTCCTTTGAGTAGCTGTGTATCTAAATGTCCCCTACAATTTCTACTGGGTGAAATGTTTGCTTCCAAGAAATTGCCTATGGTCCACTTAGTTCAGTATGTTGGATCTGATCCTCATTTGACATAAATCAGTGTAGCTCGATTGATTTCAAAGGAGCTATGTAGATTTACACCAGTTGAGAATTTGACTCTGTTTCAGGCTCTGGCTATATAGCCAGATGTTTCAGGGGAAGCTGCAAAAAACCCCCCCAAAAATCCCCATGATGGGCAATTAGAGAATAATCTGACCATTGGGAAAGCTTCTTCCTAACCCCAGGCAATTAATTAGCAGCTGGACTATGTTCTGAAGCATGAGGAATTCATATTCCTTATCTAGCTAATGAAGCCAACTGTCCTAACCTCATGTATTGTTACTATAAACTGGGAAACATTTGCTGCATTCCAACCCAGAGCTGGTTGCTTTTCAGCAGTGGGTGAAGTGATTCCTGTATGTGTATTGCTTGTAAAGCATTTTGGGATCCTCTGAGATTAAAGGTGCTGTCTGGGATATATTATTTATGGAAAGCACTGTGTGAAATAAGGAGGTGTCAGAAACATCTGTGCTAAAAAATAAGGAATCTATTACAAATTCTTAAATTATTTACTTGGATCTAAAGTTTTGACATTTTAATAAAGTCTGTAAGAATGAGATGATTTTCTCCCCTTATTTGTCCCAGGCCTTCAGCTCTCTGGTGGAAAGCCCAGATTTCAAAATACTTTTGGCAGAGCGTGGTGTGTTTTTGCTAAGGCTGCCTTTCATTCCCTTTGCATTATTATGGGTGTGGCAGGTAATCACAAATATGAATAGTAATTATTTAAACAGGTGTAGGCTTGCACTTGAATATTTTATTTTTATTTTATTTTAATAAGGATTAGCAGACAGACTATTGCATGGAGATGATATTTCCAATAGGCTCTTCAGAGAGTAGCCTCAAAGCACATGTCGGGTAGTGATGTGCAGGGGGAAAAAGCTCAGCTGCCCTGTAGGTCTCTGCCCAGATGCAGGAATGCCTCATCCTACACAGCATCCAATACTTGCAGCACAACCTCAGTGCTATGTGAGGCATGACTGCCCGCGGTGACCACTCTGAATAGGGTCAAAGAGGACTGAGGGAGCATCTCTGCTTCTGTTTCAGGAAACATCTTTAAACCTCCAGTTATGCTTATGTGATGCGGATTTGATCAGTGACGCACAGTACAGCAATTATTTGCTGATTCTGTGCTTTTCTGGGGCTTCATACGCTTTTCTTTCACAGCCCCTCATCCAGGTGAACAGGAAGTGTAGTGGATGCTGTGAGAGAGATATGCTCCAATATGGTTGCCTTTTCCCCCTTTGTGGCTGTCCATAAATTACATAACACATTTTTTGTGGGGGGAGTGATTTTGAAGACCCACCCACCCTTGTAACACTGAAACAAACATGCAGATTAAGGACTCACCCATCTCCCTAAAGCATTCCATAATTTATGGAGAGCCCCTTTGGCACATACCCCAGACCCTGTTCCCCCCACACACTCATGATGTAGCAACAGGAAGCATGGAGGCCGAGGCAACTTCAGTGTTCTCTGAAAGTGTTCATTGTGCTGCTGGCAGGAAGGCAATTTTGTCTGTCAGGGAGGGAACCCCAATCTCTTTGTGCACTTGGTTTTGGAGGGACATTTTCTGACATCACGATGCACCTCCTTTGCTGTGGAAACTGGGAAGTGATAAAGGAAGTCTCTCCTGGCAATTTTACAGGCCATCACAGCTCTTGTGGCAAATGGAAAAGGAGCACGTTCAGGGGAGGCTTAGATTGGAAACTAAATTTGCTGAAGATTCCATCTTCACTGTGCATGCTCTACTGCACACAGCTCCTATGGAGTCTGGGCTGGGCATGTCTCATCCCCACAGAGCTACTGAGCATGCTCTATCCTGGAGCTGCAGGGGCTAAGCCAGGACTTCCACTGCAGTTCCAGTCCTCCTCCTATTTACTGCAGGCCACTGTGCTGCTGGACACGTTAACTGAGAGACAGAGACTGTCTCTTCTGTGCTCTCAGTGCTCTCAATGCTCCCCCTTGCTGGCACCCAAGCACTGTGGAGGAGGAGAAGGAGGGGGAAGAGCCTGACTGAAACACAGAGAGGTGAGTAACTGTGGTGGGCCATATGGTGAGGCCCATTATTGTGTCATTCCGTTCTAGCAAAATTGCTACATAGTCTGTGCAATTTTATGTGGACAATAGCCTGAGAGATCTTGTGTTAAAAGCTCTCTGCAAGAAACCCTGCAGCTTCTGTCTTCATTACCTTGCTGGCCACTGGTTTTGATACCATGCTGATTAAAGAAATTTTGCCTATAATTTCCCCAATATTTGCCTAATCTGGGCCCAAGATGGTTCAACATAATTGAAGTATATTAAAAAATGTCTTGAAATTATTAGTGAAAGTATAATGCAGCTTGCAGAAGATACGTGGGTGAAAATGTGTCTAAAACACTCAACCCCCACCACCCCAAACCTTTGTATTTTAACTTTGAATTATGCATGAAATTGTTTATAAGGCTCAAAAGTCTGGTCCATCTAGGGCATGGTACATACCAAAATTTTTCTTATTGTTCATGCAAACAGATAATGTGCAATAATCAGCCCTATCTATATTTTGGTAAAATTACTGGGGCAAAACATTACTCCCCCCCGAATTTATCTATCATCAGCAATACAGCTATTAATGCGTTCCGTTTTAACACCAGTCAAAGTATCTGGATGATAAATGCATGCTATTTTATATTTATTTCTTCCTAAATATTCAATCACACGTGTTTTCATGGCAAACAGCATATTTTTCTTAACGGAAGGGTAGTAGAAAAATAGCACAAAGTCTTTACATCTTACAGAGAGATTGTGATGCCTCAGATGATGATAAATTTAATTTCAAATAAAAAGAAGACAGTGTAGGAACACAACAAAAGGTGCACATATCTAGCACCACCACATTTTCCTAGCAACACCAATTAATATCTATGGGATATTGCAAGTACATCCATAAACATTGGCAATCATGTAGATTTTCAGGAAGTGACTTCATTGTTGTCTCCTAGACGTTGCTTTTTAAATTTGATTCTGTTTTCTCACTTTTCAGCGTCCAGTGTGCAAATATTGAGCCACTTGCATTAGACAAAAAGAGATAGTAGTTAGATATCACTGGGCACCGATAGTACCGTGAGGAGTAAGCCGGAGCGCCGCCGTGCGGAACTTATCAACTAAATGACTGTTTGCCCCACCCCACTGACTCAATGAGGGACATGTTCACAATTATGGACTTATCTACTTCCCCTTCACCGCACCCCATGTAACCCTTGTAATATGTGATGTTCCCCAATTACTGTTCTGGTCTATTAGCCGTGAAACCTATTATTACACCCCATCCGGGATACCACAGGTTCTGCTTTTGTTGCACTCCCTGACTCTCTTCCAAACTCTAATAACCTGTATCTTCTGCCTGGGTGTTCAATGCTCTTCCTTTAAACTCTGTACCTGCTCATTTTGAAACATTATCTTTAATAGAAATGTTAAAGCTTGGAGGCTTTGGATTTGACAGTTAACATGTGTACTCCTACAGAACTAATATGGCTGTGCTCAAGGATGGTCATGAAGACCAGGAAATCCCAATCATCTAAGATTCACAAGAAATCCAGTTTAATAAAACTGGTTTGCTCTGTTGTATGCATCTAGCCTCAATCTCAGGAAAGTCTTATCCTGCTGCCAGGCAGCAATTTCTGACCCTCTCATGAGTGCTCATGATATTCTGGCAAAAAACAACAAATCAGCTCTCCTTGATCTTCAGTCCAAAGGTGGAGACTGCCCTACTGACTACATTCCAGAGAATGATGCAATAGTCTTTGATGGAATGGCTGCCATCCAAGCACTATGTGATGTTCCTTCAGTGTTGGGTGAGCTTGCAGATGGCATTTTAATGATTAAGCTTGCAAGGAAGTACCAGTGACTTTCTTTGGACTTTGTCACAGATCAGTAACCCAATGTGAGCATCTAAAATGTGGAACAGTCACACTGAGCAGCTAGTGATTCCCAAATGATACAAACCTATGGAAAGGATCAGAAAACCTCCAGTCACTGGAAGAAGATTCTTTCTTATGGCATCTATAAGGAAGAACTTCAGAAATGCTTGTACACCATGTGTAGGGATGCAGATTTGCAAGCTGTAGGAAAGTACATCATTCTCTTTATGGCTCTTGGAAAGGCATGTTATAGCCTGGCTGTGCAGAAGGGTTCAGTGACAGGCACAGCTGGTGATGAATTAAGTTGTGACCATGAAGAATGTAACATGAGTATGTTTCTTCATGTGGAACAGGCTGACAAGCACTACCAGAATGTGGTATTTGGCCCAGATACAGAAGTTGCAGTCGTAGGCCAGTCAGTTCACATTTCTTTGCTTGTGTTGGGAATCAAAGCTGCATTATTGATTTGGAGAAAGTTACTTCAATTCTAGGCCCAAAGGTAAGTACCCTCCTTATTGGACTCCACACATTCACAGGATGTGATTCTACAAGTGCCTTCTATGGGAAGGGAGAGGGAAAGGCATTTGCTGTAGCTTCTGAGAGTGAAGAGTTCCATCTGGCTTTCACAGACCTTGGGAAAGATTTTCCCTTCAAGACTCAACATTCCTTGTGCTTGAGAAATGCGTATGCCATTTGTATGGCCAAGCTTCACCATAGGTCAAAAGTCAATGATGCCCAGTACAAGGTGACCATCTTCACTGCCTAAACTGAGCATGCCACCAACCTGTAATACTCTACGTCGACACAACAAGTAGGCAAATTACCAGGCTGCTATAATGAGGCACGCTCTTGTTGACAGGATGAATGCTCCTTCCCCTGTTGGCCATGGATAGCATTTAGAAAACAAGGAGTTTGCCGTCACCTGGATGGCTAAAAGTCCAGCACTCGATGATATGTTGCAGGCAGTGCTTCATGCCTGCAAGCATGTGAAATGTCAAACAGAGAGGTGTTCCTGTCTTGTTGCTAGGCTTTCCGGCCCAGACTTGTGTCAGAAGTGTGAGAGAATTGGCAAAAAAGCTGCTGAACCTGTCATTTACCCTGATGATGTGTCCTGTGGTGAGTAGGATGCCATGGCTGAGAAATAAAAATGTATTTTACTCATGAAATAAGCGCTACAGAGCCAACAGTAATACACATAAACCATAACAAACGAGGGACTTGCAATAGAAAATAAAATTTTGATTTCTATCAATAATTATGTCAATTCCTACCAATTCAGAGAAGCTGCCCGTTATAAATATTTGGGAAATAAATGTCACATACAAGGGGCGTTCAGTAAAAAGGCTTGTGATATTACTTGTTTCAGTGAGGTGGCTGAGAAAAATATTCTGGTTGCCAAGGAATATAGTAATATGTTAGGTATTTACATAAATTTAAAATATCTGATTCATTTTTCTATCATTTCATGTAGTTAGGCTGGTGCACAAAAACGTCTCTTGAGGGTAAATGTAGTTCAGCCTACAGTGAAAGGCGAGTATTGCCAAGAAAAACAAATGATAGGGATAGGGTAATAATTTGACCTATACTTACTACTAAAAGACAGTCATGGTAATTTATTGCACATTATCTGTTAGACTGATTGTCTTAAATATTAATGCATAAAACACCCTAGTAGGGCAAGGATTTTTAATTCTTTAGCACATTTTATTGTTCATAATTACTAAAAAATAAAAGCATTTACACCCAAATTGGTTATTTGCATATTTTTTCTTGTGTGTGATTTCTAAGTTCCTCAGGCCATTCCATCTTGCCTGTAACATACTTCCATATACATTTCAATCATTTCCAGCCAATTTGGGCTTTTACAGGGCTAGTATTAATGAAGATATGGACTGACTCAAGTTGCAGTCAGGGAGATCTAGGTTGGACATTAGGAAAAAGCTTTTCACTAGAAGGGTGATGAAGCCCTGGAATGGGTTACCTAGGGAGGTGGTGGAATCTCCATCTTTAAAGGTTTTTAAGCTATGGCTTGACAAAACCCTCGCTGAGATGATTTTGCTGAGGCTAGTCCTGCTTTGAGCAGGGAGTTGGACTAGATGACCTCCTGAGGTCCCTTCCAACTCTCATATTCTATGATTCTAAGAACTCTTTTCAGTTTAGTGTCAAAATTGGTAATTTTGGATGTGCCAGGACAGAAAACTGCAGAATTTCTTTTCAGACAAAGTCTGTCAGATTATTGGATATATAAATCTGCAGAGTAAGTAGTGCCCCCGGTGCTGGAATAGAACTCATTTTCCAAGCACAATAATGGGCCTCACTGTATGATATATGGGCCATGGGTGACAGATGAAGAGATGCAGGTCGGGAGACAGGTTTAGGTAACTTGAGGGAGAGGAGGGAATTGTGAGTCTGGGGGAAAAGATAGTTAGGAGCAAGAGCTGGGATGGGGAGAGAGAGGCATGAGCAGAAGGGGCATGATTGCATACTATTTTTCCACAGGACCCTACCTCATTCAGTGCACTGGATGGGTGGTACTCTGAGTCAGGGGTGCTGTAGAGGATGTGGCTGTTGTCTGCTGGTTGCATGAGCAGCCTTAATTGTGGCATTGCCCTACTTCAGAGTGCTCAACTTTGTAAACTGAATGTTCTTTTAATATAGCCTTTTGGGATGCAATTGAGTACGTAAATTTGTAAGGAACTTAAATACAATGGTGTGAAGACATTATAAAACCCCTAGATAGAGAAAAAGAAGCTGTTCCTATGAGGACAGGTATTAAAATGACAAAAACCAAAAACAAACAAAAAACAAACTTATCAAACCAAACCAATAAAACCTTCAAACAAACCCAGCCTGAAAAATCCATAAATCAACAGAGCAGAAAGAGATGTAATGGATCTATGAATTTTGCTAATTTAATTTAAAAACATCAACCTAACAACAAGCAAAACTATTTGCTTCACATTTATACTGAGCTTCTATAGACACAAAATCACTGGAACCTAAGTCAAATGATTATAGATTTTTAACAATAGAAAGGGTTAGTTTATAGGCTAAAATTTTCAATGCTAAGCACCTAAGTGGCCTGATTTGCATAGGAGATTACCAAAATTTAGGTGCTTAAATATAAATGGAGGTGTCTAATTTTAGGTATCCAAATTTGAAAATTTTAGCCATGCAGGATAAGGCCAATCCCAGAAGAAACAATGGTTACAAATCACATTGTGAATACTGCAACAGTTAGCTTTCCAAAAGATCGTACAAAACAGTGCAAACATGAACAAAATTATATTGAGTTAACCAGGCTGAAGATCTCATCGGGAATGAACGAGGATTAAAAATGGAGACTCATTTTGGGGTGAAATGCAACAAGAATGTTGTGATCACAGTCTCCAACAGATGACATTGTTTTCCCAAGGTCACCTACATTTCAACTTCAATCTGCATGTATGATTTTTTTAGCGTTTGCGGGATTCTCAGTGTTTATATGTCTGGTGGGCTTTGCTTGTGTGTAACCTTTGTCTTTCTAACTTCCAGACATCAGTTCTCATATAAGTGGCTTTTTTCGCAGTCTTGAGATAGTCAGACCTGGAACTGGTAGCATGAAGGCCTGGCCAGAGTGTACTTACTATGGATACTGGAATTGGTGGGCCCTGGATTAAGTGTACTTATTGTGGTAGCTGGAAAAATGGCAGGCCTAGGCCCACCCGTATCTAAAGGTCTGCCCCCTGATGGGGTAGAAGCCACTAAACCTAGGCCAAAAATGATTACATGGGAGAACGAATGAGAAAACAGGAATGGGAGTGAAGGCCAAAGGTTAAAAATCTGGGATCTAGAAGGGGCACCAAACAGTGCCCACCACTCCTTAAAGATGTCTAAGGAGTCCATGCACACTGCCCACAGGAACTCTACCCAGAGGTGTGATTTAATGAGGGACCTGAAATAGGTCCCACAGTTGCAGAGTGCCCTCCTGCCCCATCAAGCTTTCTCTTCCTGTCTTGGTGGTAGGCATTGCGGGGAGGACCAGGATGGGGAGGTCTCGTGACTTAGTGGGAGCATAGATAAGATGTGCAAGGATAAACAGGTGAGGGGAAAAGTGCAGCCAGAACTTCAGGAAGAGATTTTGAAGGAACTAGAAGAGTGACTGCGTAGATGTGGGCCAGGGTCTCCCTCTCACCACAGAAGGGACAGGTGACATGGGATTCCATTAACTGTGCCAAATACACAGGGCTTGTGTTCATGGCCCTGCGGAGGAGCTGCCAGCTAATATCCCCAGCAAGTCATGAAACCAGAGTGGAATGCAGACTGGCCCACTGGGGCTCCAGGTCCCCTGGACTGAGAACCTAGGATGCACATTGGGAATGAGAGAGGGATTCTAGCAAAGGGCAGGCGGGGCAGATTAGGCCTGTCTGCCAAACAAGACTCCTAACATTCCCTGTTGAATGCCATACAAGCTCCCCCTACATGGCCTTATGCTCATGACTCTAAAACCAGCCAGTGTCCAGGTTGATGACACACAGAAGCTGGCTAATGTAGCAAGGGCCACAGCGTGAGGGGCTCTTGGGTGGGCTTGCAGAGGGGTAGGGGAGCACATACAACCTTTCATCTCCTATGCTCTGCATTCCTGGCACACAGTGGAGCACAGGGATTGTTTGCTTTTGTTCCACTCTGGTGAGCAGGATACCAAAAAAGGGGGTGAAGAGGAAGCAGCACATCCCTGCTCTCCCTCCTGACTACACTGGCTTGTGCAGGACGGCTGATGCTTCTGGGCGCATGCCGTGGATGGAACAGACTGTGCGCCACCTGTGCACAAAGAGAAGTACTGGGAGAGCGTGTACCTGCCTGAGACAATCTCTGGTGCTCCTGCCGAGGCAGGGCAGCTCCATGCTGTCCCCTACTCAGGGCTGTTGCTTAAAAGCCAGGATTTGACCCTAAATATTAACACAGCAATATGAGGTGTCTTGTGAAGAATTTCCCCCCTTCACCATGGTTCTGTTGAAAGCAATGACAGAACGCAGCACTGAACGGAGACAGCAATTAGGGGTAGAAGTTTGGAGTTGTGTGTGGGTGTTTACATATAAAATTTCCGGTAACAAGCTAGTGATTTGTGCAGGTAATGTTTGCAAAAATAGGCCATTATTACATTTCTTAATGGATTCAACTTACCCTCAGTGCTTCTGCTGTGATCACAAATCCTCATCACCTCATTTATTAAACTCACCTGGTTTCTAAACAGGGTATGTTCTGTGTAACATCAAACCAAATTGATATGTTTAATTATATAGCTTTAAAAATGTGTATCTGTATTGCAACAATTCTTTAAACATGAAGCCTCAACAGTTTGCAGGGAGTTTGTCAAGTGAGATGACTCATTATGCCTGGAAAGAAGATCCTGTAATTTTGTTATTTTTTGCTGACACTAAGAAAATATTATGCTTTACATATGTGAGGGACAGCCAAAATAGCAAACCCATTATTACTGTGTGGTAGTGACAAAGAGGTAAGATGAATTACACACCCATAAAAACACGTTTGAGCCTGTTTTCAAGCCCTATTATTTTTTGCTTCAGAAAATCAATTTTTGGAGAAAATGGAGCTGTGGCTGGTAGAAAAACAAGCCAGAAAACAGCATTACATTTAATCTACCCCTTCCATGTCAGCATCCACTGTTTGCTGCGTGGGCTGATCTCGAGCAGGCTGCTCTTCAGGGGCTCCTACACATTTTTCAGCCTTTGGCACACACTCGACGGACTTTGGCGCGGGACTCAGCTGCCCAGAGGGACTCCCTGCCTCTGGCTCAGGGGTGGGATGAGAGGGAAGCTCTGGTTCTGTGAGAGGAAGAGGGCTGTGTGCTTGAGGGTCAGCCGGCTCTGGGTTGCCGTTTTCCCTGGAGACTGTGAGGGGATCTTGCACATGATGGGTCACCATGAAAGCTGCAGCTAGATTCTTCAGGATGTTTTCATCAATAATGGACTGGGCTGCATTTCCCTGCTCAGTAACGGAAGGGCTTGCATCGGCCTCTTTTCCCAAGATGTCATCATTTCTATCCTCCTCATCCTCCTCTTCCTCATTAGTGAACTTTGCTTCTTTTATTTTTTTGTACAGTTCATTCCGCTCTTCCTGCAGAGCTCTGCAAAGGTTCTCTAGCCTCTGGATTTTCAGCACAAAGCACTCGTACTCCTTAGCCCTCATTGCTTTCTGTGATCAAATCAAAATCAGACAAAGGTGTAGAAGACTGGAATTCAGATTCATGAGCTTCACACACATATGTTGCAGTTATAAAGTACCTATATCTATATCTCTATATAGTTGTTACATGCGATCTTTCTTCCCTGCACCATAGCTGGTGTTCCCAAAGTAATCAAATACAGTTACAGTCTTCCTAATTAAGTACTAATTCACCTGAGTACTCTCAAGTGTGTCACTTAAGTGGTGAATAAGGCATTCTGTGGAGTCTCTGCACTCAGATGAATTTCACTGAGAGAAATGAGGCATAGAAATAGCCATGAAATCATCTCTAGTGATAGAAGGACCATAAAACATTCAGGATATCAATACAGATAAGCACCCAGAAGCTTATCTGGACTTCCTGGAAAACTGTGTTGGAATTTTCAAGAGAACAGGCTTTGTCATATTTTCAGTCCACCTTGTTTCTGGTTGGTTGGAAATTCTGTGAGAACAGCCTTTCTTGCAGCATTTTGTGGATGTCTATATTTTCTGATTCTAGCTGGATGTAGAAGTCCACAAAAATGACAATACTGGCCATGGGGGTGGTTGAAGGGAGGATGTTATTCACTCTTCTCATATCTCAAAAACCTTTGGTCCAGGTTCCATTTAAGTTTGGGGTGAAACTTTAGGCAACTTCTTATTTTACCTGAACAAGTTTTCACATCCCTACTAATTTTTTTACACAGTGTCTCTACATAGGGAACATTTAAATATATGATGGATCCAGTGACTTGTTACATAGGAAATCCAGCTGAATTAACTAAATATCTGATTTTAAAGTGCATTAATTAAAGACCATTACACCCTTGTGTGAACACTTTCATTCAGAAATCAAGTGGCCTTAATCTAAAGTGAACTAAGGCAACTTCACTTCTGAATGAGAGCATTCACATGGGGGTGGAGGGGTAGCGTACTTTAATTTAATCCTTTTAGACCTTGTCTATACGACAACTTACTTTGGTATAATATACATTGTGCAGGGGTGTGACTAATCCACACCTCTGAGGGGTGTAAATTATACTGACCTAACCTATGTCAGCAGGAAAAGCTTTTTGTGGAGGCAGGAATTATTAAACGGATGGGAGAGCTCTCTCCTGTTATCTTAAAGCATCTTCACTGCAAGAGCTGCAGCGGTACAGCTGTGCCATGCGTCATAAGTACTGTTGTGTAGATGTAGCCGCAACTTCCTGTGTGCACAAGCTGTTAGTGTATGCACTAAGCCAGACCCAGTAATATATTGGCCTGAACAGATCCCATGTGCCCTGATCCACAGACCATCAGCATCAATGGCAGTTTCCCCATTGACTTCAGTGAGTGTTGGATCAGCCCTAATTAACTTGAAAATATGAAAATATTGTGAAGCAGGTTTCTCACCTCTTCAATCATGTCCAGTAGAGCTTTATTACAGTTCTCAAACCTGGATTTCCATGTAGCTGTATCCTTTTCCAGCTTCTTCATCTTCTTTGTCATCTACAGAAACAGGAAGAGAATAGCAGCAGGAATCCCAAATGTTAACTGAAGGTAGAACAGCATTTTAGTTATCTTTTCTTAAACCCAGACTTATAGCTTTGTTACCAGTAACTACAGTGAAGATGAATATAGCGCTGTCAAAGAATGTTAGCTGAGAAATAACATGTAGCAAGAGAGAGGTTTAATTTAATCTCCCCACATGATGACATTTGACTCAAAGGAATACCCCCGCCATACAGGCCCACCTGCTCCAAAATAGGAAAAATTTATTACACAGTCTAAAAATTATTATCCATGTTACAAATATAAGTTAAGGCTGTGATGGAAGGAAGTAAATATTTCCCAGAGGAAAGCCACCTAAAGTAAAGAGATACCCTGGTGCCATTAAGTACACAAAATGGTTACTCCAGTAATAATGGCCAGTTTCTAAACTGAGCACTCAATTCTTTCGCAATCTCTGCTGCAAAAATTACAGTCTGCAGCCAATAGCAGTCTTATTAGTGTTTTAATGTGGACAAATACAAACTCTTGATAGGGAGACTTCTGATTGCCTTAGAGCCTAATCCTCTGAGGTGCTGAGCGCTGCCAGCTCTCTCCCTGAAGTCACCTTTCATATCTTGGGATTGACTCAAATGCTTACAGATGTGAAGCCTCCCTTGATTGCATTACTAAATTTACAGTGAATTTTCTGGCATTTGGCAGGATTCTTTCTTCCTCCTTGTCAGTCTAAGCTTTCCCCACTTGAGGCTGAATCTTGAGGTCCTGCTCAGGAATAGACTGTGCCTTTCCCTTGGACAAGAGAGGAGAAGGAATGGGAAACCCTTCTCCCTTGTGCACTCCTGTACTGGGTCCAGAAAAACTCCTGAGCACTCCTCTGCCTCGTCCTGGAGTACAAATCGTCACCAAAAGGGCACGGGGAAAGGTAGGCCAGACTGCAGAGTTGGCTGGCTATGCTAAGGGGAACACGTGCAGTATGTGTCTCCCAAGGCACAACTCCTAGTGGAAAGCCTTCTGGGTTGATCATCTCTGTACTATCCTCAGTACAGGCCAGTAGCTAACTACCACGATCTCCCCTTCAGTCCTTATTCAGATCACACTCCCTCTGAAGATAATTAGAGCTCTTCTCAGTCAGGACCTCAGGATTTTGGGCCCCTGGAACATGAATGTTAAGGGCCGGATTTTCTGTTGTGTTTCACTTTGTACATTCATTTAAACCCCTGGAAAGTGGGGGGCAGGGGAACAACTCTGAGTCGGTAGCATTTTAAGTTCCCTAGCAGTGATGTAAGGCGCAGGGCAACAGTGAACGGTGCCTTACATATTTATGCCAAAACTAAACTTTTTATGCCAGTTCATAAATGTTATTGAATGGCTATCACATGAGCCATCGTTTAAAGTAGCTCATTTGTTATACCTCTTTATTCTTTCATGCAATTGTTATTTCTTTACTGGAGAAGAGAGTGGAATCTTTAACTTCCAGGGATGATAAGACACAATGGACCAGGTTCTAAGCTGCTGTGAACTGGCATAGGTCTATTACATCAACTGAAGAGCTGGGCCCATAAGCCAGTGGCATACTGTAGGTCTCTTGCATTCGCGCCCCCCCATCGTCGGTGGCAGTGAAGGTAAGGTAACAGCATCCCACGGAGTGGGGGTGTCTGTGGGCCCATTTCCCGCTCTCCCCCAGTCACCCCCCTGCTGTAGGGGTGGCGGGTGCAGGCTGAGAATGGGAGTGACAGTGGCAAATGTCTCCGGGCCTCCTGGCAGCAGGGAGGGGTGGCCATGACGGGCTCTGGCCCGGACCCCTGCCGTTGGGTTGGCTGCCTGGCCCCTAGGTGGCCAGGGTCCCCACAGCTCCCTGGTGTCGGTGAGCCCCCCAGCACAGGGGCGGATGGGCCGGAAGGATACTTCCTCCTCCCCCAGTGGGAGCCCTCAATTGACAGCAGACCTAAGCTGGGGTCGGCTCGGTGGGGCTGTCGGGGATGTCAAAGCCCGGAGGCCCTAGGACTCTGTAAAGTGGGAGACCCCCAGTGCTGGGTCTGCAGCTGGAGCCTGAATGTCTCCAGCACAGTTAACCGACCAGTGCCCCTTCCCAGGCCAGCTCCCAGGGGCAATGGCACGCTCCCCTCCTGCCACCCCCCATCCAACCCATCAGTCTGCCATTGCCATACGTTTCTGTGAAGAGCTGATCCTGGGTCCGTTTTTCTGTTAGACTTTACATCAGTGGACAGAAATCAGAAAAGTACACAACATATCAAAACAGCATTGCAATGTGTTTGGTCTTGCTGAGCCACATCCCACGCCCCATTCAAACTTTGACCAGTTTGTTTCACCCAGCATACAGAAATGTCCCAATCCAAAGAGAAATGAGTGCAAAGGAGAATCATGTGTATCAAAATGGAAAGTGTCAGACTTTAGAAATGATGCACGCTACTTACTTTCTCCATCTCCTGCTTGAAGCTTGCGAATACCTCATTGCTTTTCGTAAGTGTTTTCTGAAATTCCTCAAACCGTTCAGAGTAGAGAGCGAGCTGCGCACACAGGAACAAACAGAGCTGTTTCAGAAGCTCTATGTGGGCAAATTGAATGCATATATCTTATCTTAATGTTAATGACTTGAAAGGGGAATAATTATGATTCAATGATAGTCCTTTTGTGCTTGCAGAGCAGCTTTCATTTGAGGATTTCAAAACGCCACGTTAGTGAACTTAGCCTTACTACAGCCTGGTGAGGTTGGGAGCTATTAGTATTCCTACGTTAGAGAGGAATAAAATGAGTAAGAGCAGAAAGATTTAGGCCAATGTTCTCAAAAGTATGTGGAAGCCATGGTGCTCAGCATTCTGAGTATCAGGGGCTCAGAGTGTCATGTGGGTACCCAAATATTAGAAGAACTCCAAATAAGTAGAGACTTGAAAGTTTTGGCCTACGTGACTTTCCTAAGGTCTCACAGACACAGAGCAGTAAAGTCTAGTAAAGAACGAAGATGTTCCGAGTCCTAATTGCAATGCCTTCCAAAATGCCAAGTGTGGCCAGGGCAGTTTAAGAAGCATTTGTAACATGAGCACAGTAGACCTGTGTCAGCTGGGAACCTCAGCTGGCAGTGGCTCATCCCAAAGTGACATACGTAAAACAAACAACTTCTAGAAAGGCTAAAAATGAAATAAGTTGTAGAACGTAACATAAAATGAGAAGACAAAAGATAGTCACTTCATTTTATTCTTCTGGGGCCCAAACCAGCTCCCATTGATAGCAATGTCAAGACACCCTTCTACTTCCTTGGGGTGCTAGATGAAGGGCCCCAGAGAACAATATGGCTCTCCAGTTGGAGATAACCATCATTATTAAGACTATTACTCCTGCCCTTTTCAGTCTCTTCCCTCCCTTCCTTTATCGTTCTTCCCTATTTTTGTCCGTGTATTTGTGTCTCCTCCTTCACTCCCCCTCCTTTTAGCTCACTTTTTATCCTCTCTCTTTATTTTTCCTACTTTTAAATCTTTCCTCTTCTCTCCTTTCCTTTCCCCTTTATTCCGAGTCTGTTTCTCTTCTTCTCACTTTGTGCCCTGGTTTTTTTATTTAGTTCTTCTCTCCTCCCTACACTCTCATGTTCTCTGGTTTCTTTCCCCTTTCCTGCACCTTCTGGCCAGGCTCCTCTCACTACTCTGACCTCATCTGCTCTGCCACCTCACAGGGAAGCAGCAGAGTGAACTGAGAAGGAATCTTGTCATCTTTATTTTGTGGCTTGTACATGGACTGGAGCTGCAGGCAGGGCCAGAAAAAAGTAGAATAGCAGGGGTCTCGTGACAATTTCACTTTGCTGTTCACACGTGAGGCAGTGCAACAAAGCAGGAGAAAAGTGCCATTACGATATGCCAGCACAGTTTTAGGACAATTAGGGCTACATGTGTCATTATTAATCTGCTTTCACTACCCTTGCAAAAATGCATTTGAGATTAGTAATGCCACCTTTTTTAGAGCTGGCCTGTGACTGTGCGGATATGTCTCTGCTGCGGTGTAAGCCCAGGGTTCAAACTCAGGCTCCACTCTACCCCCTCTTCTGTCTCCATACCAGTCATGCTAATCCAGGGCGTGGCGCCAGGGTCCCAAGAGGGACATGAGGCTGGAGGATCTGAGACTGAGTCAAGCTGGGACCTATGATTCTAGCCCTATTGCTTTGCAGTGTAGACATAGCCCCATTGGACTCATGCTCTGGGAGTCCACCAAAAGTATCCCAGAATCCCATGGGCCAACTTTCTTTGACTACTGGACAGTCAAGTTTAGGGAAAAATCAAGTTTTCTCACACTGCACCAGAAAAAAATGGCTAGAGCAGCCACATTTTGGGGAGGTGTTAGGAAGTCTCAGGCCCACATAATGCAGTGCAGCTGCTAGAGTTCCAGGCTGGGATCCAGGATTCAACAATTCCTAAAATTGGGTTACAAATGAGTGCAGATGCTCGGGCCCTAGGTTAACAAACGTAGGGTCTGAGAACTCAGGTTCAACTAACCTTGGGCTTACACTGTAGTGTAGAATATCCTCCATGATTGAATTTTTGGGTGACCATGTTGGGTCAAACTTGGGCACCCAAAAATTGAGGCACTCAAAATCAGTAAACATTCTTGAAAATTTTGGCCTAAATGTCTAAAGTTAATTTTCCTGTCAGAGTTTCTTAGGTTCTGTTCTCTTCCTTTTTTCCATAATGGGAAAGCAGCTTCCTATTAAAACATCAAAGAAATACTTGATGCAAAAGATAAATTCTATTTATCTAAACTTCCAGACAAAAGAAAAGCAGATGAGATTGAAATGTTGCATTCTGATTCCACAGCAGCACCCAGGAATGTTCAGTAACACGATAGTTCAGCTGTCCAACTTGACAGCTCTTGTTAGAAAAGGAGAGATTGCCATAATATACAGTTTCCAGGGCAGGGTGGCCCAGTGTACGACCTAAAGTTCAGAAGCAGCCTGCAGATTTTAAACACGTGGTCAGAGTCTGCCCTCTCCTGTAACTGCAGGGAGATGACTAAATTGACTAACAAAAAGCTTTCAGTTTGCTTGGTGCCAACAACAACAAACAATTTCTACTTAGCTATCAAGGAAGAGACCAACATAAGCAAATGTTATTTATTGTTGTGTGCGTTTAGTTTTGATTTTAAACCTATGTAAAATTTATATTCAAATTACGTGTGGCTTTAGCAAGTGGTCATGGAGCCCTTTAATATTTGCAAATGTTTGCTTTTTAAAATGGTGTGAGCTCCCACAATTCAAATGGGAACTGTGGGTCCTCTTATCAGGCCCTTGGGATCTGAAGGATGGTTTAAGGATATGTATACACTGCACAATTAATCCAGGCTCTTACCTAGGTTTTAGCCTCCTACTGTCCACACACAAAAACCTCTGACCTGAGGTTGGAGGTGTTTTAAGCACAGGCTAGCTTACCTAGCTGGGGTTTTGGTTAAAATCCAGGCTCTGCATTAACTCAGGCTGGAACCCACCCATTTTATGGTGAGGGCCAGGCAAAATCATACATATGCAGATAGTCTTCCAATGCCCTTCTCACAATTCCTCCCAGATGACAGACAAGTTATCCCGCAACTGGCATAGTTGACTGGGAAAGAAACCCAGAACATCTCAGCATGAAGAACCACAGGCTATGCCCTCAGGCACACCCGGTGAATGCAGAAAACAGGGAGCACACAGTAACATGGATAAGGGCTTTGCAGTGGGGATCGTCACACCCCAGCTAAAGTAACCTGAATAGTCAAACTTAGGTGCCAGTCACCTGGGTTAATGATGCAATATAGACATAGCTGCTAATCAGATGCTTAACAATACTAATATAGGGCGCTGGACTGGGAGTGAGGGGACCTGGATTCTAATCTTAGCTTTGCTGCTGTCTTGGGCAAGTCACTTCACTTTTCTGTGCCTCTGTTTCCCTGCCACCCTCTGTCTTGTTTATTTAGCTTATAAGTCCTTTCGGGATAGGGACTCTCACTAAGGATACATTGACACTTGAGCTGGGGCGGTGGTAATTTCCATCTTGAGTAGATGTGCGCAGGCTAGCTTGATTGACCTAGTTCAGTAAAAATGGATGTGTTGCTACAGAGGCATGAATGGTGGGACAGACTAGCCGCCCCTGAGTACAATCCCACCACGGACTCTAAGTACTTACTTGGGTAGCCTCTCACACTGCTTGCGCTGCCACAGCTACACATCTATTTTTAGTTTGCCAGCTTGATCAGAGCTTGCACAGGTATGGCAGCCTCAGCTGGAAATCAGACCCCCTGGTTTGACTGTAGATGTACCCTATGTGATTGTACAGTGACCAGCACTGACATTGGCTGGGGCAGTACCGTAACACAAATAATAATCTTTCAGACTGTACTTAAGTTCAAACTTAAGTAATAAACAAATGACTGTGTTTTATAGTGCTTGCGTACATGTAGTAGGAGCTGTCTCTCCCCATGAGCATGTGCTCATGTTCTCAGATTAGGGAGACAAAGGCCACTTTACTTCATCACGTGGTCCAAATACCTTCAGAGAGAGCATGCCTGTGGTAAAAGAGTGAACTACTGTAGGTTTGAATTTATGAGCGTAGTGCTACAGGAAATAGAAGTATTTTAACATCATATTGCTAATGAGGCTATTGAATGATAAAAGGGTAGTATTTGAATTAACATGTCCCCAGTGTGATGGTGTCCCCTGTGTAACCTTTGGTTGCTAAATTACCAGGAGGACTTCCATTAGTTCATTGAATTTACTATCATCATTTCTGTTTTTTATATTCAATTTGTCATCTTACACAGACTATAACATGGGGCACGGGTCATTTGCTGGTGGATTCTCTGTACCTTGAAGTCTTTAAACCATGATATAAGGACTTAAATAACTCAGTCATAGGTTAGGAGTCTATTACAGGAGTGGGTGGGTGAGATTCTGTGGCCTGCGTTCTGCAGGAGGTTAGATTAGATGATCACAATGATCCCTTCTGACTTTAAAGTCTATAAGTCTAAAAAATTAAAGGCCTCAGCTAACTTTTATCTTTCGCTTTGTTTCAAAATACAAAGCTAAAAGCCAATACTAGCAACACACTTGGAGAGGCTGTGTCCCGTGCTCTGAGTAGCCCCATGGCCACACCTTGGGCACATTCTATGAGTCAATGCCAAATGCCTTTAATCCTTTGGAGCATTGAGTTCTCCACTGTAAGGAACACTGTACTGATTAAGGGCCTGTGTCCACAAGGTGATAGCACCCTCAATTTTCATTCAATACAGTGAACGTTGAGGGTGCACAGCACCTCATAGGATCAGCCCTATGAAATGGAGTGATGTCAAAATAACTCTGACTTTATTATTGTACCATTCGCAATGGATGCAGGTGTCAAAGCGATAGAACTCACAAACCTGGCCCCCCAAATTAAGGCCCCAGGCCAGCAGAACACTTAAGCACATGCTTAATTTGAGCATATGATTAGTCCCTTTAAAATCAGGGCCTTAACCTCCAACTAGGGCAGTCTGAGGGACACGTGTGCTATCAACACCTTTGCAGGTTTGCTTGAGTGGATTCCTTTTTAACTACTGTTACCATTTGAAATGTATGTTGAATATATTCTCTCCTATAATCAATTTCATTAAACTGGTCACTGAGGTCTGGCAGACTTACAAAACTCTTTCTGGATGAACATAAAAGTTTAATTAAAAACACACAAAGAAAATTGGGGACTGACTCCTCAGGAGGCCTGTGAGGCTGGATTGGAAAACCTATCGAACTGGTGTCCATGTACAGAAGGTGCAGAATAAGTTTATTTAATATTTTTCAATTTCTTTCCTCCTTATTTTAACCTTTTAAAAAACTGCAGAAAGGACCACATCCTTCTCATCTTGTTGACAGCTAGCTAGACTCTCATGGCTCTTACTTGGCTGCACAGGGATGTTAGGCCACCCTACTTGGACTATGATTCTGACTATAGGGATAGACCAGAAACTACACCCCCCCAGGTACTATACACTGTGAGCAAGTGGGCAGGGAGGAGGTGTGGAGGGGAGGAGCCCTGGTTTTGCTTCCCCTTACTTGCAGGCCAGAGTAGTTGGCTGGGTGGACAGCAGGGAGTATGGTACTCTATGAAAAGGGATAAATAACTTACTCCTCACCCAGAGGGAGAGACTTGTGATGCTCTGAGCCACAATGCCATCCCTGGGCTGCACCTGGGAAGATGTTGCCCTTTATTGTGGGCCGATTATAAAGCCATAAGTAGCCCCAAAACCACTGTCTGTAATAGTCATTTTTCCATAAAACTTCCCACCATAGCTGTCGCCTGTGCAATTTGCCTGGTGATTCTAACAAGGAAAGCACCAGTGCAGATGAAGTATTGAGTCATTGCCAGTGTTTTCACCACTGTGTTGGGCAGACCTGTTCTGCGCTCTCAAGGGGTCTCCAGCAAGCACTGTCTGGACCACCAGCATTTAACAGTGAATTCTGTGTGGGCTATAGAGTACGGTAGATTGGTTTAAAAATTCTATTAAATGGAGGTAATTATAATTTAATTCATAAAAGAAAATAATTCTTTATGAATATTTCCATTAGGTATTTCCTAGGAGAATTTATTGTTTTCTCTTTTTGATATACACATCCTATGCCCCCTTTTAATTGTTTACCCACTTTTCAGGTCTGATATTGTGTCACTCAGTGTGATGGAATAACTGTTGTATGTTTTTGTGTTAGTTGTATGTTACTTGGCTGCTATTGCATTTCACTCTAACCTTATCTGTTTGACAGCTTGTGGAATACATTTTATTTTAATGTATTTTTCAAACAGTGGTTTATGCCCCATTGAGTAGGGAGTACAAAGGGGCCATCTGCACAAGCGCTCTGTGCCTGGAACTCCCATGGAAGTTCATGAGAAGTCTGCATTCAGGCCCAATTCCAGCAAAGCACTTAAGACGTGCTTAACAACTGACTTCACTGTGATTCACATGCTTAAAGTTAAGTATGTGCTTCAGTGCTTCGCTGGACTGGAGCCTCAGAGGGTGTGTGGGTCTGGGCTGAAAAAGAGTTATGGTAAGCCTACTGGTAGCCAACATTATTTCAGCATAGAGCACTGTCGCTCAGTATTGTATGCATATACAAACACTGCTGAGGGACCTGCGGTGTGGTGCACTGCTCTACTACGTGCCTGAATATCGTCTGATTCCATTACTGCTGTGTCTTTATGATTCAGGATAGGCTCAGGGGGAATACACACAAAGCTTTTAAAATACTTCACCTGGAATGTGTCGCGCGGGTTAAAAATGGGCAAAAAATGCACACCATGCAATCAACTTCACCTGTGCCTGTAGTACGGTCTCCTGTTCCTTCAGCATTTTTGCCTGGAGCTTCCATTCTGCAGCTTGATTCAGTAGCTGTGTTTAGAGCAACAGAGGAAAAATTATTATTTCTGTGCCTTTTCAATTACAAATCCTGGCACTCCAACTGCTTCTACAGCTCTTTATATTAGTATCCCTGGAAATAACTGATAAACTCCAGCCAAGTGCAGCACAAAGAGTTTGTTTATCTAGATTGGGGCCGTTAGCATGAGTTTGAAAATTATGGGGTGAGGGTTCAATGAAAAAAAGCTGGGATTTCAAAAATATTTGGGGTGGAAGCTCTCATATGTTGTGTACAACGTGGTCATGCAGCGCCTACGGAAATATACATATATGTCCTTAACTCAGCCAGTTGGGTAAATCTTGGCCACGTTGAACTGGCAAATGGCAAAACTCCCATTAACTTTAATGGAGACAGGATTTCAGCTCTTGCGTTCAGGTAATTTTGGCTAAGATCCCAAGTTCTGGTTGAGGTCAATTTACTAGTTAGTGATAGATGCATGTGTAATCCAAGGGATCATATGGAAAACCGCCCCGCATGAAGAGAAGTTGTGGGTGACCCTTAGCTGGATGTGGCCTGATTTCTGAATCACTTTCTTGGGGAGGTATGTAAGTAACATAGGTGAAGAATACTTAATTGTGCTAACATTTGCATGTTGGGCTGGATTTTCAAGTCCAGGCCTTCCTTTTGGCACCTACATTCTTGAGGAATGACAGTTTGGTTGGGTTTAATGGTTTGAAACAGAACTTGGAAAAGCCTCAGGGCCAGTCAGTCTCTAGGTCACTCATTAATCCCTAAAACTGCCTGGGCTTTGATCTTTATTACTTAAATTTTCATAAGGGTCACCCTGGCATACATCCTGGCTAGAATGAGGAAAAGGCCCAAGCTCTGACCCCCAGGTTCCCCGCTACAACAAAGCAGAGTTAAAATGAGGCAGAAAAAGTAGTATTCTCCCTCCTAATTAAACCCTTCCTACATCTTATCACACTGCATTATGTCTGCAGCCTGTTAAAATCCAGGAGTTAATAATTGTTAATAATAGTTGATTACTGGGTGATGCACTCGAACCTCCTTCACTGGCCTCTGTGCTCGCTACTGCTTGCAACCCCCACTGCCAACACTCTCTACCCTTTCAGATGAGAAGCTGGGCCCAATTTGAAGTCAGGCATACCCAGTGGAGTCATCAGAGCACTATGGGGAAATGTAATCAGCAGGCATTGATGAAGATTGGTGTTTCAGAACCAATAGCATGGTCTGGCCCCATGTACTGATGAATTAGCCATGCAATAGTTGCTCTAACCTATGGTATGGTTTGTTTTAAATTTTTTTTAGAACAGGTGACAATCAGGCAGTCCTGGAGGGTACATGCCTATATCTATAGTACAGACACACCAAGGGCAACAGCAATGGAAGTTTTCTTCACACTGTCCTGTCACTGTATCACAATTTAGACCTGCAGAGCCAATTATAGTGGCGAAACGGTAAGCAGGGATGGTTTAGCTAAAAGACAGACAGACAAAAGAACAGGCTGGTTAGCTAGATAAGTACATATTCCTTTTCTCGTTCATGTCGCTCCTCTGCTTCTTGCATCATTTCCTGTGACTGCTCCAACTTGGCATCCACCAGTTTCTGTTGAAGTTCTCGGTGCTTAAATATTTTATCAAGGTGCTGAAAGAAAACAAACTCTGCTGTGATGAAATTGCCGACGTAGTGATATACACGCACATGCTAGCTCACATACATATGGCTGCCTACCAGAACAAGCATTGAGGCAAAAATACTGCAAATGGAAACCCCAAATGTTCCCAACCTAGTGCAGTTATTAGAAAATTATATGATTTATGATTTATGAAACCAAAGCTGACCTCAAGAAAGGGCTGGTTTTGACTGCTCTCCCACTTAGAAAACATTTTGAGAAAAAAGTTTTCAAATTGTCCAAAGATCCTATTTTGACATTTTTAATAGAATAATTTTGTTTTATGTTTTGTTTTAAAGTAATGTAATGTAAAGTAATTTTATTTAATTAACGTAGTGACGTTATGTTTCAAAACGTTAGTTAATTTATTCTAAAAAAAAGCTTTAAAATAAAAAGTCTAAATCAGAACAAAACATCTTGAAATGATCAAGATAAAATGTTTCAATTGACATGAGCCAAAAAATGTTTCAGATTTTTAGTTCATGAACATTTTTGAGATTTTGACCTTTTGTCCCAGTTTGGGATGGGAAAAAATTCTGAATTCTTAATCTCTCACGTGATGGGTCTATAAATCATACCACATTTAGATAAAATTTCTTTTTATTCTGAAATAACCATTGAAATATATGTATATTTCATCCAGAAGATGACCTCATGCCTGAAACAATAAGAATTTAAAATAATCAGATGGGTTCGTATCCGAGACTAGAAGTACACAGTACTTAAGCTTTTTCAATACTATGCTACCACTTTTCCATCTATTTTAGTGTGTATATTTGCACTGAGAGCCACAATAAACGTATTTATTAACAAGACAATGTCCCGCACAGTCATGAGTTGTGATATTTACTAAAGATAGAAAAAAAAAATTAGCATAGTTTGAAAATGTTGGGGCTTTTGTAGGAATAAAATTGTAAGCCTGTAGATTCATTCATGGCAACCCCCTAGATTCATTCATACCCTTATTTGTGTCAATCTTCACTTATATATATAATTAAGATAGTCTGTCAATCTCTATATAGTTTTAACTAGTTAACAGCTTTATTTGTGTCAATCTTCATCTGATGCTTTTTGCAACTTTGTTGCTAATTAATTGAGGGAATCCCCCGGTTCTTTGGTTCAGTATTGGGGAGCGCTGGGCTCGAACTGCTGTTCTTTTGTCTCTCATGTTTGGTTGTAAAGGCCCTGTTGTTTCCTCTGAGCCTCTCATCCCCAGCCTGCTTTGCTGTATAAATTTATACCTATCTGTCCTTAGTTAATAAGTGCGTCTTTTTTTAATTATTATTATTATTATTATTAATAAAGTTATTTTCAACCTTCTTACCCAGAATCTATAATCACTATCTCACAATTCTGTCTGTAATATTTGAACTCTTCTCAGCCATACTCCATATTGTAAATGTAAAACCCCATTTTGACCAAATGTACTCCATCTTGTACAAAACTCTTTCTAAACTTTTAGATGAATAGGTAATGTTATCTGAACAAGGTATGAATGGAAGGTGTATGTATGTGTGAACCAGACCCAAACTGCCAGCTTGTCCTGATGAAGTGTGGCGTCCACCCTAATGGCTGAAGAAGTGGGAACACATCCCTAAAAAGAAAAGGAAGAATCCACCTCAGAAAACAAAAGAGCAAACTTAATCAAAACACCAGGAACGAGCTGAAAGTCGCATCTGCTATTGTCCAGCAAGAAACGGACACAGAGAAACGACGTGGCACAGCAAAACTCCTAAGTTTGAACTGAAGTAAAAAACCTCTAAAAGACTGGATGAGATTGCAAGGCTTTTGGGGAGAGAAACTGTTCTGCAGACCTTCAAAGAAGAGTGTCAGTGGGCGCCCGACAAAGGCCCCACTCTCCTTGTGCCCAGCTTCCCTGGCCAGGTAGATGCCATGAGCCACGAACTCCAGCAACGGACCCAAGCTGCGATCACAAGCCACGATAAGGATTGGTAGCTATACAACCTCAGAACATTTCCTGGTGTGTTTGGGTGCGTGTGTGTTTGTGTGTGTGTGCATACATAGGTTTAAGATAGTTATTGATTTAGTATCTGTTAATAAATGTGGCATACTGCCTTTTCCCCTTAAAAGGGTCCCGAGTGCTCTTTTTGCACAACACTTTGTTGAAACTTGCTCATCAGTTCCAATATTTGCTGAAGGCATAATAAGCCATCTATATCTTTTCCTACAGATATTATAGTGAAGGTTGTGTCTACATACTAGAGTCTGTTCAGATGCTGAGAGTCCCCAGTTTACATTTTTTATTACTCTGCAGCTGCCAGTGGAGGGCTGAAGCACTACCATGCTTCCCATACAGTCTTGATTAAACTGCAATGTGCTATTAAATCTTGACAATGTTATTCACGTTGCCTATCACAGAAAAGCCTCATGAAGAACAAAAATGAGAGGATGAGGTGGCAATAAATCTAATCCTCATGCACTTCAAAGCCTGCCTCTCCCTACCTCAAGGAAGATGAATGCCCTAGCTGTCCATTTGGAAAGAGAACATTATATTCTCACCTCCTCTCTGAGTTCATACTGATCAATGATGCTTTTCAGTTTCTCTGCCAGTTCGGTATTCTCTTGGCATAGTTTCATGTTCCTTTCACTTTGCTGCTCAATCTGAGTCTGGATATCACTCAGTGTGCCCTGGAAATGATTAGTGATCTCTTTCCTCTTCTCATCTTCCTCCCGTGCCCGTTGAAGAGTTTCCTCCTGTTAAAAATGTAGAGAATGTGATAATTTAAATGCGTAACACAAAAGCCAGTTTAAAAAAAAATAGTAATTGGACTCATCTGAAGGTTATCATGTTTGTAGTTCTCTTTTGAGCTCTCTCTTTCTTTCATATACCCAGTGATGAATGTGACTATAAATACATAGATTGGCTTAGATAGTTGCCTTGAAAGAAATGAGGAAAACAAGGATGTGCGTTGATACCGGCTAAGTTAAAGGTAACTCTCAAACCAGAGCAGCTTGGGAATGAGAATGTTTATACAAAATATAAATGTACTGATTCCTGATATTTCAGCGTCACCTTTGCTATGAAAGACAATATCTGGTAAAAATATTCCATCCAAACTGGTTTCCGATGGAAAATTGTGTTTTGACAAAATGACGGTGTTTGTGGAAGCTATTTGCTTTCTGTGGAAAGTTTCTGCTTTTAGTTGAAACCCCCAAAACTGAAAAGTTTTGGCCATGAACAAAAATGTTTGGTATTCATTCAGCTCCAACACTTGAATATAAGGAATTTCTTTCTCACAGCCCAGTCTCTTCTGCTTCATTAAATAAATCAGAGATCTATACCCAGCGGTGTGTTGTACAGATTTGGAAGTTTATTTTCCAACACAGAGCCAAATAAGGGAACTGTTACCTGAATAAGGATTGCAGGATTTGTTCCGCACTTATCAGTGAAACGCTATTTAGGATCTTTTTATATGTGTAATCAGGATCTGAATGAACTCTCCCTTGTTGAGCTAGATGGTGGAGGTGGGAGAAAAAGGCTTCAGGACCGGACTGCATTTGCATGAGCACATCCCTCGCCTAGGGGCTCAGCATAATGGGACTGCTTTGCCCAAATGATCATTTTGGCGGATGTTGGGTCACAAATCACTTCAGTGTTAATTGCAGGGGTAATAAAATGTTGTCCCTTTTATTCTATGAACAGATGGCAGCAGAACTATGCTCAGCCTGGTCTGGTGGAAGACTTGCTCTCATCTGAACTGAACTGGCTAAGCCAGGGGGCTCAGATGCCAGAGGCCTGTGAAGGTGAATGGGGGTGAGGACAGGCATTCCTGCCTGGAAGTGTGGGCTTGGCCTAAGAGCCCCAGGCATGGTTTAACCTTCCCCTCCCACTGTTCAAAGATAGAGTTAATTAAGATTCCAGTAGGAATCTTTTGTTTTGGCCAGTGCTTGCTAGAGCTGAGCTCATATGTTGTGGGACAGTGCTTCTGCCTGTTTCAGCACTGAGATTTCTCCATCACAAACGGACAGCCGCTGAGAGCTGAGTGGAACCTTGAAAGACTGACCCGCAGAGGTCATAATAGAAGCAGGGGTGGCAGAGCGGCTAGTGGAGCAGTTGGGAGGTGGCTGGTGGAGCACAAGGAGCCAGCAGGGCAGCTGACGGAACGGCCAGTGGTGCGACCAGCAGGGCAGCTGGCGGAGTGGCAAACGGTGCAGCAGTGATGGCCAGCAGGGCAAGCTAGTTTCCCTCCCCTCTAGCATGGGGGGAGGTGAACTCACTCAGATGCACCTCTGACCTTTAGGTCATTACTGACTGAGGACAGCAATTGTGAGCGAGGGTGTGGGGAAGTGAGACGGGAGAGGCAAAGAACACCGCCTGACGTACTCTGGGGTGGGGGTCCTGCTTGTGGATTTTTGTGTTTATGAATCCTGCTTGCACTGGTTTCCCAAACACAAACTAGTACCGAGTTATTTTCTTCCTTTTATTAAAAGGTCTTCTGTCTACACTCAGACTCTGCGACCGTGAGAGGGGAAGTATTGCCTTTTGGAGGTGCCCAGTATAATTTCCCTGGTGACTGGGTGGGGGTTCTGTTGTATCGTTGGAAAGGAACACCTGGGTATTGAACCCAGCCATGATTGCTGCCAACTCCACTACACATGTAAGTGAATAGATCAGAAATCTGGATTCCGTGTTACACCAGAAGGAATAAGAACTTTTTTATGTCCTAGTTATTTGCTTCTAAGAGTGTGTAATCCTTTTGTAACATTGTTGGTAGCCACACTTAATGTTACAAACCACACTACAAAATCCACAGTGTCATACTTTACAAAAGCAGAGAATAGTTCAACTAGCATAGTTATTTACACAGATTACACTGGACAAGGGTGAATACAGCTGTAGTTAACTCTAGCACTCTATAATTTTATAGTATAGATGTGTCCTCAAAGGTGTAGATTTATCTCCTATTCTTGAAAGAAAACTAGTGCACTGTGGCTATGTAAAATACTACACTTTCTACAAGGCACACACCACAAAGATGACCAGCTACCACTCACATTGGCGATTACTTTTCCTTGTGGTGGACTGGACATGGATGAAGATCACATAGTCATGCAGTTTTCTGGAGGAGGGAAATTTGGGATAGCATTATTGTTTGTATTACAGGCCACAAGAGGGATTGGGGCCCCATTGTATTAGGCACTGTATGTACACACACACACAAACACACAAAGTCCCTACTAAGAAGAGCTTCCAATCAAAATAGACAAGACAAAGAGTGGGAGGAAAGAAATATTATAATCTCTATTATACAGGGGGGAGAACTGAACCCCAGAGAGAGAAAGTGACTTGTCTAGCTCACACAGAGAGCCACTGGTAAAGCAGGGAATTGAACACGTGTCTTTTAAAATTCAATTTATCCTCAAGTCTATCCTCTATAAATACTTCAGTCTTTCAGTAGAGCAGAAGTGCATTAATTAAATATCATTATCATTATTCAGAACTCAGTAAAATAATAAACACATCCAGCTGAATATAAAGCAAAACATTTTCAAGTCTTGCAGGTGAGCTACAATGAAACATTTTGTGGCCAGGTGAAATAAAACCAGAAATAAAACCAGAGTAAAGCCAGAAAGTAGCAATCATGCAAATATTAAAACATACACAGTGACAGCACTTTGGGTCTCATTTATTATTCACCTTTCAGTAATAATTCAGAATAATTACCTGAAGCACAATGAGAATAGAAAGAATCACTGGTTATGGTTTGTTAGAGTCATCATGCATTTTTATTCTAGGCTGCATTGTTTAACTTGGTCTCCTTCTCCCCTACTGGCTTCCTTGGTGGGCTTTGGAACACTCTCCAAGCAGCTGTGCTGCACTGGGAGTCCACAGAGCAGCTGGTCCAATCAGAATTTGTCATATTATGATTTTAGATACTGTAGATATCGTTGCCATTTGGGTCTCAAGTATTTTGAAATGAAGCTGGTCTTGTAGTTAAGCCAGTAAACTGGCTTCAGGAAATGTGTGTTCAGCTCCTGGCTCATACTGGCTGCTTCGGTGAATCAGTTCATCTCTCTGCGCTTTAGTTTCCCCTCTGTAAAATGGGTATGATAATGCTTCCTTTGCCTGTCTAGGTTGTAAACTCTTTCAAGCAGGGACTATCTCTTGCTATGTGCACGTACAATAGCTAGCACAAAGGGGTTCTGATCTCAGAGGCCTTGAGACACCACTGTAGGATAAATAATAACAGAGGAATGGTGATTGACTTGTCAAGAATTCCTCTCCAGAGTGTACCTTGAAGCAGTATCTTTAGCATTCTATAAAGGTGACTGGCATGCATTTCACCTGCATTGGGCCAGTGGAGAGACAATGGCTCTATAGAGAGCTAGCTTAGCAGTGTTTTGTCTCTCCACCCCAACTCTGTTGGCCCCTGAGCAGGATCATATGGAAGAGGGGAGACTCTTGCCCCCACACTGGGGCAGCCGCTACCTGGTTCAAAGTAAACTTTCCAGTTTGTGTTACTGTGTAATTGTTCACCTCAAGTAAACCCAAAATCTCCATTCATGCCTATCCTTATTAATCTGTGAGCATTCCCTGGGCACCTATATTGCCTGTTGCTCTTGTTTTCTCAAGCTCATTTCTGAACAACTGGATCATTTAAGTTTCTCCATAGTACTACAGATTAAGCACCAGATTCTGCAATTGGAGAGTTTTATTTTGGTGTAATAACAATATTTATTACGTATAGGTATTCACAAACAACTAGCAGGAAAATTAACAGAGACATATTAATAGAAAATAAGATATTTAAAACATAGAGTAATTTTAGATTTCAAATATAAGTGTCATATATGAAAAGTGGGAATTTTAGTAATATTTTTATGAGTCCTATCTGTGCCTCATTTTCCCTCCAAGCTTTGTCTTGCTCTCCACAGAGTGTAAAGGGCTAAAAAAAGTTACTGTTGGGGCAGAGTAAGAGACGTGAACTATTTATGTAATTATACTGTCTTGGGTGATATGAAAGGACTCTTAAAGGCTTTTATCAGAAATTTACATGCATTAACAGAGAACTGTGATATTAGGCCTGAGAATGTGGCAGCTGTGACAGATTTTTACCTGCAAGCCTTATGATCATTTAAAAACAGATGACTCTACAGTCAGCTATTCAAATAGCAAAATATCTTAGCTGGTGAAAAATCAAAAGCAATTTGACAGTCTGGAAAAACAAGAAACTAGCTTACAATGTATAAACAGATGCAACAAGAGAGCTAAAGTAATTATCATAAGGCCCCTGAGGCTAAGAGGTAGATAGTCCAAGCCAGCTACACATCTTTCAGGCTAAATGCACAAGATATGGGAAAATTCACAACCCAAGTGATTCATGGCCAATCAAAGGTGCAAGATGTAATAAATGCACATAATATGGACATTATGCAGCTGTCTGCTGCATCGAAGCAGTTAGGGTGTTGACTCATATTACAGACAATCCAGAGCCATATATTCTGGGATCTATATTGTGTGATGACACAGAGCCTGCCTGGAGAGTGAGACTATTGATTCAGAAGCAGACATATCATGAGCAGGGACTTACAGTCACTTTCAACTCCTCCCAGAGCTGAAGTCACTTGGCACAGCTCTGACTATCTCTGGAGGCATTCTGAACTGCATGGGCCAGTTCCCCTGAGAAACAATGTACAAAGAAAAAAGTTTTGCATTCAAAGTGCATAAGATCAAAGGATCATAGACCAACAACCGTCTCAGCTGCTTATGGCAGCCATGATGGGACTAGTGAGAAAGGTGAAAGAACTCAATGGAGTATTTGATGATACTGGATTTTTAAAAGGAGATCCAGTAAAATAACTTGAGGCAATACTGAACCATATAGATTGAGTAACATCTCTACAAGAGAGACCTTGGAAGAGACTAGCTGCAAATTTATGCAAATTTAGAGGACATCATTACACGGTCATAGCAGTCTAGTTTTCCAAGTATATGGAAATAATGTACTTGAAAGTCATAATATATTGTAGTTGTGTTTGAGAAACTGAAGTGCACTTTTACTCATTTTGGTATTCCAGAAAAACTAGTGATGGACAATGGACAATAATTCACTGCAGCAAAATTTAAGTAATTCCAAATGAAATATGATTTTGATCATATTACTAGCAGCTCACATTACTCACAAGAGAATGGAGAGTCTGAGAGAGCTGTTCAGACAGCAGGAAGATTTCTTGCTCTTCTGAGTTACAGATCAATACCTATAACAGCTCCTGGATATAGTTCAGAACAACTCCTGATGGGAAGACAATTCAGACCTACTGTTATGACTCTGGAAAAGAATCTATCTCCAAAGTGGCCAGACATGAGAAGAGTAGCCAGATCAAATACAAAGGGCTTATAAACTTTTTTACAACAGATACTACTCAGTTAGAGAACTGCTGGGTGTAGAACCTGGTGCCCCAGTTGTGTTAAACTGGAGGGAAAAAAAGGATGGAGAAATCCATTTATCATAAGGAAAAAATAAAACTCATGCCCAGATCATATGTGATTGAGACCAACATGGAGAGTTCAGCAGACACTGTTGACATCTACAGTTTGTTGCTGAGAGAGAACAATCAACAGAGCAAACTCTATAGATGGCAGATGCAGAACAAGAAAAAGAAGATGCAAAGATTCTATACCAACCATGGCTAGTGGTTGCAACTAATGGACAACTAGATGATCGAATTGTTATGTGTTCAGATCGTGTAATTAGAAAACCAGTATGATTCGGAGACACTTAACAGACTGATCCATACTGAAATTTAAAGGTAGTGTGCTAGTGTCAATTTTGTAAATGGTAGGAATGTAAAAAATTAAAGGGACAGATGTTATGGAATATAAAACTGCATTATAATGTTTTGCCACTAGGCGGTACTGTGTGTAAAGTACTTTACCTAAACTTGTAATAAGCCAGAGCCAGGCAATGAATTAAAGGATCTCATGACAGACACATCTGATGAATCTCTCTCTATAAAGGAATCTCTGTAGCGTTATACAGGATGACCAGATAGCACATGTGAAAAATCAGAACCAGTGTGTGTGTGTGGTGGTGGCGGGGAGGGAGGGTGTTATAGGAGTCTATATAAGTCAAAGCCCCAAATATTGGGAATGTCCTCATAAAATTGGGACATCTTGTCACCCTATGTAGCCTGTCTATATCTGGCACAAGAGTTTGAACTACTAGCAGCAGTCCTGCAACCTGCCGTGTACAAGAAGTATGTGACAAAAGGGTGGCAACGTTGGCTGGCCACTTGAGTAGATAGCCAGGCCCGTAGGCATGATTGTACAGCCCATGCTGCCATCTTTGCTGCAATGGCTTCATAGCTATTGCTATTGGAGCGAGCTAGATCAAAGCTAGCTCAGGTATGTCTACACATTCTTCAGTCACACCTCTCACTTCAATGTACACATGCCAGTGTGTCATTTACACAAAGGCCCCTTTACACCATTCTGACAGCATACATGAGCATTACAGTTGGTGCAAATGTCATTTACACTCGCTTAATGACCCTTTACACTGCCAGAACTGTGTAAAGAGCCTTAGTTTAGGTAGGAATGAGGCCTACTGTATATAAGTGTGTATTGTACACATTAATGTAAATAATCTTTTCAATGTGATATCTGAGCAGCACAGCACGGTTTCTGAGACTGCCCACACAGTGTGATGCATGATTTGAGAAGCCTCTCACTAACCTTGAGGGTTTTGTTGTGTCTCTGGAGCTCCCGGCAGAGACTCTCAAGTTTGCTGCGGGCAAGGATGGCTCTGCTGTGCTCACTCTGCAGCTGGTCCTTCTCTTTGATGATCTGCGCCTGCCTCTTTTGTAGATACTTCAGCTTTTTCTGCTCAGCACGATGTTCTTCTAGCTAAAGACATGGGGGCAAAATGTAGGTAAATAGAAAAATGTGGTGCATTGAAAGGAAGGAAAGAAAATGTGCTGTTTGGTTTTCAGCAAAGTCCTACTCTTTCATGAGCATTTGGAAAGCTTTTTGTATTTATATCAGCACTTACTGAAGAAAGGCAAACTACGTGTAGTAAAATCACAATCTCTACAATAGACCAGTGAATGAAGTGGAGGACGGAGAGGGGAGAGCTTGATGGTAATTTTTAATATTCTGTCCTCCTGTTTCAACTCTTTCTCCTTCAGTCTGCCAGATCCAAGTTTGAATGCCGGAGCATCAGTTTAGTTTTTGTTCTGTTTTGCTGTTTAAAACTGGGGCAATAACTGGAGCCTTATGCCATGGGATTTCTCATAATCCCCCAGTCAAGAGACAACTCAGTAATTACTCGTTATATGGTGTGGCTTTCGGACCGATCTTGTTCACTTATCACTGCCAAAAAGAAACAAAACTCAAGAATTTACTAGATATCCAAGCAGCTGTTGAAAGAAAAGCCCCTGGTAATAAAAAATGCAGCCTTTTGGGGGGTTTCTGCTGTCACTGGGACTGCATTCTTTAGCGCTAAAAATTCCTTTAGGGCACAGAAAACTAGGACTGTGCTATATTGGCTGAAGTAAATATTTGGTATGAACTTTCAAATATTTGCCACAACCACATTTGAATGGTGCATTTGATCGTAGACTTCTGACTGTACGTTTGATAATGATAGGTGCTGTTCAGTAGCGTAACAGCTGACTGGCCCCTTTAAGGCCCCTATGACTGACTACCTGCTGCCCAGTTGTGTTAGGCGAGGGCACCTGGGTCTTATAAAAGAAGCTGTGGCAGAATCAAGCTGTAGAAAATTAGAAGGTTACTGGAGAGTCTGAGATTTCAGGGATCAAATGACTCCAGCTAGGTAGAATTCGGAGTGGTCTGCTAAAAACAGGGAAGAACCAGGAAGGCTCGGATCCTCTCCTGGGAAAAGGGGAGAGGCCTCAGAACTGAGTTTCTTTTGAGTTCTTGTGACCCTAGGCACCCTGCACACTACTACAATAATATTTATACAAAATATTCCTTATGAGGTATCACATGAAAGCTAATACACTGATTATCAGTATCACTGTAAAACGCATGTGTTAATGTTATATGTGAAGTTTTGAATTCCCTTTCTATGATGTTACTAAAATGTATTTGAACTAGACAAGTCTGGGGAGTGGCTAAAGAGGTTTTTTCCAGACAAAGACAATGCTGGTGCCTCCATCCAGCTGCAATCATAGCGAATTGGCAAGTATAGTCACTTGGCCAGTCGTTGGCACATTGGTGCCTGCAGGGACAGCTCCATTTAAATTGTAGAACGCACCAGCGGGGAAGAAACCAGCAGGGAACTTTCTCCGTCAGACTCCATTTCACCTTTCCTCACAGCAGGGGCACTGGACTTTGAGAAGGGTACATTTCAAAAGGTCACTAGAGTATAAAAGAGATGGGCAAAGAACCCTGAGTTATCTTTTACCCAAGAAGATCAAGGAAGATCAAGATCAAGACCTTTGGACTTTGTTGGAGATTCTGACCAATGGGGTGTGGTCAGATCTTGCTGGGAGGAGGCGTGGTAAAAGTCGTACCTTGAACCAAGACTGTAGTTTTGTTAAATCTTAGTCCCTAAAAGTGTTTTTCGCTTTTATTTGCTTGTAACCAGTTCTGGCTTCATCCCTTATACATGAACTCACTTAAAACCCTGTCTCTTTTTGATTAAATAAACTTGTTTTACTTTTATTCTAAATCAACCCAGTGCTGTGTTGGAATTAACGTGATTGCTAAGACCAGTTAAAGCAACAAACTGCTGTGCTTTTGTCTCTTCAAAGAAGCACCAGACCAGACTTATTACTGCTGTGAGTGATCCAAGAGAGGGCACATTTCAGACCAGTTGGTTGTGGGGAAATTCGAGACTGGGATTCTGTTGGGGCCACGTGGCTTGTGTTAAGCAAGACTGGTGGAGACCAGAATGTGGCTGTGGTGTAACCAGCAAGCTGCTTGAGTCAGAGTTGCTGAACCAGGGCTGCTTAATGCACAGATACTCAGTGCATGCTTGTCTGCAGGGTTGGAGCATCCAGATGGGAAGCGACAGCAGCAGAGCATTATAAGGCACTCCTGGTTACAGGAGAACCTTGGGGTTACAGGTGACACAACCACTCACTGGCCTGAATTGCACCCAGGAACATGACAAGAAAAGTGAACATCATGTGAAGCACTGCTTTCGGTGCTACCCTTCTTTGTCTGTCAACAGTGGGATTGCTCCTTGTGTTGAAGAGTGGGACTGTGCCACATCAACAGAAGTAGCAAAGTCTCTAGATGATTTCGTGGAGTCCTTGGCATGTCTATCTTTAGGGGGTCAAAAGTCTGCTGAGGGAGTAGGATGGTGGTGGTTCTGTTTGTTTTTCTGGTAGGCACTGTGGCGTAGAAGAGAATATCTGTGAATGCCGTTCTTATGGTGGAAAGGGGTTTTCCAAGAGCAATTTTCTATGTAAGAAAATTAGATCTCAAAGGGAAATGTTTAAAGACTCTGTATTGGTGAAGTTTAATTAAGGTGTCCAGGAAAAAGGGAAACTGAGGCAGGGTGTGTGTAACCTGACCCTGAGGGGCTCTTGGGAGGCACCTGATCCTGTTACAGTTAGCGGGAACTGCATGCTCTACAATAAAGTAGACAATTCAAAATTTGCACTGTGTTGGTCAGTTCCATAAGTTACATGGTATTATTTATGTTCCCTGATGGTTGACTTATGCAGTTAACCAATACAGTGGTGATGTGAGTTGTGAGTATTACAATAGAATATAAAGCTTGAATTTCACACCTTGCTGATTAGTTATGCAAATCACCGTGCCTCTGAACAAAAGCACAACCACATGATATGTGGCTAATTAAAGCAGTGGAAACTGTGATTTATCTAGTCAACCGTTAATCAGTCTAAGTCTCAATATTCACAACAGGAGTGATCTACAGGCCAGGAATTCTTCACTGAAGAAACTTGTGACTAATGTTGACCTCTCCGCCTCCTCCCAAAAAATCTTCTTGGGCAAAGCCTTTCCACCATAAGAGTGGCATTCACAGACACCCCCTTCTACTCCCTAATACCTATCAAGAAAAACAAAACAAAATTACCACCTTATCCCAAGCAGACTTTTGACCCCATAAATGGAGAAGGGGCAGAGACTTCATGAAGTTAAATAAGGATTTTGTTATTTCTAATGATGCTACACAGCACCACTCTTCACTATGGGCTCACATTGTGAACAAAGAAGTGTAGGTCTGAAAATATGCTTGTCATGTGCCTGTGAATAGTATCACCTGGTTTAAACCATGGGTTCTGTGAATCATACCAGAAATATCACAGAATGGCCTCTGAAACGCTAAAACGGCACGCCTGGGAGAGTTCATTAAGTAAAATGATATGTAGCTCAAGCCAGAAGATAGTCTTAATGAGTATTGTTCTATACTTGCCTGATGCATTTCTGTAGATGGTGTGTAACTTATCCTTACAATATTGAACCTAGTCTCTGACTAGTCAAATCATAGCTAGCCAGATTGCAAAGGAAAGCAATCATCAACTTCATATAAACAGTATTTGCATCCTATGTCCAACTTTCACTATACGTATTCATATTGTTATATGTAGCCCAAAATTGGTTTTACTTATGATCAGACTGCACTTGCTGAAATATATTTTCTAATATTATAGAGAGTCAGCAGCCTTTTTATCATTAAGGCTGAGACTTGTTTTCCTTTATAAGTCTGATTTTGGCCCGCTTTTTCTCTCCTTTTAAAAATATAAAAAAAGTTCTCTTTGCTTCTAATTTTGCATGTGTGGCCTGTGCTCAACAGATAATATTTTGTCCAAATTGCAGATGATTCAGTCAAGCCATTTTTGAGATATGGGACTGAGAAAGAAATAGGTCTTGATCATGACTTGGAAATTCTTCTAATGCTTTTTTGCTACGTCTTAAAAAAACAGCTTGTATTTGATAGTTCTTGGGAAGATCTAAGGCATTGCATTAATTTTGAAACTGGAGAAGAATCTTTGGGAAGTAATTCACTGGCAAATTAAAAATGACAGAATGGTCCATCATGGACTCGTAAAGGGTAACAAATTTAGGCTTTGGTGGAAACCTAAACTTTCAGTAATACTGCTAATAAAAAATGTTGAAATCTTGGCCCTGCTGAAGTTATCAGCAAAACTCCCATTGATGTTGGTGAGGCTAGGATTTCATCGTAAGGTTCTAACCTTTTTCCATTGTGGGAGAGCCTTCAGAATGTAAACTGATCACAAGGGAGTTTTCTGCAATGGTTTGTGGGGAAAAATTAAGATAAACTACTCTCTGCATCACTAACTCAAATCACCTTTACCAGCTGTGCTCTTGTCCAGCATAACCCAATAGAGCAGAGTGAATAGCATTATTCAGCAATTTTAATTGGTTAAATTTATTTTTAGTTACATTTCATTTGGTTAATTTCATTAATTAATTCACTTTGGCAGTGTCATAAAAACACAAGAATGGCCATACTAGCTGAGACCAATGGACCATCTAGCCCAGTATCCTGTCTTCCCATAGTGGCCACTGCCAGATGCTTTAGAGGGAATGAATAGAACTGGGCAACCAGTAAATGATGCATTTCTTGCTGTCCAGTCCCAGCTTCTGGAAGTCAGAGGCTTAGAGACATCTGGAGGATGGGGTTGCATCCCTGACCATCTTGGCTAATGTCAGAATTATACCCTGAGAGGCAGCAATACATGAATGCTTTTGTGCTTTTCTTCTGATAGACTCTTCAAAGCCTCTTCCCTGCAGAGGCAGTTGGTGGTATGAGCTCATATTTTCTACATACGTTCAAGCTGTATGAAGTCCCTTTAAGTATGTCCTTAAGTCCCTTAAAATCAGTGTAAACCATCTAGGCCCAGGTTATGAAATGAGGGCATTACATGAAAAGAGCACAGCTCAGTTTCATGATGAAGCATCACACATAGCATCAGAGATATTTGTGTATAAAGCCAATGTTCTGTGAGGCAAATTTTCAATATTCCGCAAACTGTACAAATGCAGCAGTGTCTCCAAATGGAAGATATTGGCAGGCTATGGCCATGGATTCATTAGCGGACTTAGAAAAAAATCCTTAATCCAAAAGTAACACATCTTGCAAAATATGAAATGACAAGGAAGATTGGCATGGGTACAGGGGTTTGGGGCATTGACTGCTCATTTCCATATTTTGTTAGGTATTTGGCTCCTTTTTAAGATTAACATTGACTCTGAATATTCTAGTTTTCTACTCCTTCCCCACCCTTTTAAAAAATAACTGAAGTCATATAATATGTACTCTTAACTACTCATGTGTGCTCAACGTTACAACTTAATTAGATTTTAAAAGCTCTGAATTTTATTATTAAGAAAATTATACCCAAATTATCTCTACTCCTTTAAAAAAATCTTTAAAACCAGAGTATAATTTCCTGTTTAAACAATTTTATATATATACACACAAACATGTATATATAACTCTCAAAAGAAAGGAAATCTAAAGTTAGGAATGTCAATCATTCTTAGTAGCTGTGGATTGTCCAAAGTAACTTCCTCTTCTGAAAGCAGGGATTCCACTAATCTCCAGTGTGTGTTGGTTTGATAGCGCAAAGCCATGCTCAGGTTCTCAGTTTTTCTTAATCTGTTTTAAGAAGCAAAACAGTGCAGAAGCCAATACACTGAGAAAATCATTGCCTGAGGAAGTCAGGCTGTCATATGCGACATGTTGTTAACTTTTATTGTTTTCTGGTTTTTTCAGAGCTGTTTAAAGTAAAAACTTGAACTGTTCTCTGTTCCATCAAAACCCAAGACTTTTGGTTGGTGATGTAATGGGAATTCTTAACAATATGTTTCACAAACATTGGTTTCCTTAAGCTCAGTGGATATTAGTAGGCAAGCTTCCAGTGTATGAAATCACTGTTCCCGACAATTTGACGGTTCACAAAGCAAAGGCGGCCTTGTTGCTTGTGCACTTTTGTATCACTGTAAACCAGTTTTCACAGAATTGCAGTGAATTGTTACAGAAACAAAATTAGATGGATCTCTGCCCATCTCGGTCACATCTTTTCTGATTCCTTATCCTTAATATTCCAGAGCTGGATCTAAAGCAAACTCCCAGAAATGAACACCTCTGAACTTTGGAGAAGACCCTCTTTCAAATGTCGGTACTTCAGCCTATCTCTAAATGTGCATATGAAAAAGAGATTTAACAAAAGTTCCCTTGAAGTGTTTGCAGCAGGCAGGGTTAGGAGAGAATGAAGACTACCTGAGTTCCCTGACATTTTTCTCTCTAAGTGCTGCCTGTTTTATTACCGCACTCCATGACAATGGAATATGATCACAGGTGTAGCCAGGCAAATTCTTTGTACACTCTAGCAAATTTAATCCACAACATTTTTATGCCTGATTTTTCTTGGTTCTTTATCAGGTCTTTTATTATCCTGCTCCTAAATCAATCAGTCTATCTATCTACCTAATTGTTCCTATTTTGTTAGTGCCTGCACTGGGCCAAATATGGCCAGTGGAATACACAGGGGATGAATTAGACCCTGATCCCACAATGAGCTCCGTGTGGGAAGATCACTGCATCCACATGGAACCTAATTTACTTACACTAAAAATCAGCTCACATTGACTGAAATGCGGTTCTAAATGAGACAGGGTGCAGGGGTGCTGCCTGCACAGAGCTCATTGAAGGATCGGGCTCTTAGAACTGTAATTTTACAGTTCTCTCCTGTCTGGTACCTTGTGTAGTAATTTACAAATGTGAAGTGTGGGTATAAAATCCTACCAGATCAGAGGGGTAGTGTTGTTCACACACTTTGCACTGATGTTAATGACCATACATGGAGCAGGGCAAAGGAGAATCAGATCCCTAGTGTTTTTACAACCACTTTGAAGTGTTGTAAAATGATTACACAAGGTACAAGTATAGAACAGGTTTGCCATCGATATATATGTGTCAAAGATACTTTACTTTGCTTTCCCAGTGTTACAAGTGATATTGGCCCCAATTCAATCTCAGTTATACCCAGTTACATCCAGAATAGAAATTATATTAAAATCAGTGGAGCTACTCTGGTGTGTATGAGATAAGACTCTGACTGAAAACGTCTGCTCAGAATCTTCTTGTGAAAGTTGCTTGTATGATGATGGGGTAAGCAGGGCTTGAGAAATGAAGGAGAGAATACATGGAATTAGAAACAACTGTTCTGGTCCTTGGCAAATAAGCTTATACCTACTGTATAAAAAAATAAAATGTAATCTCCTTAAAAATGGACTAGACATATTAAGAAATACACAGATTTAATAAGGAGAAAATCACAGTCCAACTGCAGTAGGTGTTAATTTTTATCACAGCTGTAGCCTCACAGCTGGTAGGCAAAATGCATATCTTCACCACTTTACCAGAAGGTTTTGTACATACTGTATTTCATTTAAACTGCAAATGTTTTGCCTCATAAACTCTGCCTCTCTTTGCTGATCTCCTCTGAAAATACATCTTTTGGATCTCACCCTTTAGATTTTCCTTTCTTTGGCTATGATTTATTATTTAACCCTGAAAAGTGTTTTGGGACACAGTGTGTATAAATGTCTCTGTACAGAATAAAGTTAGAGCACATTTCATTACACATCTTGTTTATAGCTTCAGGTATAGTTTTTATCCCATGTAAGCAAACAAATGTTGTACTAACCATCTCAGCATACTTCCTAAATAACATGTCCAACTTCTCTTCTGGTGTACTCAGCTTGTTCAAGCTTTGCATCAGCAGCGTGGCTTCCTTCCCTTAAATAAAAGAAAGAGAGGATTGATGAGAAGACAGTTAGAATACGGTATGCTATTAGAAAACAGGCTGTTTGATGGGTTAATCTAAAAAACTCAGCTAGAAATGAAATCTCTTGGTCTGAGGGAATTATTTTCATCTCGTTAGTTTTGGGTTTTTTTAAAGGAAGACATGAATAGAGCTTGTTGATCACAAACATTTCCAGAACTTGATCCCATTCTAGAGCTTGGCCTAGAGCAGTTTTTTAGCTATGGTCATAGATTTTCAAAAGCACACTTAGGTGCCTGAATTCCATTGAAAGTCAGTGGGAGTTAATTGCCTTTGAAGAGCTGCCTCATGAAAAGGGATCCTCATTTTCTGTGAGAAAAAACCCAAAATTCATGGATAAAAAACCCCCAAAAATCTTCATTTTCCTGTAATTAAAATGAAACACTGAACTTTAGTTTCCCTAGCCACAATATATATATAGGTATCAGGTGAACACAAGTTTTCATTAATCTATTTACAATGTTTAAGCAAGTTTGAATTTTACCAGTGCCATCATTATAATAAAATAAAATTAATAGAATGAACCAGTCAATGTTTCTTTACTGTTGCAGATGGCCCTGCTGTTTCAGCGTCTTGTTTTCATTTCTTTCATTCTGCTCATGTTTAGCATTTTCACGTGTTCTACAGTTGTCTGCCTTTGAACACAATCTACAGCCTTGCTGCATACAGTGCAGAACAGCACGTGACTAACAACGTGAAATTTGTTCTGGCCAAACTCAGTGACATGGTGTTTAGGGGTGATTTTTAAAGTTGTTGGCATCTTTTCATAACTTTAATTATTCATGTCCGGAGGCTGAAGTGAAATTTGAGCTGCATTAAAACATGAACCCCTGTATGCTGTTGAATAGCCTCTATTCGCCAGAAGCAGTTTTTTGGAGTATGTACAGCTATGTAAATTTAAAGCCCGTTCAAAAATCAACCACCAGAGGGGAAGGTTCCACACATTGAATAAGTGACACTGGTACTTTCATTATAATGTAGTTAATAGTTAATATATGTTTTCATTTTTTCACAAAATGTAAAAACTAAAGATTGTCTGTGAAAACATAAATGCTGCTTTTTTCTACATTTTACCATGGCAAATGGATTTCTAGGATCCCTGCTCCTGAACTACTTTTATTCTGTACTTTTTTGTAAAGTGATTGGGTTATATACACAGCACTGACCTAGAGCTATTGGGGCCAGAGTCTTTGTAGGATGCAAAAGGGCTGTATTCTGGCTGTAATTGGACAAAAGAGAATTCCCTCAGCAGGTGGGAACTCTTAGCTGATGTAAAGCTGGTACAGCCAGCTCCTGTGCCATCCTCCTTCCCCAGTGTAGGGGGCATGCTGGTATTGGGAGAGCTCACACTGGAGAAGTGGGGAGAGGCAGGGTAGGATCGTACACCACTACGCTGATCCTCTGTGATTACATGCCATTAACATAAATTGAAGCAGCCCTCTTCGCTGCTCTAACGAGGGCCAGTGCAATCAGGTAGCCACATCTGGCTCCCTGACCCCGTATGGGAGCTTGGATGCAGGAGAGAATCTGGCCTTCTATCTTTAGTGCACTGTGCATACATTAACAGACTAAAATCCACACTTGCCTTTGAGGCAGACAACTAAATATTATTATTATTATACCCACCGTTGTCACACCTATATTCTGGTGCTGTTTGGGGACCATTTTGACCCTTGGTGTAAATTAGAGCAGCATTAGTGCCCCCAATGTCCCTTAGTGCTTGTGGGCAGTTGAGGATAGTTGGAGCGCAGTATGCTGTGACCATGGGCCCTTCTGTTCTCACAGTACTCTTCCTTTCCAGAAGCTGCGAGGGGATCTGCTTTTGCCAGCTCTACACCAGCTGGGGAACTTTTTTACTCCAGGTGTGCTCCCTGTGAGAAAAGTTCACTGTTTTTAAAACCTAGGCCCCTATAGACCACTATAACAACCATTTTAGGGCAACAGGGAATCTGACCTGGTAGTGCTTGACACTCACTTTGCACAGGTATTGTCAGTCTCAGGTGTGTGCAGTCACAGATGGCAATCACATTTTCTGTTGCTTGTGCTTATGGTTTTCTTAGGGACTGCCATTGGATTTGAATTCCTGTGAAGCTCAGAGACCTGAGGACAAGCTATGTCTCGATGAGCTGAGGGTGGATGGGTATGTCTATGGTACACTGGCTAACCCTGGTATGTGACTATGTTGCTCTTTAGTGGCTGGCCCACAGAAAGGCTAAGAGCCATGATATTAGGAAGAACTAGCAGAGACTTTTGTTTAGCTCATACAATAGAACCCCGTGTTTTGGAGCTGAGCATCCTGATTTCTATGCCCAGGGAGGACCATGCTGTCTGCATGTATGTAGTACATGGATTTGTTACATATTTTTGCATCAAGTTTTCCCCACGACCAATCCTCATGGTGTCACAACAAATACCATTGTCATTATTATTGATTAGATGTTTCAAGGAAGTAGGGAGAGGTGAGATTTATTGACTAATGGTCAGATTTTCCTTTTCTGAAGGCACATCTTTCCTCAGCGTATTCTCCATCCCTCAGCTTCCAGCTTTGACTGGGAGAAAAAAGTGCTCGTTTGGATGGCACAATAGTGTATAATAATATTCTCCTGGGTTTCCATGTTATTAAAACATGGAAATATTTCTTGGATTATGGTGGAACATATGTAACTAGACAAAGTTTGCAACAATAGTCACACATTTCCATACATAACTGGGAAATTCCTACTATCATTGACCAATACAGATTTAATGTGGGAATCAACAGAGATCAGAGTGGGTTTATTTCTGTTTTAAGCAATGACTGCATTGGCTGCAATGCTGCATATCAGTTACATAAATACTTGCCTAGCCCCTTCAGGATTTTCTTTTCCAGTTTTTGCTCCTTATTGGTGCTGGATTCCTTTGCTCCTACAGCATCCCCAGTAGCTGTCTGTTCTTTCTCACTCTCGTCATTAGCATCTTCATAGTCTCCATCCTCATTATTGAATGATTCTCCCTTCTCAGGCTTGTCAGTTCCTTTAGCAGCTCTCTCCTTCTCCACTAGATTCGCAGCAGACCCATAGGTTTTAATAATGTCCTCCAGCTGTCGGCTCAGCTCTTCAGATATGTCACAAACTGTTGTTTCGGGCTGAGCACTTGTTTCATTCTCAGAGGGCTGAGGGTTGGCCGTGGATTTCTCACTGTTTTGTTTCTCAAGGCCATTCTGATTAGGTAATGTAGTGGTGCTATTTGCAGGAGGGAGTGGTTGGTGTTCAGGTTTGAGATCAGTGGACTGGTTATTCTCCATCCTTGGTATTGTACCTAATAGCATACAGATTTAAGTTTTGCATTAACAAATTAATGAATCCAGCTAATAGTACCCAAATATCATATAACACCAGTGATTTTGCCTAGATTACAAGGGAATGTGCGTTTCTGTTGACTCTGATTTGATAAATATGTTGCGTAAAAAACTTCAGCGCCTGAGGCAATTTATCCCAGTGAAAAAAGTAAATTTTATACATTAAAAATGGAAAATGCCCACATAAAATCAGCCATAGTGGGTCATTCCACTTAACCCAGTCTCCTGTCTTCTGACAGTGGCCAATGCCAAGTGCTTCAGATGGAATGAACAGAAGAGCTAATCATCAAGTGATCATAAAACTAACGTTTAAAAAAAATTCTCATCCCTGTTGCCAGTGATATCACAGCCAACTGAACCGGATGCTCTCTCATTTACTACGCTTTCTGAGTGTTCCACATGCCACTTGTTTTACTTCTTGCAATGTTTTCTGGCTGCCTGGGGCAGCTTCACTTTAGCCTTTAATCAGTTTCACTTTCTAGTTCAGACTCACCGTGGCACAGTTTGTTCTAAAATTGTTGTGTAATTGTACAACAGCTGGCACAGAGGGGCCCATCAGCACTACCACAATAAAAACAAACAATTAAAATAAACTTCTGTGAAACGTTATTCTCATATTTAATTAGTACCGCTAACAGAGTGCGCGGCACTGTAGAAAACATGTAAAAAGACAGAATCTCAGCATCATAAAATTATTTCATAGTGGACCAAATCCATCTTAGGTGCAAGACCACTTGCTTCATTGGTTACAAAAGAGATGAATCTGGCACACTATGGTTCCCTCCTTTTTAAAAAAATAAACAAATAAAACCCATTACTTTTATCATCCACAGTCACTAATTAAATTGTGGTGGGCTTTAATCCTCCTTTATATTCCCCAAGCCCTGTGGTCCAGACTCTGCATGAAGGCTGCTCTGATTACACAGCAACCAGGGATCACTGGGGCATAGAGATATCTTGGCCTCTCCTACTTTGGCCACACCCGGAAGGCTGGAGTCCTTGATGGGGTGTGGCATAAGAGCTAATTCTTTGGGTCTATGCCACTCAGAGATACAGTTTAAACAAGAGAAAGCCTCAGGGACTAGGTTGATTTGATTTTACTGCTACTTTGGACTGCTGGAGTGGTGCAAAGCAGAAGGATTAGACTCAGGAATTGGTTTTTGTTACTAGAACTAGTTCATGCTGTCCTTTTAATATAAGCAGGCTATCATTCCAGGTCCACAAGCCTTGGATTTCTATCTCTCAGTCTTGTCATTTGTCTTTTTTGATGTCGTCCCCTTTAATGATAGCACAGGTCAGACATCTGGTAAGAAATAAATCCCCAGAGAGTGCACTAAATAAGAATGCGTTGTCTGGTTTTAATCTAATGTGTAAGATCAGTGCTTTCTTCTCCTGGAAAGATGAGCTGGCTTTCACAATGAAAACATGAAAAAACTGATAAATGGTTTATAGAAGAAATTTAAAATTTTTCTCTGTGATCAGCTGATTGTGGTGTGTACTCTCTACAGCAGCGGTTCTCAATCCGCAGGCCCTGGGCTGCTTGTGGCCCAATCAGCACACAGCTGTGGCCCATGTGACATCCTCAGGGCCATATATATATATATATATATATATATAGTGTGTGGATCTGTCCCGCATAACATATAGAGAGCTACATATGTGTCCCACAATTGTAAGCAGGTTAAGAACCACTGCTCTACGGTGTCCAAGTTGCTGCTGTTTTAAAAGGCAGTGTATGATGAGAGATGTGCAATTTATTGTAATACATGTCTCAGTACATATTATACTCCTACCAGACAAATTCATCTTGAGTATTAACTGTTAATAGTTAGAAGTCTAGCTACTGCAGATAAGATAGTCAACCTTCTATAGTCTATCACTTCCTTCAGCAATTAATTGTGGGCATAAAATTGGTATATTTGGGAAAAGACCCTTTAAAATGTTGGCCCTACCAATTTGTTCCTGCAATCCTTGCATAGGCAAAACTCCTATTGGTTTTAGTGGGAGTCTTGCCTGTGCAAAGACTGCAGCATCTGGCCCTCCGGAGAATACTGTCACATCAATGGGCCTGATTCTCTGCTGCTTAGCCCTTAGTGTAGTCAGTATACCCGTGTGAAGTGAATTTAAAATGTTACCATTCTGATTTGATAGCATTTTGTGCCTAATTTATTGTGGAAAATTAGGACCAACATAAGTGAATTAGCCAAACAATTTCTGCTAGCATTAATATGTTTGTCTAGACTAGAATTTGTGATCCTATTTTAACTTGAGTCAACTGATTGCCAATTATGTAAGTTAACTGACGTGATAATAAATGCCAGTCTGGATGCTTTGCAAATGTTTGTTTCAGAACACAAACAATTGTGAAGTATTTAGATTAGCATTTACAACTGTGGACATTAATTTGAGTTAAATGGCAATAAATTAACTAGAGTTAAAACAGGACCACAAACTCTAGTCTAGTTTAACCCAGTGTGAACTTCACAACTAATATTCTATAACATATAACCTTAAATGTACTACAGTTGTTTCTGTAAATTACTAATAGCAGCATGAAAATAACACTATAGCACTAAGTGTTTTATCATTTCAGTTTTATAAATATTGATCTCTCTTTCCCCTTCCATATTATCTCCCCATCATGTTTGTACCAGGGCATGACATGGCTCATTTGCTTCTTTCCTTAAGTCACAGCATCATCATCTATGTGTCAGCAAAAGCGTGTTAACGGGTTTTGCTAGGTCGTCTGCTGACTGGTGCAATTACAGAGCACAAAATAAGATAAACTCTACATAAACAGTGACTATTGCTTTTTAAAATGTATTTCTCAATGTTAAGTTGGTGAATGAAACAGAATGTTGATCCTTCGAATCTGGGGCACCTTTATTTAAATGTAGGTCTAACGAGGATAATTCTCTGGAGATAGTCCGTCCCATTCATCAATGGCAAGAGATACATTGTAATCAAGTCAATGGCCATTTACACCAGCTGAGGATCTGGTCAGTTGTCTTTTACTGCAAGCTGACTTGAACCTTAGCAACCCTAAAAGTAGTAAATCTTAAACTCGAGGGTACCACACTTCAGATCATATCTGGTTATAACAGTCAAATGGATATGTTAATATTGCCCTTTGAAATATTTGTTCCACCTTGTATTCAGCTGTGATACTCTGAGGCTGGATCTACACTGACGGTGGCAAATTTGCTGCCATCAGATTGATTGCTCTGGATCGACTGAGCAGTCTGTGTAGACCCGCTCAGTCGATCCAGCAAGCGACGCAGGAAAACCACCCCGATAAGTGGTGTAGCACTGCGTCAAAGGAAACACTGTTCCCGTCGGCGCAGTGCAGTGTGGACGCCGCGCAGAGGAGACGCTGCAAAGTTGATGGGAGATACGCAAGTGATTTACGTCACTTGTGTATCTCCCGTTGACTGCCGCCGAATCCCAAAGGTAAGGGTAGACCGGGCCTGAGCATCTTTCCCAGATCTGAAGAAGAGCAATGTGTAGTTCAAAAGCTTGTCTCTCTCACTCACAGAAGTTGGTCCAATCCAAGATATTATTTCACCCACCTTGTCATGCCTACACTATCCTTCATTTACCTAAAAGTGTTACAGCTACCACGGTCTATATGTAATATCTGTAGTTCTAAAACAAGTTTGTATGGCATACAAAATTTATACAGCAGCTTTCATAAACTCAAGGCACTTTGAAATTAAAAAAAAAAAATACTGACAGTGGGGAACTTGTGTTCAGGTGAATATAGCAACTATTGTGTGCTCAACAGCAGTTCACATGCAGCCTTGGACATGAGGGCGTTTTAGTGAGAGAGCCCCAGATCCTCCACGCAATGCAGCGTAACCTGGTTGTGCATCAGGAATCCTTCCTCATCAAGCCATAAAGCAGTTATGGTATCACTCTGGTGGAATCCACAATGGGATTTAGGCATTGCAATGCAGAGTGTCACAGTGTCTAGAAAAATCACAGGAACAACATGTGATCCACAAAGCCAAGTCAGGCGTCTAGGCACCTATACCGTGAAGAGGGAGAGATAGGTGCCTAAGAATGGGATCCACAAAAGCCAGCACGGTAGGTGGGCTCTCCCTAAGCTAGCTGATGGCAGATACTAATGTGCTGAGCCCAACCTCTTTCTCAGAGATAGTTGCTTACGTCCAGGCTGCAGGGAGGTGCCTCGCTCTGGGAGCGATCCACAAACGGGAATCCCTCTGATGGCTTACGTGCCTATGTATTTCTTGAGGGAATGAGTTAGGTGCCTGCCTCACGCCACACAAAATGGCCAGAGGAGGTGGTGGTGGGGTGCCCACCGTATAACTTTTTGCTCAGTGGTTAGAGCACTCACCTGGGACATAAAAGGCCCATATTCAAATTTCCCCCCCTGCCAAGCAGAGAGACAGAAAGGATTGAAACTGGAGTCTCCCACCTCCCAGGAGAGTGCACTAACCACTGTGTATAGGATAGTTAATGTCAGGCTCCCTCAGTCTCTCCTGTTAAAGCTGTTGAACTCTGGATTATATATTGACAGAATGATTGGGCCAGAGACAGAGTGGGAATGATTCTGTAGTCCGTTGGCGAGGGCACCCACCTAGGTGGCAAGAGACCCTAAGTCAAATCCCCTTGCTTCACTCACTTTTTCCTTATTTATCCAGAGTGGAACAGTTTCCACTGGAGAGATTGAGAGAACCCCACAGCAGAATGTCCCATAGCACAGTACTTGGAGCACACACCTGAGCAGTGGGAGGGCTTCAGGTCCAATCCTTGCCCCTTGCTAGGGACAAAGGAATTGAACCTGGGTTTCTCATATCCCAGGTAAGTGATCTAACAACTGGCCTCAAAGTTATAAGACAGGCACAACCACCTCCTGGATTTTGAATGAGGCCTGGTCTGGTCGGCACCCTTTCAATGTGCCAACTGGATCAGGCCCGTTGGGTGGTTAGGCAGCTGAAAGCTTGTCGTCTCCTGGTTTGTGTATCGCTCTGGGGTTTAGGCAGGAGACAGGGGTCCAATCTAGCAGTGTGCATGCACAGAGGCAGAAACGGAGATGCTGAGGGAATTTTTGCTTTGAAAAACGTAGGCACCCAGCATAAGAGTTTTGTGGATCAGAATGGAGGCCTTGAGTGCCTAAAATGGGACTTGGTGGCCTAAATCTAGGTTTAGGCACCTAAGTGGATTCCACTCTCTGAATACTACTACTGCCTCCTGGTGTGGTAGTTCCCATGTGGGCTGTGCCCTGTTCTGTGGTGCGGAGGAGGAGGAACGGGCAATGAATCTGTCCAATCATGAATCATTGGCCCTGCCTTGCTCCCCAGCTCAGCTGCATGCTGGAGCTTAGGAATCATGGAACTGCACCGTGTCCCTGGGACCAGAGCCATTGGGTAGGTCACACAGCAAAGAAAAACCCACAGTTGGCCCGTGTCAGCCGACTCGAGCTCATGGGGCTCGGGCTGCAGGGCTATATCATTGCCGTGTGAACTTCTGGCCTTGGGCTGGAGCCTGGGCTCTAGGACCCTGCAGAGTGGGGGGGGCCCAGAGTTTGAACTCCAGACCAAGCCCAGAAGTCTACACAGCAATGAAAATGCCCCACGGCTTGAGCCCTGTGAACCTGAGGAGGGCGGTGGAGACCTAACCTTTGTGCCTTCAGGTGGGAAAAGATAAGTTGGCAGGAATGTTGGTTAGGACACTGGAGTTATCCTTTATTTTTAAAACAAATGTAACAAGACTCTAACTGCCACTGAAGATCGCACCCCACTTTAACACGAATACCAGTGCTGCGCCTAATACTGCACAGTCACTGGGTCAGCCCATGCATTGGTGCGGGAATTTGAACACACAATCTGCTTAGCCCAAAGGGAGAGAGAAACTGTGGATCCCCACTTGATATACCCGACACGGTCAGCATCATCCCATGTGAAGTTTGTTTGGATCTATAATACAGCACCCTTTTAAGTGTTTTCTGACAGTGACCCTTAATATCTCACTTTTAGGTCATATCTTTACTTTGAAAGCCGATTAGCCCCAAAATAGAAAAGACAGTGCCCTGATTTAACAGTATTGTAATAACAGTATTATTCTATCGCCGGAAAAAGTAGTCACCCATGCAGTACAGACGCTCTGCCACCTATAACCTTTGTTATACTCTGCACTTAGGAAATATTGATCAATTATGAATATCCACAAAAATATTTTTTCCTGTAAATAACTGAAGTCCTTTAAATTGGGGTAGGGGTGAGGGGGTTATCAAAAGTGCCATCTTTTCTGCCACAAGAATCTCTTTATCCTTCCCCTCTTTCAGTTTGCACTTCAAGAAGGTTTGCAAACACTTGTCTATATTTAGTTCTTGCCTTCCCTTGTAGCCAGAAGAAAGACACATGGCACCTGCTCTGCAGCCTGAAGCTATTTTAAGCACTTCTAAAACGGGTAATGGTACGGTATTTAACACTTTATCCTTGAAATTCAGTAAAAATCCTATGTAAAACAGTCCTCAACATGATTAAACTAAACACCATGTGTTGATCAAAACTAAAATGTTACCTTGAAATGAACTCAGACTTAAACTACAGCAAAACTTCAAAGCTGTAAATATCAAACTCTGGAATGTCCCATGTCAGATTAGATCTGATCATCCCACAGACAAATGGACGTGCCTTGTGTTATTCTAAACCCTTCATATTACTTCAAAAACAATATAAATCTGACACCGCTAATTACGTAATAGGCATAATGGAGTCGGCGTTTATCTACAGCTTCTAGTACAAATATCAGCAAAGTAATTGGATGCTGTGGGACACACACCCACACAAGAACAGAAAGAAAACAGATCTAGAAATTTTACCAGGTCGCCTGCCTCATGCCTCATACCACACTTGAGTCCTGATTATTTATTTTTGTAGCAAAACTGCCATTTTCCCTGATCTCACATAAGATCCATCTTCATCTAATTCTGTTTTAAATTTTAATAAAATCTTTCTTTGGAGAAATGCATGTCTTGCTTGCAGTGGCAGGGCTGTTATTGTGATAGCAGCTTTGTGTCTCTCACACACAGCACCTATGCTTTTAAAGTAATGCCCCAAAATAAACTTACCTTGAAAAGTGCACTGACAGTACTGAAGTGAGGCATTTTAATTAAAGGCAGTGCACTACACCACAAAGTAATATCAGCAGGGAAATTGTCAGACTCACCAGAAAGAGAAGAGTTGAGTGGAGAAAAAAGTCAAGAGGAGGGCGCAAGCAAGGACAGGACAGCAACAGGACACTCACTCTGTATTCCTGCTACCGAGAGAGTGAGAGAGAGAGCGGGAGTGAGAGACCAAGGGAGGGGGGAAGAACTGGATGACACAGCAAGAGAGAAACACTCCAAAGTTTGAGTGAAAGTATCCCAGGGGACTGACGCTAACAGGAGAGCAGAGAGGCTTCTGGCAAGTTGGCTGCCTAACAGACATTTCTACTGCTCCCCTTCTACATCCTAATGAGAGAAGAACGAGAATGAAAGATTGAGGCCTCTGTAATGTAGCCTGCAGTGACTCCAGAGCGTGCGTACCAGCCTCATGGCAGCCTGTTAAGAATTGGGGCACAAGCCCCATATTGGTTGTGAGTTCTATACTTAGAGATCACCAACAATTATCAAGTGTAAACTGCTCAGGCATTATAACAACATTAACATTACAGACAATCCCTTGGGGGTACTCTGCTCTATTGTGCCACTCAGGTGAGCGTACCTTTATGATAGATGGTCCCTCACACCAAGAATCACACTATTTAGGTTACTCCCAGCCCCAAAGGACCAGACACTTACACCAGGTCAATTGCACCTCAGATCTCACACCAAAGACACTTGTAGCCTAGCCTATGATAAACTAAACCATATAAAGACTTATTAAATAGGAAAAGGAAACCAGATACAATGTTGAAGCATGGAAATATACATACAAAAATAAGTTACACTCTTAAATTTCAAAAGATAATAGAAGCTTCTATAATCAGCAAACTCTACATCTCCCTTAGGGCTAACCCATGCTAAGCAGTCAGCCGTCTCTTGCTTATGCCTAGAACACTTTGCCCCCTAGTATCCAAGCTGCATAAAGTTACCAACTTCCTTTGGCTTGAGGCTTTTATCCCCCTCTTTTCATGTGTTCTGAGCTGCAAATTCAGCTGATGGGAAAAGTCCACTTGCATAACTCATCTTTGCAGGGAGCAGGACAACACTATGTACTATCCTGTTGTTGACAGTATGTAGGGAAATTCCTATTGCAATGTCCCGCAATAGTCTGTCTGGCATTGATGGATCTTTCCTTTTGGGAAGGGTATAACACCTTTTGTTGAAGATCAGTCCTTCACACTAATTGATGTCTCTCTCCTGTCTAGTGATTTACACAGTTACAGAGGCTCACAATGCAACCGCTCAAATATTACCTTACAACATGGAATACAATTGAGATCCACACATGTAGCACTCACAAGCCTTTAATAAAGTCTGATCTCTGAACACATTCTTATAATTCTAATATCTATTTTAACAATACTGATACACAGGTGAGACAAACTGATTCCAGCTCTGCATTTGTCAGTGTTCAGTTGAGACATGGGGACCGCGGCATGATCTCCCACCTGGTCTGCCAGAATCACAGCCCCTAAAGAAAAAAAATGAAGAGTTTGATTAATATGCTCCTGCTATTCTTGGTTACCTTTACTGTGCACAATGGGCCACTACTGGAAGTTTGAAGTCTGTACCTTTTATGCACTGTAAAACAGGTTGAATGGGAACTTTGGCGTCAAACATGCCATATCTCTCATTTACAGTAGAAAAATGTGGCGTGCTAACCACCATGTGATCTCCCAGTGGCGTCCACTCACAGAAGTGCTCCCACTGGTGCTCCATCATTGCAATTAACCACTGTTTGGATTAGATTTGATTTGAACAAGGCTAACCATCACCTGGTTTTTACTGTTCCAGCTTCTATCAGTGCAATACTAGCGTGGATGGAGATTGCTGGTAGAAAAGTCCAGCAGCTCAAACCGTCCTCTCCTTAATGTCCCAGTTGCTGCTGAGACAGCCTGTCTAGTCTACTTTCTGAATTCCACTGCACACAGCTCAAATTACCAGAAGTCACTTACCTGTGTAAACAGCTCTGCACACACCAGTTTGCTCAGCTATTTTCATAGTGACCAATGCCTTCTACTTCTGAGAGTCAAATGATTTTGCTACCAGCATGTCTCATATGATACCGTTCTAGCGTGATGCCAGATGGCCTGAGGCTGGTGTGTGATCTCTGCTATCTGTCTGGGACGAGATACAGGGTCCTTTCAACATGCTCATCAGCTGTACCTCAGTTCAAGACTAGGCGTACAAGCAACTGATAGAGAAGGGCACTACTAGGAAAGGCAAGTAATCAGGAGAAGAATAAAGGGGCTGAAGGTCCAGTATAACAAACCCCAGGACAACAACAATCAGTCTAGCTGAGGGACCCATTTTCCAGTGAGCTGAACCAAATCCTCAAGACAACCCAGCTCAATCTATTACTAGAGAGCCCAAAGGATACCTTAAGTTTACTTGTGAGGGACAGAGAGCAAGTGGAAAACTGCAGGTCAGTGGACTAGTAATAATTTATTCTGAATCTCAGGCTGTGTTTAGTGGAAACTAAGGACTCTGACATTGCAGTAAGGACAGTGGCTGAGCTAGGGGAAAGCATTCACATACGCACACTTTGTATGGCGTTTTGTTCCTTGCTTCTATTTCTCACCTCGAGAAATAAGGTTTCAAAAACACATTATCCAGGAGGAATCCAGACATTATGGCTTACAAAAAAAAAAAAAAAAAAATCAGTAGTTAAGGGAAGTCCTTTTTTAACATTGGTAACTTGGCAATGTCCCTTTAAGCAGGGAGGGATTTATGGACAAATGAAGTAGGACACTCAAAAGTAGGGTTCCTGAAGGCCTGGCATCAACACAGAGAAAGCCCAGACAGACTCTACCAGCATAATTAACTCATATCTGCTACTGATTCAAGTTTCTTAAAAACTGGCTACGGCAAACATTTGGGGTCAGATTGTTCCTAGCCCTGGGGAAATGCACAGTGGTGGGGTAGTGAGAGCAGGAAATCCTGAGCAAAAATTAATAGAGCTGCTTGGAAAAAATTTGACATAACATGTTTTTGTCAGAATTTGTCAATTTGTCAGACTCAAAACGTTCTGCGAGATCATGAAGATTTTGATGAAATTCTATAGAAAACCTCCTTTGGTTTCCTGCCAACTCGCCCATCAGCCAGGTCACCAGTTGAGTTTGTCCCTTTCTGGGGTAACAGAGTTCAGCAAAATATATACAGTCCAAGTGTCCCCTCAAAAGAAAGAGTTTCAGCTTACCTCCGGTCCCCTGTGGGCAGCATGCCTTTCAGTCAGGGCTCACGATATCTCTATCGTCTCCTCCTCTTCAGGAGGGGGAGCGGTTTATACCCCTTCCACAAAAGAGTGGTTGCTAGGGAAGCCCAGGGCCTTCCTCTCCACCAGGCTCTGACCCAGCACCCTACAAGAAGCCGTGATAGCAAACACCTAAGAGTGTTTCGGTGATGCCTCCTATGTGACTTCCTACCACTTCCTTTCCCCATAAGGCATCAAAATCCTTCACTTCAAGTCCAAGAGAAAATAGCAAAAACAATTAACTCTTCAACCAAGCTGGTAGCTTTTTTCCTTGCAGGTTAAACCCTGCTTCAAGCTGGGGCAAGCTCCTGGGTTTCACTCCCACTGCCCGAGGCTGTCACGCTCTCCCACGACCCACCGTTTCAGGAAGGCTGCACCCCTGATCAACCCCTGTTTCCAGCCAGGCTCCCAGCCCAGCGCTCAGCCTTCCAGGCTTCTGTTAGCCCCACAGCCCAAGAGGGAAAGCTCCCAGCTAGCTCTCAGCTAAGTCTTTTCCAGGGCCCCTCCTCTAAGGGCTTGAATAGCTGACACTTGCAGGCCCCACCCTTTTAGGAAGGACTCCTGCTGTACCCTTATTTGGGAGTTCCCAAGATAGGTCTCATCTTGTCTCATCTCTTCTCAACCTCACTCCCTCCGTTCCCCTTCTGAGCTGTCTATCGCCCTCTGCAGCTCCTCCTCTAAAGCAGAGTCTGCAAGCGCAGTGGGGTGGAGTCACTTGGGCCCAGATTGGCTCCTTAATTCCTTCTGTCCTAGTGTGGGATTTACACATCCTATCACACATGGACAGAATTCATTCCCGGTGTAATTCTACTGTAGAGATAAATTTGGCCCATCGTATTTAAACATATATGCAATGCATTTTATGAGGGAAGCATCGTGGGATGAACACTATATAAACATCATTTTCATAAAGCTCTCAGGATACGTGGGGACACATTTTGGTGGAAACAATGCAAAGCCTTATGCTTAGTCTGTCAGTGTTTCTCTGCCTTGTACCGCTACACCGTAATCAGTGTTGTTGCCATAAGGTCCTACAGACCTCTACCATGACTTGTGAATTGTCTCCTTTCAGATTTCATTTACCTCTGTACAAAAGGGGTAAACATTTGGATTAATCAGATGTTTTTGAATGGTGACCTTGCTGGCACTGGGAAGTAGCTCTGCTATCAGCAGCTCCCCCATCAAAACAGAGAAAGGGGAAATATCTTATTTGCACATGCACATATATTTACTTATATGCATAAACCAAGTGTCCCATACTACAGCCATTTCCCTCTCATTTTCTGGCTCCAAATCAATCTCAGAAGGGCTGTGAGTTTATGATTTGCCTTTTAATAACATTTCATGACCTCAAGGGTTTCTTATATAACTAAGCTTTTGCAGCTTTCCTCTCCAATTCATAGCTCCTGGATACCAATGACAAAGTTAATAACACTGCCAAATTAGCAGATACTGAAAATCCCTAGAGGTAACAGAGTTATCTATTTTAGGCAAATAATTTAATTCTGAATCTACATCTGTAAGAGTATCATTTCTGGATTTAAGCAAGGAAGCTGCTGTAGAAATCTGGAGGAATTCCCCATGGCTTGCTACTGAACAGTTTTGATTTGATCTTGGAAAGACTCAGGGCCTTCAAACTCTTAACAGCAAAAAAATCAGTTATTAGTGTTTCAATTTTCTCCAGGCAATTCCCACCACTTCAGTTTGCCCCAGAGATAAACTCTCTATAAATCTGTTATGCTATATGCTGTTTGAGAAACTTGGTGAGTTGGTTAATAGTCTCACGAAAAATCCCACTGAAGGTAACAGAATCCCTCAGGTGGGGCATGCAGTCATATCTGAATGCATCTCTGCAGTTTTGAAACAGCCTTCCTTCACGCCAATATATGCAGGAAATCTAATGAGAGGAAAAAGGCTCAGATTTTCTGCTCAGTTATTCTATTACTTCAGTGAAGCTACTAGGGATTGACACAACTGTAAAATTGAGCAGAATCTGAACGGAAGTGCAAAAACATCCTTGCAACTGAGGAAAGATTTTTTTTCAAAACCACCTATTTCAGTCCAACGTTCTTAAAAAATGTTTCACCCTTCCACGAAAAAAGACTTCATATCAATACACCTGTGGGATCAAAGATTGACCGGGCCAAATTTGGACCTGGTGTAAGCAGGTCTATATCTCATGGAAGTCTCTGGAACAAATTTAGATGTAAATAGTGACGTAAATTACGTAAGAGCCTAAGAATGGCAACTGGGTCAGACCAATGTTCCATCTAGCCCAGTATCCTGTTTTCTGACAGAGACCAATGCCACATCCTTTAGAGGGAATGAACAGAACAGGAGAATTTCAGCAGCATGGGAGCCAGCGAACAGAGTTGTAAATGGGGGAGTTTGAGGGGAAGTTTATAAGGGGAGTTTGAGGAGGGAATGTTCTGGTTTTGTTTTGGTGCTTGTCTGGGTTTTTGGTTTTGTTTGTTTTTTTGTTTTTGTTTTCTTTTTCCTTGACAGCACATTTAGGTGGGAAGGCTATGAAAGAGACAGAGGCAGCAGTGGTAGTGAATCAAGCAATGGATGAGACAATGAAGATGACCATATGTGGAAGCTACAGGATGTATGTGATCCTGAAGCGGGTACCTGAAAAGAGCTTCATTTGTATGACGTGCCACCTGATAGAGCTGATGGAAGAGAAGATCCAAGGTTTGGAGATGCAGGTGGAAACTATGGCTGAGTTTTAAAGGGGATTTGAGCAGATGATGGCGTGAAGGGAAGAGGAGGCTAATGGGAAAAGTCAAGACTCACAGATGCAAGTTGAACTGAAGAACTTGGAGGGGAGACTGCTGGGTGAGGAAAGTGGCCATTGGAAACATGTGACTATGAGAACCAGGCAGAGGTAAAGACTGGCTAGCGATGGAGAAGTAGAGCTCAGGAATGGGTTTGCAGAGTTGGAAAATGAAGAAGGGGCACAACAGGCAGTAACTGAAGGAGGGAGGGCAAGGAACAAGAGAGGGGTGGCTAGTCCTATAAGAAAAGGGGAGGAGTCAATGGAGATACCCAGAGTTCAGAGCCCCAGAAAGACACAGTATAGCTTGTAGAAGATTGCAAGGGAGAATAAAACACAAGAGGACTTGCAGCCATAAAGAACAGGAGGAAGGCCAAAGGATCACACCATTACTAGGGAAAGACAGGTCTATGTGACTGGTAACTCTCTACTCAGAAGAACATACAGGCCTGTCACCAGAGCTGATCCAGAGAACAGAAGGGTATGCTGTCTGCCGGGAGCTAAGATACAGGATGTGGAAAAGGATCCTAATGGGAGCAGGAAAGAATCCACTGATTATCCTTCATGTGGGAACAAATGATACTGCTAGATTCTCGCTGGAATGTATAAAGTGAGACTATGCTAGGCTGGAGAAGACACTTAAGGAAATGGAGGATCAGGTGATCTTCAGTGAGATTCTTCCTGTCCCTAGAGGAGGAGAACAAAGGCAAGAATAGATTATGATGATCAACAGATGGATCAGATAGTGGTGCTATAAGAAGAGATGTTTGACAACTGGGAGACATTTACGGACAGAATACTGTTCTCATGAGTTGGACTCCACCTGAATAGGCAGGGAAATACACTTCTGGAATGGAGGTTAGCAAATTGATTAAAAGTGCTTTAAACTAGGAACTCAGGGGAGACGGTTGGGAGATGCTCATGTAAACTCTGTGCCCAATTCTAATATTGACCAGAAAGAAAATTAAGAATGAGAGAAACCATGCAAACCATGCAGCAGAAGATCTACCCTACTGATCCTGGCCATTGGGCCATACTGTCCTAACATACGGGGCCACTATATAGATTTGAGCCATGAGGCTGTGCTGCCCTGAACAACAAGGACAGTCTTATCACCAATGGCTATTGACCCAGACTGTTCTGCCCGCAGAGCAGCCACATTGACTTTGGTCACTGGGCATCACTGTCCTAGGAGCCAGGGCAGCTGTTGTGACACAAGAGACTAAGATGCTTGGGCTGCCAAATCCCTACTTTGATTCCCCCACAACCTGACATCCTGTGACTGGGTGTACCTATCCTGTGACAAAGACTTTAACTTCCCAGATATAGATTGGAGGACAAGTGCTACTAATAACAGTAGGGCTGAGATTTTCCTGGATATGATGGTTGACAGATTTCTTCACTAAATAGTTGCTGAACCAACAAGATATGAAGCTATTTTAGATTTGGTATTGGTGAGTAGTGAGGACCTCACAGAAAAACTGGCTGTAGGGGACAATCTTGGTTTGAGTGATCATGAGCTAATTCAGTTTAAACTCAATGGAAGGGTAAACAAAAATAGACTTGCGACTAGGGTTCTTGATTTTAAAAGGGCTAACTTAAAAAAAATAAGGGGAGTAGTTAGGGAAGTGGACAGGACTGAGGAACTCAAGGATCTGAATGAGGAGGAGGCTTGGAAGTACTTTAAGACAAAGTCGCAGAAACTATCTGAAGGCAGCATCACAAGCAAGGGGAAAAAAATCATAGAGAAGGGTTGTAGACCAAGCTGGATGAACAAGCATCTCAAACAGGTGATTAAGAGAAAGCAGAAGGCCTACAAGGAAAGCTAGCTTTTGGAGGGCAGAAATAAAGTGGGATAAAGTGAGAACTGCCCAAAGCCAAGCAGAGTTGGACCTTGCAAAGGAGATGTATAAGATAAAGTAGGATGAACCTGCTTTATATAATACTTTCTTATATTGCTAGTTGTTTTTCCTGCTACATTCTCTTTTCACCTCCTTAATCATTCATTTATATCAAAGTTGTTATCAATATGCACCATCGTTGAGTTCACCACTGAAACTTAGAAATGGAAAAGATCTATTAAGGGCCCATTTCTGCAGCTGCTCTGTATTTGGCACTTCCCTTGATTTCACAAGCAACACCCATGAATGAAGAGAATAGAAAATAAAGAAAACTGGAAACTGAAGGCTAGATCCTCAGCCGTGCAGGAGAGCTGGGCTGTAAGGTATCGCAGGACAGGAGCCAAAAGTCTTTATCCGGAATGGACTGAGATCAGATTCTGATGACAATGAAACGTAAGCAAGGAGATCTGAACAATAATGTGGACTAGTGATTTAGCTAATGATACAAAAGGGGAAAATAAAGATTGATGCAGTAGAAGATTATGAATTGAGATAATACATGTGCAATGCTTCGAAATTGTAGAGACATTTGTGCTGGAAGGCAAAGAAATGTAGATAGAGGTGGAAACAAAAATAGACACAATGATGGTGAATTAAGTGCAATGATAGCCCTGTTTTCTAGACTGAATGTCAGATAAACTGTTTATTGAGAAGGGAGCATGCTGGGAATAAAAGAAAGAGCAGATCCTATTGTGGGCTGTCTAACGCTGTTTATGATGTAGACAACAATCTTTCTGTATGGAAGCACATTTTAAGACATCTATGGACACAGAAGCACCACACGAAGAATATTTTCCATGTGGCCTCAGTACATAGGCATTAGAAATATATTTCTGTTCACATATTAAAGTTGTGTTGCACCACTAGTGTACGGGCATGTAGGCGTGAAAGTTTGCCTGCTATGTATCTGGACTCATTTCCTCAAACATGCCTCTACTGAGAAGTGTTCAAAGCTCAAGTGAGTAAAGACACAGGAAGAAAAACAAACAAACAAAAAACAGCAGGTATAGATGTGAATAGAAAAAACAGATCTGATATGGGGAATATCAAGTTTTTTTGAAAGGTAAATATGACTGACATGAAGCCAAGATCAATAATAAATCTTCATGTGCCCAGATATAAGAATTCAGTGTGTGTGTTGTTATATATACTGTAAGTGCCAAGTTATGTCTTAAATTATACTCTTGCAGTCCCACTACGGGGTTGTAGAGAGATATGTGGATGGTATTTAGCCCTGAATATCTTCAGATATATCTTAAAATTTCTCTATTATGGCCATGAATTTCAAAAAGTGTAACAAGTTTTCCTAACAAGTTTTCCTTCCTATAATATTAAAAAGGCAAGATTTTGATTTAGATTGTAGCATTTCTTCATAACCTCACAGTGATTGTGTAACCCCAACCTAATCAGAGCTTAGGGAATTACAGAACTATGAAAAAACGTGAAGCAACAATTGTTATTCCTCCAACCAAGTCTGTTTCAGTGCAGTATCTTGGAAGCAGGAAGTACCCCAAAATTATCATCAGCATAACATTCTGTTTCTTTTATTCGAGTTTTGAAAAACTTGTGACTGCTCATATTTTTCATTTTGTTCTTAAATATGCTAATCACTTATTCATAATATTATTAAGGATGGTTTTATTATGTTGCTTGAACTGAACAATTGTTTATATACTGATAATGAATTAGCTGTGTTAAAATAAACAGGCCTTTTAAAAAACTTAGGTCACGTCAGACTTTTAAAATTAAGAATTAGTTTGATATTTAAGGTTAAAGGATAAATAAAGGGATCTCCATTGCTCTCTGTAATAATGATTTCCATTTACATAGTAGTTTTCATGCAAGAATCTAAAAGTGTTTTATTAACATACGTTAACTGAGCTCCACAACACTCTTTGCTGTGGTTTGGAAGGCATATATTATTGTACTTATTATACAGATAGGTAAATTGAGGCACAGAAAAGTTAAATAGTAATACACAAATACAGTGACTGGCCCAGATCACAGAGTGAGTCAGTTATAGAGCTGGGAACAGAATGAGTTCTGTCTTTGTCTCTTGCTTTAATCATTAGACGCGCTCTCTTCATAGATGCCAATGGGACTTATGCACATGCTTGGAGAAAATGGAGCCACCTCAAAAAGGCTCTTGGAGCTTTGGAGGATTGCCATTTACTTCAGTGGGCTTTGACTCAGGACCTTGTTTTGGTTCCTGCTAACTGACTTCAATATGAAAACTCTAAACCCTACCACTATCCTTCACAGAATGGGGTTCACGTGAGCAGCTTGCAGGGTCTGAGGGAGTTAAGTGTTTAGCCACCTTCAATGGTTAACATAAAGTAGTCCTTTATATTCAAAATAGAGATTGTTTTAATTCAATATATACACTGTAACTGGGAAATTACATGTAAAAGTAATTACTCCTATGTGACATTTGTGGGACCTACATGACAAAATTTGTGATTGACCTTAAATCATCACAGTCAACTTGCAAATACAGTTACCAGCTCTGCACACATCACTATTGTTGTCATTGTAATAATACATTAATTAATAATTTTATTTTTCTTATAAAGTCCCCCCCCTTTCTATTTTAATCAAAAGAAATGCAGTTATACTTGTCTCATTGCTGCCCTATATTCCCCTCCCACCCAGTCTTATAATAAGACTGTAAATTCTTTGGGGCATAGACCATCATTTTGCTCTGTGTTTGTATGGAGCCTGTTGCAATGAGATCCTGATTTCTGATTGTGGCCATTTGGTGTTACTGCAGTGCAAATTATTTATTAATATTAATAATAATAATGACATTCTTTTTTATTACTATTCACTATTTTCAATGCAGAGTCCTTTTAGATTCCTAAAGCATATAACTGGCCATTGAAGAGAGATGAATCCACAAGAATAGGTTGGTAGACCTCAAGTTTTTTGGAGAATGGATTATTATATTGTTTATATCACAGGCCACGAAATTTCCCCTAGATACTCTTGTATTAAGCCCAATAACTTGAGTTCGAATGAAACATTTTCAGTCCTCAGGTGACTACACTGTTATGTACCACAAGCAGAGACCAAGATGCCACTATGTGTAGCAGCATGTAGGCTGTATTGCGGTAGTCTAATCTCAAATTAACAAAGTCACACAGCATAATAACAAGACTCAGAACTAAGGCAAACTTAGTGGCCATACATAGGTAAAAATGAGCTAGGTTTGGCACTGCTGCTATAAGCCTCATTGAGGACCCAATGGTATGCATAGATTGCAGAGTTTTATAATGAATGGTGGGCACCTACCCTCACTGCAGCTTCTCGTGGCTTTCATATTCTACCAATAACTTCTGTCTTAACTGGACTGATCTTCAGTCAGCTAGCCCTCTTCCATGTTCCAGTCTCTTTTGAACACTGGCTAAAGTATTTGTCAGCACTGACAGGATTGGATGAGACAGCTATATGATCTGACCTTCTCAGTAGCCCTCCTAATAACCCCATACATATACACACTAAACAAGAAGAAGGGTATGATGGAACCCTGAAGAACCACACCTGAGAATATCCATAGGGCACAAAGTGCAATTGCCCAAAACAATACTTTGTAACCTCTCCAAGAGAGTGGAATGAAGCCACTGAAAGCCATTCCTATCTACTTCTGCTAAAGTTCACAGTAAAGTCAACAGCACCTCAGCATGGACACATGAGACCTGGTTCTCCTGTCCACTAAGGCCACTTTGTGCCACATAAGTAGCACAAAACAGTCTTAAATGACCAGAGATAGCTTGTGGAGAATTCCTTTTGCATAGAAGAACTTGCTGGGGGTGGAAAGCTGGAAGAAGTGACTGCATTGCCACGCACACAGCACAGATGTGGTGGACAAATCAGGACCTTGATCTTTATCCAGTGCCAGTCAGAGTTTATCTATTAAACAATCAGAGTAGTCAGTGTGTGTAAGATAGCGGGTAATTTCACCAGCCAGGAAAAGGAAATGAATTTCCAAGACTCAGTCCTGCTGAGGCCCTGTCCTCGGAGATTTCTTTTTTTAATTTTAATTTTTTAATATTTTGTTTTGGAATGGCAGCTGTACTCAACAGCTACCTTTGTGTAAGACTGTGACTTGCCCTTCCTGAGGAGAGTGTTGACGATCTCCTTTTCACTAACCCAGAAGAAGATGGATCTAAAGCACAGGTTGGGACCTGAAAATTTTCCAACACGTGTAGTTCTTCATTGAGTGCCAGTGTTCTAATCTCAAGTAGTGAAAACTAGGGATTTGTCCTCTGCAGATATCACTCTGCATCCATGAAAGCTGACAGTTCAATTTGAATCCACTCAATTGTCTGTAAAAAGTAATGTGTAACTTCCTCACAATGAGAGAGACATATATAAACCACTGATTTATAAAACATATTAAGCAGGCTGTCCAATACTTGGAACAATTCTGTCATTAAAAATTTCAAGGAGACAGATGCAACCACAGCAAAAAATTTCAGTAATTCTTTATGATACAGTCAGTCAGGTTGAGCACAAAATGTCCACTACTGACAGTCTAGCCAACTTCCCTCCCACTTCAGTTGTCACTAGTCACCTGTAAGCCAGGATGCTGTGTGAAGGCAAAGTTGGAAAGAAAACACCCAAGGGGTTACTACTACCAAAAACCCTCATGCCATTATCCTCTAAGACTGGACCATCAATGTAGGTCCCTCACTCCAATGGAGAGGTGTGCTCCAACCTCATACCACTGTTGCTCCAATGTAAATCTTCAATGGATCATGCAGGGATTTCACAATACACCATTCTAGCATTCTCAAGATACACGGACAGGACCTGATTCTCATTATACCAAGGCCCCTTTACGTCATTTTGACAGCGTAAAGGTCCCATAAAATGGGTACAGATATAATTTGCACACACTTTAAGAAACCTTGATGCTGACAATAGGATAAGGATACCTTAGCGTAAAAGAGAATCAGGTCCAGTGGATATTAATACAATTTTGGTGTGGGAGACTGTCTGCACTTCAGACTGGATGTCAACAGCACATCTACATCACCAACTCATCAATCTGCAATTGATTAATGTTGTTTCAAATACAGGTCATAAACCTCAGGGCCAGAACCAGTTCAGCAACATCATCGAACCAGGTTTTGGTGATGCTTGCAAAGTCATGGCCCTTATCTCCAGCCAAATCATGAATGGATGCTTATTAACCAATATTAATCATCATGGACCACAAACCAGGATCCTTGTCTGAAGATACTCCAGCCTTTGGAGAGCTAACTGAAGATGAAACCAATGAAACTGAGAGTAAATATATTGATTCTTCTTTACAGCCTGCTCCAAATCTCATCTTGCTTTGTCTCCCCTATCCACAACCAAAGAGATCAGTGTTGTTCCACCTTCTTGGCCCCTTACAGTGACCATCAGAGGGCTGCAGCTGAACACCTGCCAAAATCATCTCCAGGAAAGACCACAAAGTTCTCGTTTAGTCTCTTGAACTGCAATAATAATCAATGGTTTAGCTTTGGAATTAGGAGGCATTTCAATAGCTTGGCATCTGCAGAGCCAATGTTTGCAAATAGAGACCCTAGTGATAGCACGGGGGGCAAAAAAAGCTTCCAATGACTTCCACGGGCTGTAAACAGTCTCTCAAGGGAAGTGGTGAAAAGCCCCATTGGTTGGAACATTTACAGCTAGAATGAACAAGTAAGGAACAGCCCTGTACTGGTGGGTAGAGGACAGAGTAGATGACCTTTTCCATATTAATCTTATTTCTGTGATTACATTACGTTATGGAATTCTTAGCACAATATGATGGCGTCAAAGTGGAAAAAGGATACTAGTCCATGACAGGTAGCACTGTTCATTTTTGTTGACTGCCTTTCAGTTAATTAAGATGTACCTTATAAATCAAATAGAAATATGTAACTATCTGCCTAAATAAGACAGAACTTCAGCTACACCTAGTGGCCACAGGCTGAGTACTGCAGACTCTCTGCAGCCACGCCTGTAGATATTTTTTAAATGTCATGTTAAATTACTCCTGTTCTATTTCAGTATGTAAACTGGGAATTGAATCTAAACATATTTCATATTAGAGTTTCAACAATTTAAGTGACCCCTTAACAAATCCAAGTGATCATCTGTATACTGTTGTTTGCCTTTTACAGTGTTTGATTAAAAGCTTTGGAAAAAGGAGCTCTCTTCTAAAGGTGGAAACATTTTCTAAAAAGCCATGTGATGCGATCTAGTGGCTTATCGCACAACATACTGTTGTGTGGAGGATACAGATCTGTGAACACCTGGGTTACCTATGATACGATATTCTTATCCTTTGTTGGCATGGAGTCAACTCTCTGATATGTCAGCTCTGGTACCCCATACTATTTTAGGGTGCAAGCCTGCAAACAGTTCCAAAGTGCATCTTAAAGGCAACACAAAACAGTACATTTTAATTTATTTAACCTAAATTAAAGTGAGAAAGGCAAGACTGAACTGGGCTTAAAAGGCATGAAATCTGCCAGCCCTCTCAACCAGGGGATTATATACAGTTGTGCAGAGAGGGATGGATGAGAGGAAAGCTTGCCTTAAAACGGTTGAGCAAAAGGCTTAAGACTGCATCTTGGACAAGCTAGATCTTAACTTTGTGATTGACTTGAGAAGGTGAACGATCTTTGCTGAAGTTGGTGGAGCAAAGATATAGCAAGCACTTCTTTAAATGAAGGCAGAATGGACATCTTACAAACTTAAACAAATTCACACTCTCTTGTGCAGTGGTCTAATATTAGCTGGCTAGGCTGTGACGGAAAATTTACAGTACTTTTCGGTGGCTCAAAATCTATTTCTCTCCCCCCCATCGCATGGTGCTTCTTTGTTTATCTAAGCAGCAGATTTAAAAAGGCAAAATAGGTTTCAAAATCTTACCATGATCCTAAGATCTTTCTACACAACAATCAAATATACTATCAACTTGTTACCTAGCACACAAGGAGGCTGGGACATGTCATTTATCCCAAAGCACTCTAGCGTATCTGTTAATTACTTGGAGCCTGATTTTTAAGATGTGCTGAGCACCCACGCCTCTCGTGAACTTTAGCTGAAGGCTAAGGTGTTTGACACTTCTGAAAATCATGCCCATAATCTTTTATTTTACTTTACCAGCAGACATAGCAATAGTAAAAGTGGTGAATGTCTTTCCTGATAAACATTCTACTATAAGAAGCGTCAATAAAGAACACTAGGAATTCGTAAAAGAAAAGCGATGAGGAAAAGTGATGAGTATTTTAGGAATACTGAATATCAGTGGATGGAAGCCTTTTATTTTTTTAATGTAGCAAATCTCTCTTTCTTTGATATGGCTAGTAAGGTTGGGTACTGATCAAACTGCCCAACATACTGTGTGTGTGAGCATGTGCATGCCAGATGGACTAGGATTGAAATACCTGACCCATCTCTATTAAAATCCTGATGTTGCAAATATCTTTTCTATAATGTAACAAAAAACCCAAACAAACAGAGAACATACAATAATAGTGGTTCATCTGTTCAGTCATTGGATGTGCTTCTTTATTGTTGCCGTTCCTGAGACTCAGCTTTATCCTATATGTAAGCTGTGATTTTAATGATAGTGGTCTGCTGCTGAAATGAGTAACTACAATTTCTGAAACTCTTTTCTACTGACAAAATGTATTCGGAAAACATGCAAGCCTGAGAAACTGCCTTTGCCTAGGGTCCCAAATTTCTTTGATTTCTAGACTTATTTCTATTTTCCTAGCAACATTATCTGCCAGTTTTTAAAAAGTAAATGACTTTGTCTTCATCATTTACACAGCTACCCTTCGCTGTCAGGTCAGATTTGGTCCCTTAGTTAGTCCCCAATTACTCCTTGGTGAACATGAAAGATGTGAAACAGCTGAGTTTCAGGGGTCGGCCAGATCCATGACATAACCCTCTTTACATATACTATACACCAGTATTTTGGACCGCTCCTGTAGAATACTGTAGCATGGGTCCCTGACTGGGAATTTTCATGGGATAAGAAGTGCAGTGTTACAGCTCTTTGACATGTAAGGTTATTTTCACTGAGTTTTAACTGCCTTTCTCCAATTTTTTTACTTTGTTTTCAGAATCCCTTTAATTCAGTTGGACACCTGAATGAGAGATGTATGCCTGCTATTCCATAGGCAAAAATGGTTCTGAAAAAGCCTCTAAGAAAATAGCTTCTTTCCTTTTACTACAGAAACCACAAGGGGGCGCAAACACCTTATATATTCAGGACAGAAAAGAATTTATATTTCAAAGATGACCACCCGGAACAGATTGGTAGATTAATATTTTGCTCCAAAGGACCTGGCCTTTACTGATGACATCAATTTATATCCAACTCAGGCTTTTACAGTTGTAAAAGTCATTGAGACTATAAACTTCACAATAGATGTCAGCCTATTCTTGGTGTGCTCTGTAGACCACCCCATAAACAGCAGTGATGAGGTAACTATTCTCCTAAAACCCAGCTAAAGCTGTAATGGCTTTATCAGCATCAGCAAAGTGGCTGTCACCATATTTTTTTTCAACCACAAGACACTGAAAATTATTTTCTTAATCAGCACCTATTTTTCTGACAAGTGTGTTTGATGCTATGTGAAAGCTTATCCTTGATCACCCTTGCAACTAAAGCAGTGTGTCTATTTATGGACATGGCTTAAAGAACAGTAGAGCTCATGTACCATATTAGAACTTTTTGAAAAACAGCCAAAGCCCAGAGGTCAAGTTTCCTGTACTGCAAGCAAATTAAAAGGATGCAAGGCCACAACATGTTTTATGAATATCTAGTAGTAGCTGGTAAACTAGGTTGCTCTACATATTTTACTAATTATTTTGCCCAAACAACAAAATATTTAAACATATCTATAAACACTACAAAAACCAGATAGGATCAGCTCACAAGCCTTCTTCTGCTCCACATTGTCAGTGAGAATTTTTCCACTGACTTCAATTCAGTGAGATGAGAGTTAGGCCCTAAATGTTGTTTGGTAGATCGTGCTATGAATTTTTTTTTTTTAATGTAGCAAAATAAATATAGTTTGGCATCCTCCATGATTGGACTCTGTATTAGAAATTAAGTGACAGTGTAGGTGATGTGATTATGAATATGTTCTGCAAACTTGTCTGTGGTATAAGCTCAAGGGTCGACAAAAATTCTTTACACTATCTTTCTCTGGACAAAACCAATGTTTTGGGCCGTTCAGTCTGATCTCACATTGTCTGGAGGAAGTGGAGCGCCTGAGTTATGCAATAAGGTGTATACAAATAGATTTTTCCTGTGTGCTAATAAAACTACCTATTTATGGAAAAGCTTATAAGGGAGGATTTAACGCTGCACACAGACTCAGTAGTGATGCTTCAACTAAGAAGAATCCATGTTTTCACTAACTTTATAAATCAAGAGTCTGTAGCAAACAGAAGACTATTCTTTTATGTTTTCAGAGTCTATTGAAGAGGATTTAAATAACAATAAGTATAATATTCAGATAGTTTGTTTTATATCAGAAAACGCAAAGGAGGCAGTCAAAGCCACAAGCAAGTCAAAGCCTCAAAATGGGAAAAAAAAAATATTTAGTGCCAAATGAGGCAGCAGGTATTGCTGTATTCTTCTAAACACTAAATTATTGGACAGTTGATAAGATATGGTTCAATGGCAGCTGATGTTAAATTTAGTGTCACAAAATTAGGGATCACTACCTGATCACAATGGCCTCTTCAAAGGCTGGTCTAAAAAGGGGAGAATGTTTCCTACCCGGAAATACGGGATCATTATACCACTATCTTCCACCCTCCCACCCCCCGCCACACAACCTGTACACCTGTTTGTCTCCTAGTTTTGTCCATTGGCATACTTTATAAACATTAAGCATTTTGCATACTAGCATGATTTTTCACACACACACATAAACCAGAATTGCTAACAGGTTTTTGTGTAAAAAGAGTAAGTACCACCAGCTATTTGGCAATACTAATTAATTCCCCAGCTTGATTCAAAACACTATAAACTTACATACTCACATGATCTAGAAATATTGTCCTCTGCTTACATGCCTATGTTCAGAAAATTCAACTACATAATAGTTTTGTTCTTTCCCATCACTTTTTTCCCCCCTTAACTCACAACACTGAAAAATAATTTAAAAGTTAGAAAGAGGGTGGTAAACTTGGGAACATTGCTAACTGAGATTATAAGTATTATTAGGGATGTGATCCTGCAGTCCTTTCTGAAGTAATGACTTAAATAGAAGGGATTTTGTTGTTGGGTTTTTGGGGGGGGGGGGGGAGTGGGGGAGGGAACGCAGAGGGAGGAAAATAAAGAGGATTGTAAGCTTTGGCCCTTAAAGAACAATGTATATACATTGTCTTATTATAATGAAAGGATTCTTTTTCTTCCAAAGCCTTGCCCCAAATGGGTAAAAATTCATTTCTTTGGGACTTAATCGGCAACTGACGCAGGGTTGTCCCACAGCAGAAAAATTTAACTTAGAAGTCACTAAATATGAAATACAGTAGATGGAGGTGATGCATGTCTTCTGGTTTCATAGAGCGATCTTCTATGCAAACCAAAAAAATTAAAGATAGCACAGAAACCCCCCCCCACACATTACCTAATGAGTTCATCCTTTAAATAACTTTTCAACATGACATAGTAAAATTACAAAAGGAAAAAAGTCTAACATGTAAGTGAAAGAGGATTTATAAAATTACAAGTTTAATAGATAAATATAATAAATACTTTATGCATCATAATTCTGACAACTACATTTAAAGCAACTATGTTGGCAAGTCACACACACAAAAAGTTGCTTCATGGCAACTTTATTTTTGATAAAACCACACTGACAGGCATATTACAATGTTTCTTATTAAGCTTTATGCCATAATTATGTTTAAATCCTGCTCTCCTGAGCTCAATATACATTGGTGCAATGTAATTTCTACTTTGGAATGTTTTCCTGAACACCAACACAGTTTTACAGGTAGATGTCCTACTTACCAAGGGCAAGGGGAGTTCTGAAGAAAAATATTGGTAAATGACTTCTAGAAAAAACTAAAGCATTTCTTAACTTTTTATTGACATTGGCAAATTAAAATAGAATAAATTAACAATATTTTCTCAAAAAAATGTTTTGTACAAAAATACTGTCAAAATTTCCTAAAAAGCTTTCAACACAGTAGTATCTTTTCATGTACTGAATAAACTATATTAGCACAGCGTCAAAAATGCTGAAGACAGAAACAAAATAAAAATCTGTGAAATGTTTGCCACTGACTAGTCAACATTCCATCCACACCATATTATTGTCTGTACATATGGGGGAGGGGGAATGGATAGCAGACTAAGTAACAGTATATCTTTTCCTGATCTAGGAGGGGTTGGGCCACATCTGTTAAGCTTCCAGTTTAGCATATTAAAAAAGAATTAGTCTGCACTGCAATGCATAGTTAAAAATGAAGCAAGATGGCAGCATTTGTGCAGTAATATCTGCCCTTCAAAGTTCATGCAACCAACTAATGCAATTTTTCCCCCCTGTTCACTCAGAATCTGAATGCAGTTCAAGTCATTGGAAATCCTTGTTTACAAAATCCACAAGATTAAGCAATTTGCCAAGATTAATATCGAACAGTTGAGCACTGTCAAAATTATGGACATGTTACTGTGAGGAAATTAAGGCGGGGGGAGGAACAAAACCAGAAAAGTCAAGAGCTAGCCAGAAATTATTACTACAGGAAGGGAAGTGTGTGTCAAAGCTACCAAAAAAAAAAAAAAAGTGGCAGCAATTAAAAAAAAGCCACACAAAAAAACCAACCAACAACCCCAATTTATACAAGCTCCTAGTTGACTCTGGTTTGCAGATTCTCCGCCTTTCAAACCCTGAAAAGCGAGCCGCTGGGTCGAAGGGAATGTTTTCATTCACACCGATGCAAAGTCCTTTGTTTGTTTTGGAAGAAGTCAGCAGCTCACTCGGCTGGGCTGCTGTTTGCAAACGAAGTCCGTCATGAAATCGAACTCGTTCTGTCCCAACCACAGCTCGGGAAGCTCCTTGATGCGGTCCAAACCCATTTCTATGACCAGGGACATGAGCACCTCCTCGTCTATGAGGTCAGTGTCTATGACATGGGGCGGCAGCATCGCGGCGGGGACGTGGGGCGCCGAAGGAGGCATGCCGCTGGCGTGTTTGGGGTTGCACTCTCGGAAAGGCTGGCTGGCTCCGTTCATCGGCGGCGTGGCGGGGTGCAAGTCCGGCATGTAGGGGTTGTGCGGGTAGGGGTGGTGGCTGAAGTACTGGTTGTTCAGCTTCTGCAGCTGCATGCTGGCTGTCAGGGGGCCTCCTTGGCTCGCAACCGGGGGGGCCAGGAACTGAGAAGGGTTAAACCTCGCCGCGGGAGGCAGGCTGCCGGGCGGGTGCCCCCCGCCCACGGTCCCCGGCCCCATGGCGTGCCTGATCCCGCCACTGGCGTTCATCGTCCCAGCTCCGTAATGTACGTGGTCGCCCATCAAGGCGTTGAAGGCGTGCGGCTGCGGCTGGTGGTGGTGGTGGGGGCTCGGAAACTGACCCATTCCCATTCGGTGCGCGGGGTGGTGGTGAAGCCCGCTGGTGCCCGCGGGGAATCGCCCGTGATTCATGGCCATCATGTGCTCTGCCATTTGCCACCTGGAAAGTTCACATTTGGAGCGAGAGAGGGAGAGATTTTGAGAGCCACAGCCATCGCCTCCCGCTCGGCCGCCGCGCCTGGGCGCCCCTAACCACCCCCTCCCGGCTCTCCTCCCCCCGCACACAACAAAACCCCGCAGGGCTGTGGAGAGAGCGCAGCCCAGCCACGCGCCGCAGACCCCAAGCTCCCCGCGCACCTTCCCATTTCGAGTCCCGCACACCTAGCGCTCCGGAGCATCGCGGGCCACAGCCGCCTCCCGGACAAATGCACAATTCGCCCTGATCGCCAAGCGAGCGCCCCGCTCCCCTTGGAAAGAGCAGCAAAGCGAACAAACAAGTCCCACCGCCCCCCCTTGGCAGCAACTTTTGGAATCAAGTCCACCAGGCTCCCCCCCCGCCCATTGTTTTCTTTTTATAACACCCCGCTAAGGAGCTTAGGGTCCCACCGCTGAGCGCGACCTCCTTCCTTTTCGCAGCGCTCACACGCGTGCCACCGTGCCCCGAAGTGTGCAAAAAAGAAACAGCAACCGACGAGCCCCTCCATTGCACTCACCTCTCCGCCTTCTCTGTGTGTTGCTCCCCAGCCGTTGATGCAATCGGGCCGTAAACTCAGCCCAGCATAGAGAGGGCTTTCCTCGGGCTCGGCTCCGCGGTTCCGTGCTTGTACTAATTATTAATTAGCGCTGGTGCGGCGGCTGCCGCTGCAGACCCGAAGCTGCTGCTCACTCCTCGGCGAGGCTCATCGGGACTTGCCAACAATGAGCTGTGTTTCTCTTACCCAGCTTTGGCCAGTTAATATAGGATTTCAGAAGGGAGGAGCAAAACCCTCACAGGCAACCAGAAGTAAAACCTGGAGCAAGGGGGGGGGGAGAGAGAGAGAGACCCAAAAAAAAAAAAAAAAGCCAGGCGGATCTGGAAGGAATCCAAAAAATCCTGTTCGTTCTGGTTGAGCGACACGTGTGTTTGCTGATCACTTATGCGGTGTCTTCAGATCTGCCAATGCTTCGGAGCCATATCCCTGCTACACGCTGACATCGCAAACCGGGGGGAGGACGGGACGGAAACACGGCTCGATGGTACAGGAGTGGCGCAGGGAAGACTGAGGGGGAAAAGCGCTCCTGTCTCCTAATGGACGCGGCTGCTAAGAATAACTTCCCGGGCTCGGGGTTGATCACACACGGGGCACTTTACGGGCACTCCCCTCCCAGCTCCGATCAATCGGGCTGTGCTCAGCTGCCATTGATTTCTGGAGCAGGGGTTGTCGGTAGAGTGCACGTCTCCCCCGCTGCAATTCGGCCACACTGCTTCCTCATCGCAAGGGTGGCTCCTGCGAGCGACCGGCCCGCTTCGCTCTTGGCGTGTTCGGAACGGCCTCGATGCAGCTCCAAACGCGTGCGAATTAAGGCTGTTTATGTGAGCGTGGCTAGCATGGTACTTTTTTTTTGTAGGCAGGGGTAACGCCTTTCCCCACAAGTAGGTGTTTCTTCCCCTGCCTCTGTTCGGAGGGCGCTGTCGCACGCAGAAGGCAGGCAGAGGTCGCAGGTGGCAAAGAATACATGGGGATGTTTGTCCTGTCCTCCATGGCACACACAGACACAGATCCAAGCCGCGCTTTCTGGGTCACACTCAGCTGCTCCGTGTACGTGTGCTTTTGCTAAGTTTGCGTTTACCTCTCCTGGTAGCTTTGGCATTCAAACGAAGGCGACTCTGCTCTGTAAACAAACTCAGCAGTGCTCATTGCCGAGATCCACCTTTTTACACATTGTGCACGGTCGCTGCTGCTGCTGCCCTTGATCCGGGAGGTGGGGGAGGAAAAAGGGGTTGTGGTTGCAAAGTTGCACAACCTCCCTGCCGGCTGGCTTTGTCTGCTGATAATTTGGGGCTGATTTAGAGGGATCGGGTTTGCAGTGAACCGATACAAGCCCTTTCCGACGCTGCTTTTTGCTGGAAAAGAAAAAGAAATGCATGACATGGTAACTGCTTTGTAAATATAGTAGTGCTGGGGGAGGGGGGAGTATGCTGAGGCACATTGCAGATCAGGAAAAACCTGCCCCTCGGCACAGCACATCTGACATTCAGCACTCATCTGGCAGGGTGGCATGCAAATAGACCCCCAAATATCCGCAGTCCTGGATTTTCAAAAGGCATCTCTAGCTAAAAATCCACCAGCTCCTCCCTGGAGGACAGCTGCCCTAAATTCTCACACAAGAGGGAGAGGGCAAGGAGAGGAGGGTTGCTAGCACGGTGGTGAAGCTGGATACTGTCCCATTTTAAACCTTATCTAGTTTAAAACTCTTAAGAAGGGACACTTTGTCACAGCTCACTGAGAGCGCAGAGGGCTCTGGTGCAGCTCTACAGCCGCTGTGCTCTGAGGCCGCGTTTCTCAACCTTTTAAGTAGCAACTACCCCCTAACTTCTGAACATTTGAATAAGTACCCCCACACTAAATTTTCCACAGGATTTTACATTTACAGACTAATGTGAGCCATATGTTGGAAGAAGGGCTGAGCAGATAAGGCCGTGATATGACAGATGTCAGATCTAATGTGGGTAGGGTTATCACCTTTACACCAGGGGTGCTCAACTCAAAGATGTACGTGGGCTAGTGGTGATGTTGGCCAAAACTAGGAGGCTTTGAGTGGCATGCCAATGCTGGGGAACATAAAGCACCATGCCAAATTTTATACCATAGATTTGAGGGGAGGAAGAGGTGAGCGAGAGACAGGCAAGGAGGGCAAGAAAGAGAGAAACAGGAAAAGAGGGTAACTGGTGAAATCTGGGGATGTGGACAGATGGCTGCTGCCTGTCTTCAAGCCAGGGTGCTGGAGGCTGCCCCTCGGCTTGGAGCTGGGGCACGGGTGGCTGCCACCCAGCTGCGAGGCCAGCCACCAGGCTCCCACCTGGGATCCAGTGGGAAGCAGGGGGCTGCTGCCTGCCTCCCCCAGAAGCTAGTGGCTGTTGCCCGCCTCCCGGCTGGGAGCTGAGACCAGACAGGAAACAAGGGGCTGCTGCCCACCTTCCCCAGAAGCTGGGGGCTGCCGCACACCTCCCAGCTGGGACCGGGTGGGAGGTGGGCTGCTGCTGCCTGGCTTCCCCAGAAGTCGGCAGCTACCGCCTGCCTCACCTTCACTCTGTTTTTCCCCAGGTACCCCCGCCTGTGTCTCGCGTATCCACAGTGGTATGCGTACCACAGGTTGAGAAACTATGCTCTGAGGAGACAAAGAATGGTACACACCGCCATCAAGTAGCAAGCAGTAATACTTCTGTCCCCCCACTTCCCAGTGCCAGGACAGAAATATGCTGCTGTCACACAAGCATTTCAAAGAGGGCACTGCTGTGAGAGTATTGGGGAGGAAGCAGGGGCCCTACTAGGAAAGGGGCAGTCTGTTTGGTAGCCCTCGTTTAGAGCAGCTTGACCTGTGTCCACACTCCATTTAAAGGCCAGTTAAAGGTGATGTCTTTTTCTCGACTTGCTCTGGCGGTAATATGGACAATGCAATATGGAATCAACCCAGGTTCAGGATACAGATGCAACTGGAGCATGTGACATGGGGAGGGCAGCAGTCTTGCACATGGCTGGTAGGATCCAAGGACAGAGCTGATCAGTGAACAGAAGGAGGGGAGAGGCAGACCACTAAAAAAATAGTGAAGTGTGACAAGGATGATGTTACTTCCCTGGGGAGAGGGGGCAGGAAGCATTAAAAGATGGTAGCAAGGACACCACCACAATAGCATTGCTAAGGAAGTGACCTCATCATCTGGCTGGAATTTTTATAGGAATTGAAGAGGGTCTCTACCATGTGATGTAATATCTGCCCTGCGGGAGAGGATGATCAGATGCTCTCTGGCACATTTGGAGCTCTTGGATTCGGGGAATATGATTTAGCCACGGTCTCTGAGCTAATCTATGAGTGATAAGAAGGACAAGCACCATCCTGGAGATTTTCTCTTTAATGGTAGTGGTAATTTTGTGGGCAAAAGAATGAGTATTGAAGATATACTGTTGCCATTTGATCAACTAGGTGGTTGTGGACAATATGAGGAAGCAATTTGCTAAACACAAATCGATGTATGAGGCCATTTGTATTGCTATGCCTGAAGTTTATCATCTTTTCAAGTCCAGCACATATCAATTAGGATTAACACCACTGTAGATGCCCTTTCTTAATTTCAGTTTCGCAGGTTCTGGAAGCTGGCACCAGAAGCGGAGATGCCAGAGCAGATTGTGGAGGACTGGCACATGATGGCAATAAAGATGAGTAGGCATATCACCCAACACACTATGGGCAGGAGAGGTATTTTCAAGCTTTTGTATCCTACATGCAAAAGTTAGGGCACGATGGGATTTTTTTCATCAGGGGCTACAAAGCAATGCAGTTTATGGTTCACTGGAGGCATGCATAGGATTCTACAGTGATTGAAAGAAAACAGGAAGGCAAGGTAGGGGATGGGCAGTGGGGAGTACTCGGTACAAAGCATGAATCCATCATCATTTATGGCTACTAGGTTATTAAGAGTCTTATCAGTTTGCCTGTCCCAGTGTGAGCACAATTATTTAAGGCCGCATGTACATTGGTGTTCTTCAGGGCCTTTTGCATAACTCAGCTGGTGCTGCCATCAGCTAATGAGAAAGTAGGTCACTGCATATGCTGGGAAGGCATGCAGTAGGAGTAAAAGTATGGCAGACAAGTTCAAAAGCTGACTCAGCTGCAACAGGCTCTTGGGTAAAGTCGGCTCTTGGTACCTGTGGTTCAGAAGAGTTGTGTAGAAATATCTGAGAAATATCAGCTAGCACCGAAGTGTAAAGATGGACCAATTGGGAGTTAAGAGTTTGAAGCAGAAGGCCATGCAGGAGGTGGGATCCTCAGGGCTCCTCTCCCCTCACTGCTTCCAGATTAGAGCAGCAACATCAGGCATAGCAAAAGGGAAAACCAAAAAGAAGAATCCAAGATGGTGCTATAAATGTCATGTACAGCTGTCTTTCCCAGAGCTCTGTGTAGCTTGCAAGCTTGTCTCTTTCACCAACAGAAGTTGGTGGAATAAAAGATATGACCTTTCCCACCTTGTCTCTAATGTCCTGGGACCAACAACAATGTCCAGCTCTAGACATACAAGGATAGGAAGACATCAGGGTGTCTCTGTCATTGGGACAGTGAATTTCAACGGGATTTGGGTCTCCAATTCTCTTTGGCTCCTTTGAAAAGCCAAGCTGTGCTCATTTGTGACTGTTCCAATGCAAACCATCCCGGAGGTGGAGTTGGGGGCATTCCATCGCACTTTGTACAGAGCACAGGGTAAAAACCAGTTCAGAAGGACAACTGTTATGGTTGGCTGAGGAGCCTGCCATTTTTGCTTGGTTTGGTAGAAGAATGCAGAAGACAGAGTTGGTGTCAGCACTTCAGAACTGGTTATGGACCTCAGCACCAGATTTCCTGATTACCCAGCTGGAAGAAAATGACTTTGGCAAGTTTTCTCGTTTGGATATCATCAAAGTCAGGCGGATAGAGCTGGAGAAGCGACAATGTACAATGCCAGGCACAAGCCTCATATAATCACCGTTACTCCTGCCGCTGGTTCGGTAGACAAGCCAGGAGTTCCCCAGAGCTCACCATATGTCTTCCTATTTAGAGCATCCTCTCACCACAGTGAAGCTAGCTACTCAGTGAGTCTATAAACCCTGGCACATTACCAGCCAACCCAGGTGTGGGAGAGCTCACCCAATGGGAATCCCTTCCAGTAGCAGTGTGATGCTAAAAGATTAATAGACTGATGACAAGCAACTGCATGAGGCAGAATCTGTAGTGGATTAGCTACAATATGTTAGTATGTGAAAAAGGAAAAATAGAGAGTTATCTGCACAGGTCAGATTTTTTCTTTCCTGGGCTTCATAGGGCAGTTAATATCCTCTGGTGACAGATGGCCATGAGGCCAGAGTAAAGTGACAGGGGGGAGCTAACAACATGCTACCACTTGGTCGAACTCTAGTGAGCGGTCCCTCCATGCCTAAGTTACCCAGCTACTGGCCAGGGACTGTAGGTTTGCTCAGTAAAGGGATATTCTAAACTGAGGGACATGTGCCAAGAGAACTTGAAAAATGGAGCTAGTTTTACCAGCACTTCTGCACATGCCTTATTTCTATTTGTCTAGATGACTCAAGTTAGTAAAAAAAAAGATCAACAATAGTGATCTTTATAAACCTGTGTTGTCTCTTCACTCTAAGAGGGTCCAGGGATAATGGGGAATTGCCAGAACTCATTCTTTTGGTACTGTGTCCCTTCCCCATACACTTACGTCATAGCTGAGGCAGTATAGTTAACCTTTTTGTTTTGAAAGTGTAATTCTATTCCAAGACATTTTCTTTTAAAATGTAACTCTGAAAATGAGCCTATTAAGAACAAATTGTTCAAGAAAGTACAATAACCAAGATAATCATTCATTAAGTTTCATTCAATTGGTATTCTGCCACACACAATCCCAGTCTGGACATCTTTAGTACTTCTCTATATCTTTTGGATATTGTTATTAAATGGGACTGGAGAGTAGGAATGGGAAATTTTTTGGGCATTTAGGAGATTGGTAATGGCTTCTGAAGTATACTCAAAGTCACTGGGTTCAAATTCAGACCCAAATTAGTAGTGACTAAAAGTAGTCACTAATGGAGAGCTTGGTGGCCATGTGAAATAAATTGATGGTCTCTGTCCAGTTTCTAGCAGACAAGTGTTCATGTTAAAGAAACATAAAAATGGTATAAGATGCCATTTATCCTTTTTGGAAGTCTCAGCCAAAAGGTGAAAGACTGAACAGGCACAAAGATCGCATGATTTTGTCTGAGGTCATGAGGCAAGAGGAAAATGATATTGGAGAGGAAACAACACATTGCTACTTAGAGGGAACCTCAGGGGGTGTGATCTGGTTATGCATTAGGGACCCTTAGGAGATGTCTCCACAACTAGACTGAAACACTGATGGGATATGGGAAGTTTACATTGTCTCTGCCACATTGCCTCTTCTGAGAATAAACAGAGGACTTTGGTTTCCAGAGATGTTAATCTAGTACCTTTCATGAGCACAGTTAAAAATATTCATGAATCTTAAACATTTTACAGTGTACAAAGGAAATGTCTCAATCCCTGAGTTTAGATGATTTACAAAGGTTATACGAAGAGGGGCAGAAATAATAACAGATTTAATCTACTCCAGAGAATGTTCTCCCATATGTTTTAAAAACCATTTAAACTCTCATTAAATATATGATAAATTCCTATATTATAGATGGCTAGTCAGGGTTACTTATAAAGTGTAGAGAATAGTGGCCATATACCAATGATGGTTTCAATACTGATGTTCATCATCAACTAATATACTGATCCTTTGTTTTAATAAATTAAGCCTCTTTCCTTTACTACCTCAAAATTTAAGCGCTAGGATTATTCTGAGCAGAGGCTGCCATGTATGTTGAATTATATCAGAATATTATAATTTTGTTATGTGCACAACCATTCATTGGGAAATAGACTTAGGCCAAGAAACCAAAAGTAAAACTGAGATTAAATACAATTTGAACCTATATCTCTGGCATAACTCTGAAAGTGTCCCGATCGTACCCATAATTTCACATGCTTTAGTTGATGCATATTTGGTCTATAGGATGGGAACTATATTTTAGAACTGTGGTTGCTATCTTGATTTCATAGGTGCATAGATTTTTAAGACCAGATGGGACCATTGTGGTAATCCAGTTTTACCTGCATAACCTAGCCCAAAGGACTTCACTTAGTATTTAATGTTTCAAGCTCACAACCTCTGTTTGGCCTATAGCATATCTTTTAGAAATACATCCAGTCTTGATTTGAAAGCTTAGAGTGACAGAGAATCCACCATGTCCCTCGGTTAATTGCTCCAATGGTTAATTACCCTCACTGTTAAAAATGTGTGACTACTTTGATTTGTCTAGCTTCAGCTTCTAACCACTGAATCTCCTTATGTCTTTTTCTGCTAGATTAAGGAGCTGTCTAGTATCAGAAATTTCTTCTCCATGAAAGTACTTGTAACTATGATAAAATCACCTCTTAACCATCTCTTGGATAAATTAAATTAACCATCTCTTAGATTAATTAAATAGATTAAGCTTCTTAAGTCTCTCACTATAAGGCAAGGCTTTTCATATATCAAATTGTTCTTGTACCTCTTTTGCAATTTTCAACATCCTTCTTGAAGTGTGGCCACCAGAACTGGAAACACTATTCCAGTGACAGTCTGAGGACAACTTTATTTTTAGTGTTTCGTTTCTTACAGTAAAGCTAAGGAGCCTGGTTCTCATTTTCAACTCAGGCCCCTTTATTCCATTGTGGTTGCTTCATCTGATAAAATATACTACTGTGGACCTGAAGTACACATCATGCTACCACCTACTGGCTGGATCCAAGCTCTGCTAAAGACAACTTTATTAAAGATAACACTGGACAACACATTTTTTTCAAAAGTGTTGCTTCCTTAGAAATTTTTTTTGATTATGCTAGACCACTTGAAGCGGAACACAAATATAATTTCAGACTACTTGTATCATGTAGGAAGTTGGAGAAACAAGAAATTGACTTTTATTGAATGTAATGCGTTTAATCGCATAACGATGCTGACACTTTGCAATAGTTCAACTGAGCTAAAAATGTTTTGTTGATGTTTTTCGTTTGTACTTAGTGTCTGAGGCTTCTCGTTTAAGTGTCCAACAATTATCGGCCAGTATTGATGGATTCCAGTTGCCCTGATACCGTTTTTCCATGATCACAATGTTCTGGTGAAAACTTTCACCATGCTCGTCACTGACTGCACCAAGATTTGCAGGGAAGACATCTAAATGCGAATGCAGAAAATGAATCTTTAGTGACATGTTGCACTTCATGGTTTTGTATGCTTGAAGCATGTTGTCAACCAGCTGCACGCAGTCTGGTGCTTTGTAGTTGCCAAGAAAATTTTTAACAACATCCTTGAATGCCTTCCATGTGATTTTCTCTGGCCCTACTGGAAGTTCTTCAAACTGCCTGTCATTGATGACCTGTTTGATTTGTGGACCAACAAAAATGCCTTCCTTAATCTTGGCATCAGTTATTCTGGGAAACATCTGTCTTAAATATCAAAATCCTTCACCTTCCTTGTTCATCACTTTCACAAAATTTTTCATCAGTCCGAGTTTTATGTGAAGAGGAGGCAAAAATACCTTTTCCGGGTCTACACGTGGTTTATGTGCCATACTTTTTTGCCCTGGAACCAACTGCTTACAGACTGGCCAGTCCTTTTTAATGTAATGAGACTCTTTAGCACGGCTGTCCCATTCGCAAATGAAACAACAGTACTTGGTGTATCCGAGCTGCATTCCTAGTAGCAGCACGACTACTTTCAGATCACCACAGATGTTCCAGTTGTAGTTGCTGCACTGTATGTGTTTCAACAAAACTTCCGTATTTCTGTATGTTTCTTTCATGTGTACTGCATAGCCAATTGGTATTGAAGGGTGGACATTGCTGTTGTGTAACAACACAACTTTCAGGCTTAACACTGACGAATCAATAAAAAGACGCCATTGTTGTGGGTCTTGCTGACAACCCAAAGCAGTGAACAGCCCATCAGTATCAGTGCAGAAACAGAGATTATCAACCTGACCAAAGAATTGTGTCAAATCTTCTTGGCTGCTGTCAAAGACAGAAGTGTTCGTGCCTGGTGACAGTAGACCCCATCCTTGCAGTCTTGAACCCAGTAATTCTGCTTTTGCCTTTGACAAACCCAAGCCTCTGACCAGGTCATTTACCTCAGATTGAGTTATCAGATGAGGCTCACTCGACGTAAATGGTTCAAAATCTGGAACAGTGTTGTTTTCCATTCCTGGCTCATGCATTGTGGCATCTTCATCTGCCTCCTGTAGGCTCCATGTCTCTGGTGGCTTTGGTACTAGAAGACTGTTGTCATGCGGCACAGGTCTCATGGCTGAAGGAAGATTGGGGTATTCAATGGATTTCTTGTTTTTAGCAGAAAACGCAGACACATTGGTCAGACAGAAGTAACAGTCTGTCACATAATCCTTTTGCTCTTGTCATATCATTGGGACAGCGAACGGTATTGACTTCCGAGTACCTCTTAGAGCCAAGCTCTAAGATTGATAGCGCATGTTGCGCAACAAATGTGAGGAGCCCAGACTTTGTCCTGATCACCAATTTCACAGCTGAAGTAGAGCTCATACACTTTCGTAATACATTCAGTCATGCTCTGTGTTTGAGGTTTAAGCGTATATTCGCCACAAACGTAACAAAACGTATCACGGCTGTTGTGACATTGACGAAACATTTTGCTATCACGAATCCTCCTGAAAATACAATTGTTTTATTATTGTGGGTACACACAATATGCTATGCGCATAGAGCATGAATGAATGCAAACTGACATAAATGCAATGCATAGAACGGTGTGTGCAAAATGCTTTTATAGCCTTTCTAAAGCCTGTCCTGCCAGCATCCGCCCTGCCTAAGCCTTAGCGTTCCCACTGCATGTTGTGTGGCTGCACTAGGTGCAGTGTCACTGCATGCCCAGGCACGCTTGGACACAAGATAGAAAACTTTTCAGCTTACATTGTGGGCAACATTTTAATAGACTTAAATTATGAATTGGAATAACAAATATAGGCGATTTCAAAAAAACGGTACGTGATAAGAAAATTTTCGTAATCAGCAGCCCAAAATACATAAGATACACCCAAAAGTATTTAGGAAGCAAAATCTTTGTTGTCCGGTGTAATCATACAAAGACTATGTATTTTTGTATTCTTTAAGTGTATGCAGATGTCTTCGTGGGATATTTTTGAAAACTTCTTCTTTGGTATAAGAAATAGAGAATTCCTTCTAATTATGGTGCTAGCAGTTGAACCTCAGAGAAAATATTCATTGAATAAATTATTTAATTGGTAGTTGACAAGTAATTTATTTGATGCAGACCACCAAAATAAGTTATTGAATAAGTTATTAGGTTGTGTTGCAATGTTCTATCAACCGCCTCCCCCCAAAAAAACAACTATTGTTCACAAAGATTTGTGGTTACATATATAAGCCCCAATCTTGCAAATATATATGCACATGAGTAACATCTCTATAATTTTTTTTGGAGACCCTTGTACATTAGAGCCTGGCATTTCATTCCTTGCATACCACAAACTTCCATTTAAATCAATGGGATTACTGTACCTGGGTCCTGCTCAGCATTAGCAAGGTTAACAGAGTCTGGCCCAATATGATTGTGATCTAAAATGACAAAACCTGGGCAACTTAGACATAAGGATGGTGTCAAGCTCAGTATTTAGTTTTATAGGCCCACATTCTCAGCACAGTTCCACCAAAGCCGATGGAGATATGCTGATAAACACCAACAGAGGATCTGGCCCAAAATTTTTTCATGTCAAATCTAAAATGTGAATGTACTTTTCTATTTATTAAACATGCTTTTCCCCTTTACATTTTCATTATTACATATATGTAACAATATTAGGAATATTAAGATGGACTATAATAATTTATTATGACATATGAAAATACTGTCTTTGGTAGTATACTTCATTTCAGTTCATGTTTATGGTAAGTACATGCATGCACTTCTTGGATCTTATAGCTTCATGTGGAGCAGAACCTTCTAATCTGCACACAAAAAATTGACTTCAATGGCACTCTGCGTGGGCTCAAAATTTAGTACACGTGACTGCAGGGTAATGGTCTATGTACGTAAGCAAGTAATGCCTGCTCTCTTACTGTCCACAGCATCCATGTGACCATGGCTTCCACTAGTGCTTCTCCAGCATCCATTGCGAATTTTATGTTTTATTTGTCTAAATTGTGAAGTATTTGAATCCTTCCAATTTACTTCTGGTGATAAAGGGTTACAAGTAGTGGTGGTAGTGGTCATGGGTTACACACTGCTGACAGTTCCAGAACTAGTTATATTTTCCTCTTAGATTTGATTCTGTTTTTCTTTTAAATTAAATAATTATAATGTGTATACTGGGTGTGTAATGACAAAAGCATTCATGCAAGGACTATCAGGAATATGTTGTGGTTCAAGGGAATTTATAAGCGCTGAGCTTTCTTATTTTGTGCAGTCAGAATTTTGTGTTACTCTTTCGCACACACACACAGACACACTTTCCCGATTTGGTTTCCCTTTACAATTATAATCCCTGGGAAAGGGAAAACATTCCTGTCTGACCAAGCTTTTCAGAAGCCCTTCAGTGCATGTCTCTGCAGGGTCTGTAATAATTTTTATTGAAAACCCTTAGGTTTCAGGCTTTGTAATTCAGGTCAGCTCTCAGCTCATCTCATTGCTCCTCCACCATTTCTGTAAGGCATTTGATATCAAATGAGTTGTCCTGGTTCTTTGTTGTAAGGGTTAATCTTATCTGGGTAGGGCATTCTCAATTCAGAAGCTGTATGTCTGTGAATCTTCCTTCCTGGCCATATCCAGAGGAGACTGTCATCAAGACTTATTCCAAGATCTTTCTATTTGAATTGCATCCTTTGGGAAGCCTTCCCCCTGCCCCTCTCTTTTCCTTTTGGATAACTTTTGTGTGTGCCTATTTTCATTTTTCTAAGTGGCTGGTTCTTGGACCATTGAGTCTAGAAGCAGTACATTGGGTCCAGAGAGATTTTAACTGTTGTCTTGAAATATATACAGTAACTCAAATGAGACCGCAGGGAAACAACTAAGCAAATACATTTTAGAAAGAAAAGTCTAAAGTATAAAATGTCTCATACTTTCTAAAATTATTTTAAACTTAAGTTTTGTGAATAACAATAGCTTAGAAACCTAAAACCTGTTTTGTAATCAAATGTATCTTAGGCAATTGTGCAATTTTTTAACTTTATCTTTTAGGCAAGCTGAGCAGGTTGTATATAATTTTTCACACTTACTGTCCACATGTGTTGCCTGAGTATATCAGACTCATGAGCTAATAATAATAATATTAATTCTTAACAGTTACAGAAAGTAGCACTTTATATGTTCAAAGCACAATACCAACATTGACTAAATACTCCAAAAGCTGGCATGAATTCTTTTCTACTTACTTTCTAAAGGAGAAGTATTTGATATATTTAAATAGCTATTGTGTAATCAGAGAGGTAAATTAGAGATATTTAATTACTTATGCCACTTATAGCAAGAAACTGAGAGTCAGGTGGGCTCTTTTCCCAACTCTACCAGTGACATGAAACTCATTAGAAGTTGCATATCTTGTTTCCTTACACACTCTTGAAAACCCCGTTCCCTCAATCTTAAAGGTACCTTATCTTCTCTGACCGTAAAATGGCATAATAATACATATTCACTGCTGTAAAGTGCCTAAAGATTCTTGGATGAAAGACTCTATATTAGTCTGAGTTTTGTTATTACTACATGTAGTTGTTGTCATATAATTATTAAGATTATGCCAGTTTCTTGCTTTTAAAAAGATCACATACAACCTGTTCAGCTTGCCTAAAAGATAAAGTTAAAAGATTGCACAATTGCCTAAGATACATTTGATTAGAAAACAAGTTTTAGTTTTAGGTTTCTAAGCTATTGTTATTAACAAAACTGAAGTTTAAATATAATTTTTAAAAGTAAGATATTTTAAGATCATGGGTGAAATACTGGCCCTGTTGAAGAGAGAGGGAGTTTTGTTATTGAATACAATGAAGCTAGGATTTTGCCTTATATATTTAAACCTATACTACAGTTCATTTTCAGCTCTTATCCCCTTGGCAGCAGTTTCTTTCCACACTCCCACCCAAACAGCAGAATTACACACCAATTTATCCTCTTACCCTTCTGTATATCCCAAATATCCCACCTCCAATGTCCTTACAAATTACCCCTGCAATGACCCTTCGGGGGCCCCTGCTTCCTCTCAGCTCCAGGATAAATTATCCCTGCATACTCTCAATCTTCGCAGTCCATGCTTAGTAAGATCACTGCAATTTTCTTTCTAAATTACCCATTTCCTGCAGTTTACCTGCAATCCCCCATTAGAAAAATATCCCTGATACAACAAACAGTAGCAGTCAAGCAAATTATCCATGTTCTTCAATAACAGCCTTCCCCTCATAACCTTATCCCCAATCTTCTGTTTCCCTCCAAACTTTCACTAAATCCCATGATACCATCACCAATCAGTTTGCCCACTCACCAAGCAAACATTTTCACCCCAAAATTATCTTGCCCCCCACCATGACCCAACAACACCCCTGTTCCCTCAGGAGCTTTCCCTGGATTTGAATGTGTGTTGGGGGAAGAGAGGGAAGCCTTGTGTGAGAGTCATCACATTTGCTGAAGTTGTCTTGGGGATAGCCTCCAGGAATTTTAGTGAAAGAGATTCTTAAAGAAGTGTCAAGCTGATTCACTCCTCCACCTGCCATAGATCCCTCACCAACCCACCCCGAATGATGACATTACTAAACCTGGTAGGGTATAGTCTTGTTATGAATAAACTAATCACCATATATGTAAAGCTTTTAATCTTCCATAAGCTTTACAAATATTAATTGCTCAATAATTTCATTTACAGATTTTCTAAAGGCTTCATATTTGAGAAGAAAACTTCTGTCAGTTTATAATGTTTTATTAGCACTTCAATCATTATCTCAAATGTATAACTTGTCAAGGGTAGTTGATTCTTCACAGAATACTTATGATGTTTGCAGAATAAAAACAAACAGCTCTGTGACAGTAACAGGCTTAAATTCAATTTATGCTATTTTTACCCTAATACTAGGTTTGTTCTTGCTCATGTATTATTGCTCGTTAGCCTTGGTTTGTTTTTGTTTTGCACAGTGCTCAGGGATTTGATTTCAGGAAGCAAAACAAACAGCTAAAAGGACATCTGAAGTTCAGTCACACATCTTTTGCGTAAACATAGGAACTGCTATGACAAAACAGGCTAGTGACCCATTTAGCCCAGTGGATCTGGCCTGCAGTAGTGGTCTACATTAACTATTTCTAGTGAAGACTTATAAGGCACCTGTCCAATTGAACAGTAGTATACCATGGATGGATGAGGAGAATTTTTTCCTGGCCCCAGAGTTCAGAAGACAAACCACTCAGTTATGTGTTATGTAGACAGTGATAGAGATGTATATTTGGGGGATTTCTATCTTAATCCAGCTGGCAGTCAGTTTCAGCCTCAAAACAAGAAGATGGATAGCTCTTGTCAATTGTATCTTTGTATAATTTCAGATGCTGGGCCAAATCCACAGCTGCTGGTCAGAATCAACCTAGCTCCATGGACTTCAAAGGACCTGCATCAATTTACACCAGCTACGGATATGGCCTGCAGTTTTTGCATCTGTCTAATCCATTTGTGAATTAAACTAAGCTATTTACATCAATAACATTCTATGACAGAGAATTTCACAGATAAATTAAGCATTGCAGAGATAAACTATATCCTTTTGAGTATCCCCTTGTTATTAAGGGACAAGATAAAATAAGAATGTCACACGGCCTTCTCTCTACTAACATTTATTGTGTGTGTATATGTATATATAATTGTACAATATACATAATTGTACTCTCTTTTTTTTGTGCAAACTTAGGCCCTGTTCCTGTAAGGTGTTGAACACCTGAGCTATCTACGCAGTCAATACTAGTTTAGGTCACTCAGCATTCTGTTGTATTGAGTCCTAAACAGTCATCTTTTTTTCCTCATACAGAGTTTTCCCCATGTACCTTTTAAGATAAAGGTACCCAAAACCGAATAGTCAGAGGGGGAACCTATTATTAATATTCTATAAAACGTTATTACAATATTTTCTGTATTATTTTCTGTTCCATTTTTATTACAGCCTAACATCTTATTTACTGTTTTTGACCACCACAGCATGTTGAGTAAATGTCTTCATTAAGCTGTTCACACCAATGCCTAAATCTTTTTGTTGAAAGGTTACAGTTAATTCAGAACCCATCTGTGTGTACAAATCGTTTAAATCATTCCTTCCAAGGTGCATTACCTTGCACTCATCTATACTGAATTCCATCTGCCCTTGCATTACCCAATTATTTAGTTTTGTCAAGTTGTTCTGTTGTGCCTCACTGTCCTTCCCAATTTTGTCTAACCGCTATCATTTGTGTAGAGAGCAGATTTCAGTGCCTCATTATTCAGCCTCTCTAGCAGGTACTTAATAAATATATTAAACAACACAGGGTCTAGTATTGATCCCTGGGGCACCCCACTATTAGCTTTCTTCACAATGAGAATTGATAATTTATTCCTCCCTCCCCGCATCTCTTAACTAGACTTTAATGCAGGATTGACAGGATTTTTCCTCTCTCTGGTTACCAACTTCCCTAATAGCCTCTTGAATGTTTAAATCAATTACATTCATTGGTTCCCAATTATCCAGTATTTTGTTACCCTTACAAAATTCTGTTTAAAAAGAAGAGCATGTAAACATAATCTCAGAGTCCTTTAAAAAACATGTTTTGAGCCAGCAGTTTCCAATGTAATGTTATTATTTAGCAGCATCTTTTTTAATCTTATGTTATCCTAACATGTTCCAGAAATACAGGAGTCATTCTCAGTCCCATTTTAATCAAGTGATGCTGCAGAGAGGAACTATTTTGCGAGGTAAATACATTCAAGAGGCTGATCCATTTTGCACGATTAGAAACTACTCCAGGGGCAAGTCTTTCAACCACCTGCAAGCTTGTTTAAAAAAAAATCAGGAAAATCAAGTTTTCCCATGGAGAAAACATCACAGACCAGTCCCATATTTAACAGGTCTTACTCGAGTGCAGGGTTCATTTTCACCTCAAGAGCCAATCAGGTGGCTTGTTTTTGCACATGCATGATAGCAAAGATTGCAAAGATGAAGCCATATTTTAATCACTTCTTCTCCAACGTGTGTGTGGGGGGAGGGGAGCCGAGAGGACAGAGGGTTGGTTGGCAATTTTGTTTCAGTGACAGACTTCCAGACATGCTAACTGACCGCACGACCCTATATGATTCTGGGGGCAAATTCTCCCTGCTCTATTTCAGTCAAGCTCTCCATGTGCCAACCAAACACCCCAAGCCTCTCTTCAGCATCTTTTCCCCTTTCCTACTGCCCCATCCGCAACTCTCTCCCCTTCAGCCACGTCTCCCTTCTCCCCCCCGTAATCTGCCCCAGTCCTGCATTTCATCCCCCCTGCACCTATGTTGTGTGCTTGCATCTACCTCCCTCTTCCCCACCCTTGTCTGAATAAGATGAGCTGTGCCTGCGAGGGTGGGGATGCTGCGCCACGCTGAGCTCATAGTGACTTCTTCATACAATGCACAGTCAACCTGTGGAACTCCTTGCTAGAGGATGTTGTGAAAGCCAAGACTATAACAGGGTTAAAAAAGACCTTGATAAGTTCATGGAAGATAGATCCATTAATGGCTATTAGCCAGGATAGGCAGCGATTGCTGTTTGTCAGAGGCTGGGAATGGCCAATGGGATGGATCACTTGATGATCACCTGTTTTATTCATTCTCTCTGAAGCACCTGGCATTGGCCACTGTTGGAAGACAGGATACTGGGCTGACACAATATGTCTGTTATTATGTTCTTATGACTCAGAAGGGAACTCGATCATTAATCTTGTCAATGACTATTATAACTGGTCTGCTTCTACAGTTTCCAATGAAACTTCAGTTGACCTAACTGGGAGCTTTGCAAGTGGCGTGGCTGCAGAATCAGTTCCAGTACGACCGAAGTATAATAAATGAAATAAAAATACCACTGGACTTGTATAGTATCTTTTGTATGAAGGGCTCAGTGTCCTTTACAAATATGAACAGCTAAGCCTTATGACCTGGATCCACTAAAGGACCTGGGGCCTGTACAATGCACAAAAAGAGAGAGGTGCCTAAGGATGGGATCCACAAAAGCCAGCACGCGAGGTAGGGAGACATCAAACTAGCCAATGAGAGATGCAAAGACAGATGCGTGTCCTAACTTCTGCCTCTTTCACAGAGAGAGGAGTGAAAGGCTAGGCGGCAAGGATGGCTGTCTCTGCTAGCAGTCCACAACTGGGAACCTCTCTCCTGGAGTCAGGCAGCTTCCGTGCCTAAGTCAGGTTTTGTGAGAATGAGTTAGGTGCCTGCTTGCTCCACACAAAACAGCTGAAAGAGGAAGTGGTGCCCACATTATAATTGTTAGTCCAGTGATTAGAACATTCCACCGAGGGGGGAAAGGATTTCACTGGGGTCTTTCACACACCTCAGGTGAGTGTTCTAAACATGTGGAGTTCCCTCAGTTTCTCCCGTCAATGCTGTTCCACTGTAGATTAATAGTCATCAGAGCGGGACACTGGATGCTGGGTCTCCTACCTTGATGCTAGGCTCTGAAGTCATTCTCACACACACTCTCTCCTTCTGTTCCAGTGACTCTAAGTATGTATCCAAAGTGGAAAAAGTTTCAACAGGGATTGAGTGCCCTCCACCCCCAATCAAAATATCCCATAGCTTAGTGCATGCTCCTGAGAAGTGTGGGAGACCCCTGTTCACATCCTTTCTCCCCATCAGGTAGAGGGGGGAATTGTACCCAAGTATCCCATGTCCTGGGTCAGTTCTCTAACCACTGGACCCTACCACCAGCAGCTTTGGAACGGGACCTGCTCTGGTAAGTGGCCTCAGTACATGCCTATCAGATTGGGCTCCTCATGGGAGATAGGCAGGCAAAGGCCTGTCTTCCCCCTGTTCATGGATCATGCTAGGGCTTAGGTGGAAGATAGGCACCTGGATGCCTAGAGTGGAGTAGTACCGCACATGCTCAGAGGTAGAAACGTAGGCACCCAGGGAACTTCTAACCTAAAAACATAGGCACCAAGTTAACTTGGGTCTTATAGGGTTTGGTAGTAGTTTCGTGGATCGCAAGGAGCCTAAAAACTGGGTTTAGGAATCGAAATCCTAGCTTAAGATGCTTAAGTATCTTTGTGAATCTCATCCTATGATACCCCTATGAGGTAGGTAAGTGTTACTATACCCCTTTGTAAAATGGGTAAAGAGAGGCACAGTGATTCGTCCAAGTGTGCACAGCAAACTAGTGGCATAACCGGGACAAGAACTAGGAGTTTTGACTACCAATCCCCTGCTCTGACTATTACTCAGACTATAGCCCATATTGTGCTATGTGATACATTAGAAAGAATGGGATGCTATTTCAGTATTTCTTCTATCTTTCTATTAATTGGTCATCCTCACATATGTTAAATGTTATTCTATTGAGTCCAAAGATAAACAGTCAATATTAAGCAACAATCAATGGAAGCTGTGTGTACTCAAGTCCTTTGAAAAGCAAGCCGCTTTTATTTAAGGTGCCTACATTTTTAGGAACCTAATTTTTGGCACCTACATTTGACAGCCTGGGCCATTTTGTTCAGTAGGTTATAACTGCATATCTTCTACAGTTCCCATGGAAGAATAATAAATCATGTTTCTCTCTGGCTTAATCACTTGGAAATGGCATCCTCTCCATTTGAAATAGCTTTTCTCTATTAACAAACCCAGGCATGGTTTCTAAGCTCCGTCCCTCCCACATCCAACCCTCTCTAGCTTGCTTCACCAGCTGTGTCCTGCATAATTTCAGTGCTCAAATAAGAAAGCACTATCCACAGGGTGAGGGAATGCTGAGGGCAGAGGCACATTGAGAGGGTATAACTGCCCACGACAAATTTAGATCGCCTTTCACTGAATCAGGTGAAAAAGATAGTACTTAATGTCATTAAATGAGAGCTCCCTGTGTGACAAGTACAAATTATACTTTCTGTTCCTGTAATTTGACCGATCAACACCTGGTCCAAAACAAGTGCTATAATGTTAAAGAGAATTCCAAAGCCACATCTAACACAGACATATCATTTTTCATATTAAATCAACAAACAGTTAAAAAAAATAAAAACCTTACAAGTGAGATTAAAATAAATGAAGGAAACAAAGATAGCACAGTATACCAGTTTATATGAACATAAGAGTTTCATTTTTTGTGAATGGTTAAATGAATGAATTTCCAGATTCTGAATGAAAACATTTTTAGATATAATCTACAAAACAAACAGTTATTAAACACCGGCTCCATCAAAATAAATCTGGTTTATCTGTGCTGGTAAATTAAAAAGCTTAAATTGTTCCTGAGACTGTTTCCAGCAACAACAAAAAGGTGCAGGATTTTTGTTTGTATATACAAATTAGAAAACTGAAGCACTCAGTTGGCATTGGTTTAATAACATCCATTGAGAATTCTTTAAATTTTGTGCAGTGACAGAACAGACTGTACAGATCCAGCAGACAAAACAAAAACAAAACAGTATAAAATTGTTCAAGAAACCACTTCTGAATTGTGACATTTGCAGTAATAACCGTTTGGTTCACTTTAATGCCCTACCTACTTGAACTAGGAAAACAAACCAACTGAGGAAGAGTCCTCTTTGTACAAGAAAAATGACGTCGTCATAAAGAGCACTTGAGAGCAAAACACGATGTGCCTGCTCCTGTAGTCTTGGTTTACCCCAAACTTCCATGAGTACCAAAGGGAGTTTTGGGCAGACAGGAATGCAGGACTGGGCCTTGTATTGTATTACATCAGAAGAATTGAATCCTGAGAAGTGCTGAGCACGCACAATTCCTATTGACCTCATTGAGGCTTCCTTGCGTGCATTAAGGGTTGCAGGGTAAGGCCCTAAATTCAGTTTGGCTAGTTCAGCAGGTAGCTGCACAACAGCACCAAAATCTACTTTACAGTGGCTACCCAACCCTGATGTATGGGTCAGGCTGCAGCTCGGGTTCTAGGACCCTGTGGGGGGAAAGGTCCCAGAGCTCAGCCCCTAGCCCAAGGCTGGAAATCTACACAGCAACGAAACAGCCCCACAGCTGTTGTGAGCCCAAGTTGGCTGGCACGGGCCAGCTGTGGGTTTTTCTTTGCTGTGTAGACATTGAGACAGAGCTCATCTGCAGGGTCTTTTGTTAATTCTACTGTTTGACTAACTACATTAAACTCATTGGATAATAATAATGACCAGCTAATAATATTCCTGCTAATAAGTAGTAAGTGCACTCTCTTTCTCTTCATACATATATAAATATAATGGTAGTCACTTATTATGGGTGACTTCAATGTCAGTCACTGTGGATGATGAACCTTTTATATAAACTCAGGATCTCATGACAGCCCTGGTTCTACCCTGGATGAGTGTGGATTCCATACTGATGTCAATGGAAATACTTATGCTTAAATTAAGTGTGTGCATAAATGTCTGTGGAATTGAGGCCCTGACCTTACTTTTGGTCTGGGAACCGAGGCTGGATGGATAGAAGTAACTTGGCCACTAGCTCCTTTGCTTTGGCATTGGGTTCTCCTCTTCTGTCAGAGTAATGCTGAATATACTAGGCAGTGGCCTGGACACCACCTGTTTTACTGGTCCACCTTCAGATGCTCATGGACGTTTTTGTCAGAGATGCAGACCTGGCAATGAAAAATGGAGTCATTCTTGAGTGGCTCTATTATTTTCCTGAGGAGAGGCTTGATTGTTTTACCCAGTGTCTTGCCAGGATCAGGGTTTGCAGCATAATCCAGACAAGGTCAGGATGTTGTAGGTAGGTTGGAGGAATAAACTGGAAGAAATAGCAGAGTTGATATTAGCTCCCTCAGCTAGGGGAGTATGCCCGCCTTGTGTTACACAGATTCACTAACATCTGTTTCTAGATGTCCACCGAGGGTGTCTAAAAGCACTTGCTATTTACAACCTTTCCTTTCAGACCTCACCTTAGTAACCCATGCTTTTGTCAACTCACAACTGGATTACTGCAAAATACTGTTTGCTGCACCATAAAAGTGTTCAGAAACTTCCAATCGTGCAGATATTGCAGCCCTCGTGTTGAATGTTGTTTGTCACACGGAGCACCTTACACTTCTACTCTGTGATCTGAACTGGCTTCTGATATGTTTCTGGATGGAATCTAAGGTGTTTGATCCTAGTTGACTCAGGGACTGCCTCCCTCCACAGGTGATAATACATCACTGGAGTTATTTAAGGAGCTTGAGCTAACAGCCTCTTGATTTTATTAGAGAGACAAGGTGGGTGAGGTAGTATCTTTGGTTGGTGAGAAATGAGCTTTCAAGCTTACACAGATCTCTTCTACAGGTCTTATTTTATTATTTATTATTGTAATATTTCTTCAGGTCCTGATTTTATTGCGAGGGGTTGTAGGCAAGGCAAATTCAATGAGGGGCTTTTTAATACTATGGAACATACTTCCGCCATTTATTTCCCAGAGCCTTAATTTGTTGACCTTCAAGACATGGTATCTGTTCTGCTAGAATTTTTCTGGGGGAGTAAGATAAGAGGATGAGAGTGGGGCAGATTTACATCTTATTCATCCCTTGGCACAGCATCTTCAACACACCCCTCCCTCACCTACAGGTGACCTTTGTCTTTTCTGTGTGTGTGTGTATGTGGGGGGAGGGTGGGCTGTGATGGGGGAGAGAGGGGATGGCCAGGCCATTTCTGTGCAGGGGAGAGAGGGGTTGGGGTGCCCAGCTTGGCCAGCTCCAGGTGTGGGGAATATGTTCACCCCTGGTCTCTGGCTTCCGTCCTGGCCAGGGGGTGGGACTTCATGGGGAAGAGGAGGAGCAGGGCATCAGGAACTGGGAGAGAGGAGGAGGAGCAGGGGGTGGAGTCAGAGTTCTGGCACTCATTTGGAGCCCGCAAATTGGCCAGGGTCCTTGGGCATGGGCTACATTGGCCTGTGTGGTAATCCACCTCTGTTTAGGTGCCCCTAGCATGCCAGTGCCCCAGGCACGTGCCTACTGTGCCTAATTTGAAATCTGGTCCTGGATGAGAGAGGTGTTTTCAAGAGACTTTTTAATATTGGGGGGAAAGGGAGAGAATCTCATGTTTTGGACATTGGCCCTGCTTATGTAGTTTATAAAGATTGTACCTGCACAACAGAGCATGGGATACACATTTTTACTAAGTCTAAATAAATAAATGATCAAGGTACATACATCTTTGAAAAACATCAGTTAATTTACTGCATTTGTGGTCACTTTAACTCATGGAACTGGCATTCACATGACAGATAACCCAAGGTTTTGCTGACCTTGGCAACATTATAGAGTAATCATTCATTAAGTAAGCATAAAATGTTCTTGAACATTTTACTCATTGTCTTAGGCACTTAACATACTTTTCCTTCAACAGCAACCATCTTCTTGTTCCACCTTCTTTTCTGGGACATAGTTGTATTAATTCATAGGAGAACATCATTCTCCATTTACTGTTTGCCTTTTCCTCTCCTTCTTACAGTATTTAAGGGGTGTGTGACTGAGTAATACAGTTTCATGGTCAACATTTGTGGTTTTTTGCAAATGTCTCATCTCCCTTAATAAATTTTATAATATACTCAGCCTATCACAGCTTCAAAGAGCAGAGCAAAGTCCAACTTTAAGGGCCTAATTCTATTGTCAGATAAATATGCACAACTCCAATTGAAGACAATGGAAATTGTGTGCCCACACACCGAAGGACAGAATTTAGACCTAGCTAATTCTCATGACAACCTTGTGAGGGAGGCCAACAAGCATTACTATATCAATTTTAACAGATAAACTGAGGCAAAGAGGCTTAATGAATTGTCTGTGTTCACAGAAAAACTCCTTGGTAAAGCAATTATTAGAACGGAGGAGCTCCTGGGCTTCCATAGACTCATAGACTTTAAGGTCAGAAGGGACCATTATGATAATCTATTCTGACCTCCTGCACAACACAGGCCACAGAACTCATCCACCCTTCCTGTAATAGATCTCTAACCTATGACTGAGTTATTGAAGTCCTCAAATCATAGTTTAAAGACTTCAAGATACAGAGAATCTACCAGCAAGTGACCCGTGCCCCATGCTGCACAAGAAGGTGAAAGTCTACTAGATCATAAAGCAATTCAGAATGTTAAATAATCTTCCACACCAGGAGTTTATTTATTTTATACCTTTTGGAGGGAGGAAGAGTAGGAGGATTGGTTTATTTTTCTCATCTTGGCATGAGAACAACCAAATGGTATCCACTGCCCCATCTTTTCAGGGTGTGAAAGAAAGAAGAGAAAAAATATGAAAGAGAAGCAGCAGCTAAAAAATGGCACTCAGGTTTATGGATAAAGTACACTTGTGTCATTTGCTCTTTTATAGATTTGTTTGATTCCTGGACTGACTGGGAGAACAGAGATGGACAATGTCACATTCATTTAGTTCTGATGGGTCAGCAGTAAAGTGACATTTACCAGAATTCTCATCTTTGTGGCGCTATTGGTGCTCAGCATACACCACCCAGGATTCTCATACATTTCAGAACAAAGTTTGGGGAGGAAACACTATAAACATTGAAAGTGAAGAAGAAAAAAACAAGGGAGGGGACAAAGGGAGGAAAAAAATTGGAGGAGTTTGGGAGGAAAAAGCAGGATGTGATAGGAAGGGAAGAGAACATAGAACTAAACCCAACAAAACGTGCAAATTGAATTTTGTCACATTTGGAATCCCTTTGGCTAATGACTCTATTTTAAAAAGATACTGCTTATTTTGCAATTATTGTGGCTAGACACTTTTTTTTGTTTTTACTCCAGAAGTGATTTAGCATAAAATACTTTTATTTGCTTTTTAGTTGTTTTCTTTGAATATTTTGTTAAGTTTTATTTTACTTTTCTTAGGTGTCTCTATAGTTCACTATTGACTGAAATAAGCTGTTTCTTGTTAGCCATTGATATTGATAATATGAATCTAATAATGATCATCTTGGTTAATTTTTACCTGGTGCAACACCATTGACCTGAGTTGAATTATGTCAGCAATTAATTTGGCCCACTAGGTATAATGACATGATTGCTTCAGAAGATGATAGGAATAATCAGTAGGAAGATGTTAAGAATGGGGTGAAATATTTTCTTGTACTTTATAAATATTGATAGCTGATAGCTACCACCTAGGACAGGGATTAGTTATGTGGGTATCAGAATTGTTAGCTAAAGTACATTGTATTGAACCAGTTCCCCTCAAAATACATTCATCTCTTCCCATTAAATGTAATGGCAAAATACTCATTGACTTTAGTTAGAGCAGGATCATGTCTGTGCCCTGAACCCATGCATTTTCTACGCTCTCCTTCCTAAGGTTGGGGACCTTGCCACTGCATTATTCATCCCCCATTAGTATGTGCAGAATTTTTTTATGGTTGCATTTGGAATACCCATACCCATATCTGTTGTTTATACTTTAATATAAAATATGCCTAGCCCTACCTGAATGAATGCTCTTTTATTTTGAATTTTTTAAAGGGACACTGTCAGTTCTATGTTTTAAACTTATGAATTAAAAAAATCAGGTGTCTGGTAGTGTGCCTTTTGAATAATATGTCTTGAATTAAAAGAAAAATTCTTTAATAAATGAAGCTTTGCTACTCCCCTGATGATATTTATGAGGGTCTTTTTATCAAGGGAGAAACAAACTGAGATCCTGATTATATAAACAGCCTGACGTAGAGTGAAACTGCTTCTGCACAATAGTCAAATGGACAAAGTAAAAGTATTGAAAAGATTTAGCTTTTTTGTTTGGTGTTTTTGCTAATTCCTTTCAGTTACATTAATCTTAGGTATTATTATTCCCTGGGGTACTGTGGTAAAGTCAGGCCAAAGGGCTACCAAAGGGTATACCAGTATGTGGGCCCTAAAGGGTTAAAAGCCCTTGGCCCTGCAGCCAGAGGAGAGACTGCAGCAGGTCATTTGGAGACACCTGGACCCAGTGAAGGGCGACACCAGGTGTATTTAAACCCTGCTTTCCCCAGGGAGGGCGGGAAGAGGGAGGTGAGGGAACAAACCAGGAGGAAGCTGCCAGAAGGCCTGTGGCAGCTGGAGGAGAAGTTTCCTCTCCCAGACCAGGAGACAAAGCTCTTCTGCAGCCAGGGGAGATGGGGTAGCTGGGGGGCGCCCTGGCTCAGGAAGAGAAGTAAAGCATGAGACCTACCAGGGGGATGCTGGCAGTTTGCCACAGTAGATATAACATTTTGTAGGTATAAGAAAACTGAGGTTTCGAAGTTGATGGTGTTCCATTTAAGGATAAATTGTCTGAAGTGAATGTGCACATCCTGCTTCAAAGAAGCTCTGTGAATGGAAAGGGGGAGTAATATCCATGCATAAGTATTTAATCATGATTGAAAACTTTGATTTCTTTTTTAATGTGCAGCAGAAAATTACATTTCTACTGGAAGTCATATTATAGGCTTAAAAATAAAGGGCCTGATTCTGTTGGCCTTATTTAACAAAACTCTTGCTGTGATAAAGAGGAGTTATTCCTGTGTAAGATCTGCAGGATCAGGACCATTGTATTGTGTATGTCCTTTTCATTATACCAGTGAACACAATTTTGATTATCACTACAACCTTTAATAGGATATCATGGAAGAAAAAGATCTTCAGCGTAGTTATACTAGTTTAGACTTGTGGGTAGCCATTTACAAGTTATGTTTTTGTTTACTAACTTGCACAGGGAAGCTATCTGATATAAAGTATGGCAATGCTTTTAACTGACTTATTTTTTAGAATGGGAGGCAGAGGCACTCAAATAAATGATACTAGAGTAATAGGCTAAATCTCAAGCTTTTTCATAGTGTGGCCCACACATTTACAGAGAGCCTGTGAAGTGGATATCTCCGCTACCATTCAGAATTGCTTAGACCACTTATAAACATCTAAACTCCCTGTGGGGTAACTATAGCAATTATTTTTACAAGGTAAAATAATATTAGGGAAATACATGTATTCTACGCTGTCTTGAATTTGTTAAGGGTTTTGTTCTTTTTGAAAAAAGTGAATCCCACTATCTCCTTTTGCTACTAATCTATCTCCTCCTCTCAATTGTTGTTTCTCTCAGCTGGAAACAAGGAACACGAGCCAGCACCATGTGACCTGCCAGCTCTCCATAGACCACCAGGAAGTGCTGTATATATCACCAGTGACTGATGGTTCATAGTCAGGAAACCTCTGGAATAGATGTTATTGTGATCCTGTGGCTACAAACAGAAAAGGGCAACATTTTTCTTTTCTTAAGCAAAGAAAATATTCTAGGATTAAACTAATCAGGACTGAAACACTCAATAATATAGAAACATGGATAAGAGTCAGGAAAGCTTTTCCCCAACCCCACCACTAAAAATTAAAACAGAATCACCGTTCTATAGAATCAAAGGAAACCAATTGTAAGCTAGGACCATTTGATCCTGACGATGATCCCTGCTTGGTGCATCAGTATCACAAGCGATACTGTGAAAGGAAAATGTCTTCTCAACTCCTAAATGTCTAACTTGGTGATTAGTTTAATTCTGTGCCTGAGAACAAGACTCACATAGTTATTATTTGTGTTATTGTCATGCCTAGGCACTGCAGTCATGGACCAGGACCTCACTGTGCTCGGTGCTATATGAACACAAAACAAAAAGACAGTCCCTGCCCCATGAAGTTGCTATCTAGGTATAAAAAGAAGAGACAACAGATGTATGTAAACAGACTCCTATCCTGTACACTTACGACAACAGCACCCCTCTGCATTGCAGGTGTTCTTTCCCTGTAGTGCCCCCTTGTGTGTCCTGATTCTACAATGGTCTGCTGCTTTCATGTCTTAGCTCTCTGGCCAGGTCAACTCTCAATCCAGCCCCCCAGTTAACAGAAAACAAATTAATACTCAACTCATAAATAGCCACCTGGGCTTAAAGTCCATAATATAAATACTAGTCCTCCATGGAGATCCAAGGCCAGTGTTGTCAAGGTTAGACTCCTGACCAGGCGAGGTTACTTGTGTTAGGACACGGAGAGCCTTCCTTCCTTGTCCTGGCTTCACTCAGAACTGGCCTGGTCAGAAGGGTGCTCCAGGAAGGGGGTACCCTTTGACAGAGACCAATGGGGGAGCACAAGGAAACAGTGTTGGTCAGCATGATAGACTCTGGTCTCTGCATACCCGCAACCTCACTTTTGTCACTTAACACCAGATTTGAAGATTCAACCTCCAATTTTAATGCCAATTTTTGAGTGTGCAACTGGCCAAACCCACAATAAAGTTAACTCAATGTATAACTCAGGTGTTACTCCTGACCCAAGTCCCATCCACACCCAAAACTAACTCCCCTGCAGTCATGCTTTTAACTCAAGTTGGCTGTCCCATTAAGAGATACAGGCTAGAGCTCAAATAATCACTCTTTGTCTGCTTGTAACAGGCATGAACACAAACTTGAACCACTTGAATGCTGCTAGTTCCCTAGTACTTCCCCCAGGTGCCTAGGAAGGATAGACAGATTCTCCCACACTTCACTGGGGAAGAATTCATAGAGTGCCTCAGTTTATTCTTTATTACAATGCAAAGAATCATGGGATGTTTTCCCCAGAAATTTTTTCAGTGCTGCCGATGAGTGAGTGCAGTGCCAGAGTGGACACAGCAGCTGGAGTGTTATTTCAGTGTGGCCATTCTTATCTGAGTGTAGATAATTCAAGATAATGCTCCAGTGAAGACATACCAGTAGTCACATAAGGTATTCACAATGATTTAGGAATCATCACAAAATTTTGCCCATCTACAAGCACAGCCCAGTTCTAGGTCATTAATAAATCACCTGAAGTGCAAGAGACCCTGCATCAATTTCTGCGGTACCCCACTGGTGACTTCTGTCACTACAATCCATTGCCATCACACTATATTTTTGCTTATGCCTATTTAATCATTTCTGCATTCCACACAGAAATTGGCCATTCAAAGCCTTGTCTAGACAAGGCTTTAAAGATGTGATGTTAGCACACATTAACTATAACACATGCTAAACTGGTTGAGTCAAAGTCTCAGCTCCACCTTTTGCTTTACCACAACCAGCTAAGATAGGTTAAAGGCAGCGTTCCTTGCCTACGTTAGACTTTTAGACTGCATTAGCTCCACCACTTAGATTCTAGCTTAGACAAAGCCCTAGAAAGAAATACTTGGCAAAAGCTTTATAGAGGCAGCAACGGAGGCTAATAGTTTTACCCTGTTTCTATTTAAAAAAAAAAGTGGCCAGGCATATTTTTGTAATACTATGTATTTTTGTTTATTTAGAAGCCCGTCTATCATTTTGTCTTTTATAGTAGACTCCACAGTTCTCCCTAGGCCTGGCTGAAGTCCTACATGGAAATCTAGATTGTTTTGTTCTGGTTTGGTTTTTGCACTGATGTAGCTACACATCCCTAATGTAAACATGATGCATCAGAATAACCTGGCTAAACTGCACTGGTGCAACTCATTTTTTGCACCAGAGCAGTTAGTCTGCACTAAGGGTTCCTGCTGGTGCACCTCCATCAGCACAGCTACAGCAATGCAAATGCTATGACAATTCACACCAGCTGAGGATATCATGCCATTCTCCCCCAGATAGGCCCTAACATTTCATAATTCAAACTTTTTAAAAGATAGAGCTAATATGAGTCCCTTTCCAATTGTCTAGTAGATGCCTGAGCCCCAGCACATATTGGGTATAGATGCTAAATGGTTTGAAAGAGCTCCTTTTGTGTCCATCAGTTTATGTATGACTTGTGAACACAATGCTTGTGGCTTTATAAAATCATCTTCATCTCTTACCCTCTTGTACACTCAAAAGCATATATTTTGGATGTATCATCTCCTAATGTTAACGAGTACCTTTGAAAAACCTTAATTCTCATTAATCCTCAGCTATTCTCATGTCCTCTGTCAAGATCTCTGCTACTTCAATGTTCAGGAGTCCTACATCATGATATTTTAGCTACCGTGCCCTTTACGCATTTTTTTGTCTGAGGGATTCTTCTTGTATATGTCCTAGATAACTCACTGAAACTAGTCTTCATTTCATCCTTTCCCCTCTCTCCACTACTCTCCCACTTTTAATAAAGTCTTTTCTTTTTTGATCATATAATTTTCATCTTTCTGGCAAGCCAAGATAACTGGTTTGTGCTTCTATTTGCTTGCTTGAAAACTGGGATAAATCTGCTCTGCATGATAAGTAGAACCAAATTAAATACACTCCATCATGTCTTTACTCCCTTACTTTTAAAATATTGAACTGTACAGTAGTTCCAGTTAAACATTTTGAATGCATATTTTGAAAAATAAAAACCTTTGCTTTTGTAAAGCTTCCCATTAAAAAACTTCTTCTGTCTGCTTCTGCCCAGCAATCAGAGACCTAAATCATCAGAGGAGCACTGATGCTACCAAGAGGTTCCCAGGTATCCCAGATAAGGCCTGTAGGATCAGTTGTAGCCTTGTCCAGTAGCACCTTCCCTTGTATTGGAAGCCACAGAAACTGTGCAAGGAATTTCTCTTAATAGCTCAGTGAAATATGAACGCCATCTTTTAATAACCTATACTCTGATAAATGTAATTAACACTGGAATTATTCATATATTTGATTTCGTTAGGCAGGGGTACGGGCACACTCCTGCTTCATGAACATAATCCTTGCCAGCTCATTGTGATGCTCTGGCATGGGTTATATGAACATTATCAAGATATGCTATTCTGGAGGGTCCATTTTCAGGACTGACAAGAGATTTGCCACCTTTGTGCCTTCATGAGAGCAGGATGCAAATGCACGGAATGCTATGCTTCGTTCATCAGCAAAAGGTAGCCTTCCCTCCATAATGCACAAAACCTATTTGGAATCATAAAGCAGAACAGGACACCTGCATATGCATGGTTTTTGCTCACGCTGATTTTCCTGATGCAGGCATGAGAGGCTTCAAAAGCTGCTGCTTCCTCGTCCTTTGTCATTCCCCTGCCTACACATACCTGAATAATGAGTCAAGGAACATATTCCAGCTCTTCACATTATAAGAAGAGGAAAATTGGGTATAATTGCTTGAATATTGAGGGACTGAATATGCCCTCCTGCAGGAATGCTTGGCATAAATTTTCCATTGGGGCAGAGGAGGAAGGGTTTGCCCACCTACAAGCCGTACAGATCCCAGGACTCACCCATAAGGCCCACATATCCTGAGGGATGAGCAGGAGGACAGGCTCACCAGTGCACAGGTTTTATGCCTTTGCCTGACACTGCCCCCATCTCCAACAACTAGGAAGTATGATGCCATTAGAGTTATGCTGCTATGACTTCTGCAGCAGGTGGCAGACCCTGGGACGCCACCCTAAAGAGGCATCCCCACCACAGAAGCTGTATTACATTTTTGCCTTCTGAGCTCTAATGGATACAAAAAGAATGATGTCCGGCCCTGTCCCTCTTCCCTCAGCTTTCCACTGCCTGTTATCTCTCCCAGCACAGATCCATATAGCCATGGGAGAGGGAGGGGAAGTTGTGGGGAATGCTACTGAAAAGGCACTTGAGACCTTGAGGTGAAATCCATACACAGAGAGGTCCCCCTCTGTGCACAGATCTTGGGGGCACAATCAGTCCCTGAGTTATTCGTGCAGATCGTGTCTAACTACTGCTGCGTTCTCTAAACAAGTCAAATGCAGAACATGGCTTTGTATTCTATCAGTACTTAGGGATACGGGAAGCATGGTTCATCGTAAATTTAGTCCTCTTCTCATTGAGTCAAGACAGACAAATCCCGTGGTGCACTGTAAGAAAGAGATGGAAAAACTCAGGTGTGAAACCAAGAGGAAGACTACCACTGAGCCATACACATGGTTGTTTCTTTATAGAGTGTTGTAAATGTACATGGTTCTTTACAAATCATGACAAACATACAAAATTTTCAAAAATGCCTCATGTTTTGGGGATCTTCTGGGAGTCTACTGCAGTACCTGACCTTCTACAGATAGAAAAGGCCCACTTTCTAGATGCTGGGTGCTCAAAATTTTCAAAAAGTAGTGTCTCAAGATGGGTACCCAAAATGGAGGCATCCAAAATTATTAGTCATGTCTGAAGATCTTGGCCAACCTTGTCTAATTCTAATACAATACTGGGAACAAAAACAAAAGAAGACATGGAGAGGGTGACATCAAAAGGAATGAACAAATAATTGGCTTTGTTAGCTCAGATCAGATCATTGGTCCGTGAAGTCCAGTATGTTGCTTCCAGCGGTGGTCAATCCCCTATTCTGTAAAAGAAGGCCAAAATATTCCCCCCGCCCACATTAAAAATCCAACCCCCACCCCCATCTTATAATGCATCATGGAAAAATCCCAAAGAATGGGTCTTTTTTGCATTGTTCCTTGTTAATACATTGGCTAAACAAGAATGAGGTGGAACAAAAAGACATGCATTCCTGTTGATGAAGGAAAGCATATCTGTGTCTAATATACTGGCAATATTCTACAAGAATAGTTCATCCTTAGGAAAATATTATCCCTGCAACGCTGCCAAGTTCAGTGTCTGCATGAGTTATATCTGCTTTGTATGGGAAGTGCTGGGCTCGCAAGTGAAACCTGTTTGGAACAATTTTAATTTGTTCTTCTTGATTTCTCAGAAAACGTTTACATTCTTTCATTTGTGACTGTGAATTCATTGCTCCTTGGTGCACGTGCTAATGCTGGAGGAAGGCCATAGTGCCTGAGAGGAGTCAGTCTGGGGTTAACGTGCTAGCCTGGAGGTGGGAAACTGGGGTCCAATTCCCTGCTCCGCCACAGACTCCCTGAGTGACCTTGGGACCTATTATTTAGCCCAAGATTTATAGAACGTATTCAGGCAAGGCTCTGCTTGATGTTGCAATGCCTACCTAACTTAGGAGCCTAAGTTACATTTGTAAAAGTGACTTAGACATTTAGGACCAGTTTTTTAAAGAACTTTAAATGCTTAAAGATGCAGATTGTTGCCTAGTGGGATTTTCAAAAGTCCCTAGACTCCTAAATTAAGTGCCAGGGTGCTTTTGAAAATCCCACTAGACATCTGAACACCTTTAAAAATCTGGCTTTTAGAAACCTAAGTCCCTTTGACTTTAAATGAGAGTGAGGCCAGATCTGTTGTTGTTCATCCTTCGAGTTCGAAGATGACCATGACAACACTGATCGGTTTGGTTTCTGTGAGCATGTGAGTGGCTGAACAGGCCAATTTGAGCTTTGTACTGTCTGTGCCACGCTGAATAAGAGATGCCGCTATGGGATACTTGATTAACAGCAGACATGCTGCTGCTATGAGATTTACGCTTCTGGTGCTTCTGCTCTACCACAGTAGTTCTTCTCTGCATGTAGACTCTAGCTCCAGTATGGATGAGACTTTGTCAGGTAGAACGATCCTGAGCAAGATCTTCCCAAAACTCTGGGTCTAGATTGAAACACCTCCAGAATAACTTAAGGGAGTCTTTGAAATGTTTCTTCTGGCCTCCCCCAGAGCGCTTTCCCTCTTTGAGCTCACGATAGAAGATCTTCTTTGACAGTCGCTCATCTGACATTCTGATGACATAGCCTGCCCATCTCACCTGTGATTACATCAACAGAGTATGGATGCTTGGCATACCTGCCTGTATAAGAACCTCAATATCTGGAACCTTGGCTTGCCATGTTATCCTCATCAGTTTCCTCAGACAGCCCATGTGAAAGTGATTCAGCTTCATAACATGGCATCTGTGCGCTGTCCAGGTTTCGCATGCATGCATCAAAGCTGGCAACACGATGGCTTTGTAGTGCTTCAGTTTTGTTTGTTGACTAATGCCTCTGCGCTCCCATGCGTGTGCACATAGTCTGTCAAAGGCCGCACTTGTTTTGGCAATTCTGGCCTTGGTTTCATCATCGATGTGAACTGAACTTGACGGTGTACCGCTGAGGTAGGTGACCTCATCCACTGCCCGAAGGGTTTGGTCATTCACTGTGGTAGTAGGTTCTACATAAGGCTTCCCTGGTGCACGCTGGTACATCACTTCTGTTTTCCTGACGTTGGTTGTGAGACCAGAATTGTCGCAAGCTGAGGAGAAATAGTTCATACTCCGCTGCATGTCAGACTCAGATCTGGCAGTCAGGGAACAGTCATCAGCAAACAGAAGATCATGAACAGTCACTTCCTGTACCTTTGTCTTTGCCTGTAGTCTCCTCAGATTGAAAAGCTTGCTATCAGTCTGTTATCAGATGCCAATTCCGGTGTCAAGAAAGGGATCTGAAAGCATGGCAGAAAACATTGTACTGAAGAGGGTTGGGGCCAACACACAGCCCTGCTTGACTCCACTGGTGGCTGGGAATGGTTCAGATAACTTACTGTCATCTGTAACATGAGCAAGCATGCCATCATGGAATTGCCGAATCATTGAGATGAATTTCTGCAGGCAACCGAATTTTGCCAGGATCTTTGAAAGGCCCTTCCTTATCCAATGCTTTTGTCAGGTCAATGAAAGTCTGGTGGGAGTTTTGTTCCAGGCATTTCTCCTGAAGTTGACAAGCTGAAAACACCATGTTTATGGTCCCATGACCTTTCCTGAAGCCACACTGCCTCTCAGGCCAGAGCCCTTGTTCAATGTGTTGCACAAGACGATTCAGCAGAATTCTGGTGAGAATTTTGCCAGCTATTGACAACAAGGAGATGCCATGATAGATATTGCAGGATTGTCTGTTACTTTTCTGCTTCAACAAGTGAATGATGGATACATCCTTGTACCTCTGGGGCATAGTTCCTTGAGTCCACTTTGACTGGAAAAATTCAGTCAGTTTCAAAGCCATGTGCAAGCCTCCAACCTTATAGACCTTATAGGTCTTATAGGTGGTAGAGCATCTGCTCCAAGTGCTTTACCGTTTGATAGCAGGTCAATCACTTTCACAGTTTCAGTCAGCATTGGGGGATCAGCAAGAGATATATGTTGATGACAGTCTGGGACAGTCGATCAATTGCTTCCTCGCTAATAGATGATTGTTGATTGAGGATATTATTAAAGTGTTCTGTCCACCTTTGCAGTATCTTTTCTTTGTCAGTGAGCACTGTGGTGCCATCAACATTCAGAACTGGAGATGTTCGGATGACTGTGGCCTATAGATTGTTCTCAGAACATCATAGAAGTTCTTCATATCACGCCTGGCCTACACTAAAAACCTACATTGGTATCACTATCTCACTCAGGGGTGTGAAAAATCCACACGTCTGACTGATGCAGTTATACAAACTTAATCCCCTATGTCTCCTGTCAGTACAGCTACCGTTCTGGAAGAGGTGGATTAACTATGTTGACGGGAGAAGCTCTCCTGGTGGCTTAATAGTGTCTTCACTGAAGCACTCTGGGGTGCTGTTGCACTGCTGCAGTGTTTTAAGTGTAGACTTGCCCTTATGCTCCTGAGTGCCAGATTGTTAAAGGTTAGATGCTGAACAAAGGAATGCCCACGTACCTTTAAAAATCTAGGCCTTAGTCTCCCTAAGCCACTCTATGCCGTGAAATGGAAACAATAATACTTCCCTACCTCGCAGGGGTGTTGTGAGGAAAAATAAACTCATTAAAGATTGCGAGGTGCTCACATACTATGGTAATGAGGGTCATATAGTTATCCTAGCCTAGTTATGATATATATCCTTCCCCTCCCTCCCTCTTATCTTCTCTCCCCCCACAAATCTTCTCCTTTCGTTTCAACTTACCCACCCTTGCCACTCTGTTCTGGTGGAATATGTTTCTGTTCTTAGAGAAACACACACTGATGAGTACGGATATCTGAGTAAATGCTGTGGGAGAGGTACATATTGGTGTTTTTTCTAAGAAACTTCCACAAAAAGGAATCACACAGTCATTCATTAACAAGACCCAGTTGCTTTATATCACTATACAGAGTATAGATCACTACATAGAGGAGAGAGCTCTATTTGATTCTATAATATAGAGCAGAAGAACTGCCTCTACACAGTCAGATGTTGATTTTACTGCTGCCATTGCTGAGTTCCCTCCCGCCCAAAAGCTGCTGCTAATAAATTACAAACACATTTGCTCTCATTAATCATTCTTTGAAATGGCAGAGCAGTCCTTGTTGATTGAAAATAATTATTTAGCTTCTCAAAAGCATTAAACAGCCTGTTTAGATTTTCATTTATATCCCCGTTTTGATGGAGTGATGTGGGGGTACATACACAGCCTTTGTCTTAAAAGTAATGATAATAATTAAAGCTCTTTAACAAAGATTTACAGAAAGTCATAGTTCAAAGGGAGAAAGAAAAGGCTGACAAGGTGAGCAACAGAATAAAGTAGGACACAGAAGACAGCATAAGATTGTGTTGGGCAGGAAGCCTCCTACTGTAGCAAAGGAGAGATAAACACAAAGGAAAATGCAACATTCCCAACATAGCAGTGGACAGACTTGAAATTTCTGGCTAACATTAAAATCTGAGCAGTGTAATTAATCTGGAATTGAAAGAATACCACAGATGTTTAAAATTATTTTTTTTCTACTGACTCAGTATCCTGCACATTTACAAATTGTAGGCTGTGGATTAATAGCCCCTGAGGTTCATTGCCCAATGGGCCTTGCTCCAAGCTTTGTGTTTGCACTCAGTGAAGCTCTTTTGGAGTTAGACTCTTGCCTGAGATCAGGCTGTAAGAAGTTTTTAAAAATAAAATCTGCCTGGTCTCACATTATCCCACAGGCTCTGTGGGATTGGTTCACTCAAATGAAAACAAACAAACAAACAAAAAGAATAAAATCACTGGATGAATAGGAGAGGCTGCAGTGTCACTGCACAGAGGTTTTGTGGGATTCTGGCTTTGGGATAGGAGGGGCTGCAGCAACGTGAGGGTAAGTAATAATAGCTGACATTGGCCCAATTCTTTGGAATCAAAATGTTGACCCTGCCATAGCATCCAGTTGGGCAGTTTACTACAAATGCTAAAAGTGAGGCGATGTCAAATATAACCATTTTAATTGGACTTTTTATATGAGGAACACAACATGCTGGATACACCTTAATAGAACCTCACACACTTCTCTAGTCTTAGCACTTGGCTGGGACTCAGGAGAACCAGCTTCAATTAATGGATTCTGCCACAGACTTCTTGGGTGAGCTTGGACATGTCACTTAACTAGTCGCTGTGCCTCAGTTCCCCCTCTGTAAAATGGAGATAATAACACTTCATTTCTCCCACACTTTGTCTATTTAGATTGAAAGCTCTTTGGGCAGGGACCATCTCTCAGAGTATATAGTGCCTAGTGCAATGATTTCAGATGGCCCTCTAGGCACAGCTGTAATACAAATAACAACAATATAGGATGTGATGGGGCCCATTGTGCTAAGTTCTCTACAAACACAGACTTAAAGACAGCCTCTGTCCCAGAGAACATACTATCTAAATAAAAGTGGGTTTTGTGGCAGCTATCTACATAATTCTGATGCAAGTGTGAAAACTGTGCCTGTGCCAATGTTTGGAAGTAAAAGGCAGTTTCTTCTCCCGGAGGTAAATATTTGACTGTCTATATCGGTTCTCATCCAGTGTCTAACTGCTAGGTCCAGCTGAGGGTTATTCAATACAAATTTTAATGTAATCATGAATAAATGCTTTGCATGGTTATCATATATGTATAGTATATGCTTTTCCCAGTTTCCAGTGTCTACAGATTCCTACCTGCAGGATCCATTTTGAGTGTATTCTTAGCACTGGAGGTTTTGTTTTTCAGAGTTCATGTTGCCACTTTGAGATCTCCTTTCTGAGAACTCTTATGACCCAAACAGGGTCATGACCTTTCCTTTTCTTTCACCAGCATACTCACAAGTATTGCATTAGTACTACACCCCATTCATTTCTATTACACTAGGTACCTATTCTTAATCAAGCATTTCCTGTACATTACTTTTTTGTTTAAATGTATGCACATAAATGTGAAGAAATATATCAGACAATTACATTTTATATACTCCCCTTGCATAGACCCATTGATTGCTATGGGAGAAGGAGTCAAACTAAACCTATAACTAACTAAATCATGGGTCAGTGCCTCCTCTAAGTGAAATCAATGGCAAAATTCCCTTGACTTCACTAACAGCAGGATTGGGCTCAGATTAATTAACCTATGGAAAATATGTGTCTAACCTTTAAATATATCTACCATGTAAATAAGACAATAAAATGTATTCATAATCTCCACACTGCATCCTAATTCCTTTGGACTCCATTGTGAACTGCTTTATGCACCCATGCAGGGGAGCATGCCCCTTTGTGGGCTCCCCTTGTCTCAGCTTGTGCAGGGAAACAGCGCAGCTGCCATGGGACCATTTGTCCCTTTCCAGCACAAGTGGGTAGGGAGGGAGGAAGTGAGCAGAGGCAGGGAGTGGGAGGAGCCTTGACTCCACCACCCCCAGTGCGTTGGCCAGCAGAGCTGAGCCAGTGTGGATCGGGAGGGAATCAGTGTGAGGTACAGGGCTGGTGCAGCTTACTTTCTCCCTGGAAAAAGGGGGAATCAGGGTCCAAATTTCAATTTTCTGATCTACTGGTGTGATTCATGAGTAAGACAAGAATTTTGCATACTAGGTTGTATGCATATTTATACATTACTAAGATGATATGTCTCTTAGAATTAGAGGATGCCTGGTGAGTAGTTCAGCCTTGGGGCTATCTGGTCTACTAACTTATGAAGTTATGAACTACTTATGAAGAACCCTACAATAACAGTGCAGGAGCACACAGGATGGAGAAAAGAATGGTGGTAAAATAGCTTGTCTGTCTTCTGTACAACCTTCAGGATGATTTACTGAATGTCAAGTTGTATATATCTTTATGGATTTTATAGAGCAAAACACATTTGCAACTGCTAAAGGCATTGAGGAAGTGGGAGTATACAGCGAAGCAGTATTGACTCAATTAATGTGCTCTTTCATTATTAACTTGTATTACCATGTCTGTTTTATTATCAACTGAAATTTATTATTATTATTGTTATGTTTGTTTGGGCCTGGTCCTGTACTCACTGTTCAGGAAAAAACATGTAATAGCTGTTTTTCCTGAGTAGGGAGTTCAGATTTTTACCCTTTTGTCTGTTGGTTTTGTCTGCTTTTGTTCATGCAATTAATAATTTGCCACTATACTGATTGCAATTATTTTATATTGGAAAATAATAAACTGCAAATTAAAAAATCAAAAAGACTTCATTTTCAAGACTTCATTTTCAGGAGAGAGTGAAAAATCCTACGACGTCAATAGAAAGTATTTTGACAATGCTCTTTTATATTTAACATGAACCAAAAAAATTTTGTGGGTGAAATTAAAGTGCATTTAAACTGTTTTATTTTCAGCATATTGTCTGGTGCTAAGACAGAATGTAAAATCCAAAGATAACTTAAGTTCCTGTTCCCATTTAGATTTCATGGTTTGTTAGAAATCTCCTTGGTGATTAAACTAATGCTCTGTAAAAGAACGAAACAGTCCTGCAGAGCTCTTCTCCATACAGTGAATAACTTGCTCAGGTAAATACTATTGGAGTTTTACCAAGTTAAAATCCTAGGATTTTTTTAATGTAATATATTTCACCTGTGAAAATGGAGCAAAATTTTGTGTGCCTCTTAAGCTAAATTCCTTCTGTAATTAATAAAAAATATTTTAATACATTTCTCTTAGTGTCCTCTCTGACCAATTTAATAACTTGATTTTACTAAAAGAAAAAAACGCTTATCTTTCAAGGCTTGTGGTAACACTGGGATACAGCATGAAATTATAAAGAGAATCACGTAGTCCATAGTTCCTTGTTGGGGGAAGATAAATTCAGTCTGGGAACTTAACTTTTACTGTTTCAGGTGAAACACTTTATTATTATTTAATATTTATATTGCAGTAGCTGCTTACATTGCAGTATAGTCTAGGGGCCCTGATCAGGAGGATCAAGTCTCCAATTGGATAGGCACTGAACCTATCATTACATATAGAGATATGGTCCACTCCAATACATATAGACCCACTCTACTATAAGGAGGAGGGAAAAAGTATTTTCTTTAACCTCTGAAGATAGGACAAGAAGCAATGGGCTTAAATTGTAGCAAGGGCGGTTTAGGTTGGACATTAGGAAAAACTTTCTAACTGTCAGGGTAGTTAATCCAGAAAAGCTCATTTTAAGGCTGAATGCTTGAATATTTGCTAAATTTTAACAGTATAGTCACAATGGGGTGGTACCCCACTCATTTCCCACGCAGTAAACCCCTTGAGGGAATTAATGCTTGGTCCTTTAGAGAGCTAGTTGACTTGAGTTGGGGAACATTTTTGCCTAAATTCAGTAGACCTATGCCAGGCTGAGAAGACAGCCATGCTTTCTAGTAAACTATGTTGATGCTTTTTCCTCTGGGAATATTACAGAATGCACGGGACTCTGTCAGAAATATCTAACTTTTAAGAAGTTCCTTTCATGAAATTTGATCTTGAGGACTACAGGGCTGTTTGGGGGATGGACAATGGGGGAAAAAGACTGGTCTATATGGAAGAGGGAGGAGAGCCACAGAAATTCAGCAAATGAGGCTCTTCTTGGCCTCAATTAGAATCACCTGTTGCTTGCCTCGCTGTGCTTTATTTAATATCTTCCAGCTCAGTGGGAAGAGTTGTGGAGCACATAAGAAAACTGCTGTTCAGGGGATTGAGAAACCTCCTGATTCCAGGTTATTGGGTTGAGGTGTTTGCGCCTCAGTCCAACCACTTCCTGCTCACAGGAGAGCAAACAGTTCATGGAGGGAAGACAGCTGTAGGAGATACAGTTCTGAAGATTCTTTGTTGGCTGATCATCCTTCCAGGTTCTTCCAGTCACATTGGGGGTTCTGGTTCCCCAGAATGTGTACCATGGAAGAAAAGAGCTGATTCTTGGGACAGGATTTCACTCTTTGTTCTGCCTTGGTTAATCAGATAGGTGACCATTGCTGTTGTATTGTCTGTTCTAACAAAATGTCTTTTGAGGACTTCTTGAAGGTCAGAAGGGCTAGCTGGACTATCCACAGCTCCAAGATGTTGATGTGAAGCCTCTCTTCCCATGATAAGCATTGTTCCTGGTGCACATCTCCATTCCAGGAGACTGGCATTGGCTGATAGATTAAGTCAGGGCAAATCCTGAAGGAGGCACTCTTTCAGAGGATGACATTTTGACATCCCCTAGGTTAAGGAATTTGACTTCTAAGGCAATGAAGACTTAGGAGTTGAGGTTTTCTCTGATCGTCTGATGAGATGATGGTATAAGTTGATGAAGAACCCAAACATGAAAACGTGATCAGCTAAAACTAGCAGTATGCCCTAGATGGTATATGCCCAAGAATTTTGAATGAATTTAAAAATGAAGTAAAAAAAATGCAATCTCTTATTAAAATCAGCTACTATAGCAAAGAGTTGAAGGGTAGCAAATATAAAGCTATAGCAGTGATTGGGGGACTTACAGGTGAGTAAGCCTCACTTCTGCCCTTAGCAATTTGGTTGAAATAATAATTAAAAATTGAATTACAAAAGACCTAGATGATCATGCTACATTAGCGATACAATCAGCATAGCTTTTGCAAAGGAAAATTGTGCCTTGCTAACCTATTCAAATCTTCGAATGTATCTATAAAATAGTGGGCAAAAGGGAACCAGGTGGTATAATTTATTTGGACATATATACGCCTTTGACAAAGTCTCTCTCAAGAGGCTACTAAAGAAACTAAGTAGTTATGGTGTGAGAAATAAAGTATTGTCATGCAGAAACTGGGTAAGAGACACAAAACAATGAGTAGAAGAAAATGGTCAATTTTCATCATGGCAAAAGTTTAACTATTGGATGCTTCAAAGACTGGTGTGGGTACTATATTTATTAATAATCTGGAAAAGGGGATGAGCAGTGAGTTAGTCAAGACTGGAGAAGACCATGAGGAACTTCAGCAGGACTTAATCAGGCTTGGCATATGGCCAACAGGATGACAGATGAAATTCAGTGTTGCCAAAAACAAAGTAATACAAATTGGAAGAAGTCATTTGATCTTTGTACATTTTATTGGATTCTAAGTTAATTGTATATACTTAGGGAAAATACCGGGGCATCACTCTTCATAATGCAAGGAAGACCTCCGCTCAGTGTGTAATGGTGGTCAAAAAAACCCCCAAATGCTGGGAGGGCAGGCTTAGAACCAAGGAAGGCTTGCTGGATTCCATGCCAGTGGCCTGACCACTGGACCATGCTGTCGGTCTACCAAGATTATTTGATTTAAGGCTTTAAGTATCAGGAACCTTGAATCTGTTCTAGTTATAAGGATGGTGAGTGGTGAATAGAGCTAAAGGCTTGTACCTAGGGAGATTACAGTTTGAATACTTGCATTTTATACCATTAGTTGTCTAGCAACTCTACTTCAAGTGTGTCATTTTGTGCTTGGCTCCTTTGTTATACTGTTACCCTGAAGCTGGAAGGGAAAGAAATTCTAGAGCGGTTAGAACATAACACCTTTCAATCTCATTTCCTCTCTTTTACTTACAATTAAAATAATTCAAATTAATGGGCTTCTGAGGCATGCTGGGTGTTAAGTGCTTGAAGAAACAGCTGGGGAGCAATATACTCAATTCAATAAGAGGTGATATCGCAAACTCTTACATATCCAGGGTACCAGGTATTAATCTCTTGGTAACTGCTTTCACACTTGAACTGTCTGTCTCCTTTGTGAGATCCAGTAATCTTTGCTTTTTCTCCTTTTCTAGGACTAATTTTCCAAATCATTAATTTTCAGTGGCCAGGCTTCAATTAGCTTAATCAGGCATTGATTAGACTTCTCAACTCCCTGACATTTATTTTCCACCTTGCCTATATGGTTCCTTGACTCCATTACCCGATTGTTCACTTATTGCATACCAGGTTTATTATTCTCCATTAAGATTACCTGATGAGAGGTCTCTTTAGCCATCCAACTAGCCATTTCCATTAGCGATGCTGTCATTTCTCCGTGAGGGCCAGATTCTACCATCCTTACACTGAATAGTGTTTTCTTCTCAGTGCTGCCATTGGTAGTAGTAGACTGCTCACAGAGTTAGGTATGATTTACTATGACAAATGGTACCAGACTGACCCAAAGGGAAAAGTTCTTGATTTGGCGCACTCTTTGTAACCATTGCTTTAAAACTAGTGGATCTTAGAAAACTCACCGCATAAGCAGACTACTTATTTTTCATAAGACACAACATCCTTTCAATTTCCATTGTTATTTTCATCTGTTTTTCTCAGTTTCAAGACCTACACTAGTAAAATCTTCAACACAAACCTTCAGTGTAATACATTTTCATAAATAGTACTCCCACTTTCCAAGGGAAATTCATTAATTGATAGTTTCACAATTTGCTGTTTTTGCTGCCCTCATCTCTTGAAGACATCTAACTCCCTTCCTTTAGTCCTTTAAGGATTTCACAGGTATCAGATGTGCTACAATAGCTGAACCTTTGTTCTGAAGTGTAAACATTAATAATCATTTGATTTCTGCTTAATAATAGTTCCAAAAGTTCAGAGTTAGCAGAGATTAATGGTAAAAAACAGTTTCACTAAGTGATTTGCCTAACTGTATAGAGGACATGGTGTAATGTCCAGGAAAATGAATTCAAATCAGGACTCCTGGCTTCTGATTTTACCTCTGTGACTATGGGGCAGAAGAAAAGTAAAAACAAAACCAGACATCTGTGTTCTTCAGTTTTCCAATTTATAAAATGAGACTAAAATAGTGCTTTGATCTTTGAGCCCTTTGGTTAAGCTCCTCATATAAAAAAGTATTATTGGGATATACCTCTGGGTATTTCATTATATATTTGTAGCATCATCTATAATCCTATACCAGTACAGGTACATACTTATGCTTATTTATTTAAATTATAAAAGATCTTTCTATAGATTTGCATTTCCACCTCTTTCCCTCCAATTGTGACCATTAGCTTCAGCCCTTTACCTTCTCATTTTTTACTAGGCAAATTTAATCTTTTTATAGTTCTTTTTTAAGTCCTTTTTGACAGTTCTTTTCCTCCTTACAGACTATGGAGAATGGTGATTGCATTCAATTCACTATTGCTATTATTTCCACTTCCTTGGCCCTTATTCCTCTTTTTTAAAGAGTCAGTTGTAACTCAGCCATGGCTTTTTAGACAGTGGTGGGGAAGGTCTCACTGGGTTCCTTAAGTATACAAGGTGTCATCGTTACATTCCCACCACCACTGCCAAAACCAAAAAAGGTCTCTTACACAAATTTCTTTTTGTCTTCCTGGACTTTGGAGGAAATCAAGGCCTGCAGCAAAGCCGGGCAACTAAATGACCACAACTAGCCTGTAGAAAACTACTTGATTGACTACACTGCCTGATTGGTGGGAAGAGTCAGCAGACCAGCTCTTAAACATAGTAGTGGTTTGGTGGCTGCTCAGAACATTTGCCCATGGTTCTGATAGCATCTCTGGCTGCTTGTTCTCAGCCTTACTCCTCCCTTGTTCCAGTGTTGGACCCAGCCCTGCTCCTATCTTGGTTCACTCCAGGTAACCTAGCTCTGACTTTTGGCTCCAATTTCTGACTTCTGGCCCCAATCACTGGGCATGATCGCCCACATCCTGGTCTCGGACAGCTACTAACATCTATCTATCTAATGTCATCTGTTCCTCCCTTTTGACTCACTGCCCCTTCGGCAAATAATTATGACTGGGTCTAAAACTGTCTTTATCTAAATGCAATAGTCTCCCTGTGGAATTAAAAAGGCCTTTGAAAGTATCTGGCAGTTTATTTTCACTTATTATGTTCAGAATTTCAAGGGATATTAACACACAAATATCACAGCGGGGAAGCTCAGAGTCTCCTTTCAGTTTTGATCAGTATTGTTCATTGAGTTCTGAGTGTCCTGGAGCGACAACTTGTGTGTTGGATCTATGACCTTCCTGGGTAATGAAGGCCTACACAGATGCACTGGCATCCTTGTAGGTTGAGATGCTTAGGCCATGTCTACACAACAAATTTATGTCAGCACAAGTCACATTGGCATAAAGCTGCTGCAGTTAGTACATCGTTTGTATGTATGCTTACGTGGCTCCTTGTGTTGGTGGTGTGTGTCTTCACCAGAAGTGCCTGTGACGATGCACAGTGCAATGCACCACTGGTAGGAATCCCAGTGTGCAACCCACTACCGTCCAGCGCACTGTCCTTTGGGAAATTTTCGCAACACATGGTGGGAAAGAAATGACTCACACAGGGGTGAACAGGAGCAGGGGGTCAACTTCTCTGTGCAACTGTTTCCCTCCCATAACATTAGCTATATCCCATAATTTTCATGCCTTTTTTAAAAAATCCCACAAAATGGTGGGCCCTTCTTGCTGACTACCATCTCTGTCAGAAGCATGGCGCCTGCACCGTCTTCAAAATTGTCATGAGCATTGCAAGCACAGGGTGCATGATCCTGCACTATTTGCAGAGCTGCAAGAAGAACTGCATCAGTGGGTAACATGACGATTTCTGGGGGATATAGCAAGGACCAATTCCAGGTTGTGGTGGTGTTCCCAGAGCAGTTGCAGGTGGTGGAGCGCCACTTCTGGGCCTGAGAAACGAGCACTGACTGGTGGGATCACATTGTAGTGAACTCTTGGGATGATAAGAAGTGGCTGCTGAACTTTTGGATGCACAAGGCAACATTCCTGGATCTGTGTGCCAAGCTTGTCGCAGCCCTCCAGCACAGGGACACCAAAACAAGAGCTGCACTGCCAGCAGAGAAGTGAGTGGAAATCACCCTGTGAAATTGCCAGACAGTTGGGAATCAATGTGGAGTCAGGAAATCCACTGTGGAGACCAATCTCATGCCAGTGCGCAGGGCCATTAATTGCCTTCTGCTACGCCAGACTATGACTCTGAGCACTGTGTAGGCCGTAGTGGGTGGGTTTGCAGCAGTGGGGTTCCCAAACTGCAGTGGGGTGATAAATGGGACACATATCCGTATTTTGGCAGCTGAGCACCTTGTCACAGACTGCATCAACACAATGGCTACTTTTCTATGGTAATGCAAGCAGTAGTGGATCACCGGAGCCACTTCACGGACATCAGTGTCGGCTGATCATGGAGCTCACATCTTTAGAACATGGGACTATTCAGAAAGCTGCAAACACGGACTTTCGTTCATGACCAGTGGATTACCATGGGTACTGTTGAAATGGTGACCCAGTCTACACATTGCTCCCCTCGCTTATGGAACCGTATGCCCATCACCTCGACAGCACCAAGGAACGATTCAACTACCAGCTCAGCAGGTGCAGAATTACAGTGGAATGTGCTTTTGGTTGATTGAAGGGCTACTGGCATTGTTTACAAACCAGACTGGATCTCAGTGAGAAAAGCATCCCACCGGTTATAGCTGCCTGCTGTATCCTGCGTAATAGCTGCGAAGCAAAGGGGGAAAGTTTTCCCCTGGGATGGAAGGCAGAGGTGGAGCAGCTGTCTCCTGAATTTGAACAGCCAAATCCAAGGATTATTAGAAGAGCTGATTGTGGAGCCATGGCTCTGGGAGGCTGTAATGGCTCACTTGTTAACAGTGAGCCACAGTAATGAGTTTTGCTGTACTGTGCTTTAGCTAGCCCTGTGCTTTTGTGGTCTTTTAGGAATCATGTGGTGATTGCTGTACATGTAAGAATATAACGCTGTCCATACATTTATTAATTTTGTTTGTGGCTTCTCCTGTGAATTGTGTCACACTGTCAGTAACAACTAATTGGAGGCTTTCGGACTTGCTAAGCATTAGGTAGCAGATGTTGCAAACTAATAAAGATGAATTATGTTTCAAATAATAGAAATAATAATAATTTTGTAGTAGAATTCACTACAAAAAAAGAAAAGGAAAAATAAAAGAAACAGTCAAATTTTAGAATGTTTTAAAATGTAATAAATTAAGAGAACAAAACTTATGAAGGGGAAATAAACATTCATGTCCATTTCAGTTACACCTACACCATCCATGGCTTTCACAGATCAGCATGTGTGAAGCTGTGATTGTCTTTAAGCTCTCCCTGGGTTCCTGATGCCACATGGCATATTGAGGGGTGTATAGGAAGGTCCCAGTATTAAGTTTTCAAAGGGCTGCAGAGAAAGGCAAGTCCAGGATTTTTTAGCCTGAAGGTACACCAGAGTCTGCAGCATCTGTTTGCTGTCTGAGCAGCCCCATTATGTGCTGTGTGTCTCCCTCTCCTTTTCCTGCGACTTTCTCCTCTTCACTCTTTCTTTCTCCAGGCCATCTGCAATATTCAGCCTCCAGGCCTTGTGCTCATGGTCCAAAGCAGCACTGGCTTGCAGGGTCTTACGGAGCATGTCATCTCAAGTCGTCTTCTTTCTCCTTCTTGTTTGGCTCAGACATTCCGAGGGTGTGGAGGGGGAGAACCTCAAGGCCAGAAGGGCAGCAGCTGCAGATAAAACACACAGATAAACCACTGTCAATACGGAAAGCAAAACTTAAGATGCAGAGTTCACTCCCCAAGCTCCCCTAAAGTTTTAAGCACTGCCATCTCACTTCGCTTGGGATTGCTTGTGCACAGCACCCGTCACAGCATCAGTTGTGGGGCGTGTGGTGGGGATAGGGAAATGAGGAGGAAATTGCTCAGTTGCATGATTCTAGTAGTATAGGGCAATGGCCCTCAGTACTGGCCCTTTATTTCCACAGCCAGTGATGGTTCTAGCTGATATCCCACTACTGAGGGTAACAAAAGCGAAGACAGCACAGCTGCTGATGGGGTCCCCAAGCTGCCCATAACTGTATGCTGCAGGTCTGCTATCTTCTAGCTCTGTCAGTCAAATTAGCTGTTTTCCTCTCTTTTAATTCCTCCATCTGATGGAACATTTGCTGCAGGTATGGCAGGGTGGGGCTGGTTGGACCCCAAATAATCCCTTTACTCCTTGTTGCCCAGTGTAGGGTTGGTACACCCTGTCATGGGGGGCCATCCTTGTCATGGAAAATTTATGCACATAATTACCTGAGGTTCCTTCCCCTTCATCAACCTTGCCTGTGCGCAACTAATGGGACTGGCTGAACTTTGGTGGAATCAAAACCAGGTCCTCCTGGCTTCCTGTGCAGCTGTCAATGCCAGTCATCTCTCCTCCATCCTCTTTCTCCTCTTCCTCGTGCATCTCCTCCTCCTTACTGCTCACGGCTGAGGCCTGTGACTCGGGCTCTTGGGAGGTATCAACAGTGTTGCGAGTGGTGGCGGTGGCGGGGTCTCCACCGAATATGGTGTGCAACTTGTAAAAGCATCAGGTTTTAGGCTTGGCACTGGCTTGATTGCTGGCCTCCCTGGCATGCCTGCTGCAGCTCTTTGGCTTTCATGTGGCAATGCTGGTGGTCCCTCTCATATCCCTTCCCCTGCATCCCCCAAGCAGTCTGCTAGTCAATATCCATGTTTCTGTGGCTGGTTCAAAGCTTTGCCCAGGCTCAGGAGATCCAATCTCTCTTGGCTCCTCCAGGCTGGAGTGCTTCTGGAGCTGTAGCTGGCATGGTCAGCTGGCAGTTGCACTCAACAATGTAGAGCTGCTAGGTGTCCTTACAAAGCTTTTTCCAATGAGGAAAAGGAGTTTCAAAAATTCACGGGGCTTTAAAATGGGGGATGAGGTCTACATGACCACCGGGTTGTGGAGTTCACAATGGTGACCAGAGTGGTCAGTGTGGGGGCATTGTGGGACAGCTGTTGGAAGACTATTAGGGTCAACATAGGCAATGCAGTGTCCACCAATGTGCTGCTTCGACTTCTATACACTGACCTTGGCTCAGTGCATCTTAGGGAGGTAGTGTTACTATGCTGGTATAATGGGCCACTTGCATTGGTGGGAGACAAATTTACATTTAGACACATGCACAACTAGGTCAACGCAAGGCAGCTTACGTTGACATATCTCTGTAGTGCAGACCAGGCCTTAGACTGCTAATAGCTCTGTATGCATGGATGCTGGGGAAAGGTGCTAGTAATCCTTAAGGAAACCATTGTGAGGTTTACTTTGCTTAGGAATCTACAGGGAGCAATAACTGGAGCCCATTTGAAAACCGAAGCTAGGGTGGCAGCTTGATTATTGAACGAAATTTCTCACAGAGAGTAGGCTACACTGCAGAGATGACAGCTCAGAGCTTCTGGGTGAAACTCATGTTATTGGTTTTAATGAGACCTGCTCAGAAAACAGACCACATTTCAGGTGGTATTTCATTTCATTTCATTTCATTTCAATTTTTGTACTCTAGCGCCCATCTGAAAAATTCTTAGATACATGAGTAACTTTGCACATAGGAGGAATCCCACTGAAGTCAATAGCACAACTTGCATGTGTGAGAGTGTACGAGATTGGAGCCTTAGCGTGCATTGACAGCACCATACATACTTGCAGATAAATTAGATGCTTAGTTTTGCTCAAGATTTGCAGGCTCATTCTATATGTGGACTGTTTTAAAGATACAGTTATGATAGATCTGGTATGGTAACTCATAGACTCATAGACTCATAGGTCAGAAGGGACCAATATGATCATCTAGTCTGACCTCCCGCACAAGGCAGGCCACAAAACCCTACCCATACACATTTATAACAACCCCGAACCCATGACTGAGTTATTGAAATCCTCAAAAATGAGATTTGAAGACCTCAAGCTGCAGGGAATCCACCAGCAAGCGACCCATGCCCCATGCTGCAGAGGAAGGCGAAAAACCTCCATGGCCCCTGCCAATCCGCCCCGGAGGAAAATTCCTTCCTGACCCCAAATATGGCGATCAGCTAAACCCCGAGCATGTGGGCAAGACTCACCAGCCAGCACCCAAAAAAGATTTCTCTGCAGTAACTCAGTTCCCATCCCATCCAGCATTCCCACAGACCATTGAGCAGACTTATCTGCCGATAATCCAAAATCATTTGCTCAAATTAAACTATCCCATCATAACATCCCCTCCATATACTTATCAAGCTTAGTCTTAAAGCCAGATAAGTCATTTGCCCCCACTACTTCCCTCGGAAGGCTATTCCAGAACTTCACTCCCCTAATGGTTAGAAACCTTCGTCTAATTTCTAGTCTAAATTTCCTAATATCCAATTTGTACCCATTCGTCCTCGTGCCTATATTAGTACTAAACTTAAACAATTCCTCTCCCTCCCTAACGTTAATCCCCCTGATATATTTATATAGAGCAAGCATATCCCCCCGGAGCCTTCTTTTGGCCAGGCTAAACAAGCCAACTACAGGTGACTCATTAAAATGAGCGTGCTGCGTGCCAAAAAGGTGCCATCTAGTATGATGACGATGATAAAGAAAGCTGCAGCTACCACCATATGGAGGATGCTTTGCATGAAGACATCAGTGTAGACAGAATATTAATAACAGTCTTCACCATTTGTTTGATAACTCTGATTCTGAATGGCAGATGTTGGGTTTCTGATTTGCTCTTATCAGTGTACCTCTTACTACTGTGCCATTAATAAAACATTGTGAAGCGTTGACCTGAGCTTTGTATTTTTGTTGTTTTGGCCTGCAAATTAAACTGCCTTATAACTAGGAACTCATTTTTTTTACTTTCAGATGCACCTACACAGCTGAACTTCTACTGAAGTTAAAGGGCTAGGCCTGACATGCCTAGGCCTGAAGTAGCTGTTCAGAGGAGTAGTGGGGAGTAACCTACCATGCTGCAAGGCTGCCTAGGCCTCAGCTCTGAGTCCCCTGCAGAGTTAAGACTCTGCCCTGCTTCTGCACCCCACTATGGGGTGATTAGGGGCAGGGAGCAGGTGGAATCATGGCTCTGTCACCACTTATGCTCTAGCAACTGGAACTGGCTGGGCATGAGGATAGAAATGAGCTGTACCCTTATCAAAACTGCCAGAAAAATTATTCTTCTCCCCCTGCCCAAGAGAAGAGCAGGGGAGGGACTGTTACATAATCGCAGTTCCTTCTCAGTGCTCCTCCCATCGAGGCACAGATACATGCTGAGCCTAAAGACTCAGCCTAGCCCCAAAGGAGTTGAACATATGGGTTTAAGTGCAGAATTTGATCTTTAAATATTCCGTTGTTTCAAAACACACAAAATTTGACTCAAAACAAAACCCTGGACACACTTTCTCCATCGCCACCTCCCTACACTTTATGTAGTAGTTTGAATTCAAACTTTATTGCTCAGGTCCATGTCTCTCTAAAATAAGAGCCGTACAATTTTCATTTTCATATATAATGGCTCACATTTTGCCTCTCTTTGAAAAATGATAAATTTTAGGCTTATAAAAACGAGCATTAATGCTGTGAATTAGAAATTACTGCATACCTCATTAACTGCTTCAACTTATGTGATAATTAGAAATGAGAAGACATATTTTTCTTACTAAAAATGAGAATGGATATGATACATTTTGCCAGGACCTGAGTGGAAAAAATAATTTATTGCACTAAGATGATGTACAATAGAATTATATATAATATAATATGTATATATATAGAGAAAGAATATGTTATGGTGTGGTATAATGGTTTTTCAGCATGAGTTGAGATAACTATATTACTACTGACTGAATTATTGCAGGTCATCCCAGATATGTCTCAGTATAACTTCTCTGCCACATCGCACCACCTTGCATTTTGAATGTGCTACCTGTGTTATGCTAGTAGAAAAACTATTTTAGAAATGAGTTTGAGAGCTTGAAAACTATATCAGGGTAATTTCTTTTTTCTCTCTGCCTGTAAACCCAAATGCATTAGTTTACCATGAGTCTATCTGTACAGGTCTCAGAGATACCCATGAAAACCTCTGAAAATTACCTAAAAGCATCAGGAGTTTGATATGTCAGGAAATGGAGAGCTCCCATTTCTGATGGCAGACCTCCCCGTTTTATACCATGCAGGGCAGCAATTTAAATAGCACGTTTTAAATACGTGACATTTTTAAGAATATAAAATCTGTCACTCGTTCAGTATTTGCCCATCTTGGTTGTTAGGTAGGTGCAATTTTGGGAGAAGAAGAATGATTTTTTTTTTAACTGCTACCTTTTTGAAGCTTCTTATGGCCCTGGAATGTCAGAATAAGTTCCAGAGCACTGGATTAGAGGGCCAAGAGAAAAGGTGAGCAGAGGTTAAAGGTGCATGATAATTTATTACATTATACAACTATCAGCCATTATGCCACTCCATGTGTTCAAGATGGGTGTATATGAAAAATACTACATGTGGGGTGAGAAGGAAGAAACGTTTTTCCGGCAGATTGACTTAAAAAAACCTGGTTGCTGTTAGATACTACTCAGTTATTCAATGTTCAAATAACTCTGAAGGAGATGGGGTGGAAGGATGTATTAGTGGGCAGACAATGCAGTCAAAGGGGAGTGATGAATACACATATCATATGACTCTCCAGTTTACCAGTTGCCTCTCCAGTTCATGACATGTGTAAGCAGGGTCGGATGAGCTCTCTCCTGACATCTAGTGATGAGCTGGGAAAAAAAAGCTTTCGGGAACCGGCCTTGTTTGCATAGACATGCCTACTCTGCCCAGGTACACAGCATGATGGAGTGTGGTGCCCAAATGATCATTTTTGGCTGGTATTGGATTGCAAGTCACTTTGGTCTTGGCTGCCGGGATGGTAGAAAGTTGTTGTCCTTATTGTGTAAGCGGAGGAAGCAGAACTGTGCTTGGCATGCCTTGACTAAGGGTGGTCCGCCTCAACTGAACTGCACTTGCTAAGCAGAGGGTAGGGGTGCCAAAGGCCAGTGGAGAAAGAGTGGGTGGGGACAGGTACTTGTACCTGGCAGTGTGGGTGCTTCCTAAAGAATCCTAGACACTCTTCGACCCTTTTCCTCCTACTGTTTAATGACTCAGGAGGGCGTCCTGTTTTGTTATGGATTACTAAAGTGGAAACCACTGACAACCAGGTCTAGGTGCTAAGCCTGAGACCTGCTGGGGGGCTGTGCCTCCAGTGGCAGAGACTGCTCAGCCTGCCCTAGTAGTAAGCCCTCCCCCACTAACCGTTGAAATCACTGAGAGCTGTGTTAAGTGGTGGACCCTCAAGACACTGCAGGGATGGCAGTAGAAGCATGCAGTGGCCAATGGTCCAGTGGCGCAGAAGCAGAGTGAATGACAACGCAGTGGCCAGCGATGGAATAAACGACGGAGCGGTGGTGGCAGCACCAGAGAGTGAACGGCGCAGTTATCTTTTCTATGCTCAGACACAATGTTTGTGAGAGGGGAAGTATTCCCTCTTAGAGGTGCTCAGGAGTGCTGTGTAATTTTCCTAGATTATTGGGTGGGGGCTCGAGCCAATTCGGTGTTGTATTGTTAAAAGGAACCCTAGATATTGAACTTGGCCCTTGTTGCTGCCATCTTCACCAGGCAGAAGGATTACACATGTATATTACCACTATCTTTGAATCCCTGTATTTGCTTTCTATCTCCTACTGCATCATATTAAACTTCTCAACTTCACCTATAGGGTCCTGCTTAATTAAATTTCCACCTATATTTCCTCCTATTGCCCTTCTCATTCCCTGCAATATCTCCTTTGTCTCCTCCTGCATCCAACTTCATGCCTTCTACCATGCTGCCCTTACAGCTAAAACAAACTTCCTGCCCCAAATTGCCTCCTCTCTCCAAACAATCCCTTGTCCCTTCACCTATCTATAGTCTTCTCCCCCGACCCATCTTCTGTTTGCCTTACTTTATATAGATGGAAAGCTCTTTGGGGCAGCATATGTACCTTTATTTTTATGGTGCTCAATAAATTCATTTCCATAATAATAATGTATATAATAGAGATAGATCGGAACCGGAATCCAAACACCCTTTTGGATGGGTTTTGGATGTGTCCAAACACCCTTTTGGACAATTTTGGATAGACAATGTTCAGACTCCAGCTCCAAAACCCAATTCCAAATTTTTCAGCTGGCACCTTACTTCTTTATAATGGACTGAAAAAACCCAGAATCCAGCCCACCCTGGAACTTGGGGTGTTCAAAATACAGATCTGGATTCAAATTTTGTATTTTAATCTTATCTCATTCTCTAGTATATTCCCTTAGATATGTCCATTTTAAGAAATCCATAAGGGTTTATAGGTTTATAGTGTGAAGCAGAGAAAAATAGACGAGGACCCTTAGGAATTCAGTAGGGATGTAAGGAACTACTACCTAGCATCCTTTCCTCTTCCATAGGAAGAGCTTGAGGCAATTCTTCTTTCCCATTAAATTTTTTTTCAGCACTAGCAACATGGCTCCAGAAATAGTGATAAATACAAACAAGAACCCCTTTATTGAGTTTACCTGCACCACCCAAATCTTTGGGGGCAGGATAAATGGCATGCAGATATCAAACTCTCCCTTGTTTTGACCTTTCGGTTCTGTTTGAAACAGAGAGGGGGCATAACTTCATTTAATTCCTCTTTCCCCCCAATTAATCTTTGGAGGTTTGGATAAGACAGGGCATGCACCTAAACAACCCCTTGTTTAGCAAAACCCAAAGCCCAGTTTTCTTCCATCAAACAAACAACATTATATTTTGAACCTGGTTGTTAGTACTACTAGAAACTACAGCTTTTTGTTTAACTAAAATTGCTCTTTGAATGTTTATTTTTCCTTTCAAATTGTTTCCTTAATAACTAAGACTAGTAAATTTGAACATTCCCTCTTTTTACAAGAAATACTAGGTGTAACAAGATATCCAGCTTAAAAACATTAATCATATTAAAACTAATTAAAAACTGAAATTTCTGTGCATTCCAAACACTGGGTGGAAAAAAAAAGTTCTTTCCTGAGTGCAAGCAAATGCTTGACACATGGACTAAGTCAAATTCCAAAACATAGCAAAACAGTGCCTGCATATTTGGCAGGAATTACAACCAGTTCAGGTCAGTGTCTGTTTCAGCAGAAAGATGAGGCTCTGCTTGTTACAGGGGCTAGGAAAATAATTCAGAGAAAACATGAGGAACAACATGTGACATTTTGTAACTGCATCAGGACAGCTACCCAAGGAACAATATTTTGCAGTCACTCTAAAAACACTTCTTCCTATGCAGCCCAGTCTGAACAAATTTTTTTGATGGGGAATAGGGGTAGGGGTGAGGAAGAGGTCATGCCTTTCAAGCTGTTACCATATGAATGAATGAGACTTTTTCGAATGGTATGATTTTTTAAAAATATCTCACAGCAACACACACATCAGAATCTTCCACAGCAAAAAAACAACATACAAACAGTACTTAACCAGTTAATCCAAAATGAGGAAGTCCCCCATTCCAATGAAGTAAAAGTCAGGCTGGGTTTGGGGTGAAGGGAAAGGTAATGCTGCATAAGCTTTTTAAGAATCCAATTCTGCAATGTCCAGTGCATTGGGGGACTGCTTGGCCTGTGGGAATCCCCACTGATTTCCACACAAACATAACAGTTCAAGCACATATTACTCACTGCAGGATCTGGGCCTAACTAAATCTAGCCTCTCCCTTCAGATTGTGGCAAGTCCTCTTTAGTTCCAGGAACTATTGTTATTTAGATTCCACACTCTATATTTTCAATCACTGAAGGGTCAGATTCTGCCCCTGGATATGGACCCATTGACACCACTGGGAGATACATGGATATCTGAGTGCAAAATTGGCCCCTAATTAATTTAGGAAACAAAACAGCATTTTAAGTCTCTCCCATGACAGCTTTTTAAGTTGCATTGTTTGGGTCATTGTCTTTATTTTTTATTTTTTACATTTATTAGCAATCTACTTATGTTAAACTGTTTTGTTGCTGAGGAACTGATATTTCTTCAGAGATACGATTGTTATTGTAACACTTATTGGTGATAAAGTTCAGACTAAAAATTAAGCAGCTGCAATGTTGCAGCACAAATTAGTTTAATGTAAGCAGTCAGGAGCAGCTGTTTGGCTTGGGACTCGAATTTAGCAGTGGGGGAAGGGTTCTGTGATGCTGACAGTGTTTTTTTTTCTCTCTACATAAACATTTTTGGCTGTTGCAGCTTTTGTGCTGATCATGTGACAGTGTCCCTAGGCAGATAATTTATTTCTGTAGCTTTCATGAGCAATCATTAACCTTCAGACACTGAGCTTGCTTTCTGCTTTGTGGCATTTGTTATTTTATTTATTTATTTATTTATTTTTGGGTCTTTTACCTAGTTTAATTCACAGAGCGTCAGGAGAAAATTACAACCTATTTATAATAGACTGTAATGGATAATACTTATGTTTCTATTAAAACAGACCTTTGCTTACAAGACCACTCTTATGGCTCAGCTTGTGTCCATGGATCAGTATAATTATTTTCCATAATGTAAGTACAGCTGTCATCATGATACTCCGGTAGCGTCTTATTTGAAATGCAAGGTCTTGTGGAGTCCAGATTTGAGACCACCCTTTTGAATCGCCTTTCATTCCCCACCGGAACAGTGAGACCTGGGCAGTTTTTGGAGATACAACGGGGTTGGTCTTGGAGGAGCGGGCATCAGTTTCCCTATTTTGACAATTCCCATTCCCCTACAGTGGCTGATCTATTGAACTGGTACTGACATCAATTTCAGAAAACGTGGCCGCAAGAAAGGTGAGGATCACAACAGTGATTTGCACACATACAAGCTTAGCTGAAGATCTCAAAGCTTTTTGCAGAGATGGATTCAATCTCACAACACTCCCATAGGCTGGGAAATTGCTGTATTCTTAGGCCCATTTTACAGCAAGGTACAAAAATATGTTAAATGACTTGGCCAAGATCAGAGAATAAATCAGTTTTAGACCAGGAACGGAATCCGTTTGTCCTGTGTTTTGGCCACCACAAGGAAGATGTTCAGAGACTGAAAAAACTGTGTTCAAACAAAAGAAATAAAAAAGTAGGCAACACAAATCTGCTAAGAAGCTGGATGAAAAAAATGGCAAGAGCTAAAAAACAAGATCACTGTTCAGCAGCTTCTAATGCAATCTTTATTCATTTCTGAATATGTCTCTTGCTATTGTTCCTGATCTATTCATGCTAGCCTAACTCTTGTTGCTAGCTGGAAATTCACTATTTTACACTCTTGAGGTCATCTTTAGATGTCAGCAAGTTGAATATTTTACCCGAACATGCTTTCAGGTTGGTGAGCTCTGTCTATGTCATTATGATTCTTGCATTACATCTCAGTCTCATTTGGAGGGCTCTTATGCTAGACGCTGTACTGACATCCAGTAGTAGACAAAAAACTTACAATCCTAATAGACAAGACAGACAAAGGACGGAGGGGATACAGGCCCAGACAGATGAAGTGACTTGTTTGACTTGTCAGACAGAGGCAAAAAAACTTGTTCAACAACACACAAGTGGTCAGTGGAAGAGCTGAAAATAGACCATTGGTCTGCAGACTGGTGTTTCCGTGCCCTATCCTGTGGACCAAATTGCTTCTCAGCACTCTCTGTGTTCTCTGTATATCTTGCTGATTATTTGTTTATGCATTAAGAGGCAGGTAATCTGAATAAGGCCAAGTTTATGAAAGCCCAGTGAAGACATAGTTATTCTTAGATAGGACGGTGATGGTTGCCATATAACCTCATTAAAGAGAAAGATGAATAGTCAGATGTTGCTATCAACACCAGAATGAATCTTTCTTCCTTCGTTAATTGAAAAAACTCAATAATTTGTGTTTCTTCGATCCCAGCATTCCATTTGGAAGGATGAAGACAGGGCTGGCTCATCAAACTGTTGTCTGAAACCTCCCTCTTTCAATATGTTTTATGCAAATGGAAACATGGCACATAGCACACGTGGAGTGGAAGCAGGAAAGGAAAAAGGAAAAGCCTGGGACACGCCATCTGAAATGGTTACATCCCTGACAAGAGGTGGAGGCTGTGACTATGGGAACCTTTAGAGTGTCAACGGTGTGCTCGATGTGGTATATACATCGAAGATGACATGGGGTAACATTTTCAACAGTATCTAAATGACTTAGGACAGGAGTCTTCGGGTAGGTCGACATTGCACTTGGACACCTGAAGCTGGCCTGAGCTCTAGGACCCTGAAAGGTGGGTCTTGCATCCTGAGCTGAGAAGCCTACACAGTAATGTAACAGCCCCGTAGCCCAAGGCCTGTGAGCCCGAGTCAGCTGGCATGGGCCATCGGCAGGTTTTTATTTGCTGTGTAGACCTACCTTAAGTTCTGGGGATTTTTAATGAGACTTAGATTCCTAAGTCACTTTTGAAAATGGCATTTAGGCTCCTAAGTCACTTCAGTGCATTGGAAATTTTAGCTGTGGCCTCTGCCCCCTGCCTCAAGTGGTGCATTTACAATAAAGTGAGTCATGTGGCTTCCTTGTGCTTACCACTTTGAACCAGACATTTCAGAGCTACACTAAAAAGAAGCCTGTGATAGTCAGGGTGTGACCTTGCCCCTTTTCCTAATACAATTCGTTTAAAAGAAAAATCACACTTTATTTTTTACATGTTTTAAAGGGTTCAGAAAGCAGTGGGGGGAAGCAGGGAGCTGGCTTTGAGAGGTCATTTCTGTGGCCCTGTCGTCACTAGGTTTTTGCCTGAAAAGAATTCCCAACACTGCCATCCTCAGTGCCTCTCCACTGGTGGTAGCCACAGTTGGTGATCTAATGCAGACGCTGCATCGTGTCGAATTACTCTGAGCTTGTTTAGCCAAAATGGAGGTCAAGACACCACCCGCCATCTAGAGCCTTGTTCATAACAGGATATCTGTGTAACCCTTCTGTCAATCTGAGTCGGCAGCAAAAAGGGCCGGGTTCCTTTCAACAGTACAATGCAAAACTGGCTCGAGCCCCCATCCAGTAACCGGGGACAATCACACACCACCCCTTGGGTGCCTCTAGAGACAATACTTCCCTCTCGCAACCACAGACACTGAATGTAGAAAAGAGACTTTTAATAAAAAGGGGAAGAGTAACCCGGCATTAACTTGGGAAAATGCCGCAAGCAGGATTCACACGCGTAAAACCATGAACAAAACACCCACCCCGGAGTACGTGGGGCAGTTTCTTTTTGCTTCAGGTTCTTAAGTTGGACAACAAGAAATTTCTTTAATGTGCCCCTCCCTTCACAGCATCCCACTCACAGGTGTTATCCTGAGTCAGGGCCGACCCAGATTCTACAGTTTCAGCTGCAGAGTTCACCTCCTGCCCTGGCTGGAGGGAGGGGGGAAGAGGCACCTTGCTTGCTCCATCATCTGGCTGCCCTCCTGGCCGCTCATTGTTCCGCAGACCACCGTGCGAGCCGATCTGCCGCACAGCATCATCATCTGCTACTACCTGCTCCTCCACTATGACCTCTGCAGGTTGGTCTCTTGACAGTCCACCCGGCTCTCAGTGATTTCAGCCCTTAGTGGGAGAACCTCAGCGCTGGAGCAGGCAGGAGTAATATCCCACCGTAGAGGAGGTCAGCTCTAGCGAGCACTTCACAAAACAAAGGACTCCTAAATGGTATCTTATTTAGCTCTACCTTTGAAGAGTGGGAAGTTAAACCATGCCTGGGGTTTTTAGGCAGCATCCACATTTCCAAGCTGGAATGCCTGTCCCCGCCCCCATTCCACTTTCACAGGGCTCTGGCATCTGAAGCCTTGGCTTAGCCGATTTGGTTCAGATGATAGGGTCTCTTCAGTCAGAACAGGCTAAGCATGGTTCTGCTGCCCTTTGCTCATACAATAAGGGGGACAACATTTCGTTACCCTTGCATTGAATGCTAAAGTGATTTGTAACCCAACACCGGGCAAAGGGATCATTTGGGCAAAGCAGTCCTGTCATGCTGAGCACCTAAGCAGGGTGGATGTGCTCATCCAAATACCAGCTTGGCAGGGGAGAGTCCCTTCAGCCCCTGCTTACATCTGCTGTTGCTACCCCTGTGGGAGCTGCAGCACTGTTAGCAATGATGGGAAATTCTTCAGAAGAACGGCTAGTTTAGATGCAGCTAGGAGATAAATACATGCTGACAATAAATTAAAGTCACCTAAACTGCCACTTCGAACACAATCAAAATATGAAATGAGACTGTCAGCATCTGACCTGCTGGAATGCTTCATTTGCTGGGTTTAAGGGAATATTGTTTCACATGGCGAATTTCTTGTTATTGCTGTCTAAAATCCATCCCCTTTTAGGAAGCATGAGCAGGAGTAACAGCCTGTGTACATAGAGCCAACACATTAGATAAATCTATTTATGCTGTTTCTCATGTTGGCAGCATTATACCAAGGTTGGTTTCCATTTCCTTTAGAACCCCTATGATTCAGGGTTTAATTGACAACTCAGAAGTTTGCTGGAGTGAAATTAAGACTTGCAAGCTCATATCAGTGTTCTTAGTGTGCATTACCTTTCAAAAACATTAGTGTTTAATAGGAAGCAAATGTTAGAAATGCAAGCAATTCAGAGTTCAGGCTGCACTTTCACAAGCCACAGCATCCACTCAAAAGGTCACCACAACCTTAACTTTGTCTCAGTAGAGCTGCAACAGGGTAAGATTCTCAGACTGATTTAGAAAGTAGTTCATAATGTTATGTGTACAGTTTGGCTTAAGGAAGTTTGTGTTCAGCTGGGATGTCATTAAGCCAGAGCAGTCAGTTCAGAGATGGTAAAATTGATCTGACTTATGGACTTTGTCTCCAGCTCTTGTTCCTGAGTGTATGGCCTGGAAAATTATCGGAAACTGTTTCCCAGGGTAATTTGTTTTTAATAATTTCTAAAATAGTCTAATTAGGGGCTAACATGCTAACTAAGGTTTGTGTGTGAGTGGAGGGAGGAAGATAAGACTTTCCCAACAGCCGTCAAAGGCTTCTGGGGTTCTAATGACCCTAAGGCCTGTGAGGGTGGGAGACTTTCAAAAGATCCCAAAGGGTGACTGGGGTTTTTCCCTCCTGCTGGCCTCAGGAGACCATTGTAGTAGAGGAATGCGCTCCTAACAACACTCCGTAAAGCTCCCTGCTCTCCCCATCCCTTCTCCTGAAGATCTCCTAAGGTCTGCAGGAGCAGGACTTTCTTCTTATGGACAGTGAGAATTGTGCAGGAACGAGGGAGTCTGTGACCAGCATAATTACAGATTCTTGTTCACCTGGCTTCATGAACAACATCTGTGAAGTGAAGAACTGCCTTCTCTGATCGCCTGCAAGTGGTCTGTAGCACGTCTGACAAACCACAGATGGTCACTGGGACCCACAAGTCACAGCAATATTACTATTAGGATTTAAAGTAATGTCACATTAAATGTAAGCAAATAACTTTTATTTGGGTACAGTAGATCCTGGCTAAGGGAGTCCAGTAAAAGAGGTGATGAGAGCCATTCTTTCTGGTTCCTTGTTCCAAAGTGGCAGAAACATTCGCAGCTTTTTGGAATTCTGGTGAATACCCTGATTTTTAGGATGTCAACACAAGAACTCCTTGTTCAATTCATTTCAAATAAGGTAAAAGATTTCTGCCTCAGCCAGTAGGTCTCACTGGCCAACTATGAGGCTGATGAGATTTCTTTGCATTTTGGAAAGGGAAGTGTGTGTACGTGTGATTGCGTGAGTGAGTGCGAGAGAGAGAAAGAGAGAGAGAAATACTTTTGTGGATCAGTCCTGGTGGATTAGGGGTGGTTCTGTGCAGTGATGAAGGACTCCTGGACCTAGTCTCTTACTTGCTGGACTAGCAAGGCCTGGAAATGCAGCAGATCACTCACTCCCTGGGGAACGGAGTCCCTGGTGTCAACAGCAATGCTTGCTGACCATTATGGCTCACTGGGAGTTTAGGGCACTCAGCACTAGACAAGAGACAGAACCTCCTTAGGTGCTGGCCCAAGACCATGGAATGAACTCCCATAGGCATTAAGGTCCAGCACTAATCTAATCACCTTCCACTCTTTGGCCTTGCCTATAGTATCTCCAAACCAAATCACTCTACTGCACACACATGTTCTCCTGAGGAGAGGAAGAGAGAATAAACATGTGACAGATGTGTACTGTGTGCTTAATGCACTACTGGAAGAGCTCACATACTACAGAAAGGAATGTAGTAATAGGACTGGTATAGAATGGAGTAGACCTGGCCCTAACAGGTTGAGTATTGATGGGTTTCTTTCTCTTTCTTTCTTCCTTTTTCTTTTTACCTACTTCAGAAAAACAAAGAGGAAATGAAACCACAAGAACATTTAAAGCAACTAATTTGAAGAGCCTAACATACACACAACTTAGGAAATTCACAGATGGAATGTACCTTTCTTCACTAAATAGACTGCAAGTACGGTGCCAGCAGCACAGAGCTGCTCCTCATAAGGCCCCTGGGCTGGGACCCGGAGGAGTGGGCGGGCCCGGGTCCCTATCCCCCTCCCTGGGGAGACAGAGTAACTGGTGATGCCCTGGCCCACTACGAGAGGCAAAAGTGCGAGACCCACTAGGGAGAAGCTGGCCGTTTGCCACAAGACACACTGGGCTTCATCTCTTACAACTGTATACCTATGATTTAATGTAGAGTCACACACTTCTTTGCTTTAACAACTGAGTTTTACAGCAAAAAATGAAGCTCACCACGTTTATTCCATTCATTTTCTTCACTGCTACACAACAGGGCATCCTGCTGACTAGTTCCAAAGGGCTCTAATGGTCTTGAACTATCATTCCAGAATGTGTATTAAGTAGCGAAGGCTTAGCAAATGGAACCTATTTTCACTAGACAAAGGGACATGCATAGGGTAGCAAATGTTTATTTTGTAAATTATAAAGGGTTTCACTTAGTTCATCCCTTTGCTCTTGCAATGCATTAAAAAAAAACAAAAAACAGGAGAATTTGAACTTATTCAACAGGAAACAAGGACTAAGTACATATTTTTGACAAAATTATTTTGTTCAGAAAATTAATAATACAAATAGATACCAAGCCCCAGAAAGCAGACTCATTGGCCCTGGGTGCCTAAAGTTGGATTTTTATTTTGAGTACTTAACCGTGGAATTAAGCGCTGAGCTATGGATTTAGGGTGCCTAACCTTAGGAACCTGGGAACACTTGGCAAAGGTTCTTTTTCCAACTGATGATGAGTGCAGATATGCTTGAAAAGGGACATACTATAGAAAATGACGGGTTGTAAGCTTGAAAGGAGAAGGCATGCTTAGCCAAGTGTCTTTTCCGGTGTTCTGTGTTCCAAATTAAAAGCTACGTCTCTCTACTAAACAGCTGTAAACATTTTTACTATTCAAGATTTCATTAGCTCAATTTAAGGTTAATCCTAAACTCCTGAAACTTATTTGTTCTTTAATGCACTGATGATTTGGTTTCTCTTTCTCCTATCTTGGGTGTAAGTGCTAGATGAAAGATAACTGTGAATTTCCTTTTGTGGTATTTTTCTACTGTTTGTGGCAAAAAGTGCATGAAAAATTGTAAAGGCTTTTCAACAAAGTCCTCAACTTATGTGGGCATAAAGGTTTAAGTTGTCAGAGTCCCTAAGGATGTGTGAAACCATAGAGGAGTGGAAGAACAATAATAATTAATGTCATTCCAAGAACTTATGCCCTTCACTGTAATATCTAGATGTACATAACAAAGTTTAATAAAGCCAGGATGGTTTAGTGACCCTCCACAGAACTGACCTTGAAGGTGGGGTGTCAACCAAATAGCTAAATGAAAGGAAGTCCTGGAATCTGCAATCATGATGAAATTCATAGTGAGGGACAATAGGGCATAAATGGGATTAAAGTTGTACGTATGCCTGTGCAACCTTCTGCATAGAGACAATTTTTACTCTCAGTTAATAATTTGGACAAAAATGTGATTTGCATCTCGTCCTGTAAGAGGAAGAAGAAAATGTTACCGCTTAAATGTGAACTACGGTACAATCTGCCTAGCAGCTCCAGAACGGGAGATTAGAAATTGGGGGTTGGTGAGTGAGGAGGCAGCTAGGGATCTGAATTCTTTTTTAAATTCCCTAATGGATTTAGGAAGCAGACAGCCCTGTATGTGCAAAAATCTAGCATTTGGCATATGTATGTGGGGGGGAATAAAGCTTTCATTTTCTCCCCAGAATTTAAGTATCAGATGAATTTTTTTGCTCAGTGTCTAGGGATAAAGGACGTATCATGACAGGCCCTTTAGAGACGATGAATCAAATGCGGTCTTCTCAGTATACATCCAATGACTTCAATGAAGGTGGGATTTAGCCCAATATCTCACTCCAGTAGGAAAGAAATGCTTATTGGCGTGTGAGATAAAATGATTAAACAGAATGTAATATGAACTATATGAAATGGTCCAGCAGGATATAACCAGGAGAAATGGGATGAAACTGAATGAAGAAAAGAATATGCTGATCCCCAGAAAAAAGTTCCTAGCCATGAAAGCTCTTAGGCCAGGGAATAGTGTCCCAAGGGAAGTGATGGAACCCTCACTGTTCGAGTAATTTAAAGCTGAACAAAACAGTCGAGCGTACTAGAGGGAAAAACCCTTAATTAATAAGACGACAGAAAAAAATTACCTAATAGGTCTTTTTCCATCTCTGACAATCATGGTTAAACTAAGTTGGGCAATAAAATGATAAATTCCTAGTCTTTCACATCAATTTCTGAGCACTTTTTGTTCCATAATAACAGCATCACTTTCCCTCCCTCGCTTCCTTCCAGAAACTTTGTATTTTATTTGTATTTTTAAAAAAGGGGTTATTTGTTGTATTACCTGTGGAACAGAGGCGCTACTTGCCCGAGCTGAAAGGATGTGTTTCTATGTGAGCAGGGTATAGATGATATTTCACTTTTGCTGGCTCCTCTTGATTTACTGGGCCGTGGTCAGATGCCCTTGTTTTGGTGGCATCATATAAACATTCCATATAATGTGCTCCCTTTGTAGTGAAAAGGTGCAAAAAATAAAAAGGGACCAAGAGCATCAAGAATTTCCCATAAAACGGAGCTGCATAAGTCTATATGTATCATGATATTCAGTCACGAGAAAAAAGTGTTTGCAGTTGCAGACGGCGGGTCACGGCTGAATATTGTCACTGAAGAGATGTAAGAAAGAGACACAAGACACAAGTATTCAGTGTGATAGTGCTGTCTTACAGGCAGCTTAGCCATCCCCTGGAGATCTCCCTATGTAATAGGAGAATTCATGGGTGGCATAGAGCTGCTCCCACATCATCCCTCCCCTGATGATTGGGATAGGAGTTCTGGGGCTGGGGCAAAAGGAGGCATCACTGGGTATTGCTACGCTCCAGCAATCCTAAGCTCCCTGGGGGGAGATGTCAGCTGGTAATATTTAGAACAACCTGAATCCGTCTCTAATTTATTAGGAGGGCTAGATTGGCACCTCAGAAGCCCAGGACCAAGGAGTGTAAGGCTATGTTTGTACCTTGCCCCTTCCTGATTTGCACTCCCCAGTCAGACCCCAGGATCAGGGCCACTGTATTAGGAATTAGGCTAAGTATTATTATAGTTACTGTATGGCAGCAAGGAGCCGTGAGAATATTGAAATACCTAGCAAATGTATTTAATGCTTAGTGGTTACTACAAACAGATGATATATTAAAGACTGGATGACATGATTTGTATTAATCCCCACAACACAATTTTGTAGTAAATATTTGAGGCTCTTTACATTCTTTCAGCAACTCTTTCATTAGAAAAGAGAGCCTATCACCCAGTCTGACACTAAGGTGTCAGTGAGTGCACAGGGCATCCATGTTATAATGAAAGTATAATAAAGGATTTTCATTATATGGATGACAAGTACATATGATAAGTAAATATGATAAATTTCCACTTTTATTTGTCAAAGGAGTAGGAAGAGATTAGAAATGAATGGTGAAATTCTACTCTCCCTTGCACCCTGGGAACTCCAGCTTAAGTTTCTTGGTTTCCACAGGTAATACCAGAATGGAATTTGGCCCATGATGTGGAGCCTATTCTGTTCTGCAATAGGAAATGGTGTGATTGTACCAGTAGCAATGCAAAATGGTACAACAGTGGCAGTAATAACACTGAGCCTTTTGGGGGGCCAGATCCTCTGCTACATTACTTCAGATTTATGCCAGTGTAAATGCCATTGATTTCAATTGTTTCACACCAGCGTAAAACGCAAGCAAGGCAGCAATGAGTCAGGCCATATATCTTCAAAGAGCTGTGCAAACAATTACCAATTCATCTTCACAGCACCGCTGTGAGCCGTGTGCTGTACTATTGCTCCTGGTTTACTTATGGGCAAATCAGACAGAGGTAAAATGCAAGGGATTCAGGTTGTCTTATTAAAATAATATAAGAAAGTTAAGCTAATTGTAATGAAGCCAATTCTACAAAAACTGCCCCTAGATTATTTTTTGAGTGCAACATGACCATTATGATGTGAGGATAAAATAGAGAGAGATGTGGTGCTAATGTATACGTTAGTGATTTACTGAGATGGCTGTTCACCCAAGAGTTAATCCAGGAATATCCAAACCACTGTAATTATCCCTGCACAAAGGCTCTCTATTATTTGCCTGCTAAATAACAAAGCCTTCTCATTATCTGACACTGACATAACTTTAGCAGTAATGGTAGGTAGAGTGAATGAGCATTCCTTATTTGTGGGGGGTGGGGCATAAAAACAAACTGTGGAATAAAAACACCCAAGCAGAGTACTAATGCAATGACTGGAAGATTTCCCTGCATGGAAAACAATATTATTGCTAACATACTGAAATGCTGAATCACAAACAACAAAAGTTTTAGGAGCAATATGAAAAACATAAACAAAGAAATCCTATCTCACAGAGGAGAGAAAATGTAGACGTACTGGCCACAAGAATGTATCTATATTCAAATGGGAAAGGATCCAAAAATTGCAGTAGCTCTCTAATCTGCCACACGAGCAAGGATTTTCAGTATGGTCTGCATTCCTCATAAGGCTTTGCTTTGGCACTCTTATGCAAAGGGTGAGGCATTGTATCTATTGCATTCATAATGCTTTCAAAGATATGGATGCTTCTAGGGTTTGACCTATTTTACCACTCATGCATTATACACTGGGTAAGGCTATGTGCATAAGGCATAGTCATTAGTGCTTAAAATGTATCATTCTACTGCTAACCTTTTTTGTTTAAACTTGAACATTAAAAAATATCTATATCTGTTTTTCTGCTCAGGAATTTATGTATATATACTGATGTCTCTTTCTAATGCCCTCCTTGGGAGCCTGGCATTTTGAGTATAAGCAAGAGGTTTGGTCTTCTCAGGGACTTCTCTCCTTGTGTTTGGTATTTAACCTCAGAAAGAGAATGATATTTTTATGGTAGTAATGTACTTGCCAACATAAATGGGGCCAAATTCTGTATTTGAATTTGTGTGCAAGAAGCTTGAGAGAAGTGGCATGTGCATATCTGAAGACAGATTTTCTCTCATCGAGCTAGTTTATGGGTTCCAGCTGATATTAACCAAGACCAAGGGTTTTTTAACTAGAGGGAAACATTTCATGTCAAGAGCGCCAGTGCAGCAGCAATGAAAGGGTCTGACTGGGCACGCTGTTCTCATGTGTAAGCTGTAGTAGGCATTGCAAAGCACACCTTACTGTTCCTTTTGGAAGTAGCAATAAGGTGTACTCCAGAGCTCATTCCCCTCTAGACACCCTGGGTCATCCTGCCCTATTTTGGTAAATTAGCTCAGTAACCAAGATCTGCAAGTCTGACATTGATTTCCCCACCCCTTTGCATGGAGCAAGAGAGGAAGGGCATGATTTTGTCCTATGCTGTTCTACATATAGGATAAACAGCCCTCCTTTGACTGTCTGAGAACTGTGCACTTAGGGTTACTTCCTCAGGCCTAGTTAAGCAGGGGCAAAGGATGCATTAACACTTTACACCTGCTCATTTGGTATCTGCATCAGCCTGATTGATTTTGAGCCTAATCAAGTCTGTCTGGAAGGCACTGCAGAGAGGCTCAGTGCTTAGCTTTGCTGTGGGGACCCATGAAGTTTCTCAGGGGTAAGGTAGCTGATGCAAATGAGCTCCCTCTTTCCAAAGATCTTGCTCTTTGCTGACCACGGCCTCCTTCTAGCTCCAAAAGCTGTAGTATGCGCTATAGAGCAGTTGCAGGGGGAAAAGAGAACAAGATCAGAACTGGTTTCTTAAATCTGTCCTCAACCCCCAGATGAAAAATCCCTGTGGGAAGGGTGTTGAGGGATGTAGATATGCCCTTTACCTGCTCTTTCCTACTGGGAATTTTCTTCACTTCCATCTTATCTGCTCCTCCTTTCTGGAACTGCCAGCTGATGGTAAACTCTGGGCTGCCTGGTCCCTTTAAAATCCTCTCATGTTGCACCACAGATGACTGTCCTGTCACCACCTCAGGCCCAGGGCAGTCCTCTATATGCACAGGACTTCTCCAATATCATCCCTTTGGAGTGAATTTGCAGATTACCCCGGGCAGAATAATGGAATCTTGCAGTCATGGTCCACAGTCAACACTGTAAATCCCCCTTCGGGATTATAGCTCTGCTTCTTGACTGAGGCCCCTGAGGGAGCCATGGAGCTCCGGCTGGCTCTGTGCTCTGAAGTTCCCCAGGAACTAAATTTGGCCTCTACTGACAAGCAGAGTGAGACCATCACTGTCACTCTGGCCTGCCACAAATGGGAGTGAAGTGAAATGGGATGCTAAGGTCAATGGGCCAGTGATAATGGTTACCAAAAAAAAAAAAAAAATCATCAGTGGAAAGTATGACAGAAGAAACAGACTTGACTGGAAATGAATAAATAAAAAGAAAACCAGTGGAATGTTTAGGTCTTTTACTTTTAATCTTTAATAGGGAGTTTTTAATTTAAAAAAAAAAGGATAAAAAGGACTTCAATAAAACTCATCCAGGTGTTACCTGATTCTTGAAGCCCTAAACAAGAACTGAACATTTCAACAACCTTACAAGGAATTAGTGATACGCAGTTCTGGTGCTCTGTTTAAAAATAAAGCTGTTGGGTAAATGAACAATACCTCTGCAGAAATTTATTTCAGCTGAAAAGTGAAATCCCAGCAGAGAGAGATCTCGGAGAAGCTGCAGGAAATCTGCATTATAATACTACATTTCCCTTTCCAGGGAGGGACTAACAGGATGGCACACTACGAGGAAAAAACCCTTCACCTCTGTGCTTAGGCTTTATGCTATACAATGGGCCTGATCCTACCACTCTTATGCTGAATTATCTACAGGTGCTCCCACTGAAATGAATGGGAGTATTTGCTAAATAGCATCAGCAAGAGTGACAGAATCAGCTCTCAGATAGATAACCCTCATGATAATGTAGAGGCTTTGGCTTAGTGGAGAGATCTGTTTGCTCTGAAGCAGAGTCCTTAACATGAATCACTTTTTTGGTGTCCAAATTCTGGACTGGTACACTACTGTGTCAAGAGCATTGGGTCTAGACCTGCACTCTTTATTAGTACAATGGGAGTAAGTGACTGAAGTCCCTGGGAGATGTGGCTGAATTAGCACTGAGTAAACGCTGTGTAAGCACTTCAGGATTTGATCCAATAGGAGTTTTGTGTGAGGCAGTCCTGCAGGCTCAGAGAACTCAAGTGGTAGAAAAAGGAAAATACTTAAAGTGAGTTTCTGTATTGTTATTTTAATAATACCAGGAAAGTAGTGGCTCGAGTGAAACGTTTAATTACCAATGGATAATTATTGGGCTGGATGTGCAACGGGGAGGTCGCAGCTCTCTTTTCTTGGAACTAGCCACAGGAAATAGGAGGTAATTAAACAGGCGAGAAGCATGGGTCTGATTCTGACCTCACTCCTGCCAGTTTGACACTTCTGTAAATCTGTTGTCTTCAGTGGAATTACTCCTGAGATGCATTGGTTTAGTGAGATCAGAATCAGGCCACATATGGCCAGGAATGTTATTTTAGGTCATTTATAGGGTGTTTTAAATTTGTAAAGGAGAAAGAGACGAGGGATCAAGACTTGAAGTAGGTTTTCCAAATATAATTTGGGAAAGGGATTCTACTTTGGGTGCATGTCACTGGAAGGTCTCTCTTCTCCCCAATCACCATTTAGGTACCCAGGAGAAAGATTGGTTAAGCAATTGCTGAGGAGGAGATTTGTGCTCCAGTATAGTATATCCCTAGCAAATATCTGGGCCTAGGTTCTAATTCCAGCTCTGACACCAACTTCCTGTGTCACTTAGAGCCTTTGTGCCTGAAGTTATTCCATCTGTAAAATGGATATAATTCTATCCACTGCCCTCCTGTGAGTGGTATGGACCCTAACTAAGTAATGTTAGTATAATAGTGTAAAGGTCAAGGTCAGTGAAGAGAAGAGGTAGGAAGAGAATTCTGTGCCTCCTAGCTCCCAACTCACTCTTGTAGGCCATTGGGACTTATTATTAGGAAAGCAGGAGAAGCACCTTCCCAGATTACTTACATTCTCATGCAGTTTTATGGACTGCATGTACATAGAGCATTGATGAAGAACAATATTGTCTTATTTAATCTTCAATAGCTTTCTGGATAAATATGAGGCTGTTGATACACCTTGGAGTATGCAGGTGTGCTACCCTTGCAATAAATTCACTTTATTTCTAAAATAATGACTTAAAGAGTAATTTCCAGGGGCTCTGTGGAGGAGCTGCAGAAGGCCCATAGCACAACTGAACTGTTCCTTTTCTGCTCCCTGGAGCAGGAGATGTAGAAGACTGTGCAGATGAATTTACCAGCTTTTTATGAATCCTGGATCTAAACTCCTACAACAGCACCCTCGACATGCCAGCATAGGGGTTATGGGTGGGCCAGACTCAGGAACAGATCTGTTAGGCCCAGTCTCCACATGTGGTAGGAATACAATAGGATAAAGGTGCTACCAAATTCATAGGCTGTCATAGGAGCTGAGGGCAATCTGTGTAGATGATCTCTGCCCAGGATACCATCCTTCTTCATCCTATATGAGCAAGGTCTCCTGGTCAGGCAAATATTTAAAATTAGAAAACCCTAAACCAGACAATTGCAAGATATTTCCTCTATATGTGATTTGTGAGTAGTGATGAGTGCAAAAGGACACAAAGGCTGACCATGACCTTGACTCCTGGGAAGCAGATGACATGTAGTGAGGGTAGCTCATAGTCCCTTCTAGATCTTTGGTATTTATACATGAGTCAGTTAGATTGCCAGCTTTTTTCCTACATTTCAGCAGTGGCTCTATAATACTTGTGAAATATAGTCCAGTCAGAAGCACTGTCAAGTGAAATGTTTGTCTTACACACACATCACGTGCAAGGCATAACTGGTATAAGATAACCTGCTAAATAAATCAAAGTGGGAATTTCAGCTCAAATTAAAGTTAATTCTGGAAAGAGCAATGATTGGGTCTAAATTGGTTCTATTAAATTCATGAGACTCTGTACACTTTTATTCATGTTATCTTCCATTCTTACCTGAAAGCAGTTTAAAAATTTTTTTCTAAACACTAGCAGAGAAATCTGTGAAATACTATCAAAGAAATGGCAAAGGTCACTTCTGTTGCCAGCCTTTTTTGAGTTTAATTTTTGTCTTTTTTCCCCTTCCTTATTGCAGTTGATGTGTGTACAACTGCTAAGCTTAAATGGCAGAAAGTATGAGTGGGTATCGTCTCTTATGCAGCTGTGCTGAGCTGGTATTTTCATGAATGATATTAAACTCACATTTAGCATGAAAATTCAAAAAGTCCACAAACAGGAGCATGAAGCAGTTCTTTTCTTCCTTTTTTCTTTTTTTACACTTAATACTTTTTAAAATTAACATCTATTTCTGGTTAGCTAGATACATTTGTTATCATTAAATACTGCAGCACTGGTTCTGCACAGATACTTCAAAAGACAGACCATGAAACACTTGCAGTGTACATTTTCTTAAATAAGGTAGATTTTGCTCTTTGTATGGGATTTTGCTGGTACAACTTAAGTTCAAATTCCAAACTTGCTTGCTTAACTCTTGCAATAAATGAGAATTGACAAGAAGATTTTAAAAAACAAAAGCTAATGTTTTCAAATGTGGGTACCTTAATGCCAGGCAAACTTAGGCACCTGGATAAATGGCATGATTTTTCAGAGGCAGTGCACATTTGCAGTTCCATTTGATTTCACATGGAGTTGTGGTTCTCAGCAACTCTGAAATTCAGGTCACTTACATAAGTGTCTAACTGTAGGTTGTCAGTTTGAAATTTTTTGTCGAACCCTTTTTTAGCAAAGTGTCTTAAAATCAGACTAACTTTTCTTGTTCAGTGCCCTGCCTCAGTAAAACACAAACACATGGCTAACATTACATACATACTTAAGTGCATTGTGGAGTGGGAATGTTGTGAAGCATTACTTAAGTGCTTTCCTCAACCAAAGCCTCATTGTCTTGCCTGCCTTGAAATGAGATGTCCAGGCAATTTCAGTAGCATATGCAGATATTGTGTAGTTTTATAATAGTATCTGTAGATACCTCTACATCTTTTACTGTAACTTTGGTTTGCATCTTTCTATTGCTATACCCCTTTATGAATCATAACAGATATCTTTACACTGGCTGCAGGAACTGTGCCCTAAAGGGACTGTTTTTATTTGAGACTCTAATATTGGAAGTAAATCACTGTTGAAAAGCTGTGCTAAATAAGAACAGAAGCACTGTGTTTCTAAAAAAGATGCCAATCAATAGACCATGACCCAATTGTACCAACTCTCTCACAAAAGTTTGCATCAGTGGAACTGGCTGAGAAATGGTGTTTGTTTCATTTGCAAAGAATGAAACTGAATGCAGGTTAAGCTGAACAAGTGGAACATTATTAAACCCTGTGGACTGCTCTGCCCAGATAGCTGCGGGCTTCCAGCCTAACTCCCCCCATTTCTTGTTCTGCTGGTGTCCCCCAATAACAGCTCCTTCAGGATTTTGGTCCTTTGTCCCTTCAGTGTTTGTGCTGGACTGTGTTGGTACCTCTGTGATGGGGTAGTCCTGGATGCTAACAAGTGGCCTGAACCAGAAGAAACAGCCTTTTGTGACTGTCTCTTAAGTTGTTTACACAGCTGATTACACCTTACCATCACTCTATGGCTATCTTGGAGAGAAGGTGTGATGTTCTAACTCCCATTTACATACAAATTCCTTGAATTCTTCTGAGACAAACTGGGGGTCCAGTGTCAGTGAATACCAAGTCCGGAATGCCATATCTTGCAAAGCAGATCCTCAGTTTGCTAATCACTGACTTGCTTCTTGCAGCAGGCAGGGCAAAGTTTGAATAGTAGTTCACTGTAACCAAGTGCTGCTTTGCGTTGAAAATAATGAGTCCACTACCCCCTTTTCCCATGGTTGGACAGGCAGCTCAGATGGTGAGTCTCTTTTTATTGGTTATCATATAGATTCGTAGATTCCAAGGCCAGAAGGGACTACGGTGATCATCCAGTCTGACCTCCTGGATAACACAGGACATAGAACTTCCCCAAGCAAATTACTAGTTTTCCTTTTAGAAAATTGCCAGTGATGGAGAATCCACCCCAACTCTTGGCAAATTGTTCCAGTGGTTAAACTGTTAAAAAATTACACCTTATTTCTAGTCTGACTTTGTGTAGCTTCAACTTCCAGACATTGGATTGTTTTATATCTTATAGCTGCTATGTAGAAGAGCCCATTACCAAATATTTGATCCCCATGTGGGTACTTACAGATGGTAATCAAGTCATCCCTTAACTTTCTCTTTGTTAAGCTAAATAGACTCAGTTTTTTGAGTCTATTCATATAAGGGAGGTTTTCTTACCCTTTAATTATTTTGTGGCTCCTCTCTGAACCCTCTTCAATTTATCAACATCCTTATTGAATTGTGGGCACTAGAATTGGCCAACATATTCCAACAGTGGTCAAACCCGTGCCAATTACAGAGGTAAAATAACCTCTCTACCCTAACCTGGGGTTCCCTTGTTTATGCATCCAAAGATCACACAGTACTGCACTGGGAGCTCATATTCAGCTGATTAATATCCATGACCCCCAAATATTTTTGGGGGTCATCCTGTAAGAATGGCCTACTTCTCTGTTCTCTGATATATATATTTACATTTAGCAGAATTAAAACACATACTGTTTGCTTGCACCCAGCTTACCAAGTGATCTAGATTGTTATGTACTAGTGAAGTGTCTTCTTTATTATTTAGTAGTCCTCCAATTTTTGTGTCATCTGCAAAGTGATGATTTTATGCTTTCTTCCAAGTCATTGATACAAATGTTAAATAGCATAAGGCCAAGAACTGATCCCTGTGGGACCACATTAGAAACACATCTGTTTGATGATTCCCCACTTACAATTTTCTTATCAGTTAGCCATTTTTTTCCATTTAATGCCTGCTATGTTAATATCATATCTTTCTAGTTTTTTAATCAAATGTCATGTGGTAGCAAGACAAACTTCTTACAGAACTCTAAGTATTTTATGTTGACACTATTACCTTTATCAACCAAACTTGTAATCTCATCAAAAAATATAGCCAGTTAGTTTGACTGGATCTATTTTCAATAGATTACTCTCCTTTAATTCTTTATTAATTGAGTTTCGTATCAGAAGCTTCATTATTTTGTCCAGGATCAATGTCAGACTGACAGGCCTATAATTACCTGGGTCTTTCCATTTATCTTTTAAAAATAGCGGTACAACATTAGCTTTCTTTGAATCTTCTGAAACTTCCCCACTATTCCGAGATTTATTGACAATCAACATTAACAGTCCCACGAGCTCTTCAGCCAGCTTTTGAAAAACTCTTAGATGCAAGTTATCTGGAGCTGCTGATTTAAAAATGTCTAACTTTAGTAGCTGCTTTTTAACATCCTCCCGAGATACTAGTGGAATTGAAAATGTTATCATCATATGACAAGACTACATTGTTTTTTCCCAAATACAGAACAGAAATATTTATTGAACATATCTGTCTTTTTCTTCACTATTTTTGACAATTCTCCCATTTCCATCTAGTAATGAACCAATACCACTGTCAGGATTATTTTTGTTCCTAATATACTTAATAAAAGCTCCTTTGTATTGTCCTTATCTCTGCTGGACATAGATTTCTCCTAGAGTCCCTTTGCTTCCCTTACCAAACTTCTACATTTCATGGCTTCTGAGTTATATACATTAGTATCAACTTCCCCTTTCTTTCATTTGTTTATATATTTTATAACTGCCTTCACTTTCCCTCTGAACTAGGTCATCTTTTTAGCCAATACAGCCTTCGTCCTCAGTTGTGGGACTGTAGCTTTTAGAACATCCAGAAAAGTGTTCTTAAATAATTCTCAATTACCATTCACATTTTTTGATTAAGTTCTTCTTCGCATCTGATTTGGCTCATAATTGTTTTCATTTTTGTGAAATTGGCTCTTTTAAAGCACTTTTAAAGTGTGTATATATATTACTGGTCTCAACTTTACTCTGCTTGTGCATTATAAATGTCATCAGGTCATAATCACTTGTACTTAAACTACCATTAATTTTTAGTTCGGTGATCAGTTCCTCTTGATCTTTCAAGACTTTGTTTTATAGATAATATAGAATTCCCCTGTGTTGCTGCAACATCTTTTGAGTTAGGGAATTGTCGTCTATAGTATTATAGAATTCCAAGGATGTTTTAGTACTGGAGGCATGATATCTTCAGCATATATCACTCAAATTGAAGTGTGTGTATGAGTATGCAGAATTTTTGCTACACCTTATAGACTGGGGTATAAGGAAGCGGTCATTCTGTTTCCTAGTCTGATTTGGTGGTCTGTAGCACAGACCAGTTGATAACCCATTTTGTGCTTTATCTGTTACAACATTGATTCATAAGCTTTCAAGATAATTTCTTCTGAGTTATTAGTGACTCAGAAACAGGTAATGCCACTTTTGACAGAGTGACACTCCTTCTCCACTTTTGCCCACTGATCTTTCCTAAATAGGCTATAACCATTGTTTTTAACAGTCCAGTTGTGCAAATCATCCCACCAGCTTTCAGTAATACCAACTAGATTGAATTTATGCTCATTAATGAGCAATTCCAATTCCTCATGTTTGTAACTCAGGCTTCTAGCATTGTTGTATAGGCAATTAATTAATTTTGCCTCTTCATGTCCTTTGGTTCCCTGATTAATTTTGTTCTGAACATCTTGATTCTGTGCTAAATAAGTGCTCATATCTTCCATCTTTTTACCCTCACCTTTTGTGTTTAGTTTAACTTTCTTCTGACTACTCTAGCCAGCCTGTCCCCAAGAGGATGGGTTCCCCTTTTGCTGCGGTGGAGGCCCCATAAACTATACTGCTCCTTCTCCCCACAGAAGATTGATCAATGCCACAAAACCAAACCCTTCACCATGCACTACTTATCTAGCCAGCAGTTCACTTCCAGAATATTTTGCTTTCTGTCTTCCTTTGCTCACAGGACAGGAAAGATCTCAGACATAATAGTTAGGACATTCTTCTTTTTCAACACGCTTCTGAGGTCCCTGAAGTAGTCTATTATCTCCAAGATACCCTGAGATATAGTGTCATTATTGCCAGTATGAACCATGGACTTTAGAAGCTTATCCAGTGTTAGAATGGCACTGGGAAGAAATCTGTCTAGGAAGACAGCCCACTGTCCTGTTGTCCACCCGTCCCTTGCAGAATGTTCTTTTGATCCTTCTGAGTATTGAATTGCCAACAAGGATTGCCTGTCTTCCATGGATGGTTGGATTACTCTTTGTGAGCAAGGTTTGTTTTCGTACAGGTTGAGCTGAGCTGCCATCCACAGGTTTGTCCTATACATCTCTCAGTTCTTTGGATCAGGTGGATCTTGAGAGGTATTTTTCAGTTTACATCTTGTGTATCTGCTATCAATTGGATACTTTTAGTTCTGTGGAATTCATCCTGGTCCTCTTCTTTATGGTAGCCGTAGTCTGCCCATCCTTGTCTGTCTCCAGCCATGAAGAATGCTGACATAACCTCTTGCCTCTGCTGGTTATGAACTACCAGGATTCCTCTCTGACTTGCTCTCTCTCTGACTCCTTGGCAGACAGCTCCTGTCTTCCTTAAACCTGGGGTACTGATGTTTTCTGAATCTGGTTGTCTAGAACTCATAGTTTCTTTGATTCTCAGCAACATCTCTATTTGCCCTACAATTCAAGAATCTTTTTCTCCAGCATAGCCACAAACTGGCAGGAAGTGCCTTCTGGCTTCAGGCAGGAAAGAAAACAGGTCACACCCATCTCAGGTCACTACCATTGTTCCATCACTGGCTATCTTGAAATCACATGTAGAACTAAACCTGTCTTGTGAGCTGACATATTGCTTCTGCTATTGCAGCCAGGTTTGGACTGAACTTGGACAGAAAATGTATCAGTCTATGAAGCGCTGTAGCCCTTTCACATCCACAGGAGCTGGCATGTCTCTGACTGCCTTGATCTTCTTGAGCAGATGTTCAACACATGTCACCTCATGATGTTTGAGTCACATTTTTTCTGGGGTCAGTTTTATGTTTTTGTCACTGAATCACTGTAGAAAAGTTCGTAATTTTCTGTCATGGTCTTGTTCACTTCTGTCTCATTCTTCCTTTCACATACAAAGAAGATATCACCTGCAATTATTTTCACCTCAGGTTGTCTTCGCAGCACTTGGGTCAGTCTCCTCTGGAGTACTTCTGGTGCTGGGGTTACGCCCATTGGCATGCACAGACAACTAAAGGACCAAATGGCACTGCAAAGGTTGTCAGCATGCTGGACTCTTTATCCAGGCTTATGTGCCAAACCCCATTCTTCACATCAAAGACTATACGGATTCCAGCTTTGGAGAGTTCTGGCATCAGTTGTGTGGCAGTGGATACTGGCATCTTTTTAATGCCCAATTCAGTGGCTTTGGGTCCATGCAGATGCATAATTTACTTTAACTTTACCACCACCACGCTGCTTTCCCAGGCTGTACTGGCCTCTACAGATGTTTTGATACCCCTGTTCTGCAGACTTCAGAGCTCATTGGGTCCTGGATTACATAATGCCACTGGAATTTTCCTTCATGGTAAGTACACAGGTTCCACTATGGGGTCCACTTCCAGTCGCAGCTTTCTGTCCAAGCACCCATCACCTGTGAAAACATCCTCATAGGCTTTTAAAATTGTCTCCATGTCCATGGGACTCTCCCCTTTTGCTTCTGTAGCTATAAAATTCTGGCATTGATCCAAGGCTTGTATGGCTGTATTCACTTGGAGGAGTCTGTAGTTCTTGTCATTCACCAGTGCAATCTTCAGCTGGCACCATCTATTGTTTTTGGGTTAGTTACTACGAGCTCAAATTTTCCTGTGGGTTGCACTGTGCTGCCCTTGTGCATTAGGTTGAGCTTGTTCTTTGCAATGGCTGTGTTCAAGTCCAATTCACCCCCAGGAATCTCATTGTAGGAGGCCCCACTATCGAGCTGCAATCACCCCAGGTGTGTCCCTATTAAAACCGTTCATGCATGGAGGATGGTATTGTCCCTTGTTCATTTTCTGTCTTCACAGCCTGAACCTGATATGCTCTCAGACTCAAGGAGATGTCTGATGTGCCCTTCTCCTCTTGTACAAGTCTGACTGAACCTTTCTTGAACCTTGCCCTATTCTTGCACACACTGCTAAAGTGGTTCAACGTGCCATGTTCCTTGCAATGCTGTCCTAACGCGGGGCACTTTTCTTCCCACTCAGGCTGCTCCCCACAGTAAATGCATCTTATTATAGGTAGGGAACATGGCCATCTGCTCTCCTTCGCAGCTGTCTCACTGCATGTACATCTGGGGGTGTTGTGCCTCCTAGGACTTCCATCCTTTCCCTGCTGTACGCCTCATGTCTAAACATCTGGCTCATGTGAGATTGCCTTCCCTGAGCAGTCGCTTCCTCAGGAGGTGATCCCAAGGGCCACAGACCATCCTGCCCCGCATCATGTCTGTTAAGTCCCCCAAATTGCATGTAGAAGCTGGTGTGCGTAAGGCAGTAACACAGGGATCTATCCCCTCCCCATCAGTTTATTCTCTAGTGTAAAACGTGTGTCACTCTACAGTTTTGTTCTGCTTTGGGGAGCGACTGTTCCCCAGGGCTCCTAGTACTGCTGTGAGGCTTGCGGCAGTGTTGAGCGTCAGACTGATGCATCTCTCTGTCTTGTTCCCCAAGAAGGTAAAATAACAGTTTTATTCTTCTGCTGTTGCCATCCTCCTGCATGGCCTGCTCTGTGGACAGCTCACACTCCTCCCACTGCCTCCATTGCTGGGCTTGGTTTGTGTCTGCACAGTCCAGGCCTCTGGATGGCTTCAGACCAAGTTCCTTGACTCCCGCTGCCAGCTGCTGCACTGCAGAAAACTCAGCACTGACAGGCTGCCACCGTGTTTCATTAGCAAAGAGCGGAGCTGAGGGCAGGTCAAGTAGAACAAGTGAAGCCTGATTAAACCCTGTGCACTGCTTTGTCCACTTGAGTTGCTTCCAGCCCTAACTCTTGTTCTGCTGGTGTTCCCCTGATAACAGCTCCTTCAGGGGACACAGGCCCACTCTGAGTCCAGTTCCACTGATCACGACACAGTGTTCAGTATGGTGGCTGCTGCTCTCCACGAAGGTTCACAAATCACAATGGGCAAAGCCAGTCAGTGGAAAGGAAAACCAGTGCAGGTCTTGCCCCTCCAAGGCCATGGAGCTGTTTATAAAAGGGCTGTAAAAGGCATATAAAATACTGTCCGGGAAGGGGTGCAACTAGACAGCTGAAACAAGGGAATCCATGGTTACTGGCCAGTGCCTGAGAGCCAGCAAATCTCAGCCACGCCTCCAGGATAGTAGAGGAGTTACCAAGATGATGTTCTTCTCAAACACAGTCTGGCAGGACTCAGGCAACACGCAGCCTTGGTAATGGTCACAGAGATGAGTAGCTCAGTATTTTGATGGGTGGATATGTACATCATAGCACCAACTTCTCTTTGTAGCTCTCCTATGAACAAGTTAGTTTTCTCCTCTGCTATCCTGCTTTCCTTATGTGACCAGCCAGGTCTCTTACTGGTTTGTTTAGAACCCATCTTTGCTTCCTTTGGCTTGTCCATTGTGGTTCCAGGCATGAACTAAAGCTGCAGAAAGCAATTTTAAATTACACTTCCTTCATTCCACCTGCAGCTGTGGCAAGCATCTGGGACAGATGGTTGGCTGCTGGTCATCTGTTTTTTCCTTATGACCATGCCTCCTTTTATGATGCTCTGTGACCCAATGTGTCACATCCACTCCCTTCCCTCTGTTCTTTTGGGAGGCATAAGAGTGCTCAGGTTTTGCTGCCAATTGGACTTCTTTCCCCATCACGTGGCAAATCTTCACCTGTTCACACTACAGATGATGGCAGGATAGGATCCTTTGCATTTCAGGGCACTCTCTCCTTCCTTCAGTTGGGAAGTATGTAAATGGAATTTAAAATCTTCTCTACTGTATCTATTGGGTAGTGAGATGCATTTTTTAATACATTGATGGTGGACTGTTTTAGGATTGGTGGACTGACTTGGATAAAACAAAACTTGCCCTGAAATGTAACACAATACTGGAACCTTATATTTCTTGCAGTTTGAAATAGGATAGTTAACTTTTTTGTTTTGTAAATTTCTATGCATGTTTGCACTTGCTGATTCAGCTCAGACCACAAGCAGCAGTCCCAAAATTGCACCACAGAGGCTATTCTTGCACTATTTCTGGACCAATTCGAAGTAGGAAGTTCCTGAAATCTCAAAACATTGCCTCTGCTCAGAAGATTTCAGCACAGTTTTTCACATTCAAGAGCTTCAGATAAACATCCTAACTTTTAGATCTGGTACTGAATTGAACCTATGAGTCTCTAATCATTACTTGTGACGTGGAGAAGAGCAAAATATACACACATAAAAAAGCTATCCCTGAAGCTTTGCTTGAAATTTTTTTATATAGTACCAACAATGTGTTACAGGAAGTTGTCATCTTCACCAAAAAAGCCAAATAAACAATGAGTAAAATTAAAAAAATAATAAAATTGATGTCTATTTTCATCTTGAAACCTTTAATTCTGACATAATCTTTTTAGTGAAAATAGTATTCACGATTCTCATAGCTTCCCTGATAAAGAAAATCAAACTTACAGCAAAATGAAAGTAATGTGATTTTTTTAAAGACACCTCTGAATTTGTTGGCTGTTTACACTGACGTACAATGTAGGAGGGAGCACCATACATTACTGAAAATATATGCTTCTGAGTCCCACCTCACTGCTGTCACTGGCACCAAGGGCTGACATAGTCTTTGGCTGGCCCAGAATAGGGAAGGCACAAAAGTGGCACAAAGCCACCTTTGCCCACCCTGGCCCTGTGCTTAGCTTAGCTCTGGTTCAGGAATGAACTGAGCCCAGAACCCTTAATTTGGTTCTTGGCAACTAAGTATAGGATTCATTTCTTCTACATGACTTTTGGAAGAATTCTGCCAACAGAATTCTTTTACAACAATGATGACACCGCCCGCAATTACTACGTCCCACTAACAGTTGTAAGAAAAAAGAGTCATCTGACTGGACACTCGACAGTGGATGAAACCATGTTCTTGATCATTGCATTGATTGCGTCAGGAAAAAAGTAACTGTGAAATTCTTAATAAACAATATATCCATCACAATCTCTCCACCCCTGAGAGGACAGCTATATAGTCCCTGGAATCCAATGACCAAAGAGTGATCAAACCTAGCAGACACAGAGGGTACCATCGTAGTCCTCAATCATGATGAATCTGTTAATGAGACTAACCAACAACTCTCCAACAGCACCTACTATAAAGAACTCGTAGAAGACCCCACTGCACAATTTATCCAGAGATTTAAGGATATCAAGTCCTTCCCCGAACAACTTCAAGAGAAACTGCAACTCTAGGTAAAATGGACCTGTATGTTCTTTCCCCTTGGTAAATTCTGTTCTGTTCATTTATTAATTTTTAATGTGTTTGCTTTTAAATGAGAGATTTGCCTTTGCATTGGTTTTTGTTACTGAATATAATTCTATTATTTGAAAAATAATTCTTCTTTTTAGTGCACAACATATGTTGCAGAGTGCCTAGCAGATTTGAAAGCCCCCACTTACTTGTTACCGAACAGTGTGACACAGTACATAGGATCAGTGTCCAACATAGTGTAATAATCATAAATGTACAGCAACCACGACAAAATTAATAGGTGCATTGATAGTGTTATAGACCTAGGTATGCACTGGGCACCACACAATTCCTAACAGCCCCCAAAACTATAGGGCCACGTAAAGCGCAGTCCACCACAGTGCATTACTGTGACTCACTGTTAAAGTGCTCTTTTAAATCCTCTCTGAACAGTATGGCTCCGAATTGGGCTCTTCTAATAACCCTTGCTTCTGGCTGTTCAAACTCAGCATACAGCTGGCTCCACCTCCACCCCAGCAGCAGCTTTTCCCTCTTTACTTCACAGATATTATGTGGGATACAGCAGGCAGCTGTAACCATTTGGGATATTTTTCTCACTGAGATCCAATCTTGTGAGTAAACAGCGCCAGTGTCCCTTCAATTGACCAAATGTGCATTCAACTGTCATTCTGCACCTGCTGAATTGGTAGTTGAATCTTTCTTTGGTGCTGTCAAGGTGGCTGATGTATGGCTTCATGAATCAGGGGAGCAAGGGATAGGCTGGGTCCTCCAGATCACTGTTGGCATTTTAATATTGCCAGTGGTAATCCACTGGATGGGAAAGAAAGTCCCTCCTTGTAGTTTTCTGAACAGTCATGTGTTCCTAAAGATGCAAGCGTCATGCACCTTTCCGGACTAGCCAACGCTGATGTCGATGAAGCATCGCCGGTGATTCACCAGCACTTGCATAACCATAGAGAAATAGCCTTTCTGTTGTGCTCTGTGGCAAGTGGGCCACTGCCAAAACAGGGATATTATGTGCCATTTACTGCTCCACCGCAGTTCAGGAACCTCATGGCTACAAATCCATCCACTATGTCCTGCACATTGCCCAGAGTCGCAGTCCTACGTAGGAGGAGACGATTAATGGCCCTGCACACTTGCATGAAAACTGCTCCCAATGTGGATTTTCCAACTCCAAAATAATTTTCCATTAACTAGTAGCAATCTGGTGTTGCAAGTTTTCCACAGTGTGATCGCCTCTCACTTCTCACTATCAGTGCAGCTATCGTTTTGGTGTCCCTGTGCTGCAGGAGTGGGGTGAGCTCAGCACACAGATCCAGGAACGTGGCCTCTAGGATCCGAAAGTTCTGCGGCTACTGCTTGTCATCCCATATCTGCATTACAATGTTATCCCACCAGGCAGTGCTTGCTTTTCAGACCCTGAAGTGGTGCTCCACCATCTGCGGCTGCTCTGTGAACGCCACCAGAAACTTTGAATTGTTTTTTGCTATGTACCACAGCAATCTGTCCACCAAGAAATTGTCATGTTCCCTCATGATTTGGTTCCTTTTATGGGCTGCAAAAATGGGACAATTGCATGTCCTGTGCTTGCAATGCTCATGACAAGAATGCAGAGCTCCATGCTTCTGTTAGAGATGGCAGACAGTGAGGAGGGCTTCACAGACTGGCGCAATTTTTTTAAAAAGGCATGTAAAATTATGGGATATAGATGACATTATGCGATGGAGACAGTTGCGCGCTGGGATGTTGACTCCTTGCTCACGGTCACCCCTGCATGACTCGTTTCTGCCCCACCAAGCATTGCTGAAACTTTCCAAATGGCAGTGCGCTGGATGGTGGCAGATTGCACACTGGGATACCTAAGCATGGTGCACTCAAGGCCAGTTACCCTTGTGTCTGGCTTATCAAGATTCAGAGTCACAAGGAAAATACACACTGTTATGGCTTCCCTGCAAGGATCCTTTAAGATAAGGCTAACTCAAGCACTCCTGATGAGTACATGCAGCACTGAGGCAAGGAGCCAGGTATGCACTCGTACAAGTGATAAACCAACTGTGTTAGCTTTATGCCGATGCAACTTCTGTCGACCAAACGTTTGTAATGTAGACATGGCCTTAGTCTTCTCGTAATTTAGTGCCTCCCAAATTTTTCATGAACATCCATCCATTTCACCTACCAGAGGCTCAACATTAGAATTGTAGTCCCCCTGTCTAATCAAGATAGCTAACCCTTGAATTACATAAAGCTAGGAATAATCAAGGCAGGATGCAAAATAAATCCACGTTTGTTTACAATTATATAATGAGACATTTTATCTCCTCCCTCAAATACACATCAGTGCTTGAAGGGTTCATAATTGGCCTGCGTTCTCCTCTTTGTGCATGCTTAGGCTCCTACACTCTGCCCCCACACTTTCTGGCTAGAGGTTCTGGCCAAGCATGAGAGGGAAGAGGAAGAAATTAGCTGCACAGTTTCAAGGCCTGCGGCATCTTACATCCCATACTCTCAGGGCAAGAGGGGTGTAGGGGAGGCATTGTAATTCAGAGGCTGTCCCAGGACTGCTCCTGGGACAATGCAGTGGTGCGCCATCTCTTATTTACAGATGAGTTCTAAAGGCTCACTCTAGCCTAGGGAGAAAAGAATTGAAATCTTTGGGCTTGATTCTTCAACCTATATATGTCCATAGCTCCAACTTAAACCAAAGGACCACATTTAGCTCTGGAATGCGTGTGCTTATGTCCCACTGAGCTGACTTCAGTGTGAGCTGGGTCTGCCCACACCATGGTTGAATTTGTCAATGCACATCCATTCGCGTGCACGCTCTGCTTAAAAATTCATGTGCACTGTGGTGAACATGGAGACCACTTGAGTTTCTCTATACAAAACAGAGATTCAACTCCATTGGATTGGGGCATTTTCATAACCCAGCCATGTTCAAGTCAATTACAGTCAAAACAATACCAATGGAGTTTTTACCTCATTCCTGTACAACATCAGGGATTTGGTTGGTGCTGAACTCTTAACTGGGTGCAGACAACAAGGAAAACAAGTCCTCCCTGTGGTTTCTTTACTGAGCCTAACAAACCACAGCTGATAAGCTATATAATTTGCTGTAGCAATTTGTGCCAAAAATAAAAGGCACAGTCCTACAGCCCAGCACTGTTTCTGAGAAAAACAGAACCCCACCCCTTCCCTTAGTAGCCTCTTTCTTTCTTTCGCTTCCTCTGCTTTTGCCTCATCAGTGAATGAAGCATGGCATGGCGTGTCTTCCATCCCAGCTGATTGGCTGCAGTGCAGAGAATCAGGCTGTGTCCTCGCCTGTTTACCCAAGACTCCCTCTGCCACCACTGTAAATCTGAAGCATTACCCCAGGCAGCAGCACTGGGGCATTTTTTTTTAAATGACAGTACTGTGATAACTTCAATAGCTGGAGCCCTGTGCGGATACAAATATGTGGATCCGCACTTGAGCCACATTTGCGAGAATAAACTTCTATCCGACCCGCAATCCATCCTCCCTCTTTTAGATGTATCCGCATCCACACCGCCAATCAGCTGTTTACAGCCAGCGCCCCCTCAGTCAGCTGTTGAGCTCCTGTGCCCCAAACAGCTGACCAGCCCCACTCACCCCTAACAGCTGATCAGCTGTTCTGGTGGCACTTGGGACTGGCAGCCACTCCAGCTGTGCCCCAGAAGTCACGGAGCTTCTGGAAAGTCTATCCATGACTTCCATGACCATCCGATTTGTGATCTGCAAAAAGTGGTCTGTGGATATCCGCATCCACATCCGGGGATGTGGATATCTGCGGATATAAAGCAGGTATCTGTGGATTTGCAGGGCTGTATTAATAGCACAGTAAATTCTTGGCTGAGTGGCCTTGACTAGAGAAAAGGAAGCTCAAGAGCTTTTAAATCACCAATTAATGAGCTAGCCAACTAGTCCAGAAAACTGGGCTCTTTTCTGTTGCTGTGAATTTGACAAAGTTATTTGATACTATTTTTGTACTTCTGTTTACAGGGGAGAAAAACACACACAAACACCAATTTCTGAAAGACGCGGACTGCCGGTTGCCCTGTGATATAGCTTGGAGATTAAATGTGAATCACTGCTGCATGTTCTCTAATGTGGATTTTGCCAAGATATCTCACAAACAAATGTTTATTGCAGTGTTTACAACAACAATTGCAAATCTGCTTCCCGGTTATTAAAAACAAAGGACAGAAAAGGGGACTGGGGAAGAATAAAAGGTCAGTGATTTTAATTCTACCTCACTGAATTCAAATGTTTGAAGGGATATATTTGCTGGAAAGGTCATGTTATGGAAGGCAAGCACCCTGAATGCAGCTTGTTCTGAGGCTTGCAGTGAGATAAACAAAAAGGTAACTTGCCTGGGATGTTTGTGTGTCAAAAGGTGACAAAGAATCTGCCTTTCCTTTCAAAGCCTTTCAGCCCTGCACAAACTCACTGAGACCCAAGCTGGCAACAGACTGGTGTTTGCTTTTAACTCCTTACCTAAACCCAAGCTCGAGATGCATTAGTGGCAGTGAGCCCCTGCCAATATTACATTCCTCTTTTGAAAATGACTGAAGGAAGGAGGCAATTGGCTGCATGCTGGAGGATTCCTTAAAGCTCTTGAGTTTTGCCTTTTTGTTTCACATGGATAAATATAAGAAACCTAGAAAAACAAACATCTGACAAAAGCCATGGCAGAAAGACACGTATCACAATACCTCCGATGTATATAATGCCATAAAAATATCAGTTCTGACAGTGCTTGCCTATGTTTTGAAGGTCAAGCAGCACTGGTTTTTTTGTTCTGCATTTGTAAAGTGCCTCATACAATGGGGTTTGGGCTCGTACCTAGGGCTCATAGGTGCTACGATAAAACAAATGATAACTATTCATAATATGAGATGTTCTTTAATCATGGTTTATTGGAGGGAAGGGAGAGCCATCATGATTTCAAAACGCTCTCTCTTTTACAACACCCTTCCTAGTTTTATATAAGCCTCGTGTATGCATTTTAGCTGCATAACACCCTTATGAGGAAAGGAAATACTAGCCCCATTCTGTAGATGGCACGCTGAGGCACAGACTAAATGATTTACACAAAGTCATGCAGAGAAGCTGTGGCTGAAGCAAGAATTTAACTTCACTTTCTTGAGTGCTGGTTACTAGACTATCCCTCCTGCTTACTTATTTAACCAGAATAGATATATATTACACTCAAAAAAGCTTCATTAGAAAACCGTTACTAAGGGTGTAAAGTTAAGCACTCAGAAGTTAGGCAATGCCAGAATTAAGGTTGCCAATGCAGCCTTAATTCAGCCCTCCTCCTCCCCCTAAGTGCGTATGCATTATTATACAGCCTTTAATTATGTGATAATATAGTATATTTTTCAAAATCTAAAAAGTCTCTATTAAGCATGTAAAAAACTGCAATTTTCAAAGGCTTATAGCTTTGTCAGATGTGGGCAAGTTTCGGTAGGGACAGCAAAAGGCACGTCCCTGCCACAAATGCCACTCCCCTGCCAAAGTTCAAGTCCCTGATCCAAAGCCTGGACGCATTAGAGCTTTCCAAAGGAAAAGTCACCAGAATTATTTAAGATGGGGAATAAAATGTATTTTCCCCTAGCCTTGTTCTCAGAAATGGAGACCGAGGCCAAAACCCAGCATGGAAAATTAATTGTTAAAGTTTGGCAAAATTATAAGAATTGAAAACAGGGTCTTATAATGGGAAGTTTTGAGCAATCTTAGTAAGAAAGTGGTACTAGCAACCCTAGCTATAATTCTGATCTCAGCCTGTCTCCTTGTAACTTGTGATGCTAAAGTACCAAACCTGTATCGCTGAAACCATCTGGAGTTTTGCCACTGCCATAAATGGAAGCAGGATTGGGCCCTCCAGTGGGGGCCTCTATTCCTTATTTACAAGGACGTACTCAGTGACCGTGTTTTGGAAAGACATCAGTGTGACCTTTCAAAAACGTGCCAAAAAAAATGAAAAAAGGGAGGGCTTTGGGAACTGCCAACCAGAAAACATTGTTTTGTTTCCTTAAAAAAGAACACCAGCAACCCTAGCCAAACATTTTTGTGTAAGTTACAGGCTAAGTCACTCTTCTTTATAATCACTTTTTAATTTTTTTTTTAAGGATACTATGTTTTCAGTGAGGGTAGAGAAAAATCTGGCAATGGTTTCACTGGCTGAGTGTTTGGATTTGGTCCTCTTGCGGCTCATCTGATTCCATAAACTTTCAACTTCTAAATTCAGTGCAAGGTCACCCAGGAAAGAAAAAAGAACAAAAAAACCCTGGCAAACTGCACAATAAAAATCCAAGTTGCAGCTTCTGTCATGACTCAATGAAGAAAATGTTAGCAATGGCCAAGAAGAGCAATAAAATGCCATAAATCAACCAGCATTATTTCCTGTATGGGAACCCAAAATGCAATGAAGTTCTGGCAATCTCTAGACGCATACAGACTTTGCAAGTGTGATTATTTCATCAGCTTCTATTGGATTTAACATTAACAACTGTCTCACACAGTAAGTTGAATAGAGATCTAAATGTGAAAAGCAGTATATACTTTTCCTACTCCTTTTGCTTTCTTTCCCAGTCCTCTCTCCCTTCCCCCACACCAGCTGTTTTGCAGTGTCAGCCTTTCCATGCATGATCAGTTAGCTACAATCTAAGGAAAACCCCTCCTCAGTGCTTGGAATCCTTGTACAAAGCCCTATTACTTAGCGTATGGTGCATCTCTTATCCACACGTCTCTCCCTGTTTATATTTCAGCTCACTTCGCACATTTATGTTTGCATGGGAAAAGAAAAGATGCTATTAAGTAACAGGGGGATCTTTTAAACAGCACTGCAGTAATATTTCCCAGTTGCTCTGCTAATGTGGCCCAGGAACATGTTCAATTTTTACCAGGGTTCTCAACATAATAGCAGGACAATTGTTTTACTGAAGTTTTATGTTAGTGAGTCAACCTTCAAAGTATATTATACATTATTTTATTGGTGATTCCTAACATAAGTGGAATAATTGCCTTTTAAAACATGTCAGTCTGACAAAACCATTATTTCATATTTCACTGAGAGGTTAGCAATGTTTCTTATGCAGTTTGTCCAGGGTTCAAAGGGATGTGGTCATTTAGTTTTGCCTCAACACTTAAGTCACTTTAAGGTTTGTTCCAATTCCATAAGGAATTTACTCTGTTTTACAGATGCCGATTTTTTTTTAATTGTGCCATTGATCACAGAGTAATAAAAAATCCTCAGCTGCCAATGTTTATATAGGGCCTATTCAAAAGCAACATTTTAGGCTCATTCTACCTATACAGTAACGATCAGCTAACAAAGCATTGAGTCAAATTCGGCCTCTGTAACGCACACTCAACGCCTGTTGACCTTAATGAGAGTGCCATGCATAAGTTTGAGGGCAGAATCAGTTCCATTATCCCCAGAGAGGTAGGGGCCACATAGGTGGCATTTTTTTTTGTTTTTTTGTGTGTGCTTTGTTTTTTTGATTGATGATAGTGCACCAGCACAAACAAGTGTGGTACATACACAGACATAAATGCAATGTTAATTTCAAGGTCTATTAGAAACACCAGGAAAAAAATTAATGTTTGATAGGACAAAATCTGCAGGGAAAGAAAAACATTATTCTCAAGCTTCTAAGAGGTTATTATACAAACAATGGAGAATCAATAAGTAATATTTAATACTATTAAACCTACTTGACAGTGTTCTTTTGAGTAAGTACAGTGAGGTTCTGAACAATATGTGATTTGTACGCCAGACCTCTTTCACTGTTGATCAGGTCAAGTTAACAACAATCCTTAGAGCATTCTTGGAAAGGCTGTTGGAAAGCAGGCTGTACCTAACATACACATTAATAACTGAGAGGCAGTCTCTTTTCTGAGATTATTATGCTTAATTTTTGAACTGGTGAAGTAGGCTGGCGTATGCACTTGGTTTTTATTTGAAAGCAAGTGGGAAGACTAAAGCAGACATTTGGCTATGAAAAGATGACCTTCCTTGTAAAGAATTCAAGTCTTTTAACTTCAGAGTGGAATGAGACTGGAATGCTGTTTGTAGCAGAATACCAGCATGAAGGGGGGCGGGGAGGGGAGCAGCATCTTCCCCTTCCTATCAGTCTGGTGGTTTTCAGAGTTCCTGATTTCTCAGGACTATTTCTTTAGCAAGAAAATATCATTACTAGCAGCTGTTAAAACAAACAAACAAAAATAAAAGAGCACACACCAGGACTGGCATGTCTGCTTATGCCTGAATGCTCTGATAGTCACATAGAAACCTTGAAAAGAGGCCCCCTTTCCCTTCACCACCCGCTATAGTCAGGCTTGGTATAACCAGAGCTTGTAAGGTTGAGTGCAGATAAAAATGGCTATCAGATGCATTTTTTAAAGGTCATTCCAGTGAAGAATGAAGAACTCCTGCATTTGAGGAGCAAAGCAATGGTTCTCTTGCTCCTCAAGCCTCCCATTATATTCTTTCTCATAAATAAAGGGCAACAGAGATGATTTGCTTTAGATTAAGGGAAAGAATAAAGAAAGAAAAATACAAAAATCTTGATGACCCAGAAATATTACACTATTGACAGGTCTTGTGATTTTACCACAAATCTCACAAAATTTGTTGTCTTTGTTTTTAAAGCCCCAGTTTCTGTATGATTACATGAGAATCTCAAATTTTTTTTAAAAAGTATGTTTCTGGTCCTCATGATTGGGGAGGAAAACTTGTAAACATGAGCCTCTAAAACAAGAAGACAAATAAAATAAGCCTAAATTTAGTATTTATTACATTTTTCTGATTTTTAAGTCAATCTTAACTTTTTGGGGCCAGACTCGTGATATTTGAATGCTCTAGGACAGTAATATTAACACAGAATGAGATACTCAAATATTCTGCAAATGTTCTGAAATGAAATGCAAAATGGCAGCTACAGTATATCTAACCTTTTTAGGAGGAAGGGAGGCTCCTCAAAGTTTAAATGCACAGTACACAGAAGTAGAATGACATTTCCTACATTTCCACAGTCATCATCTGTGTGGACTGGAGAATGGGCATATGGTAAACTGGTCTGTAATAAGCAGAGATGGGCCTAAATCCCTGAAATTTGTGAAAGCTTGCATCCAGGTCTAAATATTATGGCAGTCTCCTACATATGTATTGGGCCAAGCTGGAACACTCGAGCCAACTATCCCCTATCTTTGCAGCTAAGACCCATCTCCAGTAATAATGCCGGTCACTTTTGTTATTGTGGACTTCTTCCTTTGTCCTTTTCCTGCCTACTAGGCAAAGAAAGCATGCTGCATGCATTTTCTTCTTGACCCTCCTTGTCCTTTTCTCAAGTGTCTCTTATGTTGGCTAGATAAAAGGTAGCACTGCTCTAAAATGCTATCTCTGTAGTTTTGCTATGTAAAATGACATTCATTCGAAAGAGTGGTAAAAAAATAATGATCTCATTAGAAGAGAGTTTAGCTGTGTAGTAGTGCTTCCTCTCTGCAGTGGAGATTAAATAGCAGCTAACTACAAACAATAGTCATTTAAACAAAGACTCCACATCGAAGTTATTATCTCTGTTTCTGCCCTTTAAGAACATCATCAGGAATAGATCCTCTCCCCGTTGCACATTTTCATCAAAACGTACCAAATTTTAAGCTTGAAACACTAATTGTTTTTGGTGTTTTATCTTCAACCTGGTTCCTTGGGCTGATGTTTTTAACTAATTATTGGTGACATTTCACTTTTCTTTATAATGAACTTCCTCAATTGTTCTTTTTCTCCCTGGGAAAGAAAGGGGGGGAAAAAATCTTGGCACGATACCAGAGGTGAAATGCCAGAAATAATTAAAGGAAATAATAGTGTAAGCAGCTTTCCCTCCCCTCCATCTAAAGAATGCATGAAGTATGTGTCCACTGGACATTTGGGAAACTGAGCTAGAGTGATGTCTCAAAAGGAAGTTCAGGGTAAGTCAAGCAAGTCCCATTCTCTGTATGACAAGAAGGGTGGATTGAGTGATAATGATAGCCACCCTCTGGCTGATTGTACCAATTCAGCTCTCCATCCATTTGAACTTTAAAACTTGGTTGCAAGACGAACAACTAATAAGTAGCCCTTTAAAATGACAGCTAAAATAGCAGGAAGACATTAACTACATCATTTGCCACTGGATGGGTCTTCACTTAAACAGGGGTGATATGCATGGATTAGGTCAGTAGGTTGCTACCCTTAGGAATCATACCCCTTTCCCCCCCTCACCCATGTTATAAACACCGTGGGGGAAGAAGACATTTCCAGCAGGACAAAAATTCGGGGGATGACATCAATTAGCATATGTGAAGTGTTGCTGCTGTTGCTGTTCTATGGCTGCCATGTACTACCACAGAGGTCTGTGCAGTTCAGTGATGGGAAGGTGAAGCACAACGATCCCTATGGGTATTTATATCCATACAACCCCAATTATCTGCTTTCTGGTTGATAAAAGATCAGGAACATGTTCCATCAGCAGTACATACCATGAAATGCACCTTCAAAGTCTTTTCCATCTCCCCCCACCATAAATAAATCAATAAATAACAGCACATCAGGCCTAGCACTTTACTGACAATCAGTGAAAGTGCTTAAGTGCTACACCCACTGTCATTGGCTACTAGATCAGCAAAAGCCTATCACACAGGACTGACAACCACATAGGAAAAAACCCAAATGTCTGTATGATCCAAATCTCAAGAATAGAGATGGCCAAAAGTTGATGATCATATTTCATGGGAAATTTTTTTAAAAATGTCTTTTTTTCTTGTAAAAAATTTTCATTAAAAAAAAGAAAAAAAAAATCTCTTCTCAGAAAAAAATTTGGTCTGGGGTAAAAAAATTTACCAAAAATATTCAGTGTTTGGTGGAAAACGTTAAAAATTAAAGTTTTGCACTAAAATGTTAATTTTCAGAGAAAAATTTCAACCAACTTGACTCAAGACATAAGAGCACAGCTGTGCTAGCAAGGCTACATTACTAACCTCCTGGTCAGTGGAAGGGTACTGAATGCACAGTGGTGAGGGAAATGAAAGAAGGAACTAACTCTCATTAAAATAAAATAATAACAGTGACTTCAGCTACCCACAGGACTCAGGAAAAAGGCTATTTAAGGATACTGTAACAGAGTCATGAAAGGCATCAGAAAAAGAAGCTGGGAGGCAAGAATAAATCCCACTATGATTAAATGGCAAAGTTCAAGATGCTATTTGAGCAAAACACGTATCCTGCAGATAATGAAGACGCAGCACAGATGAAACCAATAGAAAGCAGCATAAACTGGGACAGGTAAGTGGTAAGATGGAAATTCTGAGGAAGAGCAATTAATCACAGATATAAAAACAATTAACAAGGAATCGTTTTAGAGTATGAGAGGCAGGAAGCCTGTAAGAAAATAGGCCAGGCCAATGGACTATCAAGGAGAGAAAGAGAGCAATTGAGGAGGATAAGGGTATTGCAGAGAAGTTGAATGATTTCTTTTCACGCTGTCGGCAAAATAACCATCTTTCCTTTCTGCATGACCCCCTTAAAGCTCTTTCCACTTGCTCATCATATAACAGAGGGGATCTATAGATCCCTCACTGAAATCAACAATTGAAATCAATTTACTGATTTACACAACTGAGAACCTGGCCTTTGTCTTATCAGCGTCACCAAGGGGCAAACAGCAGATCCCTTCACTACATGGTATGAAAGTGAGGCTGGAAAGATACCTATTCTCTGCCCCTCCACAGCTGCTGTACAGGAGTTCAAAGACCCTGGGGAATGGCCTAAGTGGTATATGCCCATCTTAGGGCAGCAGCTGTTACGATGCAAAAAGCAGCAGTAAATCCATCTCTGTGACATTTATCTACCTTGGATGGCATGGAGGGCAGGTGGCAGGGGCACAGCTAAATGTAGCCTTCTAGGAACAAGAGTGATGCTGCAGTGTAGAAGCATGTGGGAAATATGGATGGGCTGAGATCCTTTGGATGGGAACGGGACCCTTTATTCCTGTGGCTGCTGATATTCTGCTACACATCTCTGATCACACAGTTCTGCTGCTTGGCCTGCTTACTACAAAGGAAAGTGCATTTTGGAATGGCAGGCCAATAAAAGTCGAACAACTGTGCAGGGTCCGAGCTACCGTTCCTCATTGTTTTATTCCTGGTGACTCTGAATTTGAAGAACCTAACAGATAGTTATTTGTGGGCTCCATTTTTGGCTGTTTACTTAATGATACCTCCTCTACCCTCAGTACAAGTTTTAATGCTCTCTGATACAGTGCCTGGCTACTGTACCTTGACTTTCAATTATATTAAATCCTATTATAATCACTTTCTTTACAACAAATCCTCTTTAACACCTGAAAAAGCTCCGCTCCCATGGGTGCAGTGCTATGTTCTTGAAATCAAAACCAGAAGAATTCAAATGGAAATGCGTTAACTATGCAGAATGCTTTGAAAATGTGGCTGGCATGAAAGACCTTCAACATGCCATTTATATTCATATTCAGCAGCGGAAGAAAAAAAAATCCAGAATCAGCCACTTGAACACTAGTTCCTCTAAGACAGAGCATCTGAATCACTGTGTTATCATGCCAAAACATCTTGTATGGAAAATCATCACTGTCCAAAGATAGGTCAAGTACAGGTTATCTAAGTACTATTATCATAGAACTGAATGTTTTCCATCAAAACTGGAGCAAGAGTTTGAAGAGATTGACAATGATTACCAAAGAGCTCTGTGTAGTGAATAAACATGACCCTTCTTTACAATTTTGTTATTTATTTTTTGGTTGGCAGAATGGATCCAGAAGTATTATATCAGATACTGTGACAGATCTCTTCTTTTGTTCTACTGACCTGGAAAAATAGGATTTCACAAACCAGTCACATGGCTTTTGGTTTTTCTGGTATGAAAACACCATACATTTATCATACGGTTATCTGCCATCATCGTACCAATTTTTGACAGGGGTGGAGAGTGGCGTCTGGTGAAATCTGGGCTAATGTAGTTCTCTGGATTGGCTAATGGAGGATTATTTCTTACAGTCTTTCAATATAGATATAAATCTATCACCTCCAACAAGAGAAGTGGGGATTTCTCAATGTACATAGTGTGTGATTTACATCAGAAATGTTGAATCAGGAATCTAAGATTCCAGAAAATATTATTGTAAGAAATTAATCTCGAGTTTCCTGCATTATTTTTGTCCTGTGACCTTCATCTTGATTTTGCCAGGATTACTAAGAGAGATGAAACCTGACAGCTCCAGTCCTTCATTTTACAATCACTAACAGATGCTCCAACGATCATGAGGCAAATGGATCAGTCATCAAAAATTAGATGACATCTTTATCTATGACTCCCATATAGCAGCTATTTTACAAAACACGCATATCCTCACAATGACCGGAGCACCTAACTTTCAATCTCTGTAGTTTCTGTTCAAGTTCCTATTGTTCTCTGTAGATCTATCTAATGCAGGGACAGCAATTGTGTTCAATGGCATTTTCACACCTCAGGTACTTGCAACAGATTAACATGCCCCCAGAGGAACATGCATTTCAGTGTGTGCACACACAGCCCGACTTACAATTGTTGATCTACCAGAGCTTCCTGAAAAACCTCTCTCATGATGCTTAGCATGGTTGTTGAGATCAAGAGCACTTCACTGTGGGCGATAGGAGGATTGACTGAATAAGCTACAATGGAGCTACAGCTCTTACAGATTCATGTCCACACTGGGGAGAAAACTTTATAGATTTATAGTTGAGCTAGACCTGAGGTAGAGATCTTGTCCTGGCCACTACAAGCCATTAAAACAAAGAACACTAGTAAAATGCTTGTAGCAGCTGTTGTGTGCAGTTGCCAGGGGTGTACCTGTGTAATTTAGGTATTACAAGGCAATGTCTTTTTCAATACCTTGTCATTTAGTGTAGACAGGGTAATAGAATGGGCCCTAGGCAAGGCAACGTGGTCTAGCAGATGAGTTTCTGGTCTCAGAGTCAGGAGACCTAGGTAGTTTTGCCATTGACCTTCTGTGTCAACGTGGGCAAGACCCTTCACATCTTTGTGTCTCCCTTTCCCCTCCCATTCCTTGTCTTAGACTATAAACTGTAAAGGTCAGTGATTTCCTCACCATATATTTGTACAGTGCCTCACACAACTATGAATTGTCATATTATATATATATGCTGCATACATAGCCTTGTCATGTGTCATACACATAGGTTTACAAAAGACAGGAGAGACTGGACAGCTATACAGTTTTGGCCAAAATATTCAAAAGCAGTCATGGACTTTGGATCTCTCATGTGCCTGGATTTGTGACCGTTCGGATTTCATTTTAAGAGCTTCTGAGCACCCACAACTACCACCAATTTCAGTTGAACCTGTGGGTGATCAGCAACTCCAAAAATCAGGCTCGAGATATCTGAAGCTGGCAGCCAAAAACTGAAGCACCCCAAACCAGGTGCTACTTCTGAAAATGTAGCTATACTAAGAGCTAAAGTCTGTTATTGCGTATGTACACATTTCCCATGGTCTCAAAGGTAGGGAGATCTGCGTTCTGTGGGTAGGAGCTGCCATAACAGGACAAATAGTCATAAATAGGAGAAAGACTGATGGTTTCACTGCTAGTTTCTGCACCCTCAGTATCACTACATTTTCAGAAGGTTACAATCTGGCAAAACTATTTTTTTTTATAAAAAGTTTTTCTAGTTGATTATACACAGAACTTTTCTTAATAAGTAGCGCTATTCTCTTTCGCAATGCAAAGCTCAAAAAGTTATCATGTGATTTTTGTGAACAGGTTATATAACTGTACTATTACTTTAAATAGTATTTTTTATTTGAACTGCCAACTTTTTCATCCATAGCAAAGAAAAAAAAAAGCATATTTCTAAGCATAAAGATCATTTTCAAAGGGTTGTAATTAGCTCATGATAACTATCTTTTGTCACGTCTTCTCTGCTGAACTAGAAAAAATATGGACTTTTTTCATTGTTAAAACCAAAATACGGCACCTCTGGTGTGACAACCTAGACAACCCGTAAGACAAGTTGAGTTTGAGATGTTTCCTCTAGCACTGTGGAAAACGATAGTGCAGTCATATTGCGAATCCTTGAATTTTCACTTAGATTATCAGCTTTTGGAAAATCAGACGTGACAACTGGCACCTATTTCTGATCATCTCTACTGTAAGTGCCTACTTGTATTGCCAAAGAGAGAGTTCCCACTCCAATGAGAAAATGTAATGGGAAATAGGAAGAGAGAAAGGAATTAAGGCCCCAGTCCTCCAAAGACAGGTATGTGCTTAATTTCAAGCATGTGAGGAGCCCCATTGTGCGCCAAAGATAAGCCTGTGTATAGCATAGGTTTGCAGGATCAAGGGTTAGTGTCTGATCCAGATAGAGGCAGAGTACTGCAGCTGATGGAGACCTGCATAGCTCCACTGAAGTCAATGAAGCTACACCTATTTTCTTCAGCTGAGGCTCCGGCTCAAAAAGGCCTGCTAACTTCAACATGAGTTGCAATTTTTCAGCTTTTGGCTCTGGCCCTAAGGACAAGGAAAAGATGATAGGGGTAGATGGAGAGAGACTAGGCAAGGGAAGGAACAGTTTATGGAAAAATCATAGTTTTAGCAATAGCCTTTATCCAGTTTTGGGAACATTCTGTGTAAACATAAAATAGTTTACTGGCATCTTTCATACAAATTCTTGCATAGTAAAGTTATTGTCCAAATGCTGCCCTCAGCCATATGGCCAGTTCCCATTACAAACAGAGTGAGATTGATTGAGTGTGGAGAGAGGGAAGAATAGGTGGAAGCCTTCATCCTTTCTCACTCATCTTGCTTTCTTGTGAGTGTTTATAGCAAGCCATTGACGATCTGCAATTTCTTTCAAACAACAATCATAAGATGCAACCAATCTTGTTACATTCAGCAGATTATGAGTTTGGAGTAAGCATAATCAGGAGGAGGAAGACGTATCATATGACGGACAAAGGGGCCTCTTTACATACGAATATCTCTAATGTTAAAAAAATGATACGGTCAATACATTTTTGGATTACAAATAGAAGTTAATTTAAAAGGTTTATTTAAATATGCTCCACTTACAAAACAGAAGTTTACTTAAATAGACATATTAAAAATAAGTTTATTTAAAGAGGCTTAAACTACAAAAATCAGATCCAGATTTAGAAAACCTCAAATTTTAGGGGTATGTAGAACCAGGTGTTTTGTCTCATCCCATCATAAAGATAGAGGCTGTTTGTTCATTTCAGCTCACACTTCACATTATCTGAAGTGTGAATGAGATCCCATACTTTGGTTTGGGCCTCTCTCTAGTGAAGCAATGAAATTCTTAAAAGTTATTCACTTGCCAATTACGATCTAATCAAGTACCAGCCATAATATATACTGAGCCATTATGATAATAAAATTAGTGTAGGCAGGAAAAAATATAAGACTATTACAAGGTGCTACACATACATCTAAGGATATTGAAATTGGGTGTGTGGAAACCTATGTTAAAATTACAAGGTATCACTTTAATTTGCAAGGAGTTTCCTGGTCTTGCATGCAGTCGAGGGGGCTCTGTAGGGAAGTGTGCCGTCAGAGTGGGTCTGCAAAAAGCAGCCCCAGTCAAGATGGGTTGAGTTAAGCCTCTTTGCCTAGGGAAGCAGCCTGCTTTGTCACTTTCTTGCTGTTTTTTGTTCTTGTGTGTTAGGGTTCTGGATTTTAAGAAATAAAGTGGTATTATGCTTCAACCTTTCAGCAAGAGTATTTTATGTTTCTGTCTAACTTCTCTTTGGCCCAGTCTACACTTACCTTGGCGATTCGGCGGCAGTCAACAGGAGATACGCAAGTGACGTAAATGACTTGCGTATTTCCCGTCGACTTTGCAGCATCTCCTCTGCGCGGCATCCACACTGCGCTGCATCGAAGGGATCAGCGCTCCCTTCGACTCAGCGCTACTCCACTTACGGGGGTGGTTTTTCTGCGTCGCTTCCTGGATTGACTGAGTGCGTCTATACAGACCGCTCAGTTGATCCAGAGCAATCGATGTGACGGCGGCGAATTTGCCGCCGTCAGTGTAGACCCAGCCTCTCTATTGTGTTACTTGAGAAGCGTCATGGGATCCTGTAACTGAAATCTATTTCAGAATTCACACACACAAAAAAGGGGAGTGTTAGGGTAGCAAATGGTGTAACTCAGCATAAGTTGCATGGAGCTATGTGAAAGTAAAACTGAGAATCTGACCCTCAGAGTGTTTTAATTTGACTTCAGTGTGTTTGAACTTCTGAAAAAGTTAATAACACAGTCAGAACTCCCCCCAACCCAACACAAAGCAAGACGCTGATTGACAAAGAACTAGTGCTGCTTGCAATCAGATGCTAATTTTTGAGAATGTACCACAAACACGCTTCTGCCCAGACATCCATTCCAAACTCCCAGCCAAATATCCTGAATCACTTGCTTTGAGAATACAGAGGAGGGGAGCTTAGCCTGGGAAATTTCAAAGAAGGGGCACAGCACCTATGGTGGACTGCTAATACCCTTCCATGCCGTACACTAGAATATTAACTGCTAGAAAAGAAATGAGTTAAGGTGTAGAGGAAGTCTAGGGGATTCTTAATTTTTCTGACTCTATTTGCCCATCCTTTGTAGTGACAACTCAAAGTTTTACTGCCTTTCTGTTTGTGTGACGGAATTTAGCACTTACGCCCTCAAACAATGACTCTTGAGCAACAGAAAATAATAGAATAATAAAATCCTGAGTGAGGCATATAACTCAAAAGTCAGCATCTGCTGGACATCAGCACAAAGGTCCAATCCTCAAGGTGCTGAGCACCCATTGAGGGCTCTCACATCTCACAGGATTGGGCCCTTAATCAGGAGCCAATTCATTTACATTAGAGTAATATCTTCAGTGAGTGAAGAATAAAGCCCTTAGTCTCTATCAAGCAAAAGGAGAATGATTTACAAAAGGAAAACAACAACGTTTACAGAATTAATATTCAAACTTTGTGATAGAGCATTTTAGAAATTTCAAGCACCTTCCTGTATAGCTTCATCCCACTATTCAGGACTTAAACTGAGATTGGATCAATTAATGACAGGCAGTTGAATCTTTTCAAATAGCAGGCTGCCTTTAAGACTTAGAGAAGATAGCTTATGCTTTTGGCAAAGGTTGATGAGTAATATAAATTCCTGGTGTATTCAATATGAATATCAGACTAAAATTAACCCTATTCTTAGATGGGAGGTAGACAACTTGACTCTGTGATCCATTATGCTAGAAGAGAAATGTTTCTGTCTAAACCCAGAAGTAAACTCCACAGACAAGAAGTCATTGAAATGAATTATGTCACCAATCTTGCTCAACCTAGGTCAGTAGCAGAGATACTTCTCTATTTCTGTACACCCATCTCCTAAGTACATTTAGCCTTTAAACTATTAGACTTTCCTGGGCCCTTTTTAAAAATGTCACCTGCTGTAAAATTCTAGTATTTTGTATTTTTAGATGCTGGGGTCAGGTTGAGTGCAAAAATAATGACATCTCTGAATTCCTTCATTTTACTGCTTGTAGAAATGAAGCATAATATGGACTGAAAGAGAACTGCTTCTGCCTATATTAACCTCTTATTGTCTGAAGTAGAGTTTGTGAAAACATGGGCATCTGCCTAAGCACTCTTTTCCTTCCAGCAAGGTCCCTGCTCAATTTCCCCACACCTACTAAATAAATAAGTGCAGCTGCTATACGTTCCAAGGCTGGTCATAGATTGGTCCTAAATAAAGGCTTCTGCACGTAACCAGGCTTCAGAGCGGGAGCATGGGCTGGTTGGATTGAGACCTGGGGTGCCCTGGGTTCTAGGTTCAGCTTTGCCCCTGACCTACTGTGACTTTGATCTAATGCCTATATTTCCCCATCTGTGAAGTAGGGAAAATAGTTATTATCTGTCCTTAAGTGGAAAGAGATATACAAGTTCAACATAAACATTCTTTTGCTTGCAGTTGCTAAGCCCTTCATTAGCTTCGAACAATATATTCTGTCCTTCCCCTACACATCCCCTTTAAACATTAATGGTAAGAATGATTAAAAGAAAAGACATCCTCTGAGGCATATTCTCAGAAAGAATCCATTAGACTGAAACTTCTGGGGAATGTTTTTATACAGATCCAGTTTACAATATGGCTGTCTAGCAGTGGTTAACCTGGTTTAGTTTGCCACAAGGGGATACATCCAAGCGTGGTGGTGAAATCGAGAAACGCATGTGTTTTTTATTAAGCCATTTTAGTCTTTTACCATTTTGTAAGGGAACACCACTGAAGATTATAACTGAGCTAGAGAAAGATCATATTTTAAATGAAATCCTATGCAAATGATGAGTTTTCATCACTTGTATTAGTATTTTAAAACACTCATATGGAATATCTCAAGCTCTTAAAAACTTCAAGCCCTCCACAGAACCCTCCACTCAACAAAAAATTTCAAACTGTTCACTATTGTTTCAACATTTGTCAGAAATGGGACTTAAAAATAGAAATAATGGTAAAATTACATGTTGATCTCTATTTAGTCTAATCAGGCTTTTGAGTGAAGTTTTTAGGCTCATATTTTCATAATTGTGTGTGTGTGACTGATTGGAATTTTATGGCAGGCAAGTTTTCCTTCAGGGGAGGGAGATGGATTACTGAGTCAACATCTGAGGACTCATTTGGTTTGGTTTAATATTATTGGAAAGCATATAGTGGCAACCATGATAGGCACTTTATAGTTCAACAAATAGGACAAATAAATACATTTGCGTAGGCTGCAACCATTTGATTTTGCCTGGTTAGCACCTGGGAACTACAGTTTAAAAGCTTTTATCATATAATCTTTACTCACATGAGTAGATTCATTGCTGTAATGGAAATACTGTGTAAATTAGTGCCACTAACTAGTATTATTTGCTAGAGAAAAGGTTGCAGGATCAGGTTTTATGAGGACTGACTTACACTTTGCTAAACTTTCAAACTCTGACCCTTTCTAGTACCCTCACTGAAATACTATGTACGAATGATGTAAGAAAAACACTACCGGGATACAGTGAGATGCTTTATGGCAAACATTAGAAGACAACAAATTTGAAGGTGTTTTTTTTTTTTTTTTTAAATGAGAACTCTTTAAAGATTTTAAAAAATCCACTGTTCCTGCTTCCCAAAATGCAGCCTTCTTAGAGCAGAATTCCTTTAATGTCAGAACAGTTTTGGTTTTATTCTTGAACGTATCTCCAGGAAAAAGAGAGAGCATGAGTGAGCACATAATATATTTTCAAGGTCATCCTAGCAGGATACAGGTGGCCCTTAGAATGCTGTGGCCTACATATAATATTTAAGGATTCTGGGAAACTCGTTAAGGTGTTGCATTTCTGGAAGCAATACAGTCCTGTCAGAGCTTGTAAAGCATTACAAACAAGAAAGATTCCATAGACCTCAAAAGTTCAGTTTGGTCAGAATTCTCTAAAAAGGCAACACCCTCGCTGCCCTCACCCAGGAGTAAAATTGTGCCATACCCTCTGAATAAAACAAGGCCCTGCATCAAGAGGCATTGTCAATTACAGTTGTTGAGGGCCCAGATTAAGTTCTCTTTTTTTCTTTTTGAAGGTTTTATAAAACCTGATATTGATCGACATATAAATACTTTTACTCCACAAAGATATTTCTAAGAAAGTTGACTAGGCCCAATGCTAGATTCCTTGTGCTCCCAAAATTCTCATGCAAATCACTTTGTTTAGATAAATAAATAAATAAATAAATAAATAGATCAAATGACAAAAGACTACTGGTTTTCAGAAGCCCATCTTGAGATACCTAGGGCCTGCTAGTTCAGAAGTGCTGAGCGGCCACACCTGCCGTAGATTTTTCAGTTGGTGTTATGAGCGCTCAGCACTTCTGAAAAATCGTACCCCCAGGCATCTAAATTGGGCTGACCATTTCTGAAAGAATGGTCTTCATATGCTGCTGTTTGGCTGCACTAATATGCCTTCCATGACAGTGTTACTAGGAAAGGGAAAATTTGCAGAGGCTTAAAAAATTATAGCACCATGTGAGCAATAGTGGTTCCTGTTTGGATCCCTGGGCAGTGCAATCAAGAGTCAAGGCTGTTTAGGCCTAGGGTCTGGAGTGCCCTCTCCAGTCCAGTATCTGTTCCTGAAAACAGGTGCTTGCAGGGTTCCAGACCAGACTCAGTGTCTCTCACTGGACCCCTCTGCACTGGCTCCCTGCCCAGCTGCTGCTGATCCCCCATAAGCTCCACCCAGAGCTGCAGCCAGCTGTAATATCTGGCCTGCACCATGTGGCTCTGCATCTTTTTTCCTGGGCTTTGACAGTTTCCTGATGCCATGCAACTTCCACTCCAAGCAGAGCCTAGCCACTTCTTCTTTATTCAGGACCTTCTCCTTTACCTGTGCAGGGGAAACATGAAGTGCAGTGGGGAGGGGAGCTGATGGGGGTAGTAGTCCCTGCTTTACAGATCCATGACATGTTTTTAAACAGGGTTATTTTAGTCAGTGACATAGAGCATAACAAGAGCAGCTTTTACGCCCCTTAATAATCCCTTAACCCTATATTCACTGAGTAAGCACAAGAAAGATTTTTCAGCTGTTTATAATTTATTATCTTACCCCACACAAAGCATAGGCAATTTTCCTCAATAACAACTGTGCCCATGCTAAGTCTCACGTCTCAAGATGACAATTTTTTTGCTGTGTCTGTGTTAGAAATGTTTATAAGGAAAATAAAATAGTATTTTTTTCCATTTTCCATAACTCATAAAATGCTGAAGACCTTTTCCTCAAAATTTCCTTACAAAACAAAAACATCAGCTCAGGCAGAGGCCAATAAGATTAAAAACTGAAAATATCAGACTAACGGCCAGATATTTGGGAAAATTAGGAGTGTGAAATGAGGGGTTACTAAAAACATCTTTAATTTTGGGTGCTCCTGGGCATGGCAGTAAGCAAATGGATGTGACACTTCCACAGGATTAGCAAAAGCATACTGGTCTGGTGGAACATGCTGTCATTTCCCTCAAAAACAGAATGTTTCCTCTGGACTAACTGTCCTCTGCCTGCTGTTTCTCATATCATGAGTGCCCATTCTGGGGCTATGAGGGGTCAAGAACCCAGCGTGAACTATTGTTTTAATTACTAAATGAAGCCTACAAGAAATCTCCTGAGAACTAGACAAAGGCACCAGCCTTTGTCATCAAGACTAACAGATTAAACCTATGTTATTTTGGGGTGATGATGAGTCAAAGAAAGTTAAGAACATGTTTAAGAAGTGAGATCACATCAATTAAAAAAAGCAGTCATACCTTCCAAATGCCTTGTCTGATCTGCCTCAAACTTTCAGAACCCCCCACCCCAACCTATCCCAATAAAATAGATATAACATCACACCTATGAAATTTCAGGTGGATTGGTTTAGCTTTGCATTGGGTTTGGTGAAGTTAGTGTGTATCCAAAACTAGCATTATAACATAAGGTAGTTTCACCCTTAACTATGAAGAAACTAGCTTTTTTCTAGCTTCTAGCATTTGTCTGCTATTGTTTTCTGACAGTGGATAGGAGATGAGGAGAGAGAGAGAGAAAGAGAAAGTGTGTGTGTGTGTGTGAGAGAGAGAGAGAAGATGACATAAAAACACCTTTATTCTCAGAAAGACACATTAAAACTATTAAAAAAATAAAACTGCAATGTACAGACAAAAAGATATGCATAAAATAAAGCAAAACATGTCTTAAGGAAACATTATACGTGGATCACTAAAACATCATCATCTCCAAGTTCACTCAAAATATTAACACTTCAAATCAACTGAAAAGTGTCCAGGTTACAAGTCAGTTTATAAAAAGTGCTCTCAATCTGCAGCTGGGCCACACTCAGTGCTCTGAACAGCCTTAACACATCATACCACTTTACCCTGCTCATTCTATTCCAGTGAAATTTCAAAATGGCTTGTTTTTCCTGACCCAGCAGAAAGTTAGCCAGATAGGAAAGTGACCAAATGTGAGCACTGTATCTCATGCTGAGAACAAACCAGGGCTGGAGAAAACCAGTCCCAAACCACTGAAAAATTGCTGCAAAAAACCAAAAAGAGAAATCAGTTGGGTGCAATGTAGGAGAAAATGAAACATCATGGCTGAAGCTTAACAGAAGGGGCAGTAGCAGACATCTCAGAGAGATCGGAGAAGGTGGCAGAATGCCACATACCATAGAACTGCTTCTTGGTCACGGTTGCAAAAGGAACAGTCACCAAACCCTTCCAGGACAACTATCTGCATGGCTGCACAAGGATCTCATCCACAGAAGGGGAGACAGCTAGTGAGGGGAACACAGGAAGAACTATCCCTGAAAAGCCTTTCTGGAAATACTGTGCAGCCTGCAGAGGTACATTACCTGGAATTCAGAGGACCTTATCCAAAAACCACATAGGCCAGATTCTGGTCTGAACAGCAAGAGCTGTTGCTGACTTCCAGCTTGACCAACAAGGACCAATTAGGTGGGACAGCTTGGTGAACCCAGCCTGAGTAAAGACAGAAAATAGGCTCCTAGAGAGCTTCAGTACACTTTGGAGAAGTCACCAGGTGTTAAAAAGACCATTATAGAACATAGGCAAATCTAGACTCTGTAATCAGCCAGGTGTAATCAATCAAGAGAAGACCAGGGATTTCCAAGCCAGTGGAAAGTCAGAGTATAAGAATACAGCAACCACTGAACAGACTGAAGGTGTAAAGACTGCCACCCTGCTGACTAAATCAATGAGCCTCTGACCTTCCTTCATCAAATGGATGGAACAGCAAAGCAGGGTGCAACTATTCCCCCCAAAAATGGTTTATATGCTGCTGAAGCCACCCAAAAGGAATGGGGGTAGGGGTGGTGTCCAGACACATTAGCTGAAGCCACAACATGGACACCACAAGGTTGTTGGCAATCAAAACCTGTCCCCCAAAAGAGAATCCAGGAAGAAGCCAACCCCATTTCTGCAGGCGGGCTAACATCTTCTCCTTAGCCCTCTCCCAGTTTTATTAGCATATATTGTTCAACTCCAAAAAAGACCCCCAACACCTTAATCCCAGAGGTGTCCCATTGCAGTTGTTTGGGCAATAAAGGGAGATGGCAACACTACCAAGAGCCTAGTAGATCGAGTTGGTTGTAGCCCAGTTAATGTGGGCGGGAGATACTGTTCATACACTTGTAAATAAACACAAAGTGCCTGCACGTCACTGTCAGCCATGATAAAAATGGAGATATCATCATCATAAGCTGCCAGATGAACCAGGGAAACATTCGGCAACTTCTGGCACAGAAATGGCAGTCAGACAGCTTCTCAGCAGGTGCAGGAATGGCTCTGAACTAAGAGCATACAACACCCCTGACAAATGACTCTGTGGACTGGGACGCAGTGGCTAAGACACCCATTAATCTTTAGGACACTAAAAACATTAGAGTACAATAAAGAGATATATGAGGAGAATGCTGGGCTAATCCCAAAGCTTCTAATGTTTTTAAAAGATGACTAAGGCTAACTCCACGGAAGGCTTTGTCCTGACCCATTGAAACAAGCTGTATATCCAGCTGACAAAGTTTGCTAACAGTAAAAACGTCGCAAATTAAAAGCAAATTATCAAAAACAAAGTGGTTAGGAATATGATCAAAAGTCCAGACAGTCCTTCAGCCAGTTGACTAAGGCCCTGGATAAAATCTTATCATCAGGGCAGAGAAGGGAAATAAATGGATTTCCAATTCCATAAGTCACAGAGATCCCCTTTTTTTGTGCAGCAGGGTCATCACTGCCCTGAGGCAGCTGAGGCTGGCAGCTCTTTCTTCTGGATACCCTCCAGCACCACTAGAAAAAAAGTCAGGACTGATCAGATGCCAGAAATGCACATTATAATTCAGATGGCAGACCATCAATACTTGGGACCTTGCCTGTGGAGAGCTACTGGACCTTTTCCTAATGCCGGTGCAGCTCCTCCATTGCCAGCACATCACAGGCTTCAAGTGAGTACAGAGTACAGTAAAAAGAAATTGCTGCTTTCCAGATCTCAGCAGGGTCAGCCGTCAGATGACCCTCTGGCAGCTGCAGGCAAAAACTCTGCCCACAGCCCATAGATGTTTTCTCCATCCCAAAAAAAAGAACCTTGTGGGAGTGTCAGGTTTGTGCAACTGAGTAAAACAGGCCTGAACCACGGCTCCCCACCTTCTCTTCCAACAAGCGCCTCAGGAGCTGGCACTTCTCAGCTAAGGTTTGGGGCATCTGCACTGGTTTTCACACATTAAGGTTGCCATGAAGTCCCAAGATGTCTCATTCCAGAGCATTCATGGCAAGGACAGCGTGGCAACCTGGGTATGCTTCTGGCAGAATAGTTGGCTCTAGACTTTTCTGACATCCCACCATAGTCTCAGGGCCTCATCTAGGCTGTGATGCCACCAGCTCTCCCAAAACACAGCAAACATCTGGGTGAAATTCAAGTCCTGTAATAATTTGGTATTAAAGTGCCATTGGGAAGCACAGGCAGGAAGGGGGAGAGACCCCCTGACAGAGACATCATGATGATCAGACAAGCGAGTGGGAGACATGGAGGACCAAAAAAAACCCATACTCATACTGATCTTCATGGTATAAAAACAGTCCAGTCTAGCCCCTGAGACTTCTACTAGCCCAAAGGTCTGCAGGAGACAACATGGTTCCCTGGATGACTGAAGGGATGGCTCCTTTTGGTTCCTGTCTAATACCTAAACTACAGTGCAGCTGAAATCCCCTCCCAAGACAATAACAGTAGTAGAGTCACAGGCAAGCATGGCATGGGCAAATGTTTTCAAAAAGGAGACACAATCTTGCCCCAGGGTAGGCGCATACTCAGTAAAAATATTTAAAACAATAGTGCCAATACATGCTTCCACCTGGAGGATCAGGCCCTGCACAATCTTCTTTCCAGAGAGGATCTGTGACCCTGCACCCTGGGAAAAGAGGACAGCTACCTTAGCAGTGACATAGGAGCCATGGCTCAAGGAAGCTTCCCCTTCCTGTTCCTTCAACCAGTTCTCCTAATTATCAGGATCTGAGTGCATCTCTTGGAAAAGGACAACATCAGCCCATTTTTGTCTGAGCCATTCAAAGAGTTGTGTCCTTTTATGACCATCCCAGCATCCATTAATATTTAGAGAGCCAAAGTTGAGCAGCACCATAGAGACTAGAAGGAGAGAGCCAAGCAGCAGAGAGAGACAATGGAAAGTGGAAGTACTTTGAACAAAATGAGCTATGGGGAGGCCTATTTATCTTGTATCATCCCTGCCCACTTCCTCATCTTGCTCAACAACTTTTTGAAACGGAAATGTTTCCTCTGATTAACTGAGGTCTCTCTCAAGACAAGGACAGCTGAGTGAAAATCAGGGAAATAGGTCTCAACCTCAACCCCCTGCTTCTCTTTAGTGCTATCCAAAAGTCACTATCTCTTTCACACTGTATCTACCCTTCCTATATAGCTAACTGGCTGGGACATTAGGAACCAGTGATGACTGAGAGATCACTGAAATCCTCTTCATCTCCCTCAGTCTCCACCAGCTCAGAAGAACATTGAGCTGCCACAGTAACATTCTCATCATTCGCAAAGGAGGGAGATTCAGTGGAAGCAGCTGGCATATCTATTTTTCCAAGGCATCCCTTGGTCATCACTGCAACATGCACAATTGGGGGCTTGAGGAGTTGTTATACCAGGAAGAGGCAGTACTTCCCCTGGGAGCTATCACCCAGTGCAATGCTATCCTCCTTCTCAGGGCACACAGCTCAATACTTAGACGTTGCCAGCAGTTCAGGGGCCTCCGAAATCTTAGTCCTTTTAGAAATAGTTCCATAAAAATCCATATTGTTGGTCTGTCCTTCACTCCCATGTCTAGAACTTGTCTCTGCTTTCTCTGCAGGGAGGTGCTCCTCAGCCTCCAGGATGTGCTTCTGTCCAGGCACAAGTGATGGAGTGACAAAGGAGGATTCCTCAGGGCGGGTGAGAGGCTGCTCCCTGGACAACAGCAGACCACATACAGTGAGGTAGGGAGATGGCAGTGCAGATGCGGGCTCTGTCTCTTGCTGGTCCGTTGATGTCCCAGCCCCCCACCCCACTTTCCTGGGGCCACACATTCTTCCCAGGGACCCCTGAGCCAGCAGCTTATAGACAGGAACCCCACAAATGACCAGGGTTACCACACAGGAAACATTTCATGTTTTCAGAGGTACCAAACACTGTATAATTTGCCCCCACATATGTGGTGCTTTAAAGCCAAGATCAAGGGCTGTTCAGGGTTCTTTAGAATGACATAATCCTGGTGCCAGGACAACGTAACATGCTTCCCATCTGGGTTCTTGCAGCCTAATCAGTGGAATCATCATAACAGCAGAAACTAACTTCCCATAATGGGAGAGAGCAGACATGAGCATCTCATTGTGAAAGAAAGGGGGACATTTGAAAAAAAAAACTGCTTTAGTAGCAGGAGTAAACAAGGGAAAAACCTGAACAAAAGATTCCTTGACCCAGAGCCCCTCCTGCACCAAATGATTCACAAACTGCTCCTGGGCCAGGAAAATCACCATAGAATTACTCATTCTAGAGGCAGATTTTAGATCTCTAGAGCCAATAATCTTACCTACACACAGCAACACATCCTCCACAGTGCAGGAGACAGCAGGCACACATGCTTGCAGGTCAAATTGCTAAACGCATCTGAAGTGGACCCAACAGAGAACCCCTCCCCCCATCTTAAAGAAAAGGGAGGAGGGAACCAACAACACCCATAAAATGAAGAAAGAGCAAGTAACATAACAAAATCAAACACAGTCTAACAGAAACCCAGGACATACCAAACACAGCCTCCCTCACTCTCAGGAACTCCCTGAATCCTGAGAGAGGGAGAGGAAGAGGAAGAGGGAGAGATAAAAGGTAGTGTAAGAAACAGAATGGGTCAAATTCATTTCCAGTGTAACTAATCACTGATGTCAGTGGAGTCACAGTGGAGGTGATTTGGGCTTAGTGTCTGACCAAAATGACATGTTTGTCACCTTCTCCAAAGAACACCTGTGCTCACGATTGTCATCACCATCCTGAGATACTTTCTCTGCAATCTGATTTTTATATTAGAATAATATTTACTACACTTACCAGCCATATCCTGCCATCGAGTTTTACACAAAGCTGCCATTGACTTCAGTGGGAGTTCTGTGTGTGGAACAATGACAGGATATGCCTCTAGTATTGTACATACTGACACTGTATCCCATGAAGGCGCCAAAAGAATAATAACCAAAGGCTTAATTCGGCCATAAAATTATGTCTGGCTTCTCTGTTTTTTCTCATGAGGTTTCCATGGCATCAAGTGTGAACTTTTGGGCTATTGGCTTTGGACATCCTTTTTACTGAAATTAGGTCCTAATAATATAGCAAAAGCATAGCAGCTCTACTGACAGAGTATGAAATGAAAAAGCTTCTAATCCAATGGTGTACATTATGGAAACTTGTTTTTTAGAAAATTCTACTGCTAAAAAGGAAATTAAACAGCTTGTTTTACTAAAATTAAACAATGAGCAATGACAACAGGAATGAAACTGGACTTGATCCAAAGTCCATGGGAAGTCAGCAGAAAAACTCTTATTGACTTCAGTGGGCTTTGAATCAGGCCCATTCTGAGTTAGTGATGGAGTGTGAACATTACTACAGAAATGTCCTTACCCTTTTCTTTGTGTTACGCACCTGAAGTTCACATTATGTACATGTTTTTCTATTTAATTTCCTTTTTGGAAATTAGTGAACAGTGAAAAATAAGAAGCCAGATTTACAGTATGTACATAGTTCATGTTCAGAAAATTCATTTTAAAAATTGATGAAACCCACTGTTGCAAAGAAGTTTGATGCAGGGACTTCATGACTATTCCTCTTTCCTTGACCCCTGAGTTCTGATAAGTGGAATATGATACTGGAGAGCAAAGCTGTAGCACATTTCATTCTTGTTGATTGCTTTTCCAAATACCTGGATCTTTTGTCTCCCTTTCCCCAGCTAGTGTCTCAACAAAGGAATCCTATCTGGGCACAGATTTCCATCTCAGAAATCTCTCTGGCTAGAGTATGTCCCACTTCAAATGGCCTTTATCTTTCCCATATTCTTATCCATTAGAAAACAAAACAGCAGCGCCTGGAGTCTGAGAAACTCATAACTTGTTTAGTCATTGAAGCTGCCCACTGGACAGAGGATTCATGTGAGTAATTTAATGCTCACAAATGTGTCAGCTCAGTGTAGAAAAAACAGTTAGGACAAAGTTCTCATATGCAACAACATGTGCTTATAACAACTCTTGTTTGTTAGTGAAACCACTAATTCAGCAGGGGTTTTCAAGCTATGTGCTTCCCTTAGGATGAATATTGTGCTTTGAAATGACAGTTTCCTCCATATAAATTGAGGTCAAATTATCCACCTACATAAACTAATAGCAGGGTGACTCCAAATATCCAAAGAATTTATTTCTATGTACCGGGGGGCGAGGGGGGGGGACGACGGGATGACACGACACATACATATTTTAAGATCACATTGCAACGTATCAGATAATGTTAGCCCTCATCATTGAATTCAGTAAATACAGTGCCCATAAATCACTCAATCTGACATAAATGCAAAGAACATTCATTTTTCTCTTTGAGCAGAATGCAATCATGCCACAGATACAGCCTTAAAACCGGTGAGGAGTCATATCCAATCACTATCCCAATTATCCCTTGGCACAATGTTTTCCACCTGCAAGGAATGATTATGTGTCAGTTACGATGATAAAGTCCTTTAAGGGATGTTGATGCCTCATGGAAAAATTTGAAAGACATATTATTTAGAGATAGTTCTGCTTATAGATTGTATCATACATTTAATGTATTTCTTTTCCCTATTTTTTATTACTAAGGACATATGCATAAAAAGACAGTGTCTAAGGAAAATAATGATTTTGTAGCTCAAGTACGGAACTGACACTGATGAGATATGGATTCCATTTGTGCTCTGCTACAGATTTCCTGTGTAACCTTGGGGCAATTTGCTTAACTGCTCTGTGCCTTGGTATTGCCATCTGTAAAATGGGGATAATACTTCTATACCTCACAGTGAGGTTGAGGATTAATTCATTAGAATTCAACATGACCTTGGCAAACTGGAGAATTGGTTTGAAATCAACAAGATGAAATTCAATAAAGAAAAGTGCAAAGTTCACTTATGAAGGAAAAATCTAATGGACAACTACAAAATGAGGGATAATTTGCTAGCCAGTAGTACTGCTGAAAATGATCTGGGCGTTATAATCGATCATAAATTAAATATGAGTCAACAGTGTGATGCAGTTACAAAAAAGCTTATATAATTCTGGGGCTTATTAATAGAAGTGTTGTACGACTAGACTTATGAGGAGAGACTGAGGGAACTAGGTTTGTTTAGTCTGCAGAAGAGAAGAATGAGGGGGGATTTGATAGCAGCCTTTAACTCCCTGAAAGGGGGTTCCAGGGAGGATGGAGCTAGGCTGTTCTCAATGGTAGTAGATGACAGAACAAGGAGCAGTGGTCTCAAGTTGCAGTGTGGGAGGTCTAGGTTGGACATTAGGAAAAGGTTTTTCACTAGGAGGGTGGTGAAGCACTGGAATGGGTTACCTAGGGAAGTGATGGAATCTCCATCTTTAGAGGTTTTTAAACTGCGGCTTGACAAAGTCCTGGCTGGGATGAGTTAGCTGAGGTTAGTTCTGCTTTGAGCAGAGGGTTGGACTACATGACCTCCTGAGGTCTCTTCCAACTCTCATATTCTATGATTCTATGTAAGTCACAGGAGGTAATTGTCCCACGCTACTCGGCACTGGTGAGGCCTCAGCTGGAGTGCTGTGTCCAGTTTAGGGCACCATGCTTTAGGAAAGATGTGGCCAACCTGGAGAGATTTTAGAGGAGAGCAATAAAGATAAAAGCTTTTGAAAACCTGACCTATGAGGAGAGGTTAAAAAAAACTGGGCATGTTTATTGTTGAGAAAAGAAAATTGAGGAGGGACCAGATAACTTGTATGTTCAAGGATGCTAAAGGCTTTTATACACAGGATGGTACTATTTTGTATGTTTAATATCACTTACCACTTTTCACAACCTCCCAGCTAGCTAAGAGGTGTGTTGTGAAAAGTGATAATTGCATGTTTGTTAGGATCACTTTTCTCAGCAAACCTCAGGACAAATTAAGCCCAGGAATAGAGACGATTCTGCATTATTTTTCTTATTGAGTCCACCTGAAAACCCTCCATAAATAAATTATATTGATTTGGATGTGCATATGTGCATATTCATTTGTTTTTCCTAAAGTGAATGAAGTATTTTAGGAAAAAGTGTCAGTGTGGCCACCAGCAAGAGTTAGTGGCTGCACTCTGAGGCCACCAAAAAATTGTTGTGAGAACCCTGGTGTACGTTCACTTGGTCCTGCCCCAGCACAGGGGGCTGGACTTGATGCTTTCTTGATGTCCCTTCCAGCCCTACATTTCTCTGATTAATGTGTGCACCGTGCTTTCATATCACTGCATGGGAGGTGGTGTGTAATACAAAATATTATATTATTATCTTTCGCTGTCCCATCCGATGTTCCAAAGTAAGTCAGTGGCCAAACCGGGAATAGAAACCAGGGTTCCTGACTCCCAGTCCAGCAGTTGACCCTCTAAAGCTCGCTGACTTTCCAAAAGCCATCACCCAATCCAACTCAAAACTTCTCTCTTGCTCTTTAAAAGTCAGCAAAAATCCACTCCAATTATGTTTTCTCTATGTCCTCCTTTAAACAGGCTGTTTTAATTAGGAATGAGCAAATCAGTTAGGATAAAAGAAAAATTGACGCAACTCTTCTCCCCAAAGCAGCAGAGAATGAGAACCAAACTTGTGTTGAGGTTTGGGAAAATAAAATTAAATGAAATTAAAATGCATTACCTTTTTGGACCGCTGTATTTGCACATTGCCACGTCTTTTTGTGAAGCTCCTTTGGTTTATATGCCAAGAATCTTGTCCATCCATTCGGTGTGTGAAACATCACAAACACTTGTGATACTGAATAATAAGTAGTCATAATAATTGTTTCAACCAGAACCAGAAGCTAAAGAACCAAGGCCAAAATTTTCAATCCTGGGCGCTCCTAACAATGGCTTCCAAAACCCACATTTAGAAGCCTAAGTGTAAATAGCTTGATTTTCAAAGGTGCTGAACACCTGACTTTAGCAGGACTTATGAGTGCTCAGCACTTCTGAATATAAGGTCGCTTCAATTTGGTTGCCTGCACATTGATTTGGAAGCCTAACTTTGGGTCACCAGGTTGGGGAATTCTGGTTTAAAATATTGCAGGGAAGCTGTTAAGATAAGATTTACAGTTCAATTAACAGGCTACAAAGTCACCTGAACATTTAGTTACATCTCTGAACCAAATTAACCCCTGAACACTCTGAGGTTTACCCATCCTTAGTTGTAATTTACTATGCTCTGAAATCTGGCTGCCCTGGTGCAAATTGTATTTTTAATGGTTTCAATAGTATTCTATATGCATGGCAGGCAGTCTCTAGAGTGAGTTAAGGATAGCATGGCCACCTGAATTGTCTGACAATGTTAAATTTCCTTACGTTTGTGGGTTTAAATCAGATTCTTAATGCTACTTGAAGTTTTTTTTGTGGTTTCATTTTAATGCTTTTGTGCTAAACCTTCCAGAACAATGTCCTTTCCAGGCAGCCTTATACACTGAAACGACCAGTGCCAGAGGAAAAAAAAATCTGTCATTGAAATGTATGAGATTTTGAATGACAGACTGTACACTCAGCTTATACATTCATAAAATTCGTACTTTGTCCTTGCCAGATTGCAATGGCTGCTTTGGAATAATCGTGGTCCCCTGTATCATGTCAATCTGTAGTGTCAGAGCCATTATGATTCTAATAGAGATATGCATATTAAAAAAAATCTCTAAGAAAAAGTCATTTTACATGCACAGCAGCTGACATTTATATGATAATAATGTCTATTTTAATTAAAAAAAGACAAAGAAATATCAAACTGAGCAGGGCTATTAAAGTTACTAAGCCGACTGGCTGCAAAATTTCATTTAAAAAAATTAAACTTTTTGGCATCCAACTCCAGAGAACTGCTTATTTTCCAGAGAATTTTATATTTCATGAGATAGACGGGACTGACAGCCCTTGAACCTCTGTTTACTCACAGAACAGGTATAGCATTAGCAGCAGCAATAAAAGATTGCCCATACTACATTGCCAACATGCTTCAGCCTTGTCTTTGAATGACTGTCTCTAGGGGTGACTCACTCTTCATGTCCACTGAACACTTAACCTCTCTGCTGAGGTTGACAACTAGCAACAATTGTCGTGGTTTTACACCTGGTCATTAGGTCCTCAACTGAGATACAATCAACTCATTTCATACAGAGCACTGAACAGCAGTCATGAATTTTGGTTTGTAGCCGACTGATTTCCCCCCCCACTATTAACCCACATCTTATTATCAGTCCCTTGATTCACTGTCTGTAAACATGTATGTATATGCTCAATGTTTATATAGTACTGGGATGGTGCACAGGAAACCCCAATGCATAACTTAAAAATTCTAGTAAGGGTATAGCTCATATAGATGTAAGCAAGGTCTGAGTAGCACTCCCTCTGTTCAGCAGCTGAAAGAGGGGCACTTTATTTGCGTGGACTTTGTATTTGCACCAGTACAATTAAGTACTTAGCATATTGCATGAGCACACGAGGTGCTGGGCATGATGGGAAATGGTCAGTGTGTCTGGTATTGTGTTACAAGTCACTTCTGTGTTAACTGCAGGGATAATGAAATGTTGTTCTTTGATTGAATGAACAAATGGCATCAGGTATGTGTTTAGCCTGTGCTGATGAAAAATTCACTCTCATCTAACCAGAGCCCAACAAGGGTGGACAGATGTTCCGGCATGGTTAGGCAGCAGGGAGGGGGTGAGAAATCTTATGTTAAGATTGCAGTAGTCTTGGTAAAGGGTTCCCAGCCCCCCAACATGGATTAACTATATCCGTCTGCTGTTAAAAAGTAGAATTAATTATTTCTTCTAGAATCTTTTGTTCTACTAAAAGCCAGGACATTGTTCCTGTGTCAGCAGAAGGTTTTTTTCCCATGAGCTGAAATTCACTAAGAGCTGAAATTACTAGAGGAATTGGGAAACCTTGACTGACAACCAGTGGTGGGACCCAGGAATGGTTGGTGCCTGCAGATGGTGGGAGCGGGTAGCGGGAACTTGGCAAGCAGGTGGCAGCAGCGGAGAGAGCCTGGCCAAACCCATGTCCAGCAGGAGCCTGCAGAAGGGGACTGGCTGAGCCCCCAACCAAGAGGTGGACACTGCAACTATGAAGGTCAGTACAAGGAAAAGCAAGAAGGAAGAGGTGAAGGACGTGCCCTGATGCTTTGGGGTGGGTTCGGCTCACTGAGCTAATGAATTCTGTTTGTGCTGGTTCCAAAACCAGTGCTGTATTACTTCCTTCCTTTTATTATGTTTACTTTCTACACTCAGACTCTGTGCTTGAGAGAGGGGAAGTATTGCCTTGTAGGGGTGCCCAGGGGATAGTGTGTGATTTCCCAGGTGACTGGGTGGGGGCTTGAGAAGCTTTGGTGTTGTATCATTGACCCCTAGATATAGAACCTGGCCCTTTGCTGCTGCCGGCTCTGCAGGGTTACATTGACATTTTTAGAGAAATTTGCTTTGAGACTTGTTCTGTGCCCATCACCATTGCACTGCAGTGCCTGCAAGTTCACATTTCATTCTCTACTCACCTCCATTCCAAAAAAAAAAAAAAAAAGAATGATGCGGCTGTTGGATTAGCCCAAAGAAGTTCAACGAAAGTGGAAAGGATCTTTACTTTTTGGCATGGGAGACACAAACATACACCTCAGTTTTAAAGTCAAGGGAATGCTGTTCAGTCAAGGAACTGCTGCCGAGTCAATGATGGCTGCTGACAATGATCCAGCACAGATTTTGGATTGAGGAGAGGGAATCTAGTGACTTTTATAGCTGTTGAAAGTCAAATGAACAAAGAAACAGAACTTGTTCTTCCAACATACGTTGAACAAATACCTGAGTGAGTGGGACACAGACAGATCTTGAAAAGCAAATGAAATTCTGGCTTTGGAAAGCCATGCCTCTTGGCCTGTGTCTTTAATGCAAGAAAACTTTGCATAACACAGGAAAAAATAATATGAATGGGGGGAGGTAAGTGAAGTATTAAAACTTAGAAATAGGATAGACTGTGAAGAGTGGACGATTTACCTCTGTATTGCCTTGGTCAGAAAATTTAAGATGTCTGTACCCTAGAAACGGGGTTCTTGATATGAGTAAGAAATAAAGAAAAGGAATTGTAACAAGATGAAAGATTTGTCAACACAGAAAGGGGACAGAGAAGTGGATGATTGTTACTAAGTGGCCACTCAACTTATAGACAGGAGTGGAGTAGATTGGGAAAGAAGCAAAAATCCCGGAACCCTGAATGACTGAGGGAATTGGGAAGAATTAGAAGTAGAAATGAGACAGAGAACATGGGTTAGACAGCAAAGCATGGTGTAAAGACAAATTAGGAAGCAGTCAAAGAATGGAGAGCACAGAGCTGTGCTGGCTGGGGTGAGGCACAGTGCCATGCTGTGAGCGTGTTCGTCCTCTCTCTCTCTCATGTACCCTCTGGGTGGGTGCTGTTGAGCTGGCTATACCCAACGTTTCCTGTTCACTGGGGAGATCTATGGCTGCCCTTTCAGGGAAATTTTATGTTAGCAGTAAGCTGAGCTGCGGCCAAGGATCTGGTCCAATGTGTATAAGATGAAGAACTGTTCCAAGATTTCTGTTATAGCTAAGGAAAACAGAAATAGCTATTGGTAGAGTGATAGCTTCAACTCAGACTCTTTAATTTTGTGGGTTTAGGTCAGGTCCTAAAAATGAGTTTCCTGTATTTAATCTAAATCCCACATGTCAAAATATTTATTTCAATATTCTATTCTAAATAAAATAGGCCCCATATATATTTAGCTTGTTTTGACAATATATGATATGAAAAGTCTGTAAAACCTAATGAGATTGACCAATTTTCAAGACTTTGCAAATATATTGTGTGTCAGGACATATTTCAATTCGCTGTACGACTGTGCATGCTTTAACTGCTGCTGTGTAACTAGGACACTTGAGAATACAAAACGTTAATGTGCTGCATCTCCGTGCTGGGGAAAGCATTTACGTGTCTCAGGGATGGGAGCCCATGTGACTTTAGAAACCAACTAAGGTAGTGACTGAAAAAGCTGAAGTAAATCAACATTGTCAAACTGCACCTTCTAGCACTAATTAAGGCAGTTCCATTCCATATTCTGGGAAAATGTGATGGGCATTAAAACTGAAACATTTGTTACATTGAAAATTGACAATAATGCTCGTGTTTCATGGAATTAGCTGAATGCCAGCTGTGGTCTAGAAGAAATCACATCTCTGTCACCTCTAGCTATCTACCTAGGCAATAACTCCTGCGAAGGCATGGTATTGCACAAATAGGTGCATTATCAATAAAGATAAAGGCCCAAGATGGATCTGGATTCCAAAAGTTTGGATGGGAGTTTGGATCTAGGATTTTAATCCAGCCGATTATAGAGATAGGTCTGAGCTGTTACATTTGGATCTGGGTTCGGATTTAGAATTCCCACTAAATTTGTGGGCCTATAGATCTGGGATTTTTGTTGGGGCCAATCTATAACTATTGAGTTTTACTCACCTTTCTGAAGACTACATCATTGGTCATCACAGGAGACAGAACACAGGGCCATTGACCTAGCGAACTGTTTCAACTCCCCTGTTCTTAAAGGAATACATTAGAAATATCTCCCCTCCCCCATTCCATCCTCTTCACCCTGCATCATTTCTAGCTCACAAGAGAGGCAGGGATTACTTTTTTAGATACTAGGTCATTTCAATCCATGCGTCTGGATGAATAGCCTTACTTGTAGTTAATTAAATATTAATCATGTTTATGGAGTTATGTTAGGAGAGAATTAGTTGGCTAGACAGAAAGCCAAAAAAAAGGAGCAGGAGGGAGACCATGAGGAAGGGGGCTGGAGGAGTTGGCACAAGCAGCCTATCAGCACAGGGGAGAGAACGCTTAAAGTGCAAACTACTGAATGCAATGAGATGATCTCAGTGCCTGTGTATCCCTGCTTGTGTTATTTATTAATTCACCAATTTATTTTATCAAAGCATAACGTTTGGATTATTGCTTATACCTGCCATATCTGGTGTTGCTGCTCATTGCTAGTTCACCTGCGTGAAATCCTTGTTCTTTACAAAGGCCTGAATTAAATTACATTTCTAACTGTATTTCAGTGAGAACCACTGTTTTTTTAATCAACCTTCAGCACTGAGTGATTGAACGAGGTTTAGAAGTCTTGGATTTTCTCAGGATCTACTGTAGGCGACCTTGCATCCGGTGTCCTTGTTTCATTTGAAAAGAATAATTACTAATCAATAGTGAAGGGGTAGGTGACACAGTAGGTTAATTCACTAGCCTTCTGCCTCTAGAGAGCTCGATTCTATTTTAGGTCATATGCAACATGGGTTTAGTGGTTTGAGTCTTGTCCCTAGTGGGTGTCTGGCCATATCACAAAAATCAAACCATTCGATATAGGTCGCATGTCTGGCAGTTTCTGCTCAGGGATGTCCCAGGATCCGAACAACAAGGGTGTCGCAGACCTGGCAGGACTGGGATGTGTTGATACCTGTGTGAGGAAAACTTGCACTGGACTTACCAGGACTATACAAGACTCTGCTTAAACATTGTAGGAGTATATACATCGTAAACAGCACGGGTTATGCCATTTATCACAAAAGTTGCCTGGCTCTTCCCATGATTAAATCTTGATTTTAGTTCTTTTTAATTTTGCCTAAATTTAACTATTCAAGCTGAAGTTTTCCATGCTGAGTGCCTCAGGCTGAATTTTATTTTGAAAAGTTCAGCAAAAATAGTTCAGCTGTTTCTAGGAATAGGGTTAGGGGAAAATACGTTGTTTTTGTGCATGTAAAAAAATTCTTACAACTAGTTCGGCGGAAAGTTCTAGTGCCTCCGTGTTTCGAAGCAGGGACTTGAAATTTGGCAGGGACATCACTCTGGTGTCAGAGATGTTCCTTTGCCATCCCAGTGAAAATTCAGCCAAATTTGGCCAAGTTATTAGCCTCTGAAAATTCTCAGTTTGTGCATGCTTGGTAGAAACTTATTCGAGTTTGGCAGCTAAATTCTCCAAAGATTCTGTTTGCACTGAGCATGCTGCAGCACCCCACAGCTCCTACGTACCAATCTGACCGTGCATGTGACATCTTTACACATTGACTGAGTACACTGTGTCTTGGAGCTGAGCAGGACTTCCCTGAAATTGCTCCTTTGGTCATCCAGGGACAACTGTGGTGCTAAGCAATGGAACAGAGAAACTGTCACTGCTGCACTCTCAATATTCCCTTTGTCAGCACCCAGACATCAAGAAGGAAACAGTTTGACTGACATGCAGGAGTAGGATGAGGAATGGCAGGGGATTCCAGGAACCAGAGCATGAAGGGTACCAGAAAGGGAAGGTGTATAAGCCCAGTGTGTGGAAGGGTTGAGATAAATAGGAGCCAAGGTGCGAGGTGGTGGATAGGAGCAACGATAAGGGCAGGACAAAGGGGGGTAGAATCTGGGTAGAAAGTGGGGCTGGAGCCATGGGAACATAGTAAATAGCTGTAAAACCCATTGACAAAGTGCGTATCTCATCCCCCTCTAGCGCTGGTCCACGTGGAAAATAACAGCCTACAACTGCTACCAGTTAATCTGTTAATTCAAGCATTAAAGGTCCATGCTGTAGATCTAACAGTCCAAACCCTGCTGATGACCCATGCTGGGAGTCCGTTGTAGTTCCACATGAGAGAATTTCTGTTCTCTCTTTATTTTTTTAAGTAGGAAATTACATTAAAAAGCCAGTATTAAAAGAATGTTAAGGCTGCAAAGCCAAGCATTCAAAAGTTAGGAAATTCCAGAATTAAGGTTGCCTGTGTAATCTTAATTCAGTCCCCATGTGCGTATGCATAATGTTACAGTCTTTAATGACATGATTACATATTATTTTTTCCAGAGGATCCCTGTTTCATTCAGGGCCCAAGAGGATAGGGTTCTGGGAATGAATCAGGGTTGTATAGGAAAGGAGGCTGTTGTCAGTAGGACCCCTGATTAAGTCAGCTGTGTGCTGCCCTGGAGAATTGGATTCTATCCCTGTCTGTGCCAAAGAACTACTATTTGATACTAGGCAAGTCATTTAAACCAAATGTTTCACAGGTGGCCACTTGCTGTCTGTTTCTCATTTGCCCAACATGATTTGCAGAAGTGTTGAATGCACAGAACTGCAACTGAAGTCAGCTGGAACTGTGATCTGAACATGTGAAGTGCTACAAAAATGCTAAGTACTCTGGAAAATCAGGTCCTAGGTGTCCCAAATTGAGAACCCAGAATTAATAGATACTTTTGGCAATTTTGGCCTTAATCTCTCTGGGCCTCATTTCCTTTTCTATAAAATGGGAATAATAACACCTTTTCTCACAGGGATGTTATGAAGATATATTCATTATTGTTTGTGAAGCACTCAGATACTATGTGATGTTCCCCCCTGCAATCTTAACTGGTGTGTAGCTGTGTCACCCCTATTCCTCACTCCTGGGCCCCAATTTATCCTGCTTTGCTGTGTGAATCAGCCCACGCCCAGCCTCCTGCAAGTAATCGGTCCCTGACCTAGCGAAGGAGCACTTCTGACCAGCCACTCATGGGATAGACCCCCAGAAAACACCTCCAGTACCAGATGCAACCCTGGGAACTGCTGTCTTGTAGGGTTCAGTGCTGTATACTGCACCCTGCAAGCTCATTTACATTTGTCCATGAATTTATCAAAGAAATTGATATGCACCAGCTCTGTCACGCTAAGTGAGGTCTCTGCACACACTCAATCCACATGCACTGCTTTAGATAAAACAAACAAATAAGTTTAATGATTACAGAAGGATTTTAAGTGAATCCATGTCAGATTAACATAAATCAAGGAGTTAATCACAATCAGCTAAAAGATAACTCGCCTCCTAAATGAAGATTAATATTTCGGTCTCTTTCAATGTTAGCTTACCAGGCAGGCTGGTTCTGATGCATCTTGCAACCAGATCCCCCCTCCCTGTGAATAGGTACCAGTCTTTGATGTTGCTTGGGAGATACATTCCAAGGGAGAGCCCCAAGACAAAGATGCCTCTTTCTTTTTAACAAGTTTCCTCGACACCCCCTGAGGTCAGGTGATTGTTCACGTCCGGCAATGGGCATGATTTTTCCCTCTTGAGCCAAAGTGCTCACAGGTACTTAGGCCAGTCCATTGTTTCTGTACGCATGCCTTTGCTCGGTGTTGTAACACAGCTTTGTGTTTGTCTGCATCTATCCAAGCCATATGAGACACATGTCTGGGGATATGACATGGCAGAGTTTCATATCTGCACATATGTATGACATTGCAGGAAACATGCTACCATGCCAATAATGTTCAGTATGTCATAAGCATTCCAAAAACATCTTACGTGACATACTTTGCATCAGACAATACAGTTAAACTATAAGGGTGTACACAAATTACACTATAAGTTGTCCATGGGGTATAGCATGTCACACTCAAATGCTCAGGGGAAATTCGTAATTCTGTATTCAGTGAAAGGATTGGAGGTGGTGTGTGTTAAGTCTGGCTTGTGGCCACACGTCAAATGAGGAGGATAGAAAGAAATATCTACCCATTCACTGAATGAGGCAGGGATCCCGTGGAAAAAAAATAGAATGTGATCATGTAATAAAAGACTGATAAAAGATAAAACGATAAAAATTATAATGCATGCCATATGTACAAAGGGACCAAATTAAGGCTCCACAAGCAACCCTCATTCTGACATTTCCCACGGTAATGTTCTTTTAAAATAGATTTTGTATGTAATTTAATTATTGTGCTTAATAATTCTTACTTGGTCAGCCAGCCTCTTATGGCTCTGTGTGTGTGTGGTTTTATGGAGTGCTGCTGCTTGCCTATTCTTAGGTGGTGACAACATCAGAATTTTCATGCTGCCTGGCTGGCTGTGCTAAGGGGTTTGCTGACTCTGCCTAGCAACAGACTAGCTGTAGTACATACACCAATACCACAGTTTGCCTATCTGTTTGGAGGAGTAGTGTTATTGCTAGTTGCTTGCAGCAGCAGCAGCTTCTGAACCAACAGGCTAAGCTGACTAACCTTTCTACATGAGCAGTGAACTAGAATGGGAGATGCACCCTCTGAGGGCCAAATCCTGCCTGCTTTTCCCAGCTTTAAAGACACTTCTGAGGTGAGGAAAAACAACCTGGATTTGACCACGAAATTAATTGTGCCTATTTTTAAAATGTTTAAATATTTCAAAAATGAATTTATGGTGCACAGTTCTGGTTCTGCAGTATATATATATGTATCTGAGACTCCTCGTGCCATGCGTTTTAATTGTAAGTTCTAATTGACTGGTTTAATGATACTTTGCAAAGTAAACTCCACATGTAGGTCATAAGTTCACAATGAATGAATCCCTGGATGTTTACCAAACGCCAAAATTAAATTACACGCTTAATTGTTTTGCAAATACTTTGGCCTAACTAATTAAATAGGAATGACTTTCTGCACTGTGCAAGGAATATTAAAGCCTTTAGGACTTGTTTCAAATTGCCAAAATGTATTTGTTTCATTTTACACTATGTGGTCAACTGACACTTTAAACAAAATCTGGTATCATCATACAACTTAAGTTGCAAGAGAAAGCTATTGAAGACAATTATTGTTCTGAGGCTCAGATCCAGAAAGGGATGTAGACATTGCAATACTGAGCATTACATCATCTAACTTTTAGGCACCTCGCCACCCAGTAGAAGCCACACAGCCTGAGTTAGGCATGTAGGCTCCCAATGCAATATGTGCGGATTCACAAGAGCCAGCTCACTAGGTGGGGAGCTACCTAAATTAGTCAATGAGAGATGCTGAGGAAAGGGACGTACCTAAGCCCCACCCCTCTCATGGAATGTGACACCTAAACCAGGCTGAAGGGAAGTATTTATCTCCACTTAGGACTTAGATCCAGGAATCCTTTCCTGGAGCCAGGCGTTCTTGCAAGAAAGGTGGCAATGCATGCTGGACTTCATGCAAATTGGCTGGGGGAGGGAAATGGCCCGAGGGCCAACAGCTTCCCTTATAACCTTTAGCCCCAGTGATTTAGGCACCCACCTGGGATGTAGAAGACCAGTGTTCTATTCCCTCCTCTGCCTGATGAGATGAAGGGGATTGAATCTGTATCTCCCACTTCTCAGGTGAGTGCCCTAACCACTGGGCACTTTCTCTTGCTCACTGCATAATGAAGTATTTATACACAGTGGAACAGTTCAACAGAAGCAAGACCCACATCAGAATGTCACATAGCCTAGTGGTTAAGACTCTTACCTGCAAGGTAGGGAGTCATGTTTAACTCCCTTCTCCATATAAGGCAAAGGGGAGAACTGAAGGCAGGTGTCCCACCTCCCTGGTGAATATACCACAGTCATCCTGTGTGGGGTTAGACATGCCTATCAGATCAATCCCTGCAGGTGAGATAGTTGGGGGAATGGCTCTCTCCTCCTCACGTGAGGATTGTGCTGGGACTTAGGTAAACATCCAGATGCCTTTCCTGAGGCAGTGTGTGTGTGTGTGTGTGTGTGTGTCCAGTGGCAGAAACTTAGGTGCCTAGAGGACTTTTATGGCACAAATTGAGGTGTGAAGGATTTTAAGGACTTCTAGAATTAGGTGGCAGCTGAGCAGGTGTTTTAAGGGTCTCAGTCGCAATGAAACTTTGGATTTAGGTGCTGTGGCAAGGTCGGGGCAGGGGAGGGAGAAGTACTCCGCCCTCGTGGGTCCTGCGCTCTCCCGGTCCGGCCAGTGGTGCAGCTGGGGGAAGGTCGAGGGAGGGGCCGGGGCCCGCTCTGCCCCTGAGTACTGCTACCTTCCCTCTGGGGTAGTCCGTGATCCACTCCCTGCTTCTCCAGCCAGGTGCCCTGCCCTCCGGGGCACCGGTAACAACAGGGGAAGCTGCAAGCCTCTGTAGGTTGCAGCCCGCAGGCTGCAGCCTGCCTGCTCCAAGCTGCCAACTCCAAAAGCTGTGAACTGCAACTGTACCCTGTAACTATACCTATAACTCCCACCTCCATCCTCCACTCCTCCTCTCTCCAAGCTCCATACACCCACCACTGCCTGCCTGCCCTGCAGGCTTTTAAGTGTTTGGGGTGGGGCCCCTTGATTGGCCCCAGCTGGCCTGATTGGTTAAACAGCCCCAGGTGGCCTAACTGCGTAATCAGCCCCAGCTGAGTTACCCAGGGAACAGGGCTTTGTGGAGCCTGGGGCTGATATACATGCCCTCCAGCATTCTGGCGTAGCCGTCAGGCCTGACCCTGTCACAGTGCCTACGTCTTTCTGTGGCTCTGGATGGCAGTGTTTTCAGTATTACTAAACTTTTATCTAGTATTTAAGATAGACTTAAATTACCTAGGTTCTTATGGAGCCCTGTGGTAACCCCCAGAATTATGCAGGGTACACATATTGTACTGGGTACATCACTCTCCCAGTATTCCCTCAGTCTGCAGGATCTGTGCTTGTGTGTATTTGTGCCATCCCGATCTCTTCCAGGAGTGAGCTCCAGATTCATGGGCCATTTGCAAAGAAAGCTCCCTGTCCTCCAAAAGGGAGTTTCTCCCTTGAGTTTCATTGTTTCGGGGGACAGTGAAAGGGAATACAATTGTCATGGGAGGCAATCACAGAGAGAGCCTGGGCTATTCTCACAGAGGTCTTTGAAGATGAAGATCGAAACCTTGAATATCACCCCGTATTCAACAACGAACCAGAAAACAGAGTAGAGAAGTGGAGTGATGTGCAGTCAATGACCTCTACTGCTGAGCAGATGTGTTATTGTGTTCTGAACCATTCGTAGCTTTTTTATTTCTTTCTTATTATTTTTGTAAGGGTGATATTAGGTCCAAAGGGTTACAATGAGGTCACGAATGCGTGGATCACAGTGACTACAACTTAATCCACCAGGAGGGGACACAACCTTATAGCCCACTCTATATAAAAACAAGTATTTTTCACAGGCCAGGCTATTTGCATAACTAGGAGCAGTAGGGAGTCCAGGTAAGCAGCAGAGCTGGGGACTCTGAGGGCAGACACTGTTGCTGGAAGGTGATGTTATAGAGATGGCAAGTAAATCTGCCCAGAGGCTAAAAATTCTGTTTCATGGCAACTTTGGAACAAAACTATAATCTTTTCTAATATTTTTGCAAAAAATGGCCGTTTGAAATGTGTGTGTAGCCTGGTCATCAGGGATGTGGGAGACTCAGGTTGATTCATGTCTCTGCTCTGAATGATTCAGAGCAGAGATTTTTATCCCAGATCACTCTGAAGCAGGCAAAGCAGAGATATAAACCAGCCCGAATCTCCCATCTCTCAGGTTATAGTCTATCTTCCTCTCTATCTTCCTGATGAAAATTCACCAAAATAGGTGTGTGCCCTGCTGGGAGCTGGTATACTGTTTGGGTGTAAAATTATCAAAAAGGCCCAACCAACCAATATATATTTTAAGGAGAATTTCTTGGCCTTTAGGAATTTTATGGAATGTGTTTTGCAACATTTAGTCTGAAAATCCATCACAAATAGACATCCATAAAGCTGTACCAGGGATTATGGTTTTGGGTGTGGCATGAACATTTGAATAAAATAGAACCAAATCGTCTTCCAAAAACCACTGCTTTCCAGAGCAGTGAAGTGAAAATCCAAGTTGTGAGGGGAATAAGGTATCAGAGATATTCAGAGTAAAATTTTCCAAACTTGACACAAAGTAGGGTTTGCATTTGCATTCAGACAATTCATATGTGCCACAGGGCTAATGGTGAGTATGTACAGTTTTTATTTTTATCGTGTTTGGGATGAGGGAAACAGGCAAACGTACCCCATTTTTAAACACGGCTATCAATTTTATCATACGACAGTGGATGATGAAAAGCCAATTACCCCATCGAGTATTAAGAGGCTGTATTCTGTATGTGTGAAACATCATGTTCTATGCCCTATATCTTACTTTTATTTTTGTGGTAGGACTTTGACTTGTTCTGCCTTCAGCGTACTGGAGATAGAGTGGGGCAGAACCTTCTCTGTACAGAGGTTGGTGCCAAGCAACTTTAAGAATATTTATTGTTTTAAGTTTAAGCGTATTATTTTAAAGAAAGTGCATTTGATTTACATCACACATCCTTTTAAGACTGTCTTGGCTAGTTAGGCAACACCTGTGTCCGATATTTCCATCCTGCTGAGTGAAACCTGATATGAAGTTTGACAACTTAGAAAAACAAAAAGTATAAATTGGGCAATCTAATTTTGATAATGAATGGTTAAAAAGAGTTTGTCTTTTGTCTGCTAAGCTCCATTGCGAATGGCTATATACACATAAATATGTTCACATATTTGTACATATATGTACATATAATCAACCTTCACCGGGATGATTTAGCTGAGGATAGTCCTGCTTTGGGCAGGGGGTTGGACTAGATGACCTCCTGAGGTCCCGTCCAACTCTAATATTCTATGATTCTATGATTCACATATATATTAAAGAGTTGCACATAGTAAGCCCTAATATGTAGTGGTGCTTTTGTTGTATTGAAGAAAGAGAGGGTTTACAAATAGCCCCAGTATTTATATTTAGAAAAGAACTGCTGTGTATGGAGGATAGCTGTTTTCATAACATGTTTAATGGCACATAGCTATGTACAGTGTTGGTGTAGCTGCACTGGTCCCAGGATGTGAGAGCGACAAGGTGGATGAGAAATATCTTTTATTGGACCAACCTGTGTTGGAAGGTACTTTCCTGACCTGAAGGAGAGCTCTGTGTAGCATAAAAGCTTGTACCTTCCACTAACAAAACTTGGTCCACAATAAAAGGTATTATCTGACCTACCTTGTCTCTCTTATGGCATCTAGTCTTTCTATTTTAGATGGGTCTGAAACAAAGTTTGTATCTCAAGCCAGATCTGAATATTTTTTTCAAAATTGTAATAATGATAGAAATGAACACAGTCAAATCCAGATCCAATCTTTCCAAATAGTGGGGGTGCTGGATCATAGTTTTGATTCAGGCCCATCTATTATGTAATACTCAGCATCGTAACAGGCTATCAAACATAAACAGGGCCATATTTTCAAAATGCAAACTTCTTTTTGCAGTTGGTGTCTGCTTCCTGCAGATGCAAGTTGGTGTGCCTCATTGTGGGAAGAAATCAGTTCGTAAGACAAGCATATACTTAGACTTGAACACATGAAAATAAGCCCAGGCCTCATCTCTTTTGTAAATGTATCCCTTATTCTAATAACTTGAGCCTTCTGGGCTCATATTAGAAGGAGCCTAGGTGAGTAATATTTTTAGTGATCTCTTTTCTGAGGCCAGATTACCCTGTGTTGCTTATAGCTACAAGAAGGATAATGCACAACTTCTTAAAGAGACATAGTGATTTAAAATACTAAAAATGACTAACCATGTTAATAGTGCATTCTAATTGCCATAATCTCTTTCTTTTCAGCAGGCTGTACTAAGAGATAATTGACCTTTGTGTCTGTTAAGCACTCTCACATTTGGCTCAGGATGCATAATTCACATCACAGCCAATTACCTTGTGATATAGCCCACAAAGAAGCTTGACTGTGGGCATATTGCTGCACAATGTTTCTTTTCTTTTTTTAACCTGTATTTAAATATCTTCATTTTCAGCGTATAATATCTTGGCTGTTTAAAAGCTCATTCCATTTGCCAGACTGGATCTGATTTCTTTTGTTCTGTTCCTTCTTCCTCTTCTAAATCCAAAGAGGGAAACCCCCACAACAAATCCATTTTTTCAATTCATAGAGCCAAACTGATTTACAGTGCAGTAGAAAATAGGTTTCTCTTAAATACTGTTTTTAGTTAATCTTGTCTGTAATGCCTTTCAAACGGGACCAAAGAAGGAGTGATGAGCAAGGAAAGTCCGAGGCAGAGACTGCTATGCAGGCCCCAGTGAGATTCAAACCTGTGACCCCAGATTTGTGCATGAGAAAGTGTTCTAATAAAGAAGAGTCTATATTGCTTCCTACACATAATTATCTATTATTATAAAGGTGTCTTTTTTGCCATGATTGAACCAGAAACCAGTCAATTATTCTTTCTTCTTTTAATTAGTTCTTTAAAATTTGTTACAATGCCAATCACGTTAGCATGTGGGCAATTTATAGAAATTAAAACACAGGGTTCTTTTTTGCCTTATCCTGAGCTCTTGTTCTTCATCTCCAAGCATTCCTGTCAAGTGTGTCTTCCAATCTGACACCATCCTTCTTCATTTCCTCTTACACCATCTTGAACTGTCTTGTTTTGGGCCTTACTGATGGTCTCTGTCCCGTGACTACTAGATTTTGTCCTCCAAGGCCAACATATCCTGCATCTCATTGTCTCATATGACTGAACCATTTCAGTTAATACTCTCTCAGCTTTTCCATGATGGGGGCTACCGGCACCATGGCTTGCATAATTTCATTATATAGCCTATCAATTCTCGTCTTACTCAGCATTCACCTGAGCATTTTCATTTCGGCAGTATAAAGTTAGCTGTTCTTCCGTCTTCCTTGTTGGCCAGCCCATACATCATGGCTGGCCTAATCATGATCTGATATACTTTGCTCTAAACAGTATAGTAACAAATTATGAGTTCCTCAGAAATAAGACTCAATAACAAAAACTCTGCCTCTTATTTAAAATGGCCGAGACGTCAATTAAGAATCTGGGTAATTAATAAGTCTAGCACATCATTCTGAAGCTCAGCAAATTCAGGCTCTGATAGACTGCCAGGGGAATCAGGTTGCAGAGGCATGATAACGCCTCACTGTCCTGGACCACCATATCGCAAGACTCATCCACTGGATCAAACCCACTGAAACAGACACAAGCTGAGAGAGGATTTGTCAGATAACTGGGTCTCAGACTCAGTTTGATAGCTCATACTCAGCACCTTAAATTGCATCTGGAAACAGATACGTAGCCAATGCAGTCCAGACTGATGTTATATTCTCATAACATGGGGATTATATGGCTTGGCCTGTTCAGGAGACAAGAGATTGGCTGTACTGAAAAGCTTCTGGGGGTTTTTCAGAAATGGCCCTATGTAGTGCCTTGTATTACAAAGGCCAGGATTACTGTGGCAAGGTTCTCATCTGAGCTGAATTGTCATAGCCTCCACGCTTACTATAGATGAGAAAGGCATTATATTCCACAAATGACTGGGAAATCCAGGAGTAGCGAAGGATCCAACATGTCCCCACAATGGTGAATTGTATTAGGAAAATTGTACATCCACCTCCATTACAAGATACATTCATAGCCCACCGGTCCCAGCCCTCCTGACAGCTTCTTATATGAGTTGAATCCAACTTTTCCTATTTGGATCATTACCTTTCTGAGACACTGGGAAAACACAGAGACTCCAGCAATCAGGTTTGAAGAGAACAAGATGCAGCCGCTGAGCCCTGGACTTCATGGATTGTACCAGAGTGGAAAACACCTGGGACCCCGTAATACACAAATTGTCAACAGCTTCTTTAATCTCATGCAGGCTAAAATATGTGTGAGTACATTTCATACTAAAAAACACCTTTGTTCAACACCAGAGACTACCCAGGACCTAAATTAAACTCTCTTAAACTGTCTTTTGGATCACCCCAGGGAGGCTGGATTTGTCAGCTTGTGCAACATCTTTAATCTGTTTCCAGCACCTGCTCTTGGGTAACCCTACTTTATAGCTAGCACATGCAGTCTTGGGGACGATGAGACGGTCTTCTTCTTTGCTGCTCTGTCTCTGTGGCCAGCAGTAATAGCAGTCTTCTTCCTGTTCACCACCACTGCACCCAGAAGAGTTGGATAGCCTCCTCTCTGTTACAGTGGAGGTGTGTCCCCTCTTGTCCCCCACCCCTCCAGTTGGAAAGGTAGTCCTAGGCCAAGTTGTCTGTAAAAATAAATTGGCATTAGCACGATCCTTTCCCACCTGGTGTTGCACTCTGAAACGACTGGGATGTAGTGCAAGGTACCATCTATTTCTATGCAGGTTCACACAATGTGGATCCAGCATAGGGGATTGTGATCTGTGATCAAGGAGAAGGGGCTACCCAATGGGTAATGGCTCAGGAAATCCACAGCCCATTTGATTACTAGTGCCTCCTTTTTAATAAATAAATTGGCCCTTTTTCTAAGGAAGAGCTGCCTACTCAAATATAGGATTGGATGTTCTTTTCCTTTGAAGTCTTGCGAAGCACAGTGCCTAGTCATTTGTCTGAAGTGTTTGTGTTCACTACAGACTCATGGGAAAAATTAGGGCTGAAGATCAAGGGTACCAGGTATAGTCTCCCTTTCAGTTCACTAAAAGCTTCCTTGTATTTCCCACTGGATCTTCTTTGAGTTATCTTTTATGAGGTCCCTAAGGGGAGCTACAACTGAGGTAAAACTGGGGATAAACTTCTGGTAATACCCTGTCAGGTGAGAAAATGCCTCATGTGCCTCTTTGTCTGAGAAACTGGGCACTCTGTTAGGGCCTGTACCTTGCCGACCACAGGTTTCAGGAGCCTGTCTACTATGCAGTACCCCAAATAGGTGACTTCAGTCACAGCTAGTCTACACTTTGTGGCATTGGCTATAAGACCAGTGTCTTGGAGGGCTTTTAACACTGTCTTTAAGTGCTGCAGGTAATCTTCCCTGACAGACTCCCGCTGGAAAGTTATGGTGGCTCCAAGGATGCCACAAGTGATAGTCTTGAACTGAAAATGCCTGAGGGGGATAACGGGATCTGCCAGTAACCTTTTGTCTGATAGATAGTGCTCAGGTACTTCACTGGTCCCAGCTATAGTAACTCAACAACTCTTGGCATTGGTTAGGTGTCAGATTTTGAGAGGGAATTAACATTTCAGAAACCAATGCAAAACTGAATGTCTGGTTTGGGAACCAGCGCTATGGGCCTGCTCCATATACTTTTGGACTCCAAAGTCACGCCCCAGCTCCAGCATTGCTCATATTTCTTCTTGGACTGCATCCCACATTCTCTGTGGCAATGGTCTAGTGTTCTGACTAGCTGGCTCTAGGGAGTGTTGGACTACCTGTGTTCTCCCTTGGTGGGGGTTGATGGGAGGGGGGAGAATACAGTTGCAAAGCCTTTGATCAATTGGAGGAGCTGCTTTCTCTGCGCAGAGGAGGGTCCCTAACTCTTTGGCATTGTTTTTGGTTCTTGGCTGCTGGGCCATGGGGCCCTAACTCAGGATGTGCGTGGGGGGCATTATCAGCCCTGCTTCTTGTGTCTTTCCAGGGTAGAGGACCTACAGTACCAGTCCAGATTAGGACTATCATTTTTATTACTCTTCAGTATTTCTTGCATTTGTGTGGCAGAAGAATACAAGAGCCTGCCTTGAAGGCTAAAACAGAATCGGGAGTGGCTGAGTCTTTCTCTCCAAACTGGTGGAAAGGCACATTGACTACAGTTCTTATCTGGAGACATTTGTGCCCATCTTTAATTTACACAGGTCTGGAGAAAATGGTTATGGTATCTCTAGCTCACCCACTGCTCCTGCAGGCCCAAGCCTACTGCTTCATCTTTTCCTTTCTACCTAAATCAAATAGTAAAAACAAGTATGGGAAATTGCAGATATGTTTCTGATTTAAATAGAGTGCTTGATGTGAACCTATTAGATTAATAGTTATAATGAAACTTGCATGCATTTTTCTTGGCAAAGGCTTCAATCACTTCATTGTAAGCAATCCAACTTTCCTGTGTTTCCTTAGCAAAGCAAGTTTCCAGAGAAGTCAGTCTTTCCAAATGTATTGTCAACTGCTGATAAAGTTTTATGAGCTTCAGCTTGAGAAGCTGTGGGTGGCAGCAGCTATGGATATCAGAAATGTTGGGAGAGCACTTAGTGTGTGCTGCTCCTTCTTTGAAGTACATCTGCTTCAAGTGACAAATCACGTCTGAATTTTGGAATAATCTGCACTCCCCCCCCCCGCCCCGCAGAGTTGGATTAATATCTAAATCTTTATGCATAAAACCCAAAACAGGTTTCATTAGGAAAGTAGCCATCTCATGGAAGCTCGGATGAATTTCATGAAGGTCGTGAGTCTTAGGGTATGTCTACACTGCAGACTTAAGTCGATTTACTTTAAATCGACTTTCACCTGCTGAATTTTAGTAGTCGCAGGAGTGTGATCACACCACACTCCTTGCACCAGGATCTTGCATCCCCACTCGCCATGCTTGGGTTGACATTCAAAGCCATGCACCGTGGGTAGCTAACCCACAGTGCAACTAGCTGCAGAGGCTTTTGGAAAGCTTGGTGTCCTCCCATGATGCAGTGTGCTCCGTCCCTCTCCCTTCTTGTCCCAAACAAACTGCAAATGCTTTTTTGAGCTGTTTTTCTATGCCACGTGCACACTATTGCCAGAGAGATATGGAGCCCGCTCAGCTCTACAATATCATTGTGAGCATCACAAATACCTTATGGCTTAAAGGTGAGAGAGGAGCTACAGCATGGAAAATAGCGATATTACTGAGGCTGCCCTGCTACAAGCCATAGAGCGGAACAATTCCCGTTTGCTGCAGGCTGTCATGCATCATCTTCAGTCCATGGAGTGCCGGTTCTGGTCCTGGGAAACAAGCACAGATTGGTGGGATTGCATTGTTATGAAGGTGCAGGATGATGCACAGTGGCTGCAGAACTTTCATATGTGAAAGGCCACTTTCTTTGAACTTTGTGAGGAGCTGTCTCAAGCCCTGAAATGCATGAATACTTGCTTGAGACCAGCTCTGACAGTAGAGAAGTGAGTGGCCATCCCTCTGTGGAAACTGGCAATGCCAGACTGCTACCAGTCAGTTGGGAATCAATTCGGAGTCGGTAAATCCACCATTGGAGCTGCTGTGATGTAAGTGTGCAGGATCATTAATAGGCTTCTGCTAAGAAGGGTAGTGACTTTTTGGGAAACGTGCAGGACATAGTGGATGGGTTTGCTGCAATGGGGTTCCCAAACTTTAGGGGCAATACATGACATGCATATCCCTTTCCTAGCACCTGACCACCTTGCCACAGAGTACATAAACCAGAAGGGATATTTCTTAATGGTGTTGCAGGCCTTTGTGAATTACAGGGGATATTTCACCAACATCTATGTGGGGTGGTCTGGAAAGGTGCATGATGCATGCATCTTTAGGAACTTGGGTTGGTCTGTTCAATAAGATGCAGGCGGGCACTTTCTTCCTGGATCAAAAAATAAACATTGGAGATGTTGAAATGCCAATAGTGATCCTGGGGGATCCTGCCTACCCCTTGATCCCTGGGCTAATGAAGCCCTATACTGGGTACCTGGACAGCGAGAAGGAGTGTTTCAATAACAGGCTCAGCAAGTGCCTGGTGGTGGAATGTGCATTTGGCCATTTAAAAGCCAGATGGAGATGTCTGCTTACTAGGCTTGACATCAGTGAAAGGAACATCCCATCAGTTATGTATGCATGCTGTGTGCTCCATAATTTGTGTGAAACCAAGGGGGAAAAGTCCCCCCAGGGTTGGACCATGGAGGCTGATAGGCTGGCTGCAAATTTTGAGCAGTCAGATTCCAGCACTACGCTGAGAGCCAACCACAGAGTGCTTTGGCTTCGGGAAGCATTGTAAAACCGGGTTTGCAATAAACTGCAATAATGTATGTCTGTGCTGTGCCTTTATTTCCCATCCCCCATCCTCACTCCAGTGGCCCCACCCCCTTTTCTCCCTCCCAAAGCTATGAATGAATGCTACAAATTTTATTTGTGACCCATTTGAATGGGGGGAAAGGAAGATAACTTAACATTGTAAAGTGTCACTGTGCAAGCAACTGTGGTTGCGTGCAGTTCTTAAAGGGGCCGTCACATCCTTCTGCTCACCTTCACCGATGTGGAGCGCAGCATGTACTACACCCTGCTCAGTTTCCTCCTAGACCACTTGGGGGTGGGGACTAATAAGAAAGCTGTAGATGGCAGAGCATTTTGGAGAGGCTGCAGACGGAGTCTGTCCTGCTGCTGCTCTTTCTGGAGCTCTACCAGACACCTTAGCATGTTGGACTGATCCATCATAATATGCAGCATCTCCTGTTGTGTATCATGCTCCTGCTCCTGTATAGATCTTCTGTGTTCCATGTCTAGTTTTTCAGACAAGGACATCCTCCAGGCTCTGAGCTCTGTGTCAGCAGCTGTAGAGGTGTTCATTAGTTTGCTGAACATGCCATCCCACAGTTTTTTTTCTGCCACTTCCTAATCTGGAAAAGTCTTTCAGCTGGAGTTCGGCAAGGGGGCCGAAGTCCGAGGTGTCTACTGTAAGATAAGCAAAGCACAAAGTTGCCATTGTTAGCTGACCCAAAGTAGTAAAGGAAATGTTACAATGTGAAAAGTACTCCCCTTCATGTCCACAAGGCTAAGTCAGACCTGCCTTCCATCCTGTACATTTCGGAAGGGTTGGACTGGCGTTACAAATATGGTAAGCAAGGGGCCCTTGCATCTGTTATCAAGAGACTTAATTAGCGCTAAAATCCACAATCAATACCTGAGCAAGGAGAGGGGTCACTAGGCTCTCCTGTAACATGCCAAAGACTGGTTTGGGAAGAGATTGGCAGAGCAGATTAGAGGACACTGTGGATGAATTGTAGCGGCAGAAAACATAGGGCAACTAGTGTCCCGACAAATAATGCCCATTGCAATAGTACTAGAACTAGGAATAGTCTTGGGGAGGTGCCCAGGGACCTCATCCACTGCAGAGGAATAAAATGAAGTGACTGTATTTGTTGGGTACTTTAAACTTGCGCCATCTTCCCTAGGTGACCATGTGTGATATCAGTCTCCTGAGGGTAATGCAAGTGGAAAAGAAAGATTTGTTGCAAGCATCAGGGTACAGTCCTGGCCTTTATGCTGCTATGCCATGTTCCGCAATGATGCCTACTCATTTAATAGTAGAGTGGTGGGGAAAAGTATCCTACCATTGTGGAAGAAATAAGGCTGCCCTCCCCAGAAATCTTCTGCAAAGGTTAACAGATTACCTACATGAAAGTTTCCTTGAGATATCCACAGAGGTTTTTCGGAGAATACCTCCGCACATAAATAGTTTATTCGAGGAGTAACTCTCCACTGAAGTTTTCCAGCACCATGTATGACCCTCCCCTCAAAAACGCAAACTCCCTTTAAGAGGAGGGGCTGGGGACATAACCGTAAAAAAAGATTTGCCACAGACAGTCACCAAATGTGCCTTCCCCTGCATCTCAATCAGTCCCGCTGTCTTGTGTGTGGCTGGACTGCTCTGGGGTAATGAACAGCTCCTGGATCCCAGGGAGAATGGATACCCCACTCTCATGCATCCTACTCTCCTCATCCTCATCCTCCTCATCCACAGAGTCCTCCTCATTCGTCCTGGACTGGGATTCTTCAGAGGTATCGATGCTGCGCGGTGGCACAGGGGTGGGGACCCTGCCAAGAATTTCATGCAGCTCCTTGTAAATGCAGCATGTTTTGGATGAGGAGCCAGAATGGCTGTTAGTTTCCCTAATTTTCTGATAAGTCTGCCTCAGGTCTTTGATCTTAACGCGACACTGCTGCACGTCCCTGTTGTGCCCTTTCTCCAACATACTGCAAGATATCTTCTTGCAGATATCTACATTTCTTTTGCTGGCTCAGAGCTGAGGCAGAACAGAATCTTTACCCCACAGACCAATGATATCCAAGACCTCTGGAATGCATTTGGGCTGTACCGTCGCCATGAGCAGTTCAGCTACAAAGCTCTCGCCACACTGTCTAAACCAGAAATGGACATTCAAAATTTCCCAGGACTTGAGGGGAGAAGCTATTTCCTGTGTATGTGGCTACGTTGTAGCAGAGTGTGAATGTCCAGAGAGGTCACAACTGGGCATTATGGGATACCTCCTGGAGGCCAATGGCATCAATTTACATTGCGTTCTGCCTACACTGATGCAAATTCGACCCATGGAATTCGAATTCAGCGCTACGCCACTTGCAGAGGTGGTTTTACTGCACTTTAAATCGACAGAACTTAGGTGCCAGTGGAGACGCATACTTTAGGGCAGCGGTTCTCAACCTGTGGGTCGCGACCCCGGCGGGGGTCGAATGACCAAAACACAGGGGTCGCCTAAAGCCATCGGAAAATACATATTTCCGATGGCTTTAGCCGCTGAGAAGTCGCGCTACCATCTGTAGCAGCGCTATTCAGCTGCAACGCACACCGTTATGGATGCGCGTTCCAAACTGAATGCCTGCGCGCATGCGCAGACGTGATTGCATCATCCGTCCGGGGCCTAAGGGGCGGGGGAAGCGGGGGGAACGCTCCACAGTCCATAGCAGCGCATTACGTGTGTCCGGCGCTTGCTGACGTCATCAGTGGGTGGACGCAGCAAGCGCCGGAGGACAGAAGCCTAGGAGGCGGAGAGCCAAGAGGCGGAGAGCCAAGAGAGCCTGCGAGACAGCCTGCTGGTGTAAAAAAGGTTAATAATGTAAAAACAGTACACACACCATACACGCAATACTGT
>ML675604.1:33423028-33493717 GCA_007922155.1 Mesoclemmys tuberculata | reverse complement strand
AAACCTGGGCCAGTGGGAGGAAGTGAGATGATGATTGAAATCAGGAGGGAATTTATAACTAGGTTTTGGTATTTGGTATAGCTAAATGTCTGCTATCATATTTAACTATTTGGCCTTCATGCCCATCAAGTTTCTGCCTCTGGTCAAATGTATCCAACATCAAGGAAAGGTTTGTCATATAACTGGTGGACTTTAGCACTGTTTATTGTACTGATGAGCACATGCCAGTAAATAAAAATAAATAATTCCTTACATGTAACAAAAGTCATCCAGATTAATTTTTTGATATTTTTTGATTAATCGTTGATATTACAGTAGCATCTAAAGTCCTCAGCCAGGATGGGGCCCTATTGTGCTAGGCACTGTACAAGATAGTCCCTGCTCCTGGTAGCTTACTATTATTGGATCTGGGCTCCTTTGTGCTAGGTGTTGAACAAAAACAGAACAAAATGGCCGTCCCTGCCCAAAGAGCTATCAGACAGACGTAACGGGTTAATAACCCAAACAAGCAGGCAGACTGGATAAAGGAAGGGCATCAGGTAACAAAAATAATAGGTGGTAAAATTTTCCAAAGCACATTAGTGAATCAGGAGCCAAAGTCCCATTTTCAAAAGCGACTTAGGCCCTAAGGGCTCCACAAAGGGATTTAAGGGCCTAATGGCTACTTTAGGTGCCTAAGTCCAAAATTAGATCCTTAAAACCCCTGCTCAGCTGCCACATAACCCTGTAGGCATCTAGAGTCATTATAGTGACTAAGTTTCCACTGATAAAAGTCCCCCTGGCACCTATACGTTTACCGGTGGCCACGCATAAAATTCCCTAATTTCTGATACCATGAAGCGCTTGGTGCCTTGGTACAGGATCGTCAAGTTTGGCGTTGCCCCACCTATCTTGCCGCAGGGGCCCGATCCAGTTGGCATTCTCAGAGGCCACCTAAGAGCACGCACCCTGGATTGAGCTCTACACAAAATGAAGGAGGGGGTTGTGCCTCCAGTACAGTGGAACAGGGGCTGGAACTTGGGGCTGCCATGGGAGTGTGCTAACCACTAGGCTATAGAGTCTTTCACAATCTCTCTCTGGCCCAACGACTATTTAAATATTTTACACAAATAAAATGAGAAGTAGAGCAGCCTCAACAGTGTTTATCAACACTGATAAACCTACCCCAGAATGCCACATAGCCCAGTGGATTGACTCACCTGGGAGTGGGAAACCTGGGTTCAAGGCCTTCTTCTGTGGAGAGATTGCAAACCTGGGTTTTCACACCCTAAGGCAAGTACTAGCCAGTGGTCTACAGGGAGATCAGCAGTGTTGCCTTCTCATTTTTTTGTGAGAAAGGACTGCCCTGGCTTAGGCACCTCATTCTCTTTGAGGGGTGCAGCCTAAGCCACATCCTGTCTGCAGCACTTCCTGCTAGGGGGCTCCCCACTCAGTGTGCTGGCTTCTATGATCCCTGTTCTGAGGTGACTCGCCACATGCATTGTGTAGGGAGCCTGGGCACCTAACAAGAATGGAATATTCTACTGGGTGTCAGGGCCCCTAAAGCTAGGTGTTACAATGCTAAGCCCACCCCCTCCTTGGCTTCAGCGTCCAAGCTGCAGCTGCAAAGTGATGTCTACATAGCTATTTTTAGAATGCTAGTGCAAGCCCAAGTCTGTTAACCCAGGCTGGGAGGCTCAGTGCCGTGGACTGTACCCTAAGTCCCACTGACTTTCAATGGAATTTAGCCTCCTAGATTATGTCTACACAGCATTATAAACCTGGGCTCAAACTCTAGTTTGAGCCCAAACCCTCCTATTAGTCACACACAAACCGGCCAGCAAGCACTCAGGAGCTGAGTCCTAGGACCCGTCCTCCAAACCTGAGCCCCACCGAGATTCAAGGCCAAGCCCGTGCAGTTAGGTCTGCATAGTGCAGTATGGATGGGTTAGCACGGTTGTGATATCCAGCTCTAGCAATTGTAAAGCCAGGTTTACAATGCAGACATACCCCCAAATGCTACGTCACTTCTGAAAATTGGACTTATGTGCTTTTTAAATTTTACATAGGGTGGTTTAATTATGCGTGCATGTAGCTGAACAGGAATCATATTTTACTATTTGCCACATTTAGTTTTGAGTTATATGTTGAGATATTGGGTTCACACAAGCCTAAAAGTAAAAACTTTGGGTTGCTGAATTTAGGTGAACCTAAACAGCTAGTCTGATTCACCAAGATGGAAAATACCAGGTTTCTCATTGAGGTAGGTCATGTCCTCTGAAAGTTTTTATGTTGCAGAGAAAAGTCCAGTAGATGGTGTGCTTGCTAAATTGCTCATAATGCTTCTTCATAAAATTGATGGGAGCGTCCACAATGATATTGAAAAATTTGATTGAAAAATTGTCCTTGAGACCTTGAGGAATCTTGTCTGCATCTTTATTAGCAAACTCTTTTACACAGTATGTGCAATCTTGGGTGACATCTGACCTTGAACCCTTGTTCTACCACAATTTTTTCCTGTCTGGTCTGTGGTTATCTGTGCATCAGTGAATATTCTCTAATGCTAACTCTCAAGGTTAATGTGCATAATAATTCAAGGATTTTGAATGCTGTAACTGTTCTAATTCAAAGATCCTGGATTATATCAGTAGGCTGATCTGGAAGAACATGTAATTCCATATAGAAGCCACTGGGAAATGCAAGTGCTTCAAATCTTGTGGCTTCAGGTTAGAGGAAAACAGTCTCTTTTGTGAGAATGCAATGAGTGTATGATGCATATTTGATATTAAATATGAAATGGCTTCCATTTTTTTATCTTGCTCTTCTATCATTCACAGGGGTTTAATAGCACGTTTAACAAAGGCTTCTGTTATGTCAGAGAATATCAAATAATGTCAATGAGTGTTCATCACAGCACAATCCGTCTTCCCTTCATATGTTTGCTCCATTTGCCCTCAGCAAATTTGAGTGCTCAGTTCTCTAACTTTCCCCCCAGTGCTATTATGTCTGCTTCATTGACATATACATTCATAGAGGTAAGAACATGTTCTCTGATGTTGGTACATGGCCAACTGCAATCGGCTATTTAAAAAGTGTAGGAATTTGCTGTTGATGGTATAACTCAAGAACTAGTATAGTAGTTAGCACTGACCCCACTGTGAAAAATTATCAGTTAGTTATTGGTTCTTTATCCTAGGTGATGTACTATTGCCAAAATTTTCAAATTTGAATGTCTAAAATTAGGAACCTAAATCAACATGGTCTGATTTTCAAAGATACTGTACTCACAACTCTCCATCAAGATACTTACATTAACAAGCAGTGAATATGCTCAGCAACTTTGAAAATTAGGACCCTTTCAGGCATCTAAATAACAGGCATTGAAGATGACTAACGGTCAATTAAGTTTAAAAATAAGGCCCATAGTTTTTAATTTTGGAAACAAAATTCCCATTAGAAACAAAAGACAGACACGGAGAGGAAAACTGGACTTCTAAATGTTTGGGAAAACTGTAGAGAGAGATGGCAAAATAAAATAAAATAAAATAAAATAAAGAGAATACAAACAAATGGTAAGTGGTTTATCATTTTTGAAGTAGTACTTTTTGATAGTTCATTTCCTCCACAATGTAAAATCTACAAAAAGAGTCTACAAGGGAATACTACAGGAGAGTGAGGTTTCCTTAGCATATTTGAATTATCCTATGGCAATTTCTTGCTGTTAATTACAAATCTACAGCATTCTCCAAAAATACAAAAGGGTATTATTATGAATAGATTATTTTTTCCCTCTCTACACAAAACAAGGGACTTTTAAAACCACCAGACTGTTCATCATAAGTAGGTTTTAATTTGTATCTACACTGTTCTTCTCACTTCATTAGCCTTCGAATTTGTGACTGAACAGCAGTGTTTGGGCTGCCTGCTGCTTAGTTGGAGATGTCAGAAGCAATTACTTTCACAGATTTAAGATTTTATCATACAAAGTCTCTCTTTTAGCTATCTGAGTGGACATTACAAGCAACAGCATTCATTAAGCATTTCATCGTATCTTATCGGCTCCCTAGAACAATCTCACCAGAGATTGTATCTCACTTTGCATATGAACAACATGTGAAGTTAGAACTTTGGCTAAATGAAGTCATCCAAATGCTTGCTATTTTAGCGTCTTTTTTTGAATGCAGTTACCCTTGGGTTATAGTAGAGAAACATTATGATGAAGGGTACGCAGAAAGCTCACATTTGACATGTACCTTCTTGAGTCACAAAGAGGAACATATGACATATCCATAAGGCAGGTTGCATAGGACATCTTGACATGCACAGGACTGCATCACTTCGCTGGCTTCACTATCAGCCTTATGGCATGGTGTTTACAGATGTTTATATAAGGCTATTAAAACAAACTGACAAATGACTGCTGTTCTTGGTACTCCCATGCATTCTTTAAAATGAAGCTGTAATCTTGATAGTTTAATCTTCACACTACAAATAACTGAAAAGAAAAATTCAAGAACAATGTAGCTTATAAATATTAAGATAGAATGAATGAGTCACTCAGTCAAATTTCAATTTAATGGTCAGGAGGTGTTGGCTTGACAACCTGGGACCTTACATCCTTTGTTCACCTACAGAAAATGTACTATACAGCATATCATCAGGCCAGTTTATGCCACCTCACCTAATGACCCTCCTTGACTTGGAGGAACAACCTCTTAGACTTGGTCTACACTACAAAGTTAGGTTGACATAAGTCGCCTTGCATCGACCTCATTGTGCATGTGCCTATGCTCAGATTTGTCTCTTGCCACTGTATGTGCACCATTACAGCAATGCAGTAATACCACCTCCCTGAATGGCATTGAACATGGTCAACATACTGTGGTCAACACAGTGTGAATATAGACACCATGTGATCGATATTGACTCTAACAATCCTCCAGTAGCTGTCCCACAATGCCTGGCACTGACCGCTCTGGTCACATTTGTGAACTCTACTGCTCAGGCTCCAGGGATACTGGAAGCTGCCCCATCCCTTTGAAAACCCTGCATATCTTTGAAATGCCTTTTGCTGACTGCCCAGCTTGGTGAGCACACTGGACATGTCTCTCTGGTTCAGTTGGGCAGTTGCACACAATCTGTCAGCTACGCACTGCAGATGTGCTCCTCCCTGGAGTAGAGAAGAGGTATTGGATCTCTTGGGCATGTGGAGATAAGAGGCTGTGCAAGCACAGTTTTGAAGCAGTCGTAGCAATGTGGACCTCTATGAGAGGGTTGCATGGGGGATGAAAGAGGTATGACAGGGTTCAGCATGAGTGCTGCATGAAAGTGAAGGAACAGGGGCAGGCATACCAGAAGGCCAGGGAGGCCAGTGGTTGATCTGTTGACCCACAGATCTGCCACTTTTACAGTGAACTGCGTGCCATACAGAAGGGAGATCCCAACAGCATTCTGCAGAGCACGGTCCCCTGCTGTGACGAGGAGGAGGAAGAGATGGAGGTGGATGGGAGATATGTGACTGGGGGAGAGAGGGGGTTCAGCTATGCTGCAAAGCAGGATCTGTTCAATACTCCACTGCAGTCTAGTCATTCCCAGCAGCTTAGCAAGGGTGAGCCCAAAGTATGGGAAAGAACCTTGGGTAATTGTGTGACTGCATTTCCCATTACAATGTTTAAATGTACAGATGACGCCTGACCCCAACGTAGCAGGACACAGGTACTGATTTTTCATTAATTTACTTGTACTAGAAGAGTTATTGGTACAACAAAGAGAGGTAAAGTTGTTATCTACTTTCCATTCCCCTGTAGAGTTAGGCAAGGGGAGGCCCTGTGGAGCAGTTTGTTTATGTACACATGGACATGCTTTGAATCCTCCTGAGACATCTCGAGGAAACTTTCATGGAGGTTCTCTGCAATCCTCTCCTGAAAGGTTCTAGGGATGGCAGCCTTATTTCTTTCTCTGTGGTAGGACACTTTCCCATGCCAGTCCATGATGACTTTGGCAGGTACCATTTCAGGAAACAGGTTAGCAGCATAAGCCCAGGTGACTTTGGGATGCCAGCAGCAGCTGTACACTCTGTTCCTTTGTTATTCTCAGGAGAGAGGTATCAGCCAAAATCATCACTTCCTGCATCCATTTGTGGCCAATGGAAAAACTCCATTTTAGCACCGCCCCCATGCCCCCCAACATTCTATGTGATATCAGGGGCCTCATCTCTACCTCTACCAGTCCACACTGGGAACAGTAAGGACAACAACAACTTTCATATATGCTGACCTGTGAAAGCCACGCTTGCTGTATGTGTAGCCCAACTGGATTTAAATGGACATATATGTTCTCTCCTCTTGTTAGGTTCTGTTCCATTAATTTATTTCAGAAGTTTTGTATTGAGGTATTTTTTTAATTGGACATAGGTTTTTTTCCCCCACTGGTTTTGGTACGCAGTAAAAATCTATTTGTCGGGCATAATTCATGATTATTGTTTCACAATATATGATGCCTAGCACTACTGAAAGCCCCCACTACTTGTTACTGTACAGGGTGCTGACAGAACTCATAGCAATAGTGAGAAACACAGTGTAATAATTATACAACTACAGCAAGCACTGGAAAATGAATAGGTGCATTAGCAGACATGGTTCATAGATGCACACCAAACACCAGATAATTCCTAAGCCCCCAAATGTCAGGACTGTTAGAGTGCAGCCTACCACACCACATTACAGTTGCAGACTGTTAAGATGCTCTTTTGAGGTCTCCCTGAGCCACATAGTTCTGCTTTGACCTCTTCTAGTAGCCTTTGCATCTGGCTCTTCAAACTCAGCAGTCAGTGACTCCACCTCTGCCCTGCACCCTGGCAGCAGCTTTTCTTCCTTTGCGGCACAGATGTTTGTGCAGGACACCACAGGCAGCTATAACCCTGGGTATGTTTTTCTCCCTGAGATCCAATTAGCAATGTCAATGTCCCTTCCATTTACCAAAAGCACATTCAACTGTCATTCTGCATCTGTTGAGCATGTAGTTGAATCTTTCTTTGGTGCTGTCGAGGTGGCAAGCGTACAGCTTTACGAGGCAGGGGAACAAGGCAAAGGCTGTGTCCCCCTCGATTACTACTGGTATTTCAACATTGCCAGTGGTAATCCACTGGCTGGGAAGGAATGTCTCAGCTTGCAGCTTTCTGAACTGTCCTGTGTTCTTAAAGATGTGAGCATCATGTGCCTTCCCTGACCAGCCAACTCTGATGTCAGTAAATTGTCCCAAGTGATCCACCAAAGCTTGCATAACCATAGAAAAAATAGTCCTTTCTGTTGCTGTATTCTGTGGTAAGGTGGGCTGGTGCCAAAATAGGGATGTGTGCCATCCAGCGCTCCACCACAGTTCTTGAACCCCATTGCTGAAAATCCATCCACTGTGTCCTGAACATTGCAGAGTCACAGTCCTATGTAGCAGGAAAATTAATGCGCCTTCCCACTTGAATAACAACACCGCCCAATATGGATTTTCCAACTCCAAAATGATTTCTCACTGTCCAGTAGCAATGTGGCATTGAAAGCTTTACAGAACAATAGCCTTGCACGTCTCAGCTGTCAATGCAGCTCTCATTCTGGTGTCCCTGTGCTGGAGTGAGCTCTGCACACAGCTCCAGGAACGTGGCCTTGCAAATCTGAAAGTTCTGCAGCCACTGTTTAGCACCCCAAACCTGCATTATGATTTCATGCTGTCTGGAGTGGCTCATGTCTGCAAGTGCCAACCTCAGGGCAGACTGTCAAGAAGCAGGGCAGAAACCCCAATGGGTTATATATTCTATAACTAGATTTCACCAACCCACTAACAAGTGTAGACTCCTAAAGCACTATAACAGTCTTATGATGGAGTCACAGGTAAACTGGAATGCCTCAGAGAACTCTTTTGCCACCCAGAAAAGCTGGACTATTTGATAGAGAGTCACTTTACAATAAAAATCACAACAATATTCAGATTACTCCCAGTGGCAAAGGAACAAGTCACTCGTACTCAGATCTCAAACCAAAAACAATGCCTGAAGCCAATCCTGCAATAAATTAATTAAGAAGAGAAATTAAAGTTATTTACAAGGTTAAAACAGGAAACACCCACATGAGTTAGTGTCTTAGATTTAAAAAGGACATATCAGCTTCTGTAATAAGCATCTCTATACATCCTTTAGGACTGACCCAGGCCAAGCAACCTGGGGATCTCTTGCTTATGTTAAAATGAGAGGCCTGTAGAATCTTAAAGACTAACAAATTTCTGTGAGCATAAGCTTTCGTGGGCTACAACCCACTTCATCAGATGCATCTCGTTGGTTTTGCTGTATACGGACTAACATGGCTACCCCTTTGGAACTTTGCTTATGTTAGGAATCTTTGCCCCTCAGAGTTCAGGCAGCATAAAGAGACCAAATTTCTCCTTGTCAGGGATTTTTATCCCAGAATCCATCCACTGATGAGAGAAGTTCACGCATATGTCTCCCCTTCCTGGAGGGAGTGAGGAATACAATCCACAAGGTCTTTGTCCTATGAAGCTCACAAGGCCTCATTTGACTTCAATGGGCCATCCTGTGTGCAGGATGAATCCTTTACCTCAATTAATGCTTCTTTTCCTATTTGGTGAGTTACACAATTACAGAGATTTACAATGGAAACACTCATAGAGCGGTATACCATGGGATACAGACAGCATCTTCTTAGAATACTAATGTCTGTTTTAACTATGCTAACCCACAGGTGAGCCAGACTGGTTTCCAGCTGTGCATTTGTCAGTGTACAGTAAGGCCCTGGGCCTTGGCATGAGCTGGCAGCAGGTCTGCCAGCATCAGAGTGATCCCAGCAGTCAGTGCTCGTTTCTTCGTCCCAGAAGCAGCACTCCACCTTGTGCAGCTACTCTCTGAACACCATCAGCAACCTTGAATTGGTTTTTGCTACGTCCCACAGCAATCTGTCCTCCACAAAATCACCATATACTCCTTTGTTGTGTTTTTTTCCCTGCAGCACTGCAAATACCAGGCGACTTTTCATCCTGTGTTTGCAACGCTCATGACAATTGTGCAGGGCTGTGCGGGCTCCAGGCTTCTGTCAGAGACTGCGAGACATGCCAGGTGGGTTTGTGGGATTTTAGAAAAAAGGGTGAAAATGATGGGATATGGATGGGATTATGGGATGGAGAAAGTTGCATGATGGAAACGTGACCTCTTGCTCCCGGTCACCCCTGCATGACTAGTTTCAGTCCTATGCACCAGACGATGGTGAGCTGCACATGAGATACTTACCCTTGGTGCACTGCATTGTGCATCAACACAAGCATCGTGGGTGAGCACATGCAGTGCCAATGCAAGTGTGTATGCCAAGTATGCATACGCATAGCGATACACGAACTGCAGCAGCTTTATAGCATTGTAACTTGTGTCAACCAACGCTTTTAGTGTAGATATGGCCTTAGTGTGTGAGCATTGACAGTCTCCATAATTATTCAGTATTTGCTCTCTCTGCTGCAACTGCTATAAAAATACCAATTAGTTCTAACCATGGTGGCTGCTTCTATGACATGAACTCCTCTTCAGTAGGAAAGAATTTGAGAACACCAACTCATTCCAAATAGGTCACCAAACCTCAGATGGGTAAGGCCTTTCACTCATTACTGACAGACCCGACAGATGAGCACCAGTGGGCTGTAGCCAATCTTGTTTTATTCCTTATAAACCTGAATCAAGTCTTGCATGGTAATTTTCTAAAATAGACAATTCTACACAGTGTGTCATATTATTATTTTTATAACAGTAAAACTTTGCTATGAAATGTGTAAAATCCAGTGATGTCTTATATACAGGTAAATTTGATGTAATTCACGTAGGTTTGGAGATGGAAGAAAATGCATGTTAGAAATATATTTGAATGAAGACGATTTTCCTGTTTAACTACAGGTTGCAAACCTCTTCCCCCCAACCCTAAATGTCTCATTAAAACATTTGGTTAGCATCCCATTTTTAACAAGAATTCCACTCCCCCCCTCGTTATTTTATTATTTATCCTACAGCGATAACAATCACTGGATGACTCATGTGATACATTTAGATTTAGGCACAGGGCCTTGTGGCAGGTTGAAAGAACTGGGCACTGAATTCACAAGAAACAATTTATTTCATGAATACACCACTTTCTCATGTTCACAAGTTGCCCATTAAAAGACTGCAAAGGGTTATTTTGCTAGATGCAGTTGTCAAAATGTTTGATGTGACCAAATTTCAGCTTTTGGACTGCTTGCAAATAGTTTGATGTAGGTATTCCTTCAGTCATCTATGTTAGTGATTCAATATTTGAACTGAATGACTGGCAACCTAACTCACATGGTGTTGTTTCTTTTTTCTGATTAGAGGACCTAATCTTTATAAAAGACACCTTCAGCTGAAATAAACTTTGTTTAACTATGGCTAGTTTTTCAAATGTGGCCACTGACTTGATAAACCCAAAATGAAAGGGAAAACAGTACAATCTCTCTGCCTGATAGCTTAGTACTAGGCACTCAAAAGTTGTTTTCCCAGTACTTTTTAAAGGCCCTTTTTAATGTATCATCTAATCAAGCTGACCCAGTGTCATCACACTTTAGAAAGCAATGGAATATCCACCAGCTAAATAAATATTTTTCAAAGTGAAAATACAAAAGCTATTCTCTATTTAGACAAAACATGTCTGTGATACACACCTTCATTTAAAAATCACTTTAATACAGGACCCAAATCATAGCAAACTGAAGTCCTTCAGAAAACCATTAAAAGTTATGTTTCACACACAGATTAGGCCATGATCCTACAATCAGATCTGTGCCCAGGCAGAGAAACACTGATTTCAGGGCAACTTTATATGATCTGAAGGCCCTGCCATTTGCATTTGATTGCAGGATCACAGTCTAACATTCCTTCTCCTCCTCAAAATGGATACTGTAACTTCCTTTCAGAAACGAAAACATTTGATGTTTGTATTGTAACAGGGCAGCTTGCCTCTTAAGGGGTCTTAAAGTCCTAGAGTCTGGGGCTAATTAACCCTCATTACTAAAGAGCTTCTTCTGAAGAAGGATCACCTGGTTCCCCGTAAAGAGGAGCAGAGAGCTACAGAGGTGAATATGCACACCTATCTCCTTTGATATCTCTGCGTTTCCCCTGCCTCAAAACTTTTTCTATCCTCACCCCCCAAAAAAACCTGTTTTCTTTTTCTGGTTTAACAATCCCATCCCTCCCTATCCCCAATCAATTATATCTCTTCCCTTGCTAAATTTCATCTTAGGCCTGATTACCCTTTCTCTCTTGATTTACCATGACCTAAGATTGATGGGTCAGGAAAAGCAGGGTAGGGGGAGAGAGTTTTCTGGCTGGGTAAAAAATGAAGGTGACTACTGGCTTGGTGATTTGGACAGACTGGCTGTCATTTGCTCCTTTGCTACCAGGTATGGTTTCAGGTGTGTTACATCATAATTCTATTGAAGAATTAGGCATCTATTTGTCTTTTAGAGAGCAGTAAAACAGTGCAAGTCTAGCTGGGTACTCTGATCTGAGTGAGGGAGGCAAGGTTCCCAATCAAGGCAGCAGAGCGCAGTGGTCATGCTCCTTCATGTGGTCCTTACCTATCACTGTGTCCATACCCAGGACAAAGAAGGTAGGCCCAGGAGCTCACGAAATGGAACATGAGGTTAAAGCCTTGCCTACCCCTGTACATTCTAACTCCCTTACACAAACTCTCTTTCTGTGTTTTGTCTGTCTATTTTACATTTGGGAGTTTTTCTTTGTTCTGGTTCACCTATGGTGCAATATCAAAACCAATATTTGGGTGTGAGAAGGAGGAATGAAAGATTACACACTATTCATTTAGCTTTAAAATTGCTTTCTGTACTTTTTAGTCACTTCTCTCTATCGTGTAACTTGTCTTTTTCTTTTTCTTTTTTGCTAGTTAAGATAAAAAACAAGCATTAAGAATCCTACCCTAAAATGTGTGGCTAAATCCAGCTTTCTGTTTGTTCCTATGCCCCCTTCTCATACTGTAAAATTTACTGAAAGGCACCAGCCATGGATAGTTCACTGAGTCCTCTTTGGGGAGGAAAATTACTCCTAATCAATTATCCCAAAGAATTAAAATCTTCCTTCTATTCTATCTTCTCCTATTTAACTTACATGTGCTGCAAAACAACTCGGTGACTTGTTCCCACTCTTGAATAGGGGGGAAAAAAAGAAACTTTTCCTTAAACAAAGCCACATTGGTTAAATTAAATTATCGCAAAAAAGAATGTCTTCAATCAAAACTAAGTAGCTGCCATCTCACTGGCCCATATTGTTGCACAATAAACACACAAACTTTAAATGGAAAACAACATAAGGTGTCTCTAAAAATACCTAAATTGTTACATTATACTTAGCCTTTTCTGGGTTGCATAATATTAGATTAATTATATAATTAGCCTCTTGTTTCTTTAATGATTATCCATGCCTTGATAACCTTTCAAAAATGTTAAGTGCAAAAGTCCTCTTAAAGCCACAGAGTTAAAAAAATGACCCATTTATCCACTTTATTCCCAACCACAATGTAAGACTCAGGCCCGGTCTACACTTACCTTTGCGATTCGGCGGCAGTCGATGGGAGATACGCAAATGACGTAAATCACTTGCATATCTCCGGTCGACTTTGCAGTGTCTCCTCTGCACACTGTCTACGCTGCACTGCATCAAAGGGAACAGCGTTTCCTTCAACACAGTGCTACGCCACTTACTGGGGTGGTTTTCCTGCATCGCTTGCTGGATCAACTGAGCGTGTCTATACAGACCGCTCAGTCAATCCAGAGCAATCAATGTGAGGGTGGCGAATTTGCTGCTGTCCGTGTAGACCCAGCCTCAGTATTACTCCACCTGCCACCAAAACAAAATGTCTTGTAGTTAGGGAAAAGTGCATATAAGAAAAAAAAATTTGCTATCTGGATCTACTTACTGGTAATGACTTGTGTTTCTAGCTGCATAATTTACATAAGTAAATGAAGGAAATGTGGTTGAGCTGAAATTACTGAAAGGTGGGAGCATAACTGGTTGAAAGACTATACTCAAAGAATAGTTCTCAATGGTTTGCTGTCCAAACTGGAAGGATGCATCTAAGAGGGTCCCTCAAGGATTTGTCCTGGGTCTGAGGACTAGTCAATATTTTATTAATGACTTGAATAATGGGGTGGAGAGTATGTTTATAAAACTTGCAGCTGACATCAAGCTGGAAGGGTTGCAAACAATTTGGAGGACAGGAATAGAATTCCACCTTGACAAATTGGAGAATTGGTCTGAAATCAAGAAGATGAAAGTCAATGAAGACAAATGCCAAGCACTACACTTAGAATGGAAAAATCAAATGCATAATTATACAGTGGGGACTAACTGGCTAGGCAGTAGTACTGCTGAAAAGGACCTGGGTGCGACAGTGGATCACAAATGGAATGAGTCAACAAGGGGATGCAGCTCTGAAAAATAACCCTAACAGGGATTCTTATCCTTATCCTTAACAGGAGGAGTAAGACATGGGAGTGACTGTTCTGCTATATTTGGCACTGGTGAGGCCCCAGATGAAGTTTTGCATCCACTTCTGGGCACCATACTTTAAGTTGTGGCCTAACTGGAGAGAGTCCACAGGAGAACAACAAAGGTGCTAAAAGGTTTAGAAAATCTGACCTAAAAAGAGAGGTTAACAAACGTGGTGTGTTTAGTCTTGAGAAATGAAGACTGAGGGGAAAAGCTGATAAGTTTTCAAATATGTTAAGAACTAATATAAAGAGGACAGTGCCCAGTTGTTCTCCATGTCCACTGAAGGTAGTGAAGAAGTAATGGCCTTACTCAGCAGCGAGGGAGATTTAGTTAGATGTTAAGAGAAACTTTCCAACTATAAGGATAATGAAGCACTGGAATAGGCTTCCAAGGAAGGTTGTGTAGTCACTGTCACCAGAGGTTTTTAAGGACAGGTTAGACAAATTCCTGTCAGAGATGTTCTATTTATGTTGGCTCCTGCCTCAGTGTGGAGCTGGACTAGATGACCTCGCAGGGTCTCTTCTAGCTCCACATTTCTATGATTCTAGGATTTCTAATTACTCCCACTCTGACCATGCAATTATCTGACACAGTGCACGATCATCCCCTCATTCCAACTTTATACTGTGTAACTCCATTGACTTCTGTGGAGTGTCTCATGATTTATACAAGGCTCAATGTTTAAAATGTTTAGACCATAACACATTGTAACAAGCTATGTGGTTAGAGAGTCACTGCTTCACACTCAGTTACTCTGTATATGGATGTACACTCTCCATTCAATATATATATTTTTTAAAATATTGCCATGTCTGTTTTTTGACAAATTAGAACATAATGATCAAAATCAATATAATGTTTCATGGGCTAGTTTCATGGTAATCAAGCTTGTGTATAACAAAGCAGTGGTTTTTTTCCCCTTTATAAGGCTGTTTCTCTTGGATTCTACACTACTAACGGCCCTGGTTCTGTTTAATATGAGACAATTGGTAAAACATTTGAGTCATGCTGTTGTTTTCCAGGGTACAAGGTCTAAAACCACCAATCAAAAACCCTAAGAGTTTGATAGTCTCTGATTTTCAACTGTTTACACTAATTTATTTCTCTGTATAATGGTGTAGAACAGTGCAGATCTCACTGAAACTCCCTGAAATGGATAAAGCTTTGTCCATTTAATTTTCTTTGTAATTGCTTTAGAAAAATACTTCATGATGATCACATAGTAAAGATATTTTTAAAAGCATATGAGGAAATCAAAACTGGTAGATACGTATATGTGTAAATATCTTTGATCTGCTCATTGTTTGAGGATGTGTGTACAGTTACACTGGAATAATGTTCATTTTCTAAATTTTTGCTATTGCACCATAGTGTAAATGCCAAAAGTATTTGAGATACTGTCATCTTTAATCAATAAAGAAACAATCTTTGATCTGAGTCTATGACCATAAGAATTCTATCTGTATGATTCTGTGCTAAAATATGGATCCACATGTGTTTGTTCATATTTGATCCATCATAGAAAGTTCATAAATAGAAAAAATTAAGCACTGCTATCAAAGGCATGACATTATGATTCAGGAAGTAGTGTTTTATGGATTTGCTCATTATTCTCATTCACCAAGTGGTAGCTATTTCCCTCTTTCCCAAAATATATATTGGCCCAATCCTGCAAGTGGATCTCCTTGAACATGGACCTAGGTACCCCTGCTGACCCCCCACTGAAATTAACAGGGCTCTGCATTCGTGTAGGAGACTCCCTATGTCAAGATTTTTTCAGGGATTGTGGTCTGTATTATGTACTCTTATGTTCTCCTCCCACTTTCTTTTAAGCTTCAGGTCTTTCCTCTGCTCCACTCCCATCTCTCTTTCCTCAATTTTGCTTTTCTCTTAATCTTCACATGTCCACTTAAGCAACCCACAAAATAACGAACAATAATAAACACAGTAGTGTTGGCTATTTTTTGCTCATGTACACGACCTCTTTTATCATTCCATCACATTAAGTGGATTGTTCACATGAAATGTAATTTAGTTGCCGTAGCTGTACTCAATTTTTATTTCTTACAATGAAAGGAGGGAAAAAGTGCTCATGGATTCCAGACCACGGCAAGTGCTTGTGCTCCCGGCCGACGTTGCGATGCTTTTCTGGAGGGCTGTGCTGTTAGCTGTATTCTCTTCCTGAGGGACAAGATGATGCAATAAGTCATTTAATTAATTTTAATAATTAAATGAAAGTCCCTGGTGATTGTCCAGGTGGAGGCTCAAGTTCACATTGCATTTTCCAAAAGGACTAGGAGATAACCTGAATGGCTCAGCCAATATTCTGATTCAGCAGTCAGATTTATCTCCCTTTGAAATCAATGGGGAGCCATTTCATCGAGTTTTCCAGTCTTTGTAGAATTGTTATTGCATCTACAGCTCTGATTCTGCAAACTTTTATATGTGTACTTAACTTTAAGTATGCTGGTACATCTATTGATTTCAGTAGGACTACTCACGTACTTAAAGTTAAGCACATGTATATAAATGTTTGCAAAATCAAGGCCTATGGTTGTATATAAACTGCTTTATTAATCCCTGATACCGCTGTTGGATTGGTGTAGATGGGCCTCTGTGCAGGGCCCATCTTTTTGTTCTGTGTTTGTTTGCACAATGCTGCACACAAGTGTGCTGCTTCATGGCTGAGGCTTTGGGGTGTCATTGCAATACAAACAAATAATAATATGATCGCTGCAATTTCCTACAAAATCATTCATGACAACAACCCGATTCTCAGTTGCACTAAGGCCCTTTTAAGTCGCTCTAGCAAGGTAAAGGCGCCTGAATGCGGGCAGAAAATAGCCCTCTGATAATACTTCCGGCACAGAAGGCTCCTGGTGCTAATGTAGCACTGATGACTAAGGGTGCTACAGTGGCTCTGCTCCTGTTTCATGTGCTGTGTGCTGGGTAATAATATGAAGAGCCTCTGTTTCTAAACTGAACTGGATCTTTATTAAGAGAACTATTTAGAGATGTTGCAGCTGTGACTACCTATGTACACACAGACTGACTTCCTGGTGCCTCCTCCGAACTCTTTCCTCTTGCAACTGGTTCTCCTCCCTCCAAATTCCATGCACATTGCTCTCACTGCCAGCCCACCTGCAGGAGAAGGATCAGAGGCATGGCTGGAGTGCACATCACTACAGCTAGTCTCTTCTTCTCAGGGGCCATTGGAAACAGAGTGCAAGTCAGAACAGCTAAAATTGAGGTCCAGGTGTATTTCGTTCATTAAAAGTGAAGCTGAATACAGGTTAAGTTGTAGCAGTAGAACTTTTATTAAACGCTGTGCACTGTTCTGTCCAGGTGGCTGAGCTGCTCCCAGCCTAACTTCCTGGCCCTGCATCAGCTGTTCCACTGGTGTCCCCTCAATAACCGTCCCTCCAGAGAACATTTGCCCTATGACTCCAGTTCTTCTGGTCATGATACAGGTCTTTCTGAATGGCCAAAGTATAGAAATATGTGCCTAAAATTAATTTTGCTCCCCTGCTCCATCCTTGCCCTGGAATGGAGTAATAGACTCTGGGGAACCAATTCTCAATCTCATTGCTTCGGGATACCATACGTGGACGGAAAAAAGAGAAGTATTAAAATTAAATGTTCTGTTGTTTGAAAAAAACCCCAACATTCTATACAAATGTGTGCGGTGGTGAAATCCATGTGATAAATTGCCTAATGGTGCAAACTGTGTATATACAAAATTAAAATATTTGAAGCTTAGTATGATAGTTCAAACTGGGATATTTTTATGTGGGGCAGTGTGATCCATCAACTGCTTTGATAAGCTTCAACAGGGTTTTTTGGAGACTGCCATGTGGTGATCTCACCAGTTGAATCAATTTGAATATTATAAACAAATGTCCTCTAAAATGCCCAAATGACGTACGACTAAATGAATGCTAGGCTTGTGCATAGAGATCGACACATTTTTCTTCATTTGTGTTATGCTGTGATGCCACTGCAGCTTTCAGACACCTAAGTTGCATTGCAGTAGAATTTTGATTTATTTTTAATTTAATCTTAATCATTTCTCTGTGTGGTCTATCCATTTTCCTTTTTGCCAGTTTATTTACTTAAGTATCAGTGCAGTTCCTCAATAAGAGCCTTGGAAAGAGAAAGCTCACACTGTCTGGCTTCATCTGTATTACCACTTGCACATCTATCAAGATTAGCTCCTTTTACAGTACATAAAATCCATTTATGTAACAAGAAAATCAAATAAACTCCTATTTTTTATTTATTTATATATTTTTTTTAAACCCTCTCATATCCAGGTCTGCTGTTGGCCATATAGAAATGATTACTGGGAATATAACAATATGCAGTTTAACTATTATGTTAAAGTTGCAAATGATCTGAAAAAAATGATCAAATGTCATGTCTGAAAAGAGGAAAACAGGGAAGATAATGAGTTTGATCACTGGCTTCTCACATTTGGAGACAGATCAGTTTATTATATTTGTTATTTAATATTTGCATATGTGTTTCTAATTTTTTTTTTCACAAGTTAAAACATGTTGGTCTCATCCACAAACATTTCTTTTCTTCCATACCATTTGTGTATGGAATGATCTCTCAACTCCAGTCCATCATATTCCAGCCTCTTTCTTTAGGAGGAATATTAAAGACTCTCTTCTTGGGGTACCCACCAGAGGGAAGTCTATGATATCAATTTCAGTGGTCTAATAGAATGAATGATAGGTTGTATTATTATAGTCTCAGGCCCTCATCCATGGTGTGACTTTATGCTGATCTTGAGTTCAGGTAGACTGTGCAGGTAAATTGATCTTTTTGTGCTTATTCCTTTGTAGGATTGGGCCATAAATGAGATTCCTTCCTCTAGGGTTCCCATACTGTGTGTCTATTCTGTATCTCTTTTGCTTGTCCTCCAGGCTCTTGAGGAGAGATATTGTCTTTGTTTTGTGTCTTGTATAGCACTGAGTATATTGCCAATGTTTACCAACTACTGTAATAGGATTGGTAATCCTAATCCTCATTTAGTCACATGACAAAACCAACACATAATTTAGCATAATTCAGACCAACTGGCAATCTTTGCCCAAGCAAATTTCACAACTGTAATAGAAACATGTCATACAGATAAAGTGATTGGGTTGGCTTTTAAAGGAAAAGGGTGCTCCTGACCTATCAAGGTATAAAAACAGAATCTCTTAGTCCTCCTTATCATGGACAGAGGAACCAAAGGCAAGGCAAGACAAAACAAAACAACCCCCTCCACACATTAAATATTGCTATATATAATGTCATAAGAGTCTTGGTCCAAAACCATATTGGTGTCACTAGCCATTTTGGACCACAGATCCCTTTTCTCCTGATTTCTATTCTTTTTTCTGTCTCTGTATTTTAATCCCGTCTCCTGTGTCTCAGGGTCCCGTTTGCTGACCTGCTGCACGCCTCTAGAAGGGCCTGACTAATGGGGCTCTTCCACTTGTTCATATCTAGCCAAGGAGGATTGAATTTCAAAGGGAAAAACTAGCAGCCAAACTCTTTGGCTTAATGACTATTCATTGCCATTCATGATAGTCATCCCATTGCCAGGGCATTCTCCTGCCATGAGGGAAACCCAAGTTCACATCCCTTCTCCATATCAGGCAAAGGGGGGGAATGAATGTGGGCCTCCCACTTCCCGGGTGAGTGTGCTAACCACTGACCTGAAGGCTATACAGGATACCACTTCCTCCACCATGTGGGACTTGGCTGCTGTCCAACATTTTTTTTTGACTGAAACCATTTGGCGAATTCATTAATAGTTTTAGGTTGGCCAAAACTGCATTTTTTCAGTGAATAAACTGTTCATGTGGACAATTTTGCCCACTGTGGGCAGGATCTGTACATTATACCACACTCACAATAACTGGATCAAAATGCACTGATAGAGCTGTGTGGGACTCTTCCATAGTTCATGCCTTACCCAATTCTTGAGGATGTTTAATAGAAATTGGGGTGGGCACAGGAAGTTCTGTTTGCTAGAGCACTTTTTGTATGTCCTCTCCGTCAGCTCATGTTCTCTTTTTGCTTATGTTAGAATGTCTCCCTTCTAAAATAAATAGGAGTTTCAGACTGGATTCCCTGTCCCGGGATGGGGGAAACAATAGGCAAAAGAAGTACTGGACTAAAAATGATTCCTTTTTTAAAGTAATTTTGTTTTGAGATGCCCTTGTACCACTTCAGATCAGTTTGGATAAGAAGCCCTACTTCCTTCCTGAATGCACCTTGATCCCTAATTTCCCCCCCTCACTTCTTTTGACTTCAACTCGCCCTCAGTCCACAGGAGGCCCTTTTGCAGAGTGGTATTCTTAGATGGGGTAAGTGTCTAGCTGGGGTAGTCTTGGGCCTTGACGATTCTGTGAATCAGTGCTGTGGGACACGAAGTAGGGTACTTCCCAGGGCTGGACCCGCCCCTGAATAAGGAAACACAAGCTGCATTTATTCTCTTCAGACCAGATTTATCCCAGTGTCATTCATTTGAATTGTTTGGTATATTCAGGGCAATGCCCCCACATCCCCCAACATTTGTTCCCTTAGGAAATTTTTGTACTTTGGGGGTAGAGGGTGTCGAGAAAAACATGCAGTAAATGAAATCTGTTTTACATTAAATTGTGCATGCACTTAGGACTGCTCTGAATTAGAGAATACACTTTGAACTTTATAGACATAGCAGTTTAAAAAATCTTAAACTTTTATTGCATAAAACTATGAGATCCTTTTGATGGCCAAACTGCTACCTGAAATTTCCCAGAAATGTTAACTAAAGAATATCTAGTCTAGGCAGGTGAAGTTTTTGGTTTTATATTTCAAAGGTCTGGAGTTAAATTCTTGATGGGGCTCTATTCTTTTACTGACATGTCTAACATTTTTCCATGAGTGCAGTTCTAAATTAGTTCTTGCAACTTTCTAAAGCTTCCCTCAACACTCAACTTATGTGGTGGTGTGCTGAATGGATGGCAAGTCCATCTACTCCCTACGAGTAGGAGATGGGGGTTATGGTTCTGTGGACCGAGCTAACTTTACCCTTTCTGTTGCGGAGGGAAATCCATCCTGAAGGGCACTGTCTCCCATCGGGTTCTGAGATGCTGCTATGGCACTCAGTATTCTTTCCCATTAATGCCACATCTGACACACCTTCTCTTCCTTTTTCCTTTTATTCCCATTAAAATAAAAATGTGTGATGCCCTTCTGTTTTTCTTAAACCAACAACTTTAAATAGACTTTTGCTCGTTTCCTTTTTTTTTTCATCTTCTCTCTGATAGAAAATTGACTACATCACAAAAACTCACGCAGTTTCATACAATACAGTATGACAAGTAATACTTGCTCTAGCGAGGACCTAAGATAGTAAAAATAGGCTTTCCAGTTAGAGTTGAGGAACACTGCAACAGTATTTTGTGTGTGAATTTCCACAATGAATGCATAATTTCCACGTTGCCTGCTCTGTGCTTGGCTTTAGCCAATGTTATAAATCTTTCACTTTAATGAGCACTAAATTCACCTGCAAATTTTAAAAAGTACTTTTGTTTTGCTAACAGATTGAATAAAACTGAAGACATGACAATATATTTTGGCTAAATGCCTTGATTTACTTGTATTTGATTGGGTGAAATATTTATGGAATTTATTTCTTTAGTTGTATTGTTTGCATTATCTATTTTAAAGTGATTATATTTTGTAAAGAAAACTTTGGATAATATTATTAACAATTGTATTACAATAACGGGGTGCAGGACCATTTGCATAGATCTAATATTGTATTTTCTTATACCTTCTCAGTGTGTGATTAGTCAGTCTAGCATATTTCACAAATCCAGCAGGTTTCTTCCACATGCCTTGCAATCTGTTGCTCACCGGTGGTGTAATCCAACATGATCCTGGTAGGCTTTTGTTTACTCTGCACATCCACTAATAAATCCACAGCAAGCTCTTGTTTACAGTGCCAAGAAAACTGGTGTGTGAAGATGGCACAGCCAAACAATCCATGCTACCTCAAACCCTTTTAATGTGGTTATGAGGCAATCCAAGTCCCTTTGAAGGATGGTGGACTGCGAAGTGTAGCAATGAAAATGCAATAAATGGGCATTCAAGAAACCAATGTTTTAAGGAAACAAGGAAAAATTAATCAACTGCCAATGAGTCTGACAGATCACGCTATAGCTTCAGGCAGCCTAAGCGAGAAGATACTTCATATGATCTAGATGTTGCCTTCTATTTCTGGTAGATGGAAAGCGTTTTATATTGCTAGAAAGGAGAATCTGTCTCATGTTTCCAACATCATCTTCTTCGGGACTGGCTCCTGGGAGAAGAGGCATGCGATTGAGAAGTCTGAGAAGAGTTGTCTCCTTCAGAACTTCTGGGCTCTGATTGAATAATAGCAACACTTACAATGTACATTGATGGTGAACCCTAAAATATTGGGGTTTTCAGTGCAAATAATTGTCCTCACTTTCAAGTACACGTTAGGACCTTATCAGAATGTATTTGAACACTGAAGTCTTTTTCTACTGTCAGGTTTTGTCAGAGGTCTTCTATATTCCCTGGTGTAGGGCTCGGAAGAATTTGTCACGCGGAACCAGTGTAGTTGGCAAGGCTAGACCCTAAAAATCTAGCTTAGGCTGTGAGCAAGACTAGGCCTGTAACTGCTTGGATTGCCCCTGCACTAAAAAGCGGAACTAACCTCTGTCTGCTATTCCAGTATAAAATAGCTGGCTGTGTGGAAATTGTCTGAGATAAGCAGTGGGTGACTAACCACAGGCCAGCAAGATGTCTAACTGCAGAACTAAAATAAATATCAGTAACGGGCAGCTTCCCCTTAATTACAGGCCTAGGCGCCTGTAATTACTAACCAATAAACTAATGGAAAACAAGTTTAAGACCCAATCCCTAGTCAGGATTGAGAGCGACGTATTGTGTTGCTAGAAGGAAAATTCTGCTAAGGCAGAGGGAGACAGGGGTATAACAAGCAGCCCCGGGAACCACTCGGAGAGACTCTCCGTGGATCCGTCAAGGCCTTACCGGATGCCCCGGGCAGGTCGGTTCCCTGTTGGCGACTCACCTAGGGAGTGGTTGATGGGTCTCCCCACTCTATTGCTTTTGGTAGGTGCTTTCTTCCTATGCTTCGGGAAAGCTGGAGAGGGTGGCTGCTAGGGCTACTCCTTTGGAACTGCCCAGCTCCCGCTCGGGATAGCTGGAGGGGGTGGCTGCTAGCACTACTGCTCTTGGAATTGTGCCCAGCTTCTGTTAATGCAATAAAACACTTTTACTTAGCTATTCTTCGCTGTCGGTCTGCTTCCTTCCACCACCGAGATCACAAACAAATAAATCACGAACCCTCCGCCCCAGCAGAGTACACCTGGTTTCATCCAGGCTGCAAATACCATGAGAAAAATCTCTTTGGGGGGCTTCTGGTGCTTGTGCATCTGTCCCCATCCAAAACTAGGAACTGCAGAGGCACTTGGAACATTTAATACAGAGATTGAGGTTTGGGTGAAGGGGTCTGGCTGGGTCTTGTTTCATCTGAGATGGTTTCCCCTATCCTTACTGAAGTGAATATCCACCGATAAATGAAATGGTAGGTTTTGCTTGGCATATATGTTATCTCTGCAGATATGCACAAAGGAGGAATTCTTTGGACTGGCCTTGTGGTGTGTAACTATTATGATTCTGTTTTTGTGCAGTGCTGCTTCAAATTTCTGAGATCTCTGCGTGCCTATTTATTATGAGGCCCTTCCTTTTGGACAGCATATTCTGTTTAGTCTGTTAATGAGACTTTCACAGTGTGCTTTGGCAAGAAAATGTATGTTTTGTTTTTTCTTTTGTTTTCCTTAAACTAAGATGTGAGTCATTCAGACTGAAACTACCTCTTCTCTCAGGTATGGGAGAAAAACATATGAGTTTAGGGCTGGAGACTAGGAATTCATCATGTCTGATGTTGCTTTGTCACTGACTTGCTTTATGACTTCAGGCAAGTGCCTCCATTTTCCTATGTGTAAGACAGGGATAATAGTTCACAAGCAGAAAAGGATCGGCCTTAAAGGCCCTGCCCAGTAGAAAGACTTGACTGTATCTATACATAGAATCCCTCTTAAACAAAAAGTTATATTAATTGTAGAAATTATTCAGGAAGTATAAGAAATTTTACAAATGATTGCAATACGAGTGCCAAAAAAGCAGTATTAATAAAGAATTTCTTTTAAAGAAAAAAAGAAATGGGCTGGCATCAAGAGGTCTGGAGTGGGATATCTTTTTCCTGTTTAAAGCCCATTTCAATTAAAAATGGTGTTCTGACTATAAATAATTAGGGCTTTACTTTTTCAAAGCACTGTCAAGCAATCAATATTTTTAATGTACTGGTTATACAGTATTCTCCAGTATGATTTTTATACAATGCATGCATAAACAAATAGATGCAGACATGGGCCTGGACCAAAACGCCAAATGACCAAATATGAATGGTCAAACCTGAACCCAGACTTTCAAAATCTCACATTTTGCAGTGTTAAAGTTAGTTCATTACTGAAGTTCAAACTGCAAACTTTGATATGAACCTATCTGGGCTGTCTCTAAAATTATACATTGCCTTTTTTATATATATAGACTCAATCCACTATTTTTTGTTCATGTCAAACTCCCAATGACTTCACATGAAATCTCAGATGTGAGAGGTCATTGAGAGTTGAGGGAGCATTAGGAATGCAGTATTGGTCTTTTATTAGTGCGTTTGTTTTTAAATGAAATTTCTGAAGGTTATGTTACAAAATCATAGGAACATAAGACTGGAAGGGACCTCCTGGTCATCACGTCCAGTCCTGTTTTATTGCAGCCAACCCTGTCATAAAATCCTATTTAAAAAATCTTAAGATCCCACTTGAAACTAGATGAGCTTCTTTACCCTACTTCTATTAGAAGGCTGTTCCAGAATCATGCTCCAATGATGGTTAGAAAACCTCCTCTAATTTCCAGCCTAAATGTATTTATGGCTAGTTTATATCCATTTATTCTTGTGCCAACATTGTCCTTCAACTTAAACAGCTCTTCCTCTCCCTGTTGTTTACCCATTTGATGTGTTTATAGACAGCAATCATATCCCTATAAATACATCAAACTCCCTCTGGTCCCCAATAAAACATTAGACAGCAAAGCTGATAAGTACTTTGCCCATATAATTTGACTGATGCAAATTCCATTATTTTGTTTTTCTTTAGCAGTAAGAGTAACTTGCAAACTTTGCAACTCTTACGGTAAGATGGGAAACCCTTCTTCTGAGTTCTTTATGAAGTGGATGAGTGCATGTAGCCTACCTCTAAAACACTCCATAGTTGTAACTATCACATATGTAGGAGGAAATGCGTGCATTTTGTTTGAAAAGGAACATTTCTTAAGAATTATGTCATCATTATAACATACATTGCTTAATTTCACTAGTTAGTCTGCAGGTTACAAAAAGGTGAGCTGCATACACACCCTTAGTATTTGTGCTTTAAGGAAAAACTGAATCCTTCTTTACTATACAGTAGCCTAGGTAGATCCAAGCCATTCATTTATATGAAGTTTAGTTAAATGTGTGAGTTTTAGTCACACGTGACTAAATATTTTGTTGCATAATTTTCAAGCTATGGGCTATTTGCAAACTGTTCATGCTGACTACTTGTTGTTCAGGTTTGTGTGACTAATCAGATGGTACAGTTTCTGCTCTGTAATTGGATTACTGACACTTTGAAGCAGTAGAATTAATAGTGTATAATGCATGCCTGGTATGAAGTTTCAGGATTTGTTTGAGTTTTTTTATGAATATCTAGTGGTCATCTGAATATTCATGAATGATGCATAGTACAAATACATGGACAAGGAATTGAATTCAAGCTGTGTAAAAATACTTTTTTCATTATTCAGCCATTTCTACAATAGTATACCTACAGTACAGTACCTTGATTATAACTGTGCATGCCAAAAGCCAGTGAGATTTTGCCACATAAAAATGTGTTTGTGTAGTTTTTCTTTTGCTTTTTTGATGACATACTGTATCTGGAATATGGATACTAAACTCTTAAACACTGACATGCAACAACTATTTCAATGCAGCTCTGGAAAATGTGTCATATGGAACAAGTAATTAGTAAGTGGTATGAACAAAGAGAAATCACTCCTAGTTAAGTAGAATATTGTAAATAATGGATTTTATTCAAACAAGCAAGGATCTGAATTACTATAAAGTAAATATCAATTATTCATACAGTTTAATATTTTATTGCATCCCTCATAACATTTACATTAGAATGGCAGTGAGCTGTACCCCAGAGATTCAGACTAAGCAAACAAGCCTCTTTCCTCTCCCTCCCACCCCCTTTCCAAAGCTTACAGGCTGATTGTCTATCACCACATAAGCTCAGGATGAATTGAGCTAAAAATTGCATCACTTGCTGAGGCCCCAGGTAGTGCCAAGCTCCTTTATAATGCAGACAGTCAAAGAAGTGCCTTAAACTATAATGTCCTGCTTAGAATGAGACCCTTGGTATAATAACTCCTTTGGAACGTGTGCATTTGTTGGAGGGACAACATGCATTCAGCCACATGAGCACCTACATTTGCTTCTTCTGAAGCATCAGACTGAAAGAATAAAGTCTTTACGAAAGTTTTATCAAATGTAGTGCCTGCAATTCATCTAAGGATCAATTTGTACTGTCCCTGGGTACAGGTGTGAATTGCATCCATGCAGAACAGGGAAAGCACAGATAATAGCCCTGTAAGTTTTCTAATGCTACCATGTCCCATGTGCTTTGCTCCTGGCTTGGAAGGATTACTTCTAGAGCTGTATGGATGATGAGGTCTTCATGGCCATTCTGTTCAAGTCCAGCCATGGCCTTTCCACTAAGATTGTCAACAAGGGTACCAATTCCCAGGAACTGTGACAGTCACAGTCTCGTGATGTCCCCACACAGGCCACCAACCAGACATCAGATGGCATCAAATTTTAATCACTTTCACTCTGGACTAGCTGTAAATCAATGCCCAACAACTAATTGCATCAGCTTTAATTAAGCTCTTCTTCAGTTTCTGGGGAACTTGGTAAATGTTGTGGGTTTCTTATTTTAATGCTAGCTTTTTCACTAATACAATACTAATTACTCAAGTTCTCATCTCTCTTTTAACACATGCAACGTGCTGCAAAATAAAAACAAACTTTGAGTGATGCAGAATGCTTTATACAGAAGCAGCTGTTACAATGAAATTCTAGGCCATACATCCTGAGGATAGGGGAATACGCATACCTGTCCACCTTCCAGAATGAAGATAGGAGATGGAGCTGTTTCCAAAAAGGTAGCAAACATCTGTGCATAAATTGCTTGATGACTTACTGTTTGGTTTCTGTGACTGAGGATCAGATTTGCAAAGTATGTAGATGACTAAAGATGCAGATAGGTGCTTAGTGGAATGTTCAAAAGGCAGGAACAATCAATTGCACACATACAAAATGGGAAATGCCTGCCTCGGCAGGCGTACTGCATAAAGGGATCTGGGGGTCATAGCTGATCACAAGCTAAATATAAGTCAACAGTTTCACAAAGCAAACATCATTCTGGGATATATTAGGAGGAGTGTCGTAAGCAAGACATTAGAAATAATTCTTCCACTCTCTTCCATGCTGATCAGGCCTCAACTAGAGTGTTGTGTCCAGTTCTGGGTGCCACATTTCAGGAAAGATGTGGACGAATTGGAGACAGTCCAGAGAAGAGCAATGAAAATGGTTAAAGATCTAGAACACATGACCTATGAGCGAAGATTGAAAAAACTGGGTTTGTTTAGCCTGGAGAAGAGAAGACTGATGGGGGACATGTTAACAGCTTTCAAGTACATAAAAGGTTGTTACAAGGAGAAGGAGAAAAATTGTTCTCTTTAACTGCTGAGGGTAGGACAAGAAGCTGCTTAATTGTAAGGATAGTTAAGAACTGGAATAAATTGCCTAGGGAGGATGTGGAATCTGCGTCACTGGATATATTTAAGAGCAGGTTAGACAAAAACCTGTCAGAGATGGTCTAGATCAGTGGTGCTCATTGCAAGGTCCAGGAGCCAATAGCGGCTCCCATTGGCCCTAACTGCGACTCCCTGACTAATTGTCTATATTCCAGTGTGTTTCATTTTTAACATTAGAATACGAACCAAACCTATCAGATTCCATCTTCTTTACACATCACATTGACCACATGGTACGACGTGTGCCAGTAAGTACATCTAAGTATATCCATTGTATAATAACCATAATATTACCATAGCAATCACTGTAGAATCTGGAGAGTTCAACTGTTTGGGTCATATATTATTTTTTTGGCCCCAGTGAGTTACTGAAAAAGAAAGGATAGCTTCTTAATTCCGTTGAAGAGAAAATCAGAAAATGAAACAGGAGCAAAAGCAGATAAGAACGTAACTGTGGATATTAATGAAATGAAGAAACACAATTTTTAGTTACACAAGTTGCTCTGTAACATTACATCATTAAGGAGTAGCAAGCAATGTGTTAATTTAGTAGTTGATATGGCTCTCACATTGAAGGTTTTTTGCCAAAGTGGTCCCCGCTTGAAATATAGTGAAGATCAATGGTCTAGATGATGCATGGTCCTGCATAAGTGCAGGGGACTAGACTAGATGACCTCTTGAGGTTCCTTCCAGTCCTACAGTTCTATGGTTCTACCTTGAGGCACCTAAAGACCTTTGAAAATCTGGCTCTGGATATCCCGTAGACCAACAAGTATGCTTTCACAAGGTGTCCATGAATTCTGATTGCTGTTCCACTTTCACTCTCATTCTGAAGAAAAATGGATTAGAGTGCTGACGGCATATACAGGGGTGGTCAAACTTACTGGTCCCCTGAAACTCCCCCTCCCCACTGGCAGAATCCTCTAGCCCCACCACCCTGCTGCAGGGCAGAATCTCTTAGCTCCCCACCCACGTCTGGTAGGCAGAGAATGGGTGTGGGGGAGAAGTATAGGGGGCTCTGCAAGACGCACTTTAACTGTAAAAGAGCCGCATGTGGCTCACGAGCCACAGTTTGGCCACCCCTGGCATATACCTAAAGAAAAACCTTCTGTTCTTTAATTTTTCATTTGTTCACTTATTCCTTCCCTGATTTGTATGCCAGTGGATTGGACACCAGTTTGGTAACAGGAGACTGAATGTATTCCCAGTTGAGTCACTGATTCTTTGTGTGACCTTGAGCAGGTTAATTAGGCCCACATTTTCACAAGTGTCCAAGGATTTTGGGTGCTTCCATTTTTGGGTTTATGGATTTAAGTGCTTAACTTTAAACAGCTACATTTTGAAAACTTTTGGCCTTTTGAGTTTTTCAGACAGGCACTACAGTACGTGTGAGGGTTATCTAGCTATAGTATAATACAAAATGGTCTTCATTATATTCATAATAAAAGTAAAAGTCTAAATTGAGGAACCAGCTATTTGACTTAATTAACTAGACAATAACCCTGCATTAACCATGTAGAAATATCACCTTTAACATTTGTAATGTTTGTATATTAGATGTCCCCATGTGTAGTAGGATTAGAAGTGGTGAGTTGGTAAAAGACAAGGAGGAGACCCAGATGATGATAAACCCTGGAATCCTGTTGGGAATACAGACTCTGGAAAGAACCCAAGGGGAGGTGAGGAAGCCACAGAAACAGAGGAAGCTCCAGTGGTAACCCAATGATGGGCGTGAAATGGGTCTGAAATTGTGTAGACCATAGTTGCTATACAGAAGGTCCCTGGGCTAGAACTTAGAATGGTGGGTGGGCCTGTCTTCCCCTACTAGTTACAGGGAGAGTGTCACAGACTGGATAGTGGACCAGAAGACTGTCTTAAACAGTTGTTCAGTGGGACTTTGATACTCCAGAATGTGAGGTCTATAGTGACCTGGTTGGAGGGTCGAGTTATGGCGAGGGAACAACCTGAGTCGTGAAGAGAGAGCATTCTGAGTCCAAAGAAAGAGGCCATGGGGTAAGTAATTGAAAGAGGTGGCATCAGGCCAGTCAAAAGCAAATCCCCAGATGACTCCCAGTGAGGCAGCCTAGTGGTGAGTAGTAAACCCCATGAAAGATGTGGTATTTTTGTTGTTGTGGAGGTCTGATGTAGGATGCTGAGATGTCCCAGTGGAATGCTGGCATTCACGAGAACATTGGTGCTTGAGCTGGCCAAAAAATTATGGCAAGTTTGCAGAGGGAAAATAAATGCTCTGAGACTCTGAGTTTTCATGAGCTCTAAATGGCAATTCCAAATGGATGCATAAGGTACATTAAAGTTCATTTTGCCCAAAGCATTTATTGGATTAGGTGGGAAGGAAATGGTTAATAAAGGGAATTATCATTTTCTGGAATCTGTTTCCTTTTCCTAGAAGATATCAGGATGACTAATATCTACTGTGGCAATTTAAATGAGTCAGATAATTATGAATGAAATTATATCTGCCTCATCTTAAAAAAACCAAAAAACACACCAACAACGATTTTAAATACTTTTTATAAATTGCCTCAAAAGTTAAAATGAATCCAAAATGATGGAGTCTCACCTGAACTGTGGTGTATTGGCAGCTATGTTACCCTCCACTCTGCTGATGGAGAATTATTGGCTTCTTGAAGAACTGTGCTGCAGGCACAACATTACATTATGGCTAATAAAGGGGAATGAAAGCATCAGGGAATCTGATTGTGATAGGGATGGAAGAGAAAGGAAAGGAAGGCACCCTAGTTCAAAATGGGACATGTGATTTAAGTGATGTTTGTTCTATTTTACAGGCTCTCACAACAAGATGTTATAACCTGTTTTCCTCCCACACGCCAGATGTGGCATAGAGCAGAAATTGGTGGCCAACTCACTTTTTAAAACAAAGTTGATTGTAAAATGAGCTGTCTAATCTTAAAAAGCTGTAACAGCATGTTTGATAAATGTGAAAATGTTTAACTTATGACCAATGCATGCAATATCCCAAAAGGGACTTGGTCAAGAGCACATTTATGAGCTATAACTTGGCTTAAGTTAATTTAGTGCTCTGCCAAAGCCATGTAATATTCTATATCTAAAGAATATTTGTCTTTGGTATTGAGCTCTTAACTTTGAAGCTTTTTTGATCTGCATTCTGAACATGTGATAATGAGAAAAGGCTGAGTGCCATGTTGAGGAAGTGGAATAAGCTAGTGTCAGTCTGTGTTTTGTGCTAGTGGTATGTGGAAAAGAGGTGATGAATAAATCAGCAGACAGCGAAGTGCTGAAATGAATTACAGCATTGAGTATGGTGCTGAAATTCTTGTTGGTATTGCAGATGCTGCCCTTACTTCTGCTGGTCTCCTGAGAGGTGCCATGACTGCTATCTAGCATCTCTGTCCATTTTGGTGCTATATTTTACTGCACATCTGTTAGGTACTATTTTACTATCTCTAAAGTCTTCAAAGCTGTTTGATAACTATGGCACCTAGTTTTTGAGGGGAAAGGGATGCAAGAGAGAGAAACAATATATTTAGTGTCTCTAAAACATTTATAAATATTTTTTGCTGTGTAGCGTATGGCATATACACAGCACAGAATATACTGAAGTAAATAAGTTTCATCTGCACTCATGTGGGATGACCCATGTAATTCAGTCAACACATGGAGATAAAAATTTGTATCCCATTACAGCATCATGTAATGCCTGTAGTACCCATTCAACCCCTCAGTCTAGCCCTTAAGATAGATCCCGAATAAGCAAAATAAACCTGGCAATGTACACTGAAAATCAACAAATGTGGGCTCTCAGAGTCCTGAATTCCAGAGTAAAGGACCACAATCAAAGGTTCCATGAAAATCAAAGACTGTCCGCTACAGCATCCAAGCCTAGAGAGAGACATTCTGTAAGATACCAAGTCCTTAACTAAAAAAAGCTGTATAGATCACCAACAGCCCTAAAATTAATGGGAAGTTCAGGTGTAATATGCTTCATATATGAATGATCACTAAGTAGAGATGCATTCTCTCACAGCTGAAATTTCCAGTCCTCTTCAAGGGTAGTCCCCCCTCATAAGGTACAATGCATGGATGCAGAGTGGAGCTGACAAAGTAATGTGGCAAACTCCATATCTTTTAGGAAACATGCTAATCTCCTTTGCCAGTGAGGGGCTCTACTACTAACCAAGAAATCCAGAAGAAGCTAAAGACTTTTGTTTTGGGAATTTTAGTAGTCATTTGACAGATGTTATCTCTCCCATGTCCCCCAGTTGTTTTTCCTCAGCCAAATAACCTCAGCCCCCTTTCTTTGCTGTGTTGAAATTTGGCCAGCTTGCTCTCTTCCAATCTTGCATTTTAGATAGACCCTGGAAGAATCAAATGACTGCTCCGTCTGGGATCCATAGACCTTCACAGCTTTCATTGCCCCTTAGCACATGCTCACTCAAACGTCAGCTTCTTCAGTCCTGCTGAGGGCCTTCCGAAGTGATTATCTCCATCATAACCATCTCCACCTCCAATTTTAATTACTTTAAATAATAATAATAAAAAAGATTTCACTGCAGAAGCACTGAAAATAGAGAGCATGTGAAATGAAAATTGGTTAAACAGAAGTATACACCATGAAACAAGGGCACTATGGAAATTTATTACACTAACAACCCTGCCCTCCTCATCCTGCCGTTCATATCTATAAATTATGATTCATGCTGGTAAACCTTATAACAACAGCTCACACAGTTTAGCGCCTCTATATTTTGTGTCAGTGGAACACTAACAAATAATCAGTCATTCTGGGCAAAATGAAACGCCTTCTTTTTCCTAACATCTTACTGATGTGCTTGCCTTAAGGTTGAGGGGTGAAAGTGGCAATGATGCGGAGTGCTGCTGACATTTATGATCATGCTGTTTGCTGTCACTTACAACCACCCGTACTCCAGGATTAGTAGTAAAGATTGTAGAACATTCACTGAACACAATGGGCCTGATTCTGCTCTTTCTTACACTGGTTTTATGCCAGTGTTAATCCATTGACTTCTACAGCTAGGAATGCCTAAAAAGATTCCTAACAAACCTAAATCCTGAGAAGACATAATTGGAACAGCCAGTCTTTGTGATGTTCAGTGAGCGTGCCGAGCAAGGGAACCTGATGGAGGTCTGCTTCATTCAGTGTCTGCTCCACATGGCTTAACACGAACCTCTGACATGACATGAGAACCATGACATGAGAACTGTTTGCTAGTGCCAGAGCCTCTTAAAGGAAGACTTCCCTATAGTCCTAGGCCTATGCAACATGGGAAACTCCCCTCCTGCCATTAAATCTTGTCATAAATAAACTGCACTTTGTTGATAAACTGATGCCCTTTCTGTTTTCTTTAAGACCTTTATTGACCATGATGAGCAAAATGGAAACGGCTCAGCTTGACTCTCAGAATTGAGTTTGGATTTGTAAAGCTGACAGAAAAATCATAATTAAACTGAATGCACTTGCTATGGAAACTGTAAAATGACAATTAGGAAATAATCCCACACAATTTGTCATTTTCAGGCAGCAGAACTGTGCTTTAACTGGGATTACACTAAAACATTAAGGCGATATAATTGATTGCAGATGGAGAGGTCTGGATGATATACTTACCTTGGCAATAGCAGATTTTAGATTGGGGGGAGCAGTGTTTGGGACTCTATTCAAATTTATAAGCACACTTTTTATTAGCATGTAAATGTGAATATCAAGGGAATAAACCATGTTTCCTTTAACCAAACAAAACAAAACGGTTTGCCAAGAAGACTTGAAAGCAGTTTTTTAAAGACATTTCCCTTTATAGTGCATGCACTTCTCTTACTTTCTTAAACTATTTTCTCTTCCCTTTATTTCTGCAGCCTTCTAGCTGTGCCTGGAATGACTTAGTTCAAATCTGTAGGTCTCAGATGGAGGTATTTTTGCAGTTCCTTACAAGCAACTAAATTTTGGATAATTTAAATAACCCCATACACATTTAAATGGGGTGTCACTAGAAGTTTGGTAGTTGAGGGGGGTGGGGGGGAAACAAAGTGACTTCAAACTAAAGGACCATCTGAGGTGGTGTCCACCCCAGGAACGTGTTTTAGAAGTAACAATTTAGGTTCTTTCAAAGTCTCATCCAGAACAGGTTGCTCTGTTTAATAGTACAGAGCTTTAGTGGTTAGAATATAAGTTCAGTTCCCTCTCCCCTTTCATCCCAGCTGCTATGGCAAGGGCAGTAAAGATAATTAACTCCCTATGCCATCTTGAATACTCAAGGTGGAAGGGAAGAGGAAGTAGTGGTGGTAGTATGGGATAATATAGCATCATGCAGTGTTGCCACTGTTAAAATATTTTCAAGGGGAAATTCTCCAAATAAGCCAGACCTCAACTGTACCTGCATAGTTTAGTTAAAAATGCTTTGTAAATGATACTATAATGTGTCTTGCTATTGTGTTGGATCTGCAAAGCAGGGGATTTCCCATCAGCCCTCTCCCCACTGCACCTTCCTTTCTCCTTGCCACCTAAAGGGAAAGGTCCTGAATCAGGAGTGGCAGGGCTCTGTTGGGAATGGGAGTCTCATGGCAGCAGGGTGCTGGAGAGAAGCCCCAAGTGTTGAGGCCGGAGCTGCATGCTGGACATCACGGTGGGATGCAGATCTGTGGGGAAACTTTTGGAGGAGCAACAGTGCCTGTGCAGAGAGCTAGTGCAAAAGGGTCTCAGTGCGAGACACTAACTGAGCCTGGCCTGGAAACTTGCTAGCCTCTATTTGCTGGAATAGAGACTGGGCTAGAGAGGGCACTTTAGGCTGAAAAGCCCTGACTCTTGACTAGACTGCCCTAGAGACCCAAACAGGAACGGCTTGTGCTCATTTTGAACTGTAATTGTTTGAGCTTCTGTACCTAGCGTTTCTGCAGCCATTCCCTTAGCCATGTGTCTGGCTGGTTACTTGGCCCCATCAGTACTAGTGCCTACAGTGGTTGCCTCCGAGATGTGGCACACTGGGCACACTACAGGCACCTGATGGGCACAGAGTAACCCCAATATCTACACTTCCATCTTTAACTTACACAGGCTGTCTTCTTCTAGTATTATTTAATCAATGAGTCCCCGGTTTATGGCATGTATATCAGGACTTGTAATGTAGGAAACCTCCATATCCCGGTGGTGGTAGTCTCCTATCTAATTGTGCTTATTTATGGGCCACTCTAAAGGCCACTTTTTATCTCTCCAATTCCTTTGCAGGGTACAGCATTCAGAGCTGACTAGGCAGTGACAGAGACCTGCTAGAATCAAAGTGTTAGGCAACAGTACCAGTGTACTAAACTGAAAAGGATGACTGACTTCCTGAATATAATGAGAAAACAAACTACTTTCTTTATTCTCCAGTCACCTTTATTATCATCAGGCAGACAACAAATAAGCTGGAACCTAGAGGTCCACTGCCTTGCACCTTACATAGTCATTTGTATCAGTGTGAAGAGGCAGAATAAATGACCTGTGTATTTACAATTTCTTCTGCGCTGTTGTAGGCCTACACAAGGACAGAAGCAGACCTCTGATAGTCACTGATGATGGGCGAATGAATGCAAAAAATATTTGCACTTTCAAAAATCTGGATTGGCCTCAGCAGAGTTGAAGGGAGTCCAAAATGTTTCCAAACTTGAGTGCTGAGTAAAAGAGACATGGAAATCATTTTGTAAGCATATGCACTAAGGCAAAGTCATTACTGGCATCTTTATGCCTTCAATATAATGTTACTTTGAAGATATAGGAGAGTAGGAATGTCAGCATTTCTAAAGACTTCCCTCTTCTGGTTTAGCCAGATTTAGTATTTTTTACTATCATTTTAGAAAATAGAATGAAAAGAATCTGAGAAAGTTATTAAAGTAAACAACTGGAGGGATGTGTCATGAATTATCCACTGACATTAGCTGTAAATAAATTTTCTCTAAAAAGTACCTCAAACAGCTGCACCAGCTATATGCCATTAGATTTAGCCTGATATGAATGATATGGTGCTTCTCAAATCCAGTAGTGTATCAGGTCTTCTGTTGGGCATCATTATGTGATGTTATATAAGCATTTGTTGTGCTGCAACACCACGTAAGCAATGTAGCGGCACAGAACAAAGAGTTGTGAGCAGATGTCTCATCTGCAGGAAGCGTGGCCAAATCAAACAATCAGCAATGGAATGGTTTATTGTGGACTTTATCAACTACTAAAATTATGTTCAACTTATTCTGCATTTTAAGCAAGCCAACATTTCACCAGATCTCTCTACTCCCAAGCAGAATTATAATCTGTGAGGTTTAGACCCACTTTCAAAATCACAGATTGGAAGGAAGGAGCTGTACCGAGTTTGTTGCTCATTTATGTGTGAGAGTCTGTGCCTGACTGGGGGAGGGGAAATCAATAGCTTTCTTTAATGGAGGTTCCCTTGGGGGTAGCACAATGCAGGGCCACGATAGCTTACAAACTGCATGTGCTGGCAATGCGAGCACCCACAGCTTGGCCCTGGCAGCTCCGTCAGCCTGCTGTTGCCCCACTTTTCTCCCTTTCTTGTGTGACTGCCATTTGGTAAAATTTTGGTGAAACTGATACACTTGACAATGAAGCATGTAACCAGTTTAAATGCGATCCTTCTGCCATGTGTCATCAGAAGCAGTAAGAGCCAGGCTCAAGGCTGTCTAGAGTTTCCTTTTTAAAACAAACAATGTTTGGCTTGAGATCCCATGTCAAACTTTACCCACTTCTAGGCTTTAGACATTTTAAATTACCTGGTCACAGTACCAGGTTCTTTTCCACTCACTAGTGCTTGGGTGTCCCTGGGAATATTGAAACCACAAAGACCTTTTTATATGGGGGGAAAAAACAAGATAAACATTGATTTACACAAAACAAAGCATTTAGCAGTATCCATACAGTATATGGGTATGGCTGACCTCATGGTCCCAGTTGTTAACTGCATGATTTGTTGAGAATCCCGAGCCCTTTTGCACAACAATCTAAACCTAATGTGAACCTCACTCCTGAATCCAGTTAAACTCAGAGGTGTCTATGCGGAGATCAGGATTTGGCTCTCCACAGCTTGTGTACCGCAGTCTATTGAAGTCTGCTTCATCAGGTCCCGTTCATGCCTGCTGCAGCCAAGCCTGGTTCACAAAGTCAGTGGTGTTGCTACCAGGTCCAGCTGCATGAAGTCAGATCCAGACAGGGCCCAGAATCTCTGAACAGAAAACCCAAAGCAAGATTCTTGGACAGAGTCTCCCATCTCTCCTCTTTTTGTTGACTTTGGGCTTACTATCCAATCTGAGTCTACTATATGTCAGCTCAGGATGACCCACTCTCCCCAGACTGTCTGATATGCAGTTTCTTCCCTTTTACCATAAGGCATTTACACACACCAGTTACTAGCATTTCTAAAGAAGGAACGCACAAACTCCAAACAATATCACTTAAAACACTGAACTGGAATAGGTAAATTAAGTCTGCCAGAGCTAGCTTTTCCTCTGTCTCCTGTAGGAGGGGAGAGCTTCTTTTTCTTTTGAGCCTTCTAGCTCCAGGGCTTACATCATCATCTTTCATGATGGCACTGGCAGGAGCTGAAACAGCATAAATTGCCCTTTTTCTGCATCTCTGGGTTATTATCTGGCACTTCTCATTAAGGCAGGAATTTTGCATGAGTTAGGGGCTTGCTAAATGCAATTCTTCCCACTACTTCAACTTTCAGTTTTCTTAGAAGTATTACCTTAACACATCTTTAACATTTCTCCTTGGGTGGCAAATACTTGATCCTTTGGAGACTGAGAAATCATGTGCGCGCACGCATGTGCACACACATAGAGAGGCAGACACCACCACACATTTTCCTGTACGGCTGTGGAATACCTTGTTTGCAGTGGAACCAGGTGAGATTGGATTGGGATGGTGGGGAGAGGTGAGGTTGTTGGGGAAACCACGAATGGGGAATGCACCCTTTGTGTGCAATGGAGGCGCCTTCCTTTCCACCACCTGACAAGGAAGGAGCATTCAACCCTATGAAGCAGGAGAGGATGTGACAGACAAGGGATGCCACTGCTCAGAGGCTGTGGGGTAAAAGATTCTTCCTTTTGATTTCAGCGTGGATCCTAGATCACCAGTTACTCAGTCACAGACCCCCATCAGACAGTGCAATTACTCGGGCTGTGAGTTCGGGGCAGGATTTGCCCAGATGTTTGTATACACACAGCCATCCAAGCAAACGTTAGTTTGACAATCTGGAAAAAGTCTAGTATTCTATGGCTTAAACTTTAAATAGTGTATTTATTTCCTTGTTTGCTTTTGAGGTTTTGAGGAGGCGGTTTCATTTTATTTCTCCAACCAGAGTAAGTCCAATAATTATAGTCTGTTTTTGTTTGAATCTATATACTGAAAAGAATAGGGTGAAGCTAAAAGTGTGCCTAGTAGTAAAAATAAACACTATTGCTTTTTCAGTTGTTCGTTTTTACAAAGTAATTATTTGGGAAACTGAGGAGGAAAACCGAATTTGTAGTTCCACATTTACAGTATCATATCTTTTCCCAAACTTGGGTGCATGTGTGCTTTCTCTCTAGAGTGGGTGTGTATATAAACTTATTTACACACACTCATGAACTTTTAACAGCATTGATTAAAGCCAAGTTTTGTGTGTGTGCAGGATAGGTGGGGTAGGTGGTTGGGCCTGAAGCATGACTGACAACACTATTTTTCTCACTGGTAACAAGGTCAGTGGACTGCATGACCAAATTAAATATACTGTGTGGGAATTGCTGCACTTCACTTTGCAGCAGGCTGGGAGCAGAGTGATTTTTGCCTAGAATGTGTAGGGCCAGAATTCACCTTTCGTCCTCAAGTGCTGTTAGCTGTCTCCTCCTCTTTGTTGTCATTGAAAATGGAAAAACCGTGACTATTCAGGTCATTTACTGTGCCTTTCACTTTTTCTGAATATTAAGAATAAATTGGCTAACTTGGACATAAAGCTGCAGAGTGGCCTATTAAAACATATAGCTTGCTGTAACAATCAACTAGAATTGCTTCAGAAGTCAAAATGGCTGAGGCTAATGTATTGTATGTATGCATGCCATAGCATTAGGGGTCTCCCTGCCCATTTACTGGCCTCAAAGAAACTTAATGCATGAAAATATCCATGCTTGGAGCTTGATTCTGAGAGAGGTTAAACACCTGTGACTTTCAGTGAGGCAGGTCTTAAAGTGGACTTCAGGAACATAGGAGAAACCTTCCTGAATGATGTCTACAGAACAATACTAAGGAGTGGTGAGCATTAAATAACTTGGCAGTTTTGCCTTGGGAAAATAATTACTTTAGTAAACGCCTGATCCAAAGCTCAATGAAGTCAATGGACAGACTCCAATTTAAGCTCTAGTTGCAGGGTTTCTTAAACTATCCTATGCTCTCTCTGCCGGCAGCATCTACAAAAAGTGGGATGAAATTAGTTGTCAAGACAAGTGGCAAATTTTTAGGGGTGACCATGAGTGTGTGGTTTTGTTTCTAAATACTATAATGATTTAAAGTGGGCTACATCTCTTTAGAAATTTCACTGTTTAAAAAAAAAATAAAGGTCAAGCTCTGTCAATGTTTTTGGGTGGATAAATATAAGTGAGGCTACATCAACAGGTTTCTTCAACATTTGGAAAATAATCTCATGTAAATTTGGACTTTCCAATGTGTTTTAAGAAACATCCTGTGCACTTGAAAATGAAATGCAGCAAATGCTATGCTTTCCATCTCTATCAGCATATTTTTACATGGACTGGTACTGTTAACTTAACAGATGCTATCCCTCTTCCAATTCCTTCTTGTGCACTAGGAATAGAGACATACTTTCTACGTCCACCTGTTTGCATGCCCTCCTCCAGCGCCCTCTGAGTTCAAAGTTTCAGTCCTTGATCATAAGAGCTTCCACCAACACCAGGTGAGTGCCATCCCTTACTTCTAACTCATCCTCAAAGGTCGTCATCCATCACTGTTGGCTGCACCTATTGTCTAATTTCCTCCTCAAGGGTTGCTCTTTTGCTCCTTATTGAGAGAGTTGTGAAGCTTAATTTATGTTTATAAAATGCTTTGAGATTCCTGGTTGTAAAGTGATTTATAAGAAAAAGGTATAAAATTTTGCTTCTAAGAATACACTACGTCCTGCCTTATCATTCTGATCTAGACCCTTTACTAATGTATACTACAGCTGAATAGGCAGGTACCTTGCAATAATCATTTATAGCAATTTTTATTTAATTTAAATTCATGTACTTTTTAATTCTTCACTGCTCAAATTTACAAAGTTCTATAAACCATGTTGCAAATATTTTACTTCACCATGCTTCAAGCTGACAGGTACAATAGTCACATCTTAGCTCTTGTTACAGAAGAGTGCATTTTGAAACCCATTTAATAATAGGTAGCACTGTGTGAGCTCTACAGAGTCCAGACCTTGCTGAGCAAGCTGTCAAACGTTTGCCATAGCACTTAGAATCATACTATAGTCAAGTGAAAGGGAAATATAGGCAGGTCCAGAAAATTAAATGGAAACTTGATGAAACCGTTTAAAAATAACTAATTTATACAGGTGCTTGGGGCCTGACTTTTAAATTAAGCTTGCACAAGAATGAATCTACAACTTTAAGCATAATTTGCACACAGTTACCATCTTTTCACATGCAAATTCAGTACTTGTGTATGTCTATGATCAGTGAGACATGTGACTTGGCCAATTCCTACATAAGACACATTGGCAGGGCAATGTGAAGGAAACTTTCAAGGCTGCTGCCTGTGTTGTACCAGTCCTTTAAACAGAGAACTTCAGTCTTGGGAGCTGTCAATTTGGCATCTTTCACAAACCCTAAATTCACACAGAAAACTTTGAGATAAAATAAGTTTATTTAGTGGGGTTTATGAAGCCCAATCTCTGCTCCCCTAGGTTGGGAATATAGTCTAATATGTTATGAATATCTCCACTTTCAGATAGTGCCCAATTTGCATGTCTGGTAAGATGGATTTCCTCCAGGACACACACAAGGCTTGATATTTCTTTTTCAATTCATTTTTTAAAAATTAGATGCAATGGAAGCTGCAAGAAAACTGAATGGCTGGTTACCATGGTTCTGTAAGCAAACCAAGTATCTGCATGTGCAAATGGCCAGTTGGATATCTAATGGGCCATTTCTACATGCAGTTATTTCATTTGAGCACACCCTTGTGGCAATTGCACACACAAACTAGGTGCCCAGTTTTGTGCACATCTTGTGATCCCCTAATTTGGAGAAAAGGTCATTTGTACTTGAATTTGTGGAGCTCATTACCACAAAATATCAGAAGAGGACAAGAGTGTAGAAGATGATTAGGTGTTCATATGGATAATGAGAATATTCACTGTCATATTAGGAAATATTAAGATACGAATTGATAAGTAAATCCTCATGCTTCAGGCAATAAGATACTCATTAGCTGTGAGGGTCAGGAAGAAATTTCCTCTGAGAGCAGGTTGTTCCATAACTGTCCACTAGAGTGTTTCTTGCACCATCATCTGAAGTATCTGTTCCGTTAAAGACAGACATGTGGCCCAATCCAGCATAGATCCTGTGCTGATGTATGTCTTGTGAGAAACTACTGTATTCGATATTTTGATTAAATTGATATTGGAGTTTATTCAAATCTATGATACCGCTTGGTCTTCTAAAAATACCATAATATTTTCACACTTATTGGTTTGTGGCTGCAGCAGCATTTGGCTCTTGTTGGGCATCCCTGCTCATGTAATATTTTTGTGACTTCTACATTAAGCTTGCAATAGATGTATTGTATTTTTGTGATATCCAGTCCTTAACAGATGTTGAAATGCCTTGGGTCTGAACTATTCATAGTGAACTCAACTGTATTCACCTTACTCACAGTGGTGATGTGCTGCTGTTGCAGTCAATGAGATTGTTTACCATAAAAGGTGCTCACGAACATGAGTGAGACTCTCACAGCTGGGCCAGATGTTGGCTCATGTTACCGTTCTAGGTGACCAGAAATTGGGTTAAATTTTAACTGGCAAAGGCTTTTTAACGTCAGCCTTTTGAACCTGTTCCACAGCCCAGTGAAGACAATGGGTGTATTTCTATTGACTTCAATTGGCTTTGGGTCAGGCCATTACTATGTGAATTCATTGGTCATAAAAGATGCCAAATTGACAGTCCAGAAGACTGCAGCTGTCTAACAATAGGTTGGCATAACCCTATAAGCCTGTGCTGCCCTGCCACTATATTGCAACTCTGATTTCATTCTGTCATAGATTCATTGGCTAAAATTTCCAATAAGAGTGCCAGTCATAGTTCTGGTACCTTTGTAATATGTATGTACATTTTAACCACTTTGATCAACCTTTCAAAAGGTGCTAGGATGGAACTTGGGAAGCTTACTTCAGACCCTGGTTGTTTGGGCTGTTTCATATTTTCAGCAGCTTTTTCTCTTTAATTTTGGCTTATTTCTTTTACTAAATAAGAAGAGAAACTGTTTGTTCCATTTTAATCTCTAATAATATCATTGTTGCAACAAGGCTGTACTCTTGACTCCATGTAGGCAACTGTCCATGAGTCTTCTGGTTCCCAAAAATTGAAAAATCCAATGGATGTGAATTTGGAGGCTTCACAGCCCAAGTTAAACTGTATCTTATTCAGTTATACATCCCAATCATAGTCAGCAACACAAGACTTGATCACTCTCAAAGATTTCTCCTTCTGACTTGGCTCCTCATCTTCAACTGTCAGCACCCACCCCATTCATAACTACCACTGTCAGAACTGACATCAGTATCTGAAACGGGACGAATGGCAGACTGAGTGGAATCTGGATGAGATGTCTCCAAGTTCACCTTTAGGAATGTCAGCTGTTCTAAATTCCTAGCATTTAAACTTGCTCACAGGTCAGTAACATTTGTAGCAGTGCTGAAGATGCATGTTGAATAAAAACCAGAAGATTTCAGGAAGAAAGCTGAGATACTCGTGCTGCTGCTTCTGCAGATTTAGTATCTTACAATGTAAATATATTAAGTTCCCTTGTTGGCTTCACATATTCCTTTGGCTTTTAAGCAGGCTGCAATTGCTGAAGAAACTTGTAGGCATACAGTGCTGCGCACTGATGACAACAGTTCAGATGCCTTGTTGTTACCATTCTCTACTATGTACCAATCTCCACCAACAATTGAAAGTTATTGATAATGACATTTTAGGATGAAAATGTGGACACAGCTTTTAACTCCCCTGAAATATATAGCACTGAACTTCCCAGAGGGGAAAACAGCACAAAATTTGGAAGGGGAAGGGAGAGAGAGGAGAATCAAAAGGACCATCTTTCTTAAACAGGGACAGTTGCATGTACTGAAAACATCAAGGCCTTTAGCTTTATCCTCTGTGTATGCATATTTCTGCTGTATTAATGTCACAGGGTTTCTGGTCCCTTTGAGGGGAATCTGGGCCCAGACTACCTGTGATGATCTAATTTAAGAGCGGTGAGATGGTAGTTCTTGAAAGATAAGCTACTGGACTTTACAAAAGGTCATTAGGTGTCACTTGCAGGGTGGTGCTCACAAAGGAAGAAGCTCTCCTAAGGGAGAGGAGCTTCCAGAGAACACAGACCCCAAGGAGGAGAACTGTGCAACCCTTGGACCTGAGGGGAGAGACTATAGGCTAGAGAAGATAGGACTGAGACCCACAGGCCCCAAAGAGGAGTTTTCTGTAACACCTGAGCCCAAGGGCAAAGACTATATTTCAAGTTTATTTGTATCTAATAAAGTAGAACCCCAGCAGGGAAAATCTTGTCTTCTATCCTTTTGGATCACATGGAGTTCTTAAGGGACCCTGAGAGAATGGAAACTGGGACAAGGTCTGTCTGCTGCACCACTCTAGATCAGCAGGGGGCATTGCAGGACAGACACACCCAGCAACAATTAGTCACTGCAATGTGTCAGTGATGAAGTTCCAGTGTCATCTTGCCTCACTTTCTGGAAGGTTGATCTACTCAGGTACTCTTCTGCCTTTTTGAGCAAGTGAATCATAAAGTGGTGGTGTCTGCAAAGTGGGACAGCCTTGGTAGCACATGAAACATGCTACTGCCTCAAGACATAGGGGGTTGGGAGGAAGACTTCTGGGCTGTCTGCTCTTGCACTTAATTGATGTTAGCCCTTGTAGTATGCTTTACTAGTCCCTTCTGCTTGAAGCAAAATGGAAAACTTTTATCAGGGACAATATTTGCCAAGAAGAACTGGCCTAGTTAGGCTTAGGAATTGACATGTAACAACAGTAAAGAATCATCATCATTAACATGGTACAAGGAGCCTTATTAGAGGAAAAAAGGCAACAGTCCTAAAGACAGTCTGCTTCACTGAGGCGATTCTTCCTTGAATTTTTACTCCTGCCTCGCCACTTGCTACAGCTTTCAAGAAACAGTATACACACCTCATATTTTTCCTATGGCTACACGTATTTTACTTCAGCCTCTCACATCTGGATTTTGGGAGACAGTCAGCTAAGTCAGCTCTGTGCCATTGGAGAATTTCACTGTTGAATAAGAATCTTCAGCCAGCCACTTAAATTGGCTTTAAGTCATGGGGGGTTGATTGTGGGCAGGAATGAAATTTCAGCTATGAAATTGACAAGGCTGACTGGCTCCTGGTGCGGAGTGGGCAGGGCAGGTGGGAGGCCAGAAAGCTGGGGCAGCTAGACCTTGCTCTCTGGGATGAGATGTCCCAGGTGGCTTCCCCCAGTTCCTGGCAGTGAATGGGGAGTAGAAGAAGGAGGGGAGGGCAGCCTGCTGGAAGCCTGTGGGGTAGCCAGGCCCCCACCAGGGAGCTGTGAGCGGAACTGGGAAACCATGATCCCAGCTCCCCACACTGCCCCCTTAAGTTGTTGGAAGTGCTCCTGGTGAGGATGCACACCACCGACCCAAAGAGGGCAGTGTGGACGTCAGCCAGCGCAGTAATTACTACGGTGGCTTTAAGTCGACCTACTACAGATTGACTTATGTTTCTAGTGTAGACACATCCTTGGATTCTGCAAATCTTCATAATATAATCCTCCCTCTCCTTTCTCACATGCTTTGTGCAGTGCATTAACAATGCTGACATTTTAAATTATTATCATTGGACATCTGAATTACTACCCACTGAGATGAGCAGAGTTTCTGGAGCTGTTTCAGGTTCTGTACATACAGCCAAACCTCACTGAATCAGTTGCATTTGATTCATGATTTTGAGGCTCTCACCAACTATAACAGAGACTTTTTTTTGACAGCTTAGGTACTGAGAGCAGAAAGGTGGCAATAAACAAGTGCCAGTATACCATGCTATCGTGTGCTAGCCCAAACCAAGACCCTTACTAAGTCTATTTCATTCTTAAATAGGCAAACCTGATTTCATGAAGCAAAGAATTTGACCTTTCTTCTTTTAGCAAGTTCTTTGCTGGTGTAAATTAATGAAACCTCATTGAAATCAATGGAGCTGCACCCATGCATACCCAGAGAGAATTTGGCTCCTTATTTCTGTATTTGTTTGGTTTCATTTATTTCTTCATCTATAGCCATTGTCCTGTAGTGTAATAGCTAAATGGCAGAGTTTTTTCACAGTTTTTGTAATATAGTGGACAACTGCAGCATGTGGGCCTTCTCCACATTTTCTAGCACAGCTTTTGTTTGTGTATTACATTTTGTGCATACATGTCTGGTTTCGTGTACTGCCATTTAGCTTTCCCAAGTGCCAAAGTTCCAAAATTGTATAATTTTCTGAAAACTACCATTTCCTTCGGAGAGAGATATTAAAGAGATACATAAAAACAAAAATTACATGACTGCCCGTATCCAAGACACCAAATAATTATTTGCAGAAGATTGAGGGCTGATTGCAAAACTTCTGGGTAAAATTCTTGATTGTGGTAACTTCTGGTCAAGGATTTTCACATCACTGAGTCAAGAACATGATAAAACTGTTTTCTCCCATTCAAGTAATGTGTGGTGGAGGGCAGGAGGATTGTTTGAAAAGTTAAATCATATAGTTGAAAAAGTCTTTGAAAGCAGTAGAGAGGAATGGTAAACTCCAACCCTTTGTTTCTTCAGGTGGAAGGTTCTGTGATGAGATACATACAGAAAGTCCTGTAGCACTTTAAAGACTAACAAATTTCTGTAGGCATAAGCATAAATAACAGAAATTTGTTAGTCTTTAAAATGCTACAGGACTCTCGTTGTTTTTGCTGTATACAGACTAACATGGCTACCCCTCTGGAACTTTTCACCATACAAAAAGTTGACATTGGTGTATAGAGGAAAGATGTGCTTCTGATTGAGGTACAGGACTGGGACTATGGAGATCTGGGATCAATTCCTGACTCTGCCATGGATTTTATGTGTGACCTTGGGACATGTCACTTTATCTCTGACTCATTTCCCTAGCTGTAAAATAGGAATAATAGTACTTCCATTCTCCTACGCGGCCTTAGATTTCAAGTTCTTCTTGATTGATCTCTTATTATGTGTATGTATAGTGCCTACCACAAAAATGGGGATCTGATATTGGTTGTGTCCTTTAGGTAGTACTGTAATACAAGTAAACAATATGGAAATAATGCAACTTGTTTATCATTTTACCATGGTCATTGTTAAAAACTTGTCAATTGCCTTAGAAAACAATTTTACTGCAGAATTTCAGATATTGCAAATATTTTGGAGTACCCATTCCTATTTATCTAAGGTATAGAGGGACCATTGTGTCTGTCTTCACTTGTCTTTTTTCCTGCTCCTTTTCATTCTGTCTCATATGTACGTTTGTTTTTATATTTCTCTGTAAATTCACAGGAATGATGCTTGCATATACCTCTAACTTTCCTTGGAGTATATGCGTATTTTTTCGGTATTTCTTACAAAAAAAACTCTACTAAATTGTGAGCAAAAACATTAAAAAAGGTGAAAAGTTAAGAATCTACATTGCCTCATGTACAGTACTTTCTAGAATGCTGACTGCTTCCTTCAACAACCTATGCCACAGCAACAGAAATCACTCAAAGCTGCTATTAAGATAGGGCTTGAGTTTACGATGAGATGCTTGCAGCATTTCATGTTTAGGATCAAAGCCTTCCTTCTCTTCTATTTCGAAGTCTACCTCCCCCCAATGGTGAGGGTCAGATTGGCTATATTTACAAATCTCACTGCATAGATCTTTTGTACTCAGTTTTCTTTATCAAGAAGAGTTACTGCAAATCCCCCTTTGCATAATGGACTGCTTTGAGAAGATGTCAGTCAGACAATGACTTCTGCAATATTAGGGACACTAAGGACCAGGACAAGGATGTCTTTATTTTCACCAGGAAAATTATTCCTTACTCTTTGAGGAGGGGTATGTGTGTGTCTGTGTGTGTCCTGTACCTTCAGCCATCAATGAAATAAGATATAGGAAATTCCCAGTTTCTGTGCATTTAGTTACATTTTAACTATTGTCACTGGAAACAGAAGACACTGATTAAGGGTAGCTGGGATTTTCTCAGCAAAATATTTCTTGTGAGAAAATTCCTTTTCATGAAAACTAAAACTTTTAGCAAAAAAATGTATCTGTTCTGACCAGAAGGTTTCTCAAACCCACTGCTTTGGGCAGTGGCAGATCCATGTTCATGTCTCTGATTCAGATCAGGGACTCAGACCTTGGTCTCCCACATCCCAGCTGAGTGGTCTTACCAGCACACAATAAAATCAGCTGTCTCACAGCCAATATTTAATTGGGGCATCAGTGGAACAGCTCCAATAGGCGAGAGAGAGAGACTGACTCTGTAGCCTGGCGGTCAGGCCATCTCCTCTGCAGTTCAAGTCCCTGCATCGAGTCAGGCAGAAAAAGGACTTGAATCTGCATCACCCACATCCCCAGTCAGTGAATGTCCTGACCAGGGGCTTATTGCTCGTTTTGGGGTTCCTCTCTTTACAGTAAACATTTTCTAAAGGCTTGGTTTCTCGTCCCGCTGCAGCGCAAAACCAATTGTTGAAAGCTCCACATTTTTCACAGAGTGAAATTCTTGTTTTCCAGCCCACCCTAATAATGACCTCCACAACATGACAGAGGTAGTAACCTGAAAACCTGACTGATGCCAGGTGACTGGGGACAGGCAGGGCCCGAGCATAATTTTTTCAGGCCCAGTACAAACTTGTAACACGGGCCCCCACCCACACACGTACCACAATCCCTCATCCCATGCATGCAGTCTCATGAGTCATGAACATTCTTTTCCTCATGGTAATGGGGGCCTCTGTGCCCTAGAAAAGTGTACCTCTCCCACCCTTGTGGCAGTCCTGGAGATGGGAAGTAAAGACTAGTACTTCTCAGCAGCAATTCTGGATACCACATATTGATTACAATGTCACCTTCATTATCTGCCCAAGTTCCAGGTGGAAGTAGAGGGAATCAGGGTTTGCTATTATAAATGTAACACTTATGGCTAGTGATATTCCCTACCCATATTCCATCATGCTTTATCAAGTATAGCCAATGGTAAATGGGTGTGATTAAAAGACACTAGCAACAAACTTGGAATTTAGCCTTTTTTTATTGTCTCTAAGAGCAATATTTTCTTCTGAGCAGTTCAATTAGTGGTTGAATCTAGTGGAAGCCTAGGCGAATTGTGAGTCTGCCTATGGAAAGCACACCTGGAAATGTACAACCACAAGTTATCTTTGTGGCGTTTCTTTGTGGAGCCACTGTGCAGTTGGTAAACTTTTCCTTTTTAACCTGCGCAAAAAGCATTGTACTTTATTTAATTTCTCTCTCGTTTTTGTTAGCACAGCAGAGTCAGGGGGATGGCTGCTTTGTCTGACCTCCCCTCCATGGGGATAGTAACTATAATGGGTTTAATTAACTGTGTGGTATTGACGTAATTAGTTATCCCACTGATTATAGTTCTTTAATAAAAGCACTTCATTTGGGATGCATTTCTCTTCTGCATACACAGAGCCCTCCACCTATATTTCATAACTGTCTAGACATCAGAACCATGTGAATATTTTAACATCAGCCCTTGAGAGAGAGGTTATTTTGCATGGCTTAATATAATTGGGAAGTAATGATTTTGCCCCCTGGTTTCAGACTTGCTTGCCTACAAAGAGTGAAGGAGCTATGGGGGAGGGGTAGCAGCTCATTTTATGTAAACTGAAAGGGATGGGGGAAGGGCTATGGTTTAGAAGCTGTGCTCTTAGCAATTCACTGAGAGAGTTCTTATCTTAAAAAGAAACAATGCCACAGTGAATTTGTGGTGTTTCATCTGCGGGAGAAGTAGATGTTATATGTGTAGATACTATGGGTGTGGATTATTTATAAACATTTAGAAACAGTAATATTTCTATAGGTATATCTGACATAATCATACATACTAATGTATGTATAAATCAGACATCCATTTATATTATGAATGATAGTTAAATGCAGACATCCTACCTAAGTAACATGAACTCTTCTTATCACACAGTCTAATGGACAATAGTGATTTAAAAAAAAATTATTATTTTTTTTTTGTGGGGAAGAAATCCAGTGTGATTGATCCCTTTGGCTAATCCTTAAGAGGAAACGTACAATGAGAGATTACCATATGAAAATGTCAGTTATATCATATGAATGACCTTAAGAAAAAGAGAACAAAGGTAAAAGGTTTTAGGGAAGAGATTAACTAGCTGTGCCTGGATCAATCGACAACAAAACACCATGCATGAACTCCTTTAGCTTACCTCACAGTTCATAGCTTGGGGGAGGAATTTCTAGCTGACAAAACACACTAGGAGAAGAATACATTCCATACAGTCTATTTGCAGGTAGAAGGAGGTGTTAGTTCCTTCTCCTCCACTTTGCTTTATCTTGCATGTTCAAGTTTATTTTTTTCCTCTGTTCTCCTGCATCTCTTTAGTTTGCAGAACTATGCTGCAATCCCTTCACTCTTTCTTCCTTTTTCCTGTTGAGAGAGACAGACTGAAATCACTGCAGGCATTTGACTGCTTCATGCAGTGCAGGATTGAATGCTATGGGTCATCAGAACAGCCAAACACCTAAGCAAGTTCTCAGGAAAGTCAAGCAAATGGGAAAGACATGCCTGGGAGATGGTACCTGCAAACACTGCTTGTTCTCTAATCATGAGGGATGCTCTTTAAAGCCCCCATCCCTCATTAAATCAATAAAATCAAGTGTCCTTTATTTTAATCCTCTAATCCAGTAGCAAGAAGAGAGAGGCCTAGGCTTTTCATTTCATTGTTTCAAACAAATCACTGGGATGAAACTGACAAAGGTTGATTCCTTTACCTTGGTGTTTGTGAAAACATCAGTGAGAAGGCAGCTGCTGGGCATTTAGCCACTTTTCTTCAGTGGCATAAAAGGAGATCTCTGACAGCCTAGCTGCAAATACTGTAGATTTCTAAGACTTTTTTTTTTTTTGGTTTGATGTTATGCTGCAATGACGAGAGAGAAAGGATCTGTTGTGTACTAGCTGCATGAATGTCTGGATTGAAGTTTTACAGCCTTAGATCCTCTTTTATACAGTAAAGGGGAGATGAAAGCAAATAACTCACATGTCATAAAACAGAGGTGCAATGCAGTTCTGAATGGCTTAGCATTCTTGATAAGTATTTGATCAAAATTCTGATAAGAAAACTTTGCACTGTCATTTGGTAGGGTGATGAATGTGGTGAAAGTATCTCTAAAATCTTACTGCTTCTTGGTCACTCTCTTGTCAGCCTGAATGTGATTGATGGTACTAATAAGGAATAATAAACAGTTAGAAACACACCAAGCCCTATTTAAGCCTTTTTCAACACAAATATATTAAAGGTAATGTGGGAAAGAAACATATGTTCATTCCCAAAATGAAGTGAAGGTGGAAGATCTATCTGGCCAGGGACATGGTATTAGTACTTTTCTTGTAGGACCATGTCAAAAAATTGTTCTTTATCACGATAGTAAAATCCCTCAAATCCATCCACCAGTGATTTATCCAGAGTCAGTGATCTTGTGTCTTCCACATGTAAATTTCAACACACTTGGGTGGAAATGGTGAATAACTTTAAATGGGGATTGGATCTCTTCTGTTTTCTCAGCCTTTGATACTTGTTTTGTGCTACAAAAATTCTTCATATACATTTCTTATCCGAAAGATGCCACTCAAATGCTTTCCCTGGCCAGTTTAGATAGGGTCTAAATACATTATAAATGATACAGTTACAAAACTATTATACCCTAGGTAAGGGACTAAGTTATTTAGCCAATAAAATCTTGTGCTATCACCTGGGGAAACGTCAAACATTGTAGTTGGTTTCCAAGGGCTTATAATTCTGGCACCTTTCATGAGCATTAAAATGCACAAAATTTGAAAGAAAATGAAACTGATGAATAATCCTGCTTCTTGTGGTTTTGCCAGGCACCAAAAAAAAAAAAAAAAAAAAAGTCCTCTGCCATTGTCTTTGGTTTAGCTAACCTCACAATTGAATTTAGTTCCTAAATATAATGTACTCTAGAACAATAGTTGGAACCTATTTTGATGTACCAGTTCTTCACAAGCAACATGGCTCTATGAATCCAGACCTATTAAATACGAACACTATAGGAAAGCAAAGTGTCTTGGCCAAAGACTTCTTCTAAATAAAAGTTCTAAAAGGATTTAAAGCAAACCAGAAAAAAGCACTGATGATGCACAAGCCAGGATAGAGTCCAGCTCATTTTGCTGGAGCTCAATTAACTTTGTAAGGCTAACATGAGTAAAAAAGTAGGAAAACATTTTGTCCGTAAAGAAAGCAGATACGACTGAAAGAGAGGAAAGATGGTACCGTAATCACGGTGCTAAATTGAGTCTCAGAAGTTCCTGGCTCTTCTGCAGTGACCTTAGGCAAGGCACTTAATCTGTCTCTGCCTCAGTTCCCCACCTGTAAAATCAGGACACTCTTAACAATACTTCCTTTGTCTTGTCTAGTTAGATCGTAATCTGTTTGAGGCAAAGATTATCTCTTGCTATGTGTTTGCACATGTTTGGCACATTAGAATCCTGATCTCAGTTCATAGCCCTATATGCTACTGGAGCACAAATAAACAATAACTACAGATTAGGTTCAGGTCTGTTGGTTAGGAAGATACCATTTTTATTCAGTGTGTTCTCAGAATGGAAGAGCACATTGAGCTCCAGACCCACCTTTTTAAAATGTTTTCCAGACATCAGCAGCTGCTCTGTAACACTTTTATACAAACTAAGCCAAAACTATGCCTCAAGATGTACAGGCCCTAATAGAGAACTTGATGACCTTTCAATCAGTCTCTGAATCAATGTAATGTTAGACTCAGGGGTATTTTTTTCTACTAATACTGTATTCCTGCTTGTTATAACACCATTACATACAGTTTGCCAAGGCATGTCACTATATGTTAACTAAAGCTGATCAGAATAATTTAGATGGCACCATTTTCCAGCTGATAATACAGTTTTGTAGAAATTAAAACACTTTGTGAAATCATGTTGATTTCACCAAAATTTTGTTTTACAGAAGAAAACGGGGGGCAGGGTAAAGAGCGTTCTGACACTGTTGAAATGCTCCATTTCACCATTTTTCAGAACAAAACATTTCAGTTTTTCATTTAGAAATTTTTGTTGAAATTTTCTTTTTGCGGAGAATTTGTAAATTTTCAGATTTCGCTCTTGATCTGAATGGAAGCAAATTTCAAAATCCTCCCAAAATGGAATTTCCATTCTCTGCACAGTTCTAATTAAGGCTTCCAGTACTCTCAAATCAAACCACCTGATAAGCCAGGATAATAAGATTTATTTTGATATTGAAATACACTTTGGCTTTTAGAAGCTGTAGAGAACTATGATGTCAGATTGTACAAGATGTGAGTGGCATGACATGTCTCACAATAAAGAGTGAGATAATGCAGCTAAAAGGGCTACTGCCACAGTAATATGAATGTATCTAAAACATATCTGAAATAACTGACTGCTCTGCCCAGCCTTCGTGTATTAATAACCATAGATTTAACATGATTTTACCAACCATCTGATACTTCATTAAAATTTTCAAAGAAGACCCTACTGAAAATCTTGATAGCATGACTTAGCAACACAACCATTGGTCCCTGTCATACAATCCTTTTATTAGCAAAATTCCCAGCAACTTGAAAGACTGTTTTGATTAAGATGTGGCCCTTCACTACCATTACTACCTATTAGAGAAACGTAGAAGCACATGATGCTGTACAAACACAAGACCCTAAGTGCAGTTTTACTCTGAACGATGATTGTATAGAAATGGTATATTTTTATTTAACAGAGCTGAGCCTTGATGCAGTCCATCATATTTGCTCACCTTAATGACATAAGTTTGTATTTCAGTTGGCTCATGTTAACCATGCAGAGTCAATACAGCTATGGGTCAGGGACCTATTCTAACACACACACACACACACACACACACACACACACACACACGAATGGAATAACTGAAGACAAATTTCTGCTCTATTATGTGTGTGCGCTGAAGACAAAGACGTTGCACAGGTGTAACTGAAGTAGAATGTGGCCTGCAGAATGTTTTTTATGGAGTATGAGTCCCAAAAGACACAGCTTGACTGTCAGAACCCAGATTAAGTTTGCAGAACTGGCTGTTGAAAAGTGCATCTTATTACATTAAATTCAACAAATGTGACTTGAAAGTCATTTAAGAGACCATAAAAACGGAAGCCACAATGCCATTTTAGAGTTATTTCTCAGATTTGAACTGCACTATCAGATTCAGAAACATTTGAAGAGGATAGTTTCAATTCTGGGAACTGAACCAGAAATGCCTTAGATACTGCAAAACAAACAAACAAAAATCTTATGTTCTGTCCAGCTGTGACCAGAAGCAGAAGTGCTGGAAATCACAGAAGAAAGCCTGTTCTTGTAAATTTTCAAATCCAATGTTGCAGACTTTCAGATGGTTCATATACACCTGAGAAACCTTTCAAGATTCACTCATTGCTAGTTGCAACGTAAGAGTTCTAAATTGCGCATAGAGCTAGTAAAATAATGATAAAAATTTGCAAATAAAATATTATTTTGGCCAACTTTATAAACTTTGTCAACTATGTGGAAAAACTAATTGTCAAATAATATAAGGGGAAAAACCATACAAATAATCAAATAAACCAGCTGTGTCTATATGAGCCATTGTTATCTCTGATGTGCCAGAATGGCTAAACTTCATGATTTTTCTTTTTCAGAAAGGGCTCAAGAATCAAATTTGACAGCTGAAAAGGCACACTGCTTTTATTAATTGAGTTTAGAATGCATCTGCTTAGGCTAATGGAACTATCTAGTTAACTCTAGTACCCGATCAACATGGGTCTTGAAAACAAAGAAATCCCCACTCAAAGATACAGAACAAGTATCCAGAGATACCAAAACAGCAATAAAAATAAAGAGCCATAATAAAGTAGTCTTGGCAATTATTATACCTATCTACAGGAGAAGGAACAAGTAATTAACTCTGGAGTCATTTCGCCATATAGTTTTGCTTGGGTTAACATCCTGCAACTACTTTAAAGATGCTCTCAATGTTAAGTCTCAGCAACATCACCTGTAAAATATTGTAAATGGAGCCATGAATTCAAATTAATCATACTTGTACATGAAGGAATTATCAACAAAAGTTAGAGTTTCATAGATTCAGAGTTTTAGGCCAGAAGGGACCATTGGATCATTTAGTCTGTTCTCAGAAAGGCCATTAAATTCTACCCAGTTACCCCTTTATTGAGCCCTATAATTTGTGTTTGACTAAAGCATATTCTCCAGAAAAGCATCTGGCCTTGATTTGAGGACCTCAAGAACTGGAGAATCTCCCACTTATGGCCATTTGTCCTACTGGTGACTGCTCATAAAAATACATAATTAAAGTTTATTTGGATTCTGCTTCCATCCATTGGTTCCTGTCATGTGTCTCCTTTAGATTAAAGAGCCCTTTAGTACCTCGTATCTTTTTCCCATGTAATCAAGTCTCCTCTGAATCTTTTTTATACATTAAACAAGCTCTCTTTGTCTCTTATTCTAAGGCATGTTCTCCAGTCCTCAAATAATCTTTGTGGCACCTTCTGCACCCTCTCATTTTTCTACATCCGTGTTAAAATGTGGACCATTTCTCGCTGCAGTATTTCTATGCAAAAGTAAAATTACTTCCTCACTCCTACTCACTACTCCCCTGTTTATACATCCGAACACTGCATTAGCCCTTTTTTTTGCCACTGCTTCACATTGGGAACTCATGTTGAGTTGCTTGTTCATTATGACACCTAAATCCTCTTCAAAGATGATTTCTAGGATACAGTCCCCCACTGTGTACATATAGTCTGCATTCCTTGTTCCTAGTTTGCATCTGACTGTATTAAAAGGCATTTTGCGAAAAGCCTGGGTGTTTTCAATAGCACTGAGCAGGGCCTTGAAGGTAAGGTTGAGAAGCTTGAATTTGATGCAGAAAAGTCTTGCATGCTTACCGAGGGTTTCTCATTGCAGTGCTGGTGTCTGAGTTCTTGGAACACATCAAAAGATTTTGATCCTGCCTGTGAATGCACAGAATTTTTTAGTGCACTTTGGAATTAAAATGGCAACTGTGCAACACTTTCTGTATTTTGTAAAGGAGACAAAGAATTGCAGTGCTGCAGGAATACTAGTTCCTTAGGCATTGTGTACCCTGTGGGAGTTTACAAAAGGATTCCCATGAAGTGTTTGCACTATTGGGAGCCATACATTAGGCCCCATGGCCTCTTTTTATCTAAATGTTAGTTACAAATACTTTCAGGTTTCCAGCAAGCTTAACTAATATGGTGGAAGCCACTGACTTTTCTCTATCCTAGGCCTCCCACCAGTTGAATTGAATTAACAGTAAATGGAGTTGGGGGTGGTGGTGGTTGGTAGTCATGACCTAAATTGTGTTATCCCTTGATGTTAGATGAAGGGAGAAGGTGACATATCTCTGCACCACAAATGACAAAGCATAGCACTTCCCAAGGAAATCAAGTGTGACAACAGTTGAATGATAACAGGAATTAGGAGAAAAAAAAGAATTCCCAAGTGGCCTCCTTTCTCTGTAGGATGTTGTAGTAGAAGACAGGTGGCTTGTGACTTTAAAACCTGGAGATGATTCATGGAACATTAGATGTGAAATAGCTTGAAATATCACAACACAGAACGAATTTAACAACATTGTCTGCACTGTATTACTGGGTTATATGGTCTCATTCACTACCTCACATGTTCGCATTGTTTATTCAGTGTGTGTCTGACTGGTTTTAGATGCAAAATATTTAATTAAATAACCTCCCCAAAGATATTACACATGATTCTGTGTCTCACTCATGAAATAAGAAAAGCCATACTGGTTCAGACCAATGGTCCATATTGCCCAGTGTCCTGTATTCTGAAAGTGCTCAGTGCCAGATGCTAATAGAACAGGGCAATTACTGCATGATCCACTCCAGTCATCCAGTCCCACCTTCTGGCAGTCTGACATTTAAGGCATCCAGAGCATGGGGTTGTGTCCCTGATCATTGTGGTTAATAGCCATTGATGGACCTATACCCATGAGCTTACCCAATTCCCTTTTGAAACCAGTTATACTCTGATCTATACCCTTAATTTTTGTTGCCCTTCTCTGTACCTTTTCTAATTGTAGTATATCTTTTTTTGAGATGGGGCAACAAGAACTGTACACAGTATTTAAGGTGTGGGCATACTATGGATTTATATAGTGCATTATATTTTCTGTCTTATTATTTATCTCTATCCTAATGGTTCCTAACATTCTGTTAGCTATTTTGACAGTCGCTGCATACTGAGCTGATATTTCTGGAGAATTATCCATGATGACTCGAAGATCACTTTCTTGAGTGGTAATAGCTCATTTAAACCCCATCATTTTGTATGTACAGTTGGATTATTTTTTCCAATGTGCATCACTTTGCATTTATCATTATTGAATTTAATCTGCCATTTTGTCACTCAGTTTTGTGAGATCCCTTTATAACTCTACACAGCTATGGACTTAACTATCTTAATTAATTTTGTATCAACTGCAGATTTTGCCATGCTACTGTTTACTTCCTTTTCCATCTAACATTTATGAATTTGTTGAACAGTATAGGTCCCAGTAGATATCCTTGGGGGAGATTGCTATTTACATCTCTCCATTCTGAAAACCAACCATTTATTCCTACCCTGTTTCCTTTTTTTTAACCAGTTACGGATCCATGAGAAGACCATCCCTCTTATCTCATGATTGCATATTTTGCTTAATAGCCTTTGGTGGCTATTTGGCGTGGGACTTTGTCAAAGGCATTCTGAAAGTCCATGTACACTATATCAACCAGATCACCCTTGTCCTTGTCCACATCCTTCGCTGTCACCCTCAAAACAATTCTAATAGATTCTAATAGATTAGTGAGGCATGATTTCTCTTTACCAAAGTCATATTGACTCTCATGTGCATTTATATGTCTGAGATTTTGCTCTTTACTATTGTTTCAACCAGTTTGCTTGTTACTGAAGTTAGACTTACTGGCCTGTAAGTGGCTGGATTACCTCTGAAGTAATTTTTTTAGTTAAAATTTTTTTTTTTAAATTGACATTAATTAGCTATCTTCCAGTTATCTGATTCAGAGACTGATTTAAGTGATAGGTTACATATCAGAAATAGTACTTCTGCAATTTCATATTTGAGTTTCTTCTGAACTCTTGAGAGAATACCATTTGGTCCTGGTGATTTATTATTCTCTAATTATAATTATCAATTTATTCCAAAGAGTCTTCTATTGACACCTCAATCTGGGACAGTTCCTCAGATTTGTCACCTAAAAAGAATGCCTCAGGTATGGCAATCTCCTTCACATCCTCTGCAGTGAACACCGATGCAAGGAATTAATTTAGCCTTCTTTTCATTGAGTGTTTCTTTCGCACCTTGATCATCCAGTGACCCCACTGATTGTTAGGCAGGCTTCCTGCTTCAGAGGTACTTATAAAAACTAACAGCAATCTTTTTTGCCAATTGCTCTTCAAATTGTTTTTTGACCTGCCTTATACTTTTGCACTCTACTTGCAGAGTTTATACACCTTTGTATTTTCCTCAGTAGGATTTTTCTTCCAATGCCTTTTTGCCTTTAATTGCTTCTTTTATTCTGTTTAACTGTGGTGGCATTTTTGGGTCCTTTTACTATTTTTTTTATTTGCGATATACATTCAGTTTGAGCCACTAGTATAGTATTTTTAAATAGTTTCCATGCTGCATATCAATCTTCTGACTGTTTCTTATAATTTCCATTTAACTAGCTTCCTCATTTTTGTGTAGCTTACCCTTTTGAAGTTAAATGCTACTATGATGGGTTTCTTTGGTATTTCCCTCTCTACAAGGATATAGAATTTAATTATTTTAAGGTTGCTGTTACTGAGTGGTTCAGCTATATACACCTTTTTGACCACACTCTGTATTCCACTTATGACTAAATCAAGAATTGAACCTCCCCTTGTGGGTTCCAGGATTAGCTGCTCCAAGGAGCAGTCATTAATGATGTCCAGAAATTTGATCTCTGCATTCTGTCCTGAGGTGACCATGTACCCAGTCAATATGAGTATAGTTGAAATCCTTCATTATTACTGGGTTTTCTGGTTTGTGTTTTTTTTTTTAGCCTCTCTAATCTCCCTGAACATTTCACAATTACCATGCTGGTCAGATGGTCAGTATTATTTTCCTACTGCAATACTCTTGTTGTGCAAGCATGGAATTTGTATTCATAGAATCTATGGTACAGTTTGATTCATTTAAGATTTTTACTGTAGCCAATTAGTTCATTTTATCATTTAATTGTGCTATAGTTCTAGTTAACTCATGTTATTTCATATGTAATTAAGGTGTGATGAATTAATAAGTAGGATAGGATTATAGAAGTAGAAGGTGGACAAGTATTTAGGAGTGACAAGTGTGCATTAAGAATATAAATAAGGGAAGGCTATAATGGAAGGCTTACAGGCTAAGACCTGTAAGATTTTAGCTTAGCCACATTTGGATTCAGGCTTAAAGAGACTTGACATAAATGGGTGACCTAAGACAGACCCTATGTCAATAAAACCACAAAATTACTGTAAAATAAGTGATGTTATGGAAAAATACATTGCAAGACACCTGATTGTAACATCACAGAAAGTTCTCATCACAGATAACCCTGGAAACAGATTGACTTAAATGTTAATAAGATGCTAATAAGAAAAAGGGAACTAAGAGAAAAGCCTATGGAAAGTGGGGAACCCCAACATTTATGAGGTGTGGAAATACAGATAAGGAAAAAAGATTGGAACCCTTATGAATATGAATAAGATGTTAAGGCAGGTTCAGAACAACAATAGAACAAAAGAAATTCCTTGGTTAAGGAAAAGGGGAAGTCCTCAGCAGGAACTACCCTTCTATTGATGACCACCCATTGAGAGACCCACTAAACTCTAGAATATCTTAGGAGATGTGTGTATGAAACAGCGCTGGCTATCACATGGGCTTGCTCAGGCTGAGGTATGTGAGTGTAACATGAAATTATGTGTGTGGTCACTGTATTTGTTCTTTGTGTCCTCCTGAAGGTCTTCCAATGTAAGAGAACTGTAAAGGGTAACTTTCAACCTATTAATTTGGAAACTGTACCAACAGGAGCTGAGCAGGAACAGGACAACACAAAATCTTTAATTCACTTCAATTTAAAATAAAGGCTAGATTGCTATATTTGACTCACTGCTTTCTTTTACATATAGTGCCACACTCCCACCAGTACAACCTATTTTGTCATTTCCGTATATGTTGCATCCTGGTATTAGTGTGTCCCACTGATTATCATTGTTTCACCAAATTTCTGTGATGGCTATTATATCAATATCCTCCTTTACTACTAGACACTCAAGTTCACTCTTCTAAGTTTTTAGGCCTCTAGCACTTGTATACAAGCTCTTATAAAATTTGTCAATATTTTGTTGTCTGCCATCTTGTGATGGAATTGAATGGGACTCTTTCATTTGACTGCTTCTCTTCAATTCCTACCTGTACTTTATCAACTGATATTGTCTCCTCTTTACTAGGATATAGAGTATCCTATTTAACAATTCCTCCCCTAAGGGATGTCTCTCTCCAAACTGTGTGCTCCTCTACACCTGGTGGCTTTCCCCCATCCCTTAGTTTAAAAATCCCTCTATGACCTTTTAAATTTTACATACCAGCAATCTGGTTTTGTTTTGGTTTAGGTAGAGTCCATCTTTACTGTATAGGCTCCTCTTTTCCCAAAAGGTTCCCCTGTTGGTAATAAACCTAAATCCCTCCTTCCCAGCACCATCTCATCTATGAATTGAGGCCCTGCAGTTCTGCATGTCTAATTGGCCCTGTGTGTGGAACTGGAAGCATGTCGGAAATGCTACCATGGAGTTCCTGGACTTTAATCTCTTACTTAGCAGCCTAAATTTGGCCTCCAGGACGTCTCTCCTACTTTTTCCTAGTAATTTGTACCTACGAGTATTATGACCACCAGTTCCTGCCCAGGACTGAACATAAGTCTATCTAGAGTCTCAAGAAGTACGCAACCTTTACACCCACTAGACAATGCACCATGCAGTTCTCTCAGTCATCACAAACCCAATAATTTATATTTCTAATAATTGAATGACCCATCACTATTGCCTGTCCCTTCCTAATAACTGAGGTCTGCTTCCCCAGAGGAGTATCCTCAGTGCAAGAGGATACCATGACATCATCTGGAAGAAGGGTCCCAACTACGGGATAATTTCTGTCCGTTCTTGTGTATGTACCTCTGTCTCCCTGTCTCTTCCAGTTCAGATACTCTGATCTCAAGAGCCCAGCATTGGTCTCCAAGGGCCACGAGTTGCTTGCACCAAATGCACATATAGGCCATTTTCCGCACAAGCCAGGTACATACTGCCTTTACTGCAATAAACTGGATAGCCTCCTCTCTCTGCTGGACCTCCGCCTGCATTATTTTCACTCTTGCAGGGGTTTTTGTCCTTTGTTCTGTTTTTCAGGGGGAAAGGGAGTGTCATTGGTTAGAGTATGTTTGTTAGATATATTTAGCTCTCATGCTCTCTCTCTAAATTCCCTAAGAAAACTCCCCTGTTTGCTAGCCCCTCTGGTTGCTTAGGAGCTGGCTTTTTATACCCATGTTCTCCTGAGTTAGACCCACCCTCTTGTCAAAGGGATTAGGAATCACAGGAATAGCAGGCTAGAATTTTGTTTGTATGCTCTCAGCCTAGCCTAGCAGGCTACTTGGCTCAGAACACAGCCTCCAAAACAGACCACACTATACATTTCAATCAGGTAGGCACACAGCAAGCAAGTAAACGCACAGCGAACAGAGAAACTAGTTTGAGTAGTTTCTATTTTATCTTGTCCTTCAGTGTGAATACTGTATCATCAAGTATGTTTAAGTGGGCCCTCCCACTACACTCCCATAGAGCCCTATTTACTTTAATGTAGGGGTTGTCATAGAATCAGTAGAGTTGGAAGGAACCTCGAGAGGTCATCTCATCCAGCCCCTTCTGCTGAGGCAAGACCAAGTAAATCTACACCATCAATGACAGGTGTTTTGTGTAACCTGTTCTTAAAAGCCTCCAATGATAGTGATTCCACAACCTCCCTCAGAAGCTTGTTCCAGGGCTTAATTACCCTTATAATCAGAAAGTTTTCCGAATATCTAACCTAAATCTCCCTTGCTGAAGATTAAGCCAATTCTTGTCCCGACCTTAGTGGACATAAAGAACAACTAATCACCATCCTCTTTATAACAGTCCTTAACATATCTGAAGACTGTTATCAGTTCCCTTCCCCAGACGTCTTTTCTCAAGACTAAGCATGCCTGTTTTTTTAAACCTGTCCTCATACATCTTTTTTGAAACCTTTTATCATATCTGTTCTTCTGCTCCAGAGTCTCTTTCCTAAAGTGAGCCACCCAGATCTGGACTTAGTACTTCAGCTCAGGCTTCACCAGTACTGAATAGAGTGGGACAATTACCTCCAGAGTCTTACATAAGACGCTACTGTTAATGCACCACAAAATACTAGCCTTTTTTGAAGCTGCATCACATTGCTGGCTCTTATTCAGTTTGTGATCCACTATGACACCCAGATTCTTTTCAGCAGCTTTACCACCTACCCAGTTATTCTCCATTTTGTATTTGTATTTATCCCTTTTCCTGGAAGTGAACGTTCAGCCCTTGGGCTGAAAGCTGTTATATTCTGTCTACTGTCTCTAACTATTTATCTCTGGCAAAATCTCTCAAATGCATGAATTTTTTTTATAGTAATCAAGTTGTCAAAATAAGTTTTGGGCCTAGTTTCAGGTTAGTGTTTGGCCAACCTTTAACTATAAAAATATGCTTTACTTTTGAGGTGGGGGAAGATACTTTAACTTGAAGTGTACTAAGGACATTTTTAATACTTGGGAAAAGAAAATTGACTCGCACTGTTTTATATTCTGGATCATTTGAAGGAGTTAAATAGACACTATCAGGTTAGGATCATCTATATTTTTTTAAGAAATCGATAAAATTGTTCTATCTTTAATATCTTAGATGATTAAAACTTACATTTTGAAAATGTGCCTTAGATCTGTCTGACTCCCCTTTCTGCTATTTTAATGGCACAAATGGTATTTTAGCTGCTTCAAACAGGTAGTAGAACATTGTTCTGGGTGTAGAGGGTGTGTTGGAGGTGGGGAGAAGGTGTGACAGTGATGGGGAGAGTGTGGGACTGGGACCCCTTTGGCACAGTTCCAGCTAGCATAATTTAAGAGGCCTAAGGGCTACTCTGAGTTATGCCAGGGTCTGTTTCAGCTCCAGTAGCCCCAGGATCCAAGAACAGAATGGTGGTTTAAAGCTACTTTCATCCTTGCCTCCTGCCCCATCCCATCCTTAGATATGTTGAGGATCAAGCCCATGATTTCCTTTTCACATAATTTTTATGATTCAGTGACATATATGTTAAATCTTGGAAACCACTCCTATAATAGGTGCACAGGACAGATTCCCATTGACTTCAGTGGGAGCTGTGGGTGTCGGAGCCTTTAGAAAATCAAGCCTGTAGGAGAGAGAGAGGGAGAGAGAGCGAGAGAGAGTCTGGAACATGGGGCCTGGTGCAAGGCTTGAACCAAAATCAGCAGAAGTGATGCTACGAGCAAAAGTCAGGCTCTGTCATAAGGCAGATGGTTTCTTACAATTTCACTGTCTGGTACATGAACTCTCACTACCATCAGCTCTTAGCATGAGGAAACCTTATCTCTGCCTGTTGTGGGTCAGCTCCCTGACTCCACAGCTTCCGGCAACACAAGCACTGGCCTTTAGGCCTCCACGGGCCTCACTCTCTCTCTCTCTCTACAGGGTAGCGATAGATACGCTCCAACTTCTGAGTCCTTCAAGCATCCCTCTGGAGTCCCCAGGCCCTGTTCCCCTCTGCTCTTTCAAAACTCTTGCCAGCTTTAATTCGGGATCATCACTTCGCCTAACACACAGCACTGAGATGTAGTTATAATGAAAACAAGAATAAATATATGAGCAAAGAACAGTGATTCAAATGATAACAATATTGGAAAAAGTGGTTACATATAAAACAAAATCATAACACTCTTTCTTGAGCCTAAGTTTAACTCTCAAGACTTTACCCAATCTCCTACAGCATAGCTTATCCCCAGTCTTTTTCAAAGGATTTTCAGTCGGGATGGCTGACATCTCCCTTTCCTAAGATCAAACTCACTGGCAGCTTGTCTTCACATAGTGACGGATGCCAGAGCATCCCTATATATACCAGATCATGATCTTCACTTGAAAATATAGTTTTCTATCCACCCTGCCCAGCTCTTTACCTCTTCATGTTAATTTCTTTCTGAAGTCTCTACAAACTCTTCGATAGTATTTGACTCAGTATGATAATATACTTCTATTGTGAGATGAACAATACACAATAGTCCACCTGGGAGAAAATGTCTCCCACTTCCTGTCAGAAGAAGTTCATCTCAAGGCACACTACCTTTTGAGTAACCTGCCTTTAACTATAAGGCCTAGAAAACGTAATTTTCAGCATGTATACATAACTCCTCATATTTTCCATACATACATAACGATTACGATGACCAGTGTGACGCAGGTTTTCATTAGAGACCTTACATGACATTCTTATGGTGAACCCAGTGCATCCCTATACTTCTGTGCATTCCTATGCCCTCTGCAGTTAGCATTCTGAGGACCTTTGGATAAAATCACTGAACCCAAATTCACTAAGATCATTTCAATGCAAAGTCTTTAAAGATATTACAATTTGAAAACTGTTACCAAAGCTTTACAAAGTCTGTTTTATGCTGTACAAATGAAATGCTGCCATTAACAAATCTGTGGGTAAGATGCTGTCCTCTGACAATGAAGAAAGAAATGTAGTTCAAGTTCACTGAGACAGTTGATGTTATTCAAGATACAATAAGAGTGCTAGTGCCAGCTTTGCTGCCACTAAATGAACAAATGAAACAAATTAAATGTAAAGTGCTAGCTCTTTGGCTGGTGGACACAGATGTGCTCTGTCCCCAGAACCATATTAAAACAAATTTACAGTTGAGAAATAGATTCATAAGATTGCAGTTTGGGTCTGGATTATCAACTAAATCTTATTAACACATCCAAACAAAACTGGTCCAAAAAGTCAGTTGGACAGCTTGCAATATCAGGTTGCATCACAGCAATTGCCATATTTCTGTCTTTGGTCATAGTCAAGTGAGAGAAAGAAGGGCTTTCCTCATGATATTTTTGTATTTCCACCTCCAATCTCATCAGAAGTCAGAACGTACGCACCCTTCTAAAACTTGAAACAACAAAAGTTTTAGTTCAAGTTTTGGGTGAATGTTCAAGATAATTTAATCTGGAGCACTTTCCTCCTGCAGCACACAGTGTGTGTTAAAGCACGTCTTATTATCACACGTACTGTGTATTCCTTCCTTTGAGGATCAACAGTAAATGATGTTATGTATATTGCTGCAAAATACATTTAATGTAGTATAGGCTTTATATGTGAATGGTTATTTTGTGCACTTCTTAAACGACAAACTTTTCATTGTATTTATAAAGAACCATAAAAGGGTATGTAACATTGCCCAAGATCATGGGACCTTATGAAAGGAGGCATGCTGCATACTGCAGCACATAGATGCAATGGCTCTGATTCTAACTTTTGTCAAGGACACTTTATCAATCAGTTCTAGTAATATTCATAGCATTTAGGACCCTAGTCATGGAACAGGACTGCACTGTGCTAGGCACTGTACAAACAGAACAAAAAGATGGTCCCTGCTCAAAGAATATATGATCTAAATATAAGACAAGAGACAACAGATGGACACAGACAGCTAAGGGAGTACACGGAAACAGTGAGACATTACTGCTTGTTATGATAGGCTATGGTCTCAGCACTCCAGCAACCTAACCATTGTCAAGCATTTTAATGAGGGTTTTGAAGGAGGCCAATGAGGTAGCTTGCAGAAGGAGATCCTCCCAGGCAGGACAGAGAGCATGGGAGAAAGCACAAAGGTGCTTGTTTGAAAATTTAACCTGCATGTGATAGAGGCTGGCATCATAGGCCAATTGGTGGCAGAAGCTGACATTTTAATAGCGAATAAGAGCTGATAGGTAGGGTAAGGGTAGGCATGCCTGTTGACAGGAGGGAGCAAGGTGGTCAATTGCCTAGGGGCCAGGCAATTTAAAAGGGCCCGGACAGATAGGAAGATAGATACGTATCCTCCTTTTCTCCACAGGCCCCCTTCCCCCAAGGCACTGGCACTCTCTGCCCCTCCCCTGAGCTGAGCTTATTTATTATGTACCATGCAGGTTTCTGGGTGATTGAGGTGGTGGTCTCTGCTACTCAGCTTTCCAGGTTCATCAGTCATCTCCCTGAAGAGTCCAAAGGACCTGGGAAGCTGAGTGGCAGATACCGCCTCCTCAACCAATTGGGAAACTTCATGGTGCATAATAAATAAGCAAAATTTCTGGCAGAAGCCCACTTGGACTCAGCCATCCCTTTCTAGAAGCCATTGACTGTTCTGCCCTGGGGCCCAGAATTGCTGTCGATGGACCTGAGGGTGGGCCATGAAGGGCCTTAAACTTGTCTTCATTTTCATGTTTCATTGAACAGAAAAGGGGGAGCCAGTGGAAGGATCAGTGAGAGGGGTGACATGGTCAAAGTGACCAGCTAGAAAAATGACCTTTGTATCAGTTTTCTGACTGAATCTGAGCAGGGCAAAATGGCATTTGTCAAGATCAGAGGCAAGAATGATGAAGGAATTGAGATTATAGCCTTGGGTGAGAGTTTGAGCTGTGTAGATGGATAGGAAAGTCCATCTCTTAGCTATGTTGGGTAAAAAGAATCTGCAAGTTTTAGATATAGCCTGCATGTGAGGACCTGAGGAGGGGACTGAGTCAAAGGCTGCATGTTTGAAAACCAGCAAGGATGGTGGAGATTGTCCACGTTGCTCAAGACAGGAGGTATTTGGGAAGTCTTTGGGGAAGAGCAAGATTAAAAATTCTGTTTGAGCCATGTGTAGCTTGGGCGGGTGGCTTGACCTCCATGAGCAGATGTCAGAGATATAGACCAAGGTTTTAGTTTGGGCAGAAAAAGACAAGTCTGGACTAAAGAAAGAGAACTGTGAATCATCAGAATAGAAAGAGTAGTTGAATTTGTGTTGCAGATGAGATTGCCCAGAGATAAGGTGTAGAGGGTAGAGCTGATCAGAAATTTCCAGCAGAATTATTTTTCTGTCAGAAAATGCCATTTTGACAAAAGTGAAATGTTTTGCAGAAATGTGCCAATTTTGACCATTTAAAAAAAATGGAGCATTCTGATAAGGTTAAACATTTCATTTTGCCTCTTTCAAAGAGGAATGTTTTGATTTTTCCATTTCCAAATAGCTTTGATTTAAAAAAAAAAGCACATTTTTTAAATTGGAACCAAACATTTTGATTTAATTGAAACAAAATACTGTGCTCAGCCTGAAATGATTTCCGCCCCTCCCCCTTGTCTTCCCTCCAGAATTTTGTCTGAGGCAAATTTGAAATATTTTGTCTTCATTCCATTTCAGAATGGGAACAATTCAGAATGATGGAATGTCCCAAGAAATGGAAAATTCAGTTCCTGCCTATCGCTAGCACAAGGAGAAGAGAAGGGGGGGGAGGAGAGTGCTCTGTGGAGCTCTGCAGAAAGCTGGAGGGGGTAGGTAAGGAGGAGTCTGTGAAGGACACACTCAGGGAGTGATTATTCAAGTCTGAGAACTAGGAGAGGACAATCCCAGAAGTCAGGGGAGGGCAAGATTTCAAGAAGAGCATAGTTGAAGATATTGAGAGCGGCTGACAGGTCAAGGAGGATGAAGATGGCGAACAGCTTCTGAGCTTTAGCTAGAAAGAAGTCATTACAGACTTTGGTGAGAGCATTCTCAGTGGAGTGCAAGGGGTAAAAGCCAGATTAGAGAGAGTCTGTAATGGAACTGGAGGAGAGGAACTTGAGACAGTGATTGTAAACAGTGCATTCAATGATCTTACAGACGAGAGGGAGATGGAGTGGTAGTTGAAGGGAAAAGTGGGGTCAATGGTGGTTTATTTTAAAGATGGGAAAGCATGCTTGTATTGTGAAGGGAAGAGACAGAGAAGAGTGAGAAGTTTAGAGTAAGAGGGATGAGAGTGGGTGCAAGGGGGATCAGGAGATGAGATTCGATGGGCCCACTGGGGCAAGTGGAGGAGTTAGGGAAGAAGACTGGAGAAGAAAGAGAAAAAGAAGGCAAGCTGAGAGGAGAGGGAAGGTTACATTTTGTCAGTTTCTTCCAGAAGAAATCAGCAAGATCCTGTGTGGAGAGAGAAGGGAAAGCAGGGAAACACAGATACATTGACTCTGATAATCTCCTCTACTAAAGCCACTTTATGCCTCTTCATAAGAGCAAGGTAATGGCTCCCATGGAACATCCTCCAAATAAAGGGCTCCCTGGTGGTATACCACTGGTAGAAGGAATCTATGCCAACCCCCCTTGCACTTAACCAGCGTCGAAAGTATACAGAGTTTGGGGAGGGAGAGGACATGGCCCCAGTGCACTATGTGCTGGCTAGTCTTTGCTACTTATGTCTCTTACAGGAGTAATCATCTAGTTTAGACTGAGACCGGGGGTGGTGCCTGACTGCCTCCCAAAAGTATAGAGCAAACCTGCTGCTTTAAGCCACCTTGCCCACACTACCCACCATAGCTTTCTTGTTCCTGTGCTGTGTATAAGAATAGCATAACAGAGGATCAGGGCTAGCATTTACTGTGGTATGCTAAATGTACCATTTTCTTGAATTGGTGGGTTTTTTCATGCATCAGCCTTTGTATTATTTTATTTTATCTTCTTTGTGGTGCTTTAATCATTTTTTATAAAAGTGTGTGACAAGGATGAAAGAAGGATCAACCATGGGGGAAAACTATCTTTTGTTACATGCTCAGTAAAATAGAGAAGAATCTTATACAACAGTCTCTGTCTTGTGTTCACAAGAATTGTGTGAGCTCTACCTACCTATATAACCAAACTCTTACCAGCAACTTTAGTCTGTGAAATAATCATATGAGCTTCACTTGATATAATAATAGAAAAAGCTTTTGTGTGTGAACAAGTTGAGTCTGCTCCCAGAGAGAAGGGCAACACTGTGCCTTTAATAGCTTTATCCATTCAGCTTTATAGCTTGCCATTGGGTGCAGATGTTTTATGACTTGTAACAGTTTAATGTGTCCTGGTGGATTACCCTGTAAGTTTCTCTTCATCAAGACAGTTGCTGCAGGTAACTGGAATGTCAGATTTAAATGAAGCACAATGTGAGAATGGGATTGTCAGGTTTTAAATGCATCACAATGGTGCTGTGTAAAGTTTCAAGCAATGGGTGAAATTTCCTTTGCCCATCTCATGATCTTTTCTCCTCTTCTTCCCTAATGTGGTGAAAGATTTAAAATAATCACCCACTGTGCTGTTGGTATTGTACATCATGCAGCCAAACTAAACTTAATGCAAATAAGTAGCATCTGGAAAGAAAGAGAATCACTCAGATTTAAGAAGAAAACAAAAATCATGTAGTGAACGATATAACACAATTCCATTTTCAGAAGATAAACTAAGCTCTGCTTGGCACATTGCTAAAAGGCTGAGCTGCAAACCCATGCATGGCTCCTCCCTATTCCTTACAGACCAAGAGATAGCCCTCTGCCTCCTCCCCGCTTTCCCTCCAAATGCTGCTTCCCCCTTACTCTTCCAGACACAGGCTTTTTTTCCTCTGCTCATCTCCAGCTCTGGATTAGTACTGGCAAAACAATTGAATCCTAAGGAATGTTTTTGTTGTGAAGCAAGCACTGAGTAGTCAGGTGACCTTATGCTGGCAATCCCCGGAGTCCTCACATACCTTATTTTTTTTCCTTTTGCAGAAATTTACTGGAGCAATAAATCTAGTGCAATTATGGAGAAAAATTAAGGCAGGGGATCTCTGGAGACAGGGAGAGAAAAAGAGCACAAACAGGGAGAGAAGAGCACAAAAGCAGACACAGCGGTAGTGCTATTTTTGTCTGGCTATTGTCTTTCTGGCATGTTTTTCAGTAATGCTTACCCATAGTAGATTTGGAGGAGGAAAAAAGCTTTTTTGATCCAGGAATCAGTGTCCTGTACATACTGCATGGCTGTAAAGTCTAGATTTCTCAACATCTGGATAGTGAGTGTTAAGTGGGTTATCTGATACCAAAAGAGTCACAAAGGTGGCACTGTAAATGATATCTTCTCCTGAGGCTAACAACAAGGCAAAGATAATCACGATGCCAAAAAGAGACAATGCATGTCACACTGAAGCAGAAAGAATACGAATCTCTAAGACCTCAGAGTGTCTCAGAGAAGAGACCTTCAGCTCCTTTTGACAGATTTTGCATGCTTTACTGTTATTAACCCAACAAAAGGTTGCACATAGTTATTACTGATGTGGCAACCTCCTACAATTGGCGTTTCTATCTGTTCTAGAAGCCATGTAAAAAAAGCCCGTTTTGTTTTTTACACATTTAATCCATGTTGGTTGCAAAAAGGATTTCAGATTGAAATGTGAACTGGTGAACAGTCGCAGACATGAAAGGAATTAAGTCATTTTATTTTCTAAAAAGATTTTTTTGGGAGGGCTGGGATGGAGTGTTGCATTATAAATACGGTTGCGTGAATAAGTAATAACGATAACTTGTTCCAATAATTTTGCCTTAGTTTCTGGTGGTGGAATGTCTATGAACAAAGTCTAATATTACTGTTATTATTTAAATTATTTTATTTTTCATAATGAAATAACATGGAAAGACCTGTAGCAGGCTCATGGGACCATTGTGGTATGTGCTGAACAAATACACCATCGCAGATTTAGTTGCTTGAAATTATTCAGCAATATTGTTTGAATATTAAACTCTGATTTCTTAAATGTGTGCTTTTGCACTGTGGTGTAATTGGTCAAACACTGTAAATCCCATGGTAGTGACACTGTTTCTAGTGCTATGTGTGTGACTACTACAGGCAAGAAAATTCAAAATTTGCTTTAAATGTGGAAGATTAAAATGCTGCTTTCCATGAGCATTCCAGGGATGTTAACAAAGTGAACAAAGAGAAGTGGGATGAATGTGGCCTTAACCCAATTTGTTGAAAAATGTTCACCAAAAGGCTTTTTGCCCTCTCCTCTCCTCTACCCTTAAATCTGTAATGATCACTTATGGCTGATCTCCAGTGAAAAGAAACTGCCTGTAAAGAAGTTGGTGAGCAGATCTTAGTTTGAGGATGACAGAAGTCTCCATTTAAGTTTGGGTGCAGATGTAGTGCAGTAATGAAGGCCAGGAAGTGCTGTTTTGCCTCTACTCTTGTGATGGTGAAGTTTCACCAGGCAGAGCTATTGAGAGTTCGTTGTGGAGTTAAAGGCAGTCATGTGCATCTTCTAAATGAGGATGGAGGTGGTGGGTTTTATTATAATCCTTGTAGGAAGGTGCAGGGACCTTCCCCCGCGGCTAGGCCCCAGGAAGG
>ML675604.1:33364528-33418028 GCA_007922155.1 Mesoclemmys tuberculata | reverse complement strand
CCCAGGAAGGGCAGCCGCGTTCGACGGGCGACGCCCGCCGTCCTACATCCTCCATAAAAGTCTAGGCTGACATAGAATTAAAGTTGTACAAATATATTTTCTTTCAACACAAACACAAAAACGACCAATTAAAGAACACTACCACCTAGGCCAAACAAAATTCACATCTTTCCACTTGAACACCATTATAGCAAAACACTCTGACTACTTAGTTCCTTAACAAATTCCCATTTAGGTGCAACATATACAACCAGGTACAACACACTTGTCCAGTTCATCAAAGTCACACTCAAATGAGCAATCTAAATTCCAACCAGGGCTAGATCAAGATATATTGTCTATCAACATACCAATAGCTGTAAAATCTATTAAAGTCTATAGTATTTTTAATTGTACATGAAAGAGTATGAGTTATGTGTTTGACTATGATTATGTGGAACTGGAGGAAATAAGACCAGAATTTCACCCTGGATGTCAGCGGGCTCAGTTGTGTATTGAGAACCATTGGTCAAACCTCTGTGTATATGTGGAGACCCACTGAAGTCAGTGAGGCTCTGCATGGACCCAAGAATCTGCCCATGCTGCTCTGAGGTAAGATCGGGGCCTAATTTTCATTACATTTAAAGTGCTTTTCAGATGCCTGGCATAAGACTGTTATGGCATGAAACAGATCATTCTAACCTGCAGTGAAATAACTTCCAAGATCCAAGCAAGTTTCTGTGTGCACAGACTAAAGTCAGACTAGGCCAAAAACGAACCAAGATGCAGCTGTAAAACTTGCATCTTTTTTCAGTCTCAGGATAATAAATGAATACAGGATTTCATTCAGCAAGGTGCTGAGCATTTTCTGAGGTGCTGAGTAGCTGAATGTCCCATTTGCTTCAATAAAAGCTAAAGATACTTGACACCTTACACAATTAGTTCCATCATATATAACTAAAATATCTGTTTTACCAAGATCCTTAGATTATTAAAACTCAGATATTTTGTAAACAAAAACCCACAACCAACAAATAGACATTTCCAACAGTTACTCTGTTTAATTTTTGCATTTAACTCCTCTTAAATGGCTGAACTTGACTGGCTGGCTGGTGTCTATATTTCATTTCAAGTCGTATGGGGGGGCGGGAAGGCAGATATCATTAACCAATAATTTGTTAAATCTATTCCATTCCCGCCGGCTTTTGTAAAAACTACTTTTAAAACAAAAATCTATTTGTGGGGACTAATCTAATTTGAGTGTACTTTTAGTTGGGCTTGAATGCTTTAGCCCAACAGCATTAAAAATGAAAATAAGACAGTCTCTCAAGTTGTTCTTTCTTTCTTCCCTCCCCTGTCCCTTCCCTGCTTGGGTCAGTCTGTCTCAGGCTCCACAGATCCTCGGGGGGGGGGGGGGCCGGAGTATTTACTAAATTCCTTCCTGCCTTGGTAAACATACTTTACACAATCTAAAACAGGCTAATGTTACATTTTTGCTGGCCCTTTATGAGTCCTGCATTAAGAAGAAAAGGGAAAAATGGAAATTTTACTTTTGGATTTGGAGTAGCTACAGCTACTATTTATTGATAGGAAGGGGACAATGCTGGAGATTTTGTACTAAAATAAACTGACTTGAATTTCCTATCCTCCGATCCTCCTCATTCCCAGCTTCCATGCTTTGCCTGCAGGCCTTTTAAACCTGTATACACACTCACAGAAGGACATGTATTCTAATGTGCTTAGAATTCTTTCATCAGTACTGTCTGGGTACTTAACAGCAGGCGGGCTAAACTGAGAAGTTTTACTACAGATGTGGGAGAGGGTTGGTTTCACATTGTTGATGGCATTCTCTTTTAACCAGGCACAGTCTTAAGTCTCACATTCGGTGTAAAATTGCTTGTTTTGTTGCTGCTTTTTGTTTGTTTGTTTCATACCTCCTCCTTTCCCTGCCAAATGAATGATGTTCCCACAAGGAGGATTAGAATCTATTATAATAATTAATACCCTCATGTTTAAATGGATATTAGGTTTATATTGCAGATAATGGAGATTACTAGTGACTAGAAAAATACTTATTTCTATGGACACTTGAATCCCTGTGATCATAAACTTGCAGTGTCTTGCATCTGCTAAAGAGGAGCTGGGATCTAACCAACATTAAACCTCACACAGTTCATTACTAGAGCTGAGCAAAGCAGATTCCTTACATAGTGATTTCAGCCTCTTTCTCTGTTCTCAGAAATCAGATTTCTTCAGATCCGTTCATTATTAAATTTGACAATTTTTTGCACTTTTTTTTACTCTGTTGCAAACAGTTTGCTGCAAATATTTGATATTCAAAACTCAATGCTGATTGCAGCTAATCTCAGAAGTGACCATTGTCTCTGTGTCTGTTCTCTGATTGGATGAATATAATTCCCACCAACAGGAGGAGGGCTGTAAGAATCCACTGAGGGGGTTTGCTTTTCTCTGGGAAGGTTAGCGGATAAACAGGATTAGGGTATTGCCACATTCTTTAAATCTGTGTTGAGCAGGTCTTGCCCAAGGCATCATTCCTATTAAAAGCAGGTTACTGTAAGATTTTATTGGCTGCATGCAGAGTCCACAATTAATTCCTCACAGCACACAAAATAATCACTGGTGTGTGCATGTTTATAAATGATTCTCAGCTCTGTGGCGGGGGCCTGCTGAATGGTTGGAGGAACACTTCCTTCCTGATGTGTCAAGCAGTATCTCAGGTGTTTTCAGCTCATGCCCTAGTTGCCTTATTGATCATTCCTTAATATTATTCACTGTTGAATTCAATAGGAGGTTTGTGTAAAAGGCTGAAAGACAAGGCCTGTAAACCCTCTGCCCACATCACGAAAGATCATGAGAGGAGCCAACTGATCAGTAAAATGTTCATTTAAAAACTCCCTCAAATCACAAATAACTAAACATCTAATATATATAACCCACCCATTTTGATTTTGTGACCCAATAAATAGCATTTGTAGTGGATTTTTTCCCCCTCTCTCAATAAACATAACCAGTGAATTTGCTCATCCAGTGGGGCTTCAAAGAGTCTTTTAGTTCTGTATTAGATACTTTTGTCTTTTCTTTTTTTTTCTTTTAGTCTCTACTAAATTTTGGATTTAAATCAATGTACAAAAGAGTCACCAACCTTTGTATTTGTTTTATGCTGTGGCTATCACCAGTTCCAAGAAAACACCATTTCCTTTAAGTCTTTTTGAACTAATGTCAGTTAAATCAGGGTTGGGTAGCAAGCAGGATTCTTGGCTTTTAATATGGAGATTGTCCATGGTGAAGAAGTTTTTTGTTTAAAAAACCCCCAAACAGTGCAAAAGATCTTTATTATATGGCACATGTAAGAGAAATATTGTAAAAACAGATGGATTCTCTGGGTGATTGATACAATCTTTGCAGTGCTATAGCTTTATGGGTCAGGTTAATTTTCTCCAACTTAATGCCCTTAATAGTGCAGCCTTCATTTTTTGTTCTCCTACTCACTGTGCCCTTAAAGAAAAAGTAGGATTTGATCCTACATTCTTTGTGCACTACTATTCCCATTGGCTTCATTGTGCAAGGAAGGCAGTATCAGGCGCAGAATGTTTATTTGGTAATTATTCCATTGGACAAGAGTATAGGGAAACTGTTTACTGTTCTATTTCCATATCCGCCCTTTTCTCACTTACCAAACATACTGCTGAACTTCAGTAAAACCACGCACGCACACACATGAGACAGGCAAGCAGTGTGATCTCTGTGTGTATTCATTGTGTTTTCCTTCCGGCAGATTCTTCTTAATCAATGCCACTATAAAGTATATTATGCTAAAACATTGTGTGTGTGCATGTCTCAGTGTATCACTGCATGAATGGTATCATATCCTACAGCCCTGTTGTACTGTGCACGATGTTAATGTTGGGAAAACCTTGTATCTGTGGGGGGAAGGGTTTAAAAGCATCATACTGAGGCTGGGCATTCTGCCAGGGGGAAGGGACAGAAGTGAAGTGCTCCTAGAGGTTTTCTTTTTTTAGACAATGATTACTGAAGGGGAAAGAAGGCCAGTCACAGTAGTGCAAAAAGAAAAGAATAAAGTATTTACTGTAGGCTATTGGCAAATCCTTAAATCTCACTTTAAGCAAGAATTCTTCATCTGTAAAATAAAGTGCATAAAATTGCAATGTTTGAAAAGGATTGTCCACTTCCCCCAGCCATTTCAAAACTGATTAAAATTCATGATATTCATGTCTACCCATTCCCCTATAGACGGGTTTGTGTGTATTATACCTATATGTGTGCACATACATAACACATTTGTCAAAAATGTCCTGAAGATGTGAAGGAAAGGAAGCCACACGTGTCTTTGGGAATATGAGTGATGTATTTTTATTTTAAACTCAATATTCATACCTACTGTACAGGCCCCCTTTGAAAGATAAAATAACAGTTATAAAAACGGCAGATAGTTGAAAATAATTTGCCTTGAACTCACTAGAGAGTTGTGCAACTTTTTACTGCATTGAAATGGGGAATAGTTATACAAATCAGATGCACTAACATGGAAGACAAGCCTGATGGCTCCCTGGCAAGGCTGGGTTGGAATGGGAAACAGGAACATATTGGTATTTATTTTTTTGGGGGGGGGAAGTACTCCCGAAAATATTCAGTAGCTCTTTGGAGACATAATTTGTAATTGTATTAGCATTTGTGGATGAGAGCAACTGAAAGAATGAGTAGTTTCTCCTGCACCTATAGGAAAACATGACTATAAGGCTTGCACTCACATTCATAGACAGATGTAGGCAGCATTTTGCAGGATTTCTACTATTCGGGCTTCTGACTTTTAGAAATTAGATTAGGCACGATGGAGGGTGGAGTGGGGGTGAGCGTGTTTTTGGCAAGTAAATGCAAAGCAGAAAAGCCAGATTTGCCAAGCGTTTTTCAGGGATATTTGCCCAATTTGCATGTCCCCAGTCAGCCCCATATTGCTGCCTCAGTGTGAAATTGACAAGAAGTGGTATGAAAATGACAGCTGTGGCTGAGCTAAGGGTAGCATGAAAAATATTCAAGTTTTTTGGTATTAATTAACATATGCTGGTTAATCTGTGAAGTGCGTGGGTTGTGTTTTGTTTTGTTTTTTGTCCCTGAGGAAGCTTTTCTTTTTCTTTTTTGTAAGTTCCTAAGTCTGAAACCTTGATCATTGCATTAGTAGTGGTTGGTCAACCTCAGAAAGAGGGTTCATTTTGGGAGAAGTATTCAAAGTTCTGAAGGTGATCCAAAACCACAGTGAATTCTTGGGTCTGGATATCAGGCTAAAAGATCTTTCAAGATCAGATTGTGTTGAGATTTTGAATTCTTTCTTTGTTCCAGATGTGCAGAGAGGTCACAGAGAACTACCTTGCATATGATCACTTTGCAGTACTTTTTCTCATAGCTGAAACCAGAAATTGCAGAGGTGTGTGAAAATTAAAATAAATAACCAAGTTCATAGATTTGGGTTCACTTTAAGTTATGGACAATAGTTCTCTACAGTTCATATATTTTCTGAACTGGCTCCCTCTTACTTAGGCCTTGATTTAGCAAAGCACTTAAAAATGCTTCACTTTAAACATGTGGATTCTTCCATTGGAGTCAGTGGGACTACTCACATGCTTAAAGTGAAGCAGGGGCTTAAGTGCTTTGCTGAACTGGTAATTCAGAGGGAGATAGGCCCACAGTTTACACGGAGAGTAAGTTAGGCACCTGAGTTTTGTGCACTTGATAATCTCTGCATTAGACAGTAGCAAACCTACACTTTCGTAATGGTTGCAGCATTTGAGAAACATTCCTATCATGCCTGACATGGTAGAGTATATGAGGACCAATCCATAACACTAACACACTCTAGGACAAATTTTATCCTCAGTTATGCTGATGTAAATCTGGATGAACTTCATTGACTCCACTGGAGTTACTTCAGTTTTACACCCTGGAAATAAGGGGAGAAGTTGACCTTCTGACTCCTGTTGTGCCAGTGTTTACTTTAATTCTTGCATTAGTGGTGGCAGTCACATTTCTCACAGTGTAAAGATAATGTATCATTGTTTATATGGCAAATAAGGAATTTAGATACCCTTTTCATAAAGACAAGATAATCCATTGTGATTTTTGGCTCCATCCAGGGAGCTTTTATATCATGTTTGGCACTAGTGAGATCACACATGGTGATGCATTCAATTCCGGGCACCTCAGTGATGTCAAGAAATTGGGGAGTACTCAACGAAGAGCTGAAAATATTATGAAGAGGCTGGAAGGACAGAGTTATGAGGGATGATTAAAGTAACTAAATTTATACTGCTTGCCTGAATTACATCAGATCTCAGATCACCACGGATAAATACTGGAAGCCTGTGAACATCAAGGAGAGACACAAATTATTTAGGATTTTCAGGGAGTTATAATTATGAATGATGGGATGAAATTAAGCAGTGGAAAATACAGACTGAATATGAGGTGGAATTGTCTAATGGATGGAATAGTCTCCCAAGGGATGTAATAGAACCCTGTTGGCTGACCACTTACATGACTCATCTTCCCAGGCAGGAGAACAGAACAATAATGAGAGTCTTAAGTATTGGGGAGTTTCAGTTGTAAAATCTACCCACAGCCCATCTGGTATCAATGGGTCTCCTCTTTCTGGGAAGGACATAATTTCTTCACACTAATCAATGTCCCTCTCCTGTATGGCTCACAGTACAACCACTCAAATGTTACATTACCACATGGAAGACAGATATTACAAGTAAGATTAATGCATGCAGCGGCTCTCAAGCATTCAATAGAGTCTGAACACTAAACACTTTCTTATAATTCAAATACCTATTTTATCAATATTAACTTACAAGTGAGACAGATAGATTCCAGCTATGTACCAGTCCATGTCCACTTGAGACATGGGGACCTTGGCATGAGCTGGCACTTGGCCTGCCAGCGCCACAATGTCAATATCTTACTGGTAGTGTACGACGCATAGAACTGAACACAATATTTATGTTGAGATTACAACACAACTATAAAGAGTTTGACTTCCTTGTTCCATGACTTCGGTCCTGATCCAGGAAAATATTTCTTTAGCTTTAAGCATATGAGCAGTCAGGTTAGCTTTGTTAGATTTGGTCTTTAATGCCCTTAACATATGAAACCTAAAAATTGCATTGGCCTTTTTTGGTGCCGTGTTGCTTTGTAAACTGATATCTAATTCACTGTATCTTATTGCCCCTAGGTCTCTTTTGGTATTGCTGCTTTCAGAGCATTTTCCTCCACTTGTCAACCTGTGTTTCAGATGTATTACATTTTAGATAGGTTTTGAATTGTTTTAGTTCTTATTTCTCTACCCTCGCTATTAGCAACTGCTCCCAATTTAATATTATCTGAGAATTTAATTAATGTACTTGTTTAATTATCTGGAAGAAGGAGTAAATAACTTAATTACTTAAAACTCGTATTGCCTCAGCACAATATTCAAAAGAATTAGACTATGGTAAAAGCACAACATTTAGCAATATGAAATAGACATATCTTCAAAAGCAAAGCTCCTGGAAGACCTTGCTAGCCATGGCATAGGTCCCTCATATAGTTTAGCTCCTATTATTGACTGCTACACAATCTCTATCTTACTGCACTCACCCCCAGCTCACACAAGCAAATCCTTTTCCTCCTCAAGCAAAGCCTCAGAAACTGGTGTCACTTGCAGTGCCCTATAGGTTATTAAAAGTGAGCTTGGCACAACAAAGCAAAAAAAAAAAAAGGCGAATTCCAGAGATATGGACTCCAGCTTATCTATAGTTTATACCAGAACATGGAGGTGGCTACTGGCTTTAATGCCTCAGAGGTTCACCAGTGCTGATGGTCCATGCAGAAGAAGTGGTGAACTCTTAGGTAAACAGATACAGAACTTAGACTGCTTTTCAGCTTGTTAAATCTGGCCTCACTGAATATTTTTGTTAAACATTAATTCTTGCAGTGTTCTGCCTTAGATGTGATATGTGGCCATTTATCATCCTGCTTTGTTTACAGTCTTTTTAAGCACATGGCATTGGCATGGCATGAGTGCAGCTTTCATAAGGTAGTGTCAGACATTAGAGAAATTCAGGTATTACATCCACTACATTCCCTTCATCTACTAATTCTGCAGTTCTGTCCCCCTGCAAAAACAATCCCTTATCAAATGTGGCAAGGTATATTTTTTTAGAAACCCATGCCACTTATTGCTGATGGGTATGTTCTCCAGACTTCTTGTCTCTTATTAGGAATAGAAGTTAGACTTATGGGATGGTAATTGCGATGTTCATTCTTTTTTCCTCTTATTTTTTGAACATTTATATTACCTTTTTCTCTAGTCTTTCAGTACTTCCCTATTGTCCATTTTCTGCATGATTCCATGTCCCTTTTTGAATTCAGCTGAACATTTTATTTTATTTGCTCTTTTGACTACTCTTGCACACAGAGCAGACCTCCTGACCGAGTTGTCCATGATGATGCCAGATCTGAGAGGTTAACTACAGTAATTCAGAACCCATCAGTGTGTGCAAGTAGCTTAAATTGTTCCTGCAATGTCCATTGCGCTGTACTTCCTGATACTGAATTACATCTTCCATCACATTCCCCAATTCTTAATTGTATTAGAGCTTTCTGAAATTTCTCCCAGAGGTGCTTATCCCATAGGATACTTCCCCAACAAGGAAAATGAAAAGTGAAATCAGTATTTTACTTTCACCCCAATTCCAAAAGCTATTCACAACTATTAATTTACCAGTGCAGTACTTCCATTCCTCTGGATAAAAGGACGGTGGAGAAGCAGCTGCTTCATTGCCCCAAACTGTCTTATATATTACATCAGGGCCCTCCAGAGCAGCAGAACTTCAGGGAGGGCAGCCAAACCTTTGTGATGATCCTGGCAGCCACTGCAGAATACTGCACTTAGTGCATGCACGGTACGGAAGAGTTACAGCTATTGCTGGCTGAATTTTTTTGGTCACAAAGCCATAGTTTTCCCTGGGAAAATTTTTAGTTTTGCTGGAAAATTTTCAATTTTCTGTTGGGAAAATCAAAATGACAGTTCCCTGACTGCTCGCCTGGATGGCTCTCGTCGATTTCGCTCTCTTTCCAGGCGAGCTGCTGAGGCTGAGTGCTGTGATCCTCTGTCTCCCTATCTACCGTTGTAGCTCCAGTGTCAGAGAAGCAGAGAGCCAGCATTGAGCATGCCCCACAGCCCCAGGGACAGAAAGTCCAAGCACCCTCGCTGTCTGACTTCCTGGCTCTGGAGCTTGAGGGGGAAGGTTGAGTGCCTGGGCTCTCTGCTTCTGGGTCATTGGGCATAAAGAATGCAAGAATGTCTCTGCAGCCCAGTGGTCTGGGCACTTACTGGAGAGGAAGGTGACCCCGTCCCTCTGATCCAACCAATATTCAGTTTATACATTTTCAGCAAGAAAGCCAGAGGGAGACCCACATCAGAATATCCCACAGTCCAATGGCTAAGGCACTCTCTCAGAGGTGTGGACATTTTAGGTGTCTACAGGGTGAGGCAACAGCTAAACAGGGGTTTTGAGGACTTCAAGGGTGCCAAAATGTCAGACTTTCCCATTCAAGCTCTTTTGTGGATCTAGTCCTATAAGATCAGACTTAAGATCGAGTCTTTCAGTGCCCCACTAGGCATTTCCTCAAAGGGGATATTACCACAGTACTACAGAAATGCAGTCACCAGCTGGTGCACGGAAGACACGGTAAGAACAGAGGAGAGGAAACTTTGGCTAAGGACACTGGGGAAAGCCTTACCTTTAAGAACTATGGCACAGGACCCTTAATGTCTTCAAAAAGCGGATAGGATGTTAATTTTAATGTTATCAGAGGATACATGGACCCCTCCTGAGAAATAGGAATATTAATGGTACAATGCAATTGTTGACAATTAAAGTATATAATAGACAAAATCATCTTTTTATTTAAAGAAAACACAAGACCTTGGTCTAAATGTAAAGGCTGCTTTTCGTTTGTCATTTCAAGGAACTATTTCCATTATTTTCTGACTACATCTGGGAAGCAATGCATGCAATTCTTTTGCTGGTATCTGAAATATGAAATCACAGCCTTTTTGGGAGATGAATATATATATGTTTTTTATTGCATAAACTATAGCTAGCCAATTCCTGTCTGTGACTTAAAGTACTTTTGGGACTATAATGTCCTCCTGAAGCCACTAACAGATTTCTTACACTGAAAGGTCGTTCCTTCCTGGTTTTTAGTATGTGTTGTCAGCACATATTTTGTTCCTTTTCCATGCTTTTGTTGGTCTAGCTATTGCTTGTGATTAAGATGATCACATAGCAAGTGCAAAAAATTGGGACAGGAGGTGTGGGGTAATAGGCACCTATATAAGGAAAAGCCCCAAATATTTGGACTGTCCCTATAAAATTGGGACATCTGGTCACCCTAATTGTAGTACGGTAAAACCAAATGGCTTTATCCAAGACTATAATATCTAAGTTCCTTAAGGTTTCTTCCCCAGCTGGGATATTTCTTGCCTTTTAAAATTTTTCTTTTTAACATAACAAAGAAAAAAATTTAATAGAGATTTTAAACAAAATACACAGAATACTTAACCCCTTAGAGTAATCTCAGGCGCTGCTTCAGGAGTCCCTATAAGTCTTTTCATGCCATGTTGCAGCAATCTCTGTTAAGGGTGTTTTGAGTTTATATATCTCATTTTTTCAGAGATTGATAACTGAGCTATAGAAGTCCCCTCAGAGCTGAGACTTGAGAAAGATTAAGTGAATTTGGAAAGCAGGCTGCTTATTAGTAAACATTAATGGAAGAATTGGTAAATAGTAATTTTCCTCTTAATTCTTGACAGTTTGACCTGGAATTTGGAAAATCACGCACGCACGCACGCACGCACACTGGGTAATTGTTATATATAATATGCTTGGCTATTTTTGCCTTTGGATTCATATATGCTGTTTGCATTCATATAATGCCTGTTCTTGGAATTCCAATAGGTGTTAGATTTATATTGCAAATGTTTTGGGATGTTTTAAACCATTAATTAATGAGATGGATAGGCTCCTTCTGGTATTTTTTGCACAATATTTTTGTTGCTAAGTTCTTAAATTTGTATGTGTCAAAATGCATAGTGACAAAATATGACGTGGAGTAATTGACATTTAACTAAAGAGCTGTTATGGAAGTGCTTGACTGGTCTGGATGCTTGGGATGTTGCAAGTGGCACTGATAAATGGCACTGTATTTTTGGTTTTCTGACCAACCAGTGACCATTTATGGGATGATGTCTTGGGAATCATCAGAGATGCAAAGTAACATTACACTCCCTGGGAAAGCTTGGGAAGTCTAGCTTTCCAGTGATACATGGCAATATTTTACATTTCTGGTGGTTTCAGTGAAATCTAGTTTTTAATCACACCATTCTTCTAACCATTTGCCTGTGCAGGTTCCTACTCCTTCAGTTGTGAGCTGATTTGAGTAACTATTATCACCTGAGCTATTAGAGCTAGAGACAGTGTCACACAGCACACTATCTGAAACTTTGTAATTTCAGCCCTCAAATGATATAAAATGTTAATCTCTGATTGTCTGGTTCCTGACAATAGTGGCTACTAAAATCAAGGGAGTGTGAGGAAAAATAACATAGTGAGGGTGACCTGATTTTAGAGCTCAGGGGTCTTCTAATTTATTGAATTAAGTCTGTTCTACCATACTTGGAACCACCACCTACCCAGCATATGAACAAGAATTGCCATGCTATTCAAACTGGAGGTCCATCTGATCCCATATCCTGTTTCTGATAGTGGCCAATACCAGATGCTTTAGAAGGAGTAAGACAGATGTGGGATAATTTGTCCACGTCCCGGCCCCAAATTAGATCTCATTCTGGTCTCTAATAGAGATTGTCTTAAACCTTAAAGCACAAGGATCAATATCCCTTCTAAATTTTTGTTGTTAATTGTATCAATTCTAGATACTCGTTATCCATGTAAATATCACAACTTTCTAAATGCTTGGCCTTAGCGACTTTCTGAGGCAATGACTTCTCAATTTAATTACATGTCAGCGTGAAAAGATATTTCCTTTTATCAGTTTTGAATAGGCCACTTTTTGATTTTATTGAATATACCCTTGTTCTTATGTTCCTAGCAGCTATAACCTCCAGCAATACCACTCAACTGCAACCATTACTACCTAGCAGTATCACCTCTAGCAATGAAGACAGCATTTAAGGCAGGTGTCATCCTGTACTGAGTAGAGGCATGTTCAGTGTGACCTGAAAATGTAGCCTAGGATTCTCACCTGTGCAGTGTGATTCATCCACGAAATAATTAAATAACTAAAGCTTCATCTTGCAAGTCGGGAAGCAAATCAGTCACTTTGAACTTCTTTGCAATGGTCTTTCACAAGGCTCAGTTTTGGCTGCCCTTTTGTTCAATACTTGCACATACAAGCTTCTTGAAATGCAGGCCAAGAAGTACGTGCATGCTGATGACATCTCTGTGTTGCTGACTCTGAAAATTATTTCCATGAGATTTGCAGAAGGGAATCTCAGCCAAGACATAGACATTTGGACCACTTACTGCCAGCAATGGAGACTAATGCTTAACAAAACCAGGGCAGTGGCAAGCACTTTCCAACTAAACAATCATCTTGCCAATCAGCCCATATTGTACAGGATGGTTCCTGCCTTTTCAATCAACTGTCATATAACTGGGACAGTAGCTTGACATACCAGCCTCACTTGGAACATCTGAAAATAAATATCTCTTCCTCTACTGCCTTGCTGCAAAAACTACTGGGAACCCCCCGGGGAGAAGACCCATCGGCCCTTTGTACATCTGTATTGGCCCTGGTGTTTGCTCCAGCTGCATGTCGTTCTGATGTCTGAGAGTGCAGCCTCTGCACTCAGTTTGTTGACATGGAGCTGAATTCAGTTACTCGCATTATTAGTGGTGGCTTGAATTATACACCAGCCTCCAGGTTATACGTGCTAGTGCGCTTAGCTCTGCCAGACCTTTGATGAGATGTCATTACTGTTAAGTCTGCCTGGAGAGCTGTGACAGATGATACCAACCTCTTACAGCTCCAGCTGATGGACTGCCCCATTTTCAGACAGGAAACAACTCAAAGGTCTGCTTGTGTGCATGGGAAGAATCCCATGCCTGCGGACTGGGGTATAACACCACATCTGATCTCTCAACACCACTTTGCTAAGGCAGCTACTGGACAAGAGAGTTATTGGTTCTTTATCACTCAGGGATGCTCAGTGCCATCAGGTAGCTGACGATAACATTCTTAGAGAGTGGAAATACTGGTGGAAAAGAGAGTCTCACTTGCTCAGTAAATTCAGGAGTACATCACTGCACTTGTCCTCTTGATCCTAGATCCTGGACCAGTCTCAACAGGGATTATTCTCTGGATCATCCAGAGTTGCTGCAAATATACACCAGACTGGCCTGGCTTCCTCTCTTGCTTTGACTGTGGGGTAGCATTGCAGACAATCACTCATGGAGTGGAAGAGTGCCCAATTCAACATCTGGAGGGCAGTTTACAATGCCTAGCCTCCCTAAAATGCAGAGGCTAAACTTTGGCTACTGAGCTTGGACACTGAGCTCTGACATCTGCACATGAGAGGAAGATTCTTGCCTGTAGCCTACCCGCACACTTTTATGCAGTAGATCATGACAGGTTCAAGTGGGTTATCTCAGTCTGTCGACATACATATTCATGAGAATCCGCTTTTGTTAAACGGGCACTGAGAACTTCAGGCATCGCATGATGAAAAGTTAAAATTCATCATCTCTTTTCATTTTTTATTTCTACTTTTAAATAAAAGCAATCGACAAAGTGGAAGAATTCAGTTAACGCTTCCACTCGGAGCTTTGTTTTGCATTGCTGAGTCTCAGAGCAGTGCCAAAGCTAGAATACGTGCCACCGTGCCTTTTGCTCCCCTTAATGCTAGACTGGCTTTTAAAACAATTTCAGAAATTATTTAATGGGATTATTTTCAAAACTGGGTAAAAACCTCCACAATGCTCCTCTGTTCAAGGCAGGGTTACTGTGCTAAACAAATCAACAAGGACAAGGCCTTTGAATGCATGTGAAAAATAGTTATGGTCCTGTCTGAACTACAAAAATGAAAACAAAGTTTTACTTGTATCCTTTGACATAATTGTAACTGTTCTCTCAGTTCTCTCAGGGTTCAAACAAATCCTATTTATTATTTTTACTCTGCCTAAAAACATGCATGGAAAGAGATGGGGCTTGATTTTATTTTCATGTGTAAAAGTGTTCAAGTGGTCCAGTAGAATTAATCCTAATTTTCACTAGTGCAAGCTGAGGGAGAATCAGTGAGCATTGTTTCTGCCCTGAATGGCTTATATAACACAAAGCTGATAAATCTATATAGCTAAATATATTCCTCCTTCCCATCACTGCAGTAGCTGAGTGTTTCATAAATAGTAATGAATTTATCCCCCACAACATCCCTCTGTGAATGGCTGCTCCCTTTTTACAGCTGAGGAGCTGAGACACAGAGACCAAGGACCTCATCCAAACCTCAATGAAATCAATGGGAGTCTTTTTTTTTTTTATTTGGTTATAGAAGACTTTTTAACATTTGCATAGTGTGGGCAGATACTATGCTGCAAAATTGCACTAAATTCTTTAACGGTATTTTTAAAGAGCCTACGTGTGGTTAAAGATTAAGGCATAAGAAGATGAGTCAAGGATAGTGTGTAGAAGCATTTGTTTTAATTCAGAATTTCTTTGCCTCTGGGGGGCTGCTAAAGACTTCATGTTACTTTAGCACAAAATGTTTTATGTTTAATTTTGATATAGAGCTTGCAGCTCATGAGATATGTTTTCTATCTGGAAGGTCTGGTGTATTTCAGGATTATCATTAGTGTATTTATACTGTTAACTTTATTTTCATTACAGAGAGTGACTGTGTCAAAAATGAGAACTTGCTATTTAAGCACTGAGGCTATTGACACGTGTCAATCCACATGAAAGAAATCAATTCTTCTTCTCCCTTCCTTGTTTTCAGTATGCAAAGTTTTAACAAGTATGTGGGCACTATGAGCTAAAAAAAGTGTGTTAAATGGATTTTGAAAAAATTAAGTAGTGTTACTAGTTTTTTTATTTGCTTGATGAGAACTAGCTGCCTGTATGTGCTTACTTCATCTGCTATATTTGGTCTGTATGGCAATCTCCATGTTATCAGTATGCTAGTAGAGTTATTTAGATTTAAAATTTTTTAAATAGTGTCTGTAAAGTAAATTAGAAATAATTGTTCCTGATCTTTAGTTAGCTAGTATTTGAAAAGCACTTTGAAGATGAAAAATACTCAATTATTTCTTTTGCCTAAGGTTGATTAATTATGGACAGCAAACCTTAGATTAGTACAGGTGATAAATGTGACCAAATAAGCTACACAACCATGGTGTTATTATTAAAGCAAATTCAGGGCCCATGTTCACCTGCTGCATGGAGGGTCAGAAAGGAGGTGGAGGAAGAAAAGGCCAGCTGTGAATGCCAGCCCTCTTTTCCCTCAACCTTGAGGAAGGCCCTTGGCAGAGAATCTATAAAATTCTGACTCCGCAGAGCTGGAGCAGGCAGTAGGTCAGGGCAGGGGAGCTAATCAGGCTTTTCAGGGGAAAGCAATGGAAGTTACAATGCCAGATACTCAGGTACAGCCTAGGGGCGCTTGGTGTTGCTGAGGATCAGACGGAGATGCAAAAGGAATTCTGAACCACCTTTGTGCTATCCCCATAGTGGGGCTGCTCTAACTGAAGATCGCTGCCTATGGACCCAAGGGGCCATTATGGCAGCTGGGGAATCAGAAGGGTGCATGAGTATCCCAGTCACTTTCTCGTGTCCCCAGTGATTACTGCTTTATCTCCATGACCTATCATGGAAGTGCAGGAACTATTACAGAGGCCCTCTGCTACCTGCAGATCCCTTTAGACTAGCAGAATCTTCCGATGGCTAGGTAAGTTGTCTTTAGGGCACCTTTGCACTGGTGAAGAAGTTCAGAGTGAGGCTAATGCAGTTTAGGATCTGGCCATGTGAACTTAGAATTCTTCACTCCTCCGTGCCATGAGTGTTCTAGGGCAGCTACAGTAGGGGTGGCTGGTTTGGTGGGGTTAATGGGGCTAAAACCCACCAAATATGTTCCACCTGTCAGTTGCACTGTGTGATGTGAGTGATGCACTGCAGCGTGCAGGATCACTTGCTGTCTTTAATGGGCTTCCAGTGGGGCTGATGCCTAAAATAAAGAACAAATATTAGTCACCTGGATCAAACGTAGGAAGCATCTCAAGTAAACTGCGAGTTAACTTAGTCCAGTAAAGCCCACAGACTGTAGGCAGCAGAAGGAGGAAGAACAGAGTAGAGAAAAGATTTCTGTGGGGCAGATTCTGTTCGGCCCCACAAACAGACTGCATAAGGCTCTCTGGAGCCACCAGTCATTCCCTTCCTCTTCTTCTTCGGTTCCAGTACGGAGCTGGGTGGGGAGAGTTTCTTGGCTGAGGAAAAGAAGAGGGGCTCTGAGCCTGGTGGTGGGTGTCAGGTGGGACTGAGAAGGGTTCTGAGGATGATGTGTGTCCTGGCAGTTGGAGTCCAGCAAACCCAGTTCGAGTCCTTGCTCTGCTTCATTCAGAGTGATCTGAGATGAAAATCCTGCTCTGTCTCAGGCAGAGTAGCACTTAAACCTGGGTCCACTAAATCCCAGGCTGGTACATGAACCACCCACTTAGTCCATGACTGTATGTACAATGCTGCAGCGGTGCAGCTGTACCAATTCAACTCCGTTGCCACAGTGCCTCTGGTGAAGAAGCTTGACGCCGAAGGGAGACAGTTCTCCCATCAGCGTAAAAAACCCGCCTCTGTGAGTGGCAGAAGCTGTGTCAGCAGGAGAAGCGTTCCTGCTGACATAGTGCTGTGCACATGAACACTTATGTTGGTGCGTAACTTATGTTATTCAGGGAGGTGGAATATTCACACCCTTGAGCAAAGGAACGACTATACTAGGTCAGACCAATAGTCCATCTATCCCAGTATCATGTTTGCCAACAGTGGCCAACAAGCCAGTGACGGACATAAATTTTGCTGACATAAGCTATAGTGTAGACATAGTCTTAGTCCCTTTTTCCCTCTGTTCACCCAAAAAAAGCCTCCCAACAAAAGCTCTCTGGAAACAAATATGTTTTGACAGAACAGCGCATTTTGGTGAAAATGTTGTGATCAGCTATACTGGATTGACAGTGATGGGGTTGTCTGCATGGGGGCACAGATGGATGGGTGGGTGTTTCTACTAAGGGGGGGTTGGAGGAAAGTGAAAGCATTTTAGGGAGGATTTGAGGGCAGGGAAGAATTGTGCTAGCAGGGTTAAGCACAAGGATAATGGAGTTTAATTGGCAAATGAGGATGTAGGTGATTTGGAGAGGTGCGTGTTTGAGGAGACAGCAGGGTGAAAGCTAGACTGGAGAGGGAGATACAGGGAGTAGGAAAGACCTTGGAGAACTGGATGAGTTATTCCATGTACTTTGGAAAGAGAAAGGCATAAAAATATGCAATTTTCCTGTTCTTCTTGGCTGGGGGAAATTTTGGAGATCAAGTTAATTAAAGACATGTTTGTTAACACCCTGCTTTTGATTAATCCTTCTCTTAAGACTTGAGAGGCTGAGGTGTAAACAAGATGCAGGAGATGTACAACCTTGGTATGCTACACACACTCATTCTATTAGCACAGTTTCTTTAGTGCCAGGTACTATATACAGCATTTTCATTTATTTTAACAAGTTTCTTTCTTCCTTTTCTGAACCTTCACAAGGCAGAATCAGCAGAGCTGGAATTTATTCCTTTAAAAGGCATTATTTGTGCATCAGGAATTCTTTTGAAAACAAGATTTGTGATATCTGTAGTTCAAGGTTTTATGGAACTTTAGAACATAAGCCATTGCAAAGAATAAAACTTTGGATTTACCTGGTGCTAAACCTAAGTTGGAAAACTATATCAGAGATCCACTGAAAAGGAGAAGAAGTTCTGCTTCATACCCCCTTACACACACGCACAGAGATTAATTATGTCTTTGAGGAATAGTGCAATGGATAAATCAAAGGTGGTCAAGATAAAGTTATATTTTTTATTATAATGCTTCTGTGGGAGAAATTAGCTTGTCTAAAAACCCAAAGGGAGATATTCGGAACATGGCAGCTGAATTTTGAACCCAAGTTACATTAAGAATTAAGGAAATACGTCTGAAATTTTTTTAAAATGAGCTCATGGAGATGAAGGTTGGTCTAAGGAAATTAGCAAGTTCACTAGAGAAACTTTGTACTCAGTGTGACAGTACACTTCTAGTGCATATTCACAAAGCAATGTGTGATTAAACCACTGGCTCGGAAGCTGTTGTTTCAGAGAAAGACGAATTATTTTTTCAAACCTGTGTTTAAAAAGAGTGCATTGTGTACCCTTTGCAGGGTGCGCTATTTTGCTGTCAATGGTTTGGCTTGTTGCACTGCACTTTTTCGTTTCCAAGTAAAACGGCATTGTACCAAAGTCCCTTTTGAGAAGGTGACTTTGGTGCCTCAGTCACGCGGGTGCTTTTGAAAACGTGCTTGGGGTTGGGATTTGGAACCCCACACTTAAGGGAATTTTGAATTGGACTTTTGGTTTTTCCTATGCTATAGTAGGGGCCATTTGCAAGATAAGGATCTAGGGGATCCCTAGCCTGCAATTGGCTCAGCACAAGCAGACCCCCCAGAACCAAGTGGAGTTGACTGCAGGATTGAGATCTTGGTTTTGATTTCAAGGCAGTTCAAAACTTCTGTGTGGAGCTTCTCTGATTTTTATTTGGTCCTTGCTCTGTTTTTCTTCTGAGTTGGTGATGAAGGAAGCTGTAAGAGAACTACCCTGCCCTTAGGTCAGTTCTTGTGTTTTAGTCATGATGTATAGCGTCCCTACATCCCTCTCCCCACTCCCATAAACCATTCATTACTAGCACTCTGTGGATAATGTGATGACAGCTATTGCCAAAACTTGCCTGTTCATCCTAAATTTGTTTTCTTTGGTATGAAAATGAAGATATAAAACTCAGCAAAGAGATCCCTTTGTGCTAGGAGAGCTCAAGGTGACTGGAACAGAGTAATTACCCAAGGACAGACTATGATGTAGGCAGCATTTTCCAGATTCCAGAGGAACTGACTGAGGGAGTAGAGAAGGATAGGGGATAGCAGAGGGAGGTGGGAATTGTAAGTGGGGGGGAGGATGGGAAGGGAGACAGAGCACTTCTTTTAAAGGAAAATGAGCAGCCAGCAGAGACTAGATGAGTCTCAACATGGGGTGAGGGTGGAGGGCCTAGCAATTGCTGAGACAGTCAATAGGCAGATTGTTCATCACACATTGCTAGGAGATTAACTGAGCAAACATTCAGACAGTACTGTGTAAAGACTTCATCCTGTATGAGGGAAACAAAGGGCCTGAATCTTCACAATCCAACCAAATGCTTGATGATGGCCACACTTAATGGAATCCTTCTTCGCGTTTGAGAAACAGACAAAATATTGAGAGATTATTTTCAATGTGTATATTAGCTATTTGTCTCCAGAAATATTGCAAGTTCACCTTTTTTTGTATATTTATTACTGGATAGTAAGCATTTCAAAAGCCAGATTGGAGTAACAATACAAACCCTTTTAACGTGATTCTGTTAAAATGCCCTTTTTATGATTACTAATGGACCTTGACTCGTCTCTTTCCCTCTCAAGTGCATAAATCTCCAGTGTTATCACCTTTGTTTATTACTGCAGATGCTGAACATGAGCAAAATACTTGACTTATTGGATGCTCTTATAATAAACTTTTATTTTTTTTCCAAGCAAAGTATTAGGAAGTACTCAATCTCACAGTGTCAGTGCTTAACTCATTATGAGCAGGGAAAACGTATGAAATTTTGGATTATATAAAATAAGGGCCCAGCTTCCATCCATGTCCTCTTTTAAAACAACAGAACAAATATTATTTAAAAAAATCACATACCATCTACAGTTCAGAAGGCTGAGAGCCATGAGAATATATTGTAAGAATATTAAAAGAATATATTGCCAGACAAATTTGATTGCCTCTTTTTTATAGATAAAAATACAAAATTAGTGGATAAAAGGAACAATTTAGATACAAATGCCAAAACTGACTTGTAAGCTTGAAAGCCTGTTTCTCTCACCAGCAGAAATTGGCTTAATGAAAGATATTACCTCACTCACCTCATCTCTCTAATATCCTGGGATTTTATGGCTATAACACTGCTATAACACTGCATTCAGAATTGTCAATTGTCCACTAATTTTGGGTACCCAACTTGAGACACCCATATGGACCTTGTTTTTGAGAGGTGCTGAACACATTGACTTCAGATGGAGTTTTTGGTGTTCTGAAAAATCAGACCCTAGAAACCAGTGTCTAAAATTAACCAAAATTAGCAGATACTTTTGTGGAAAAGCCAGCCATTGTGTCTTAGTAGATTAGGACATTTAAAACTAGACTGGACTGTGTACTAGAAAATGTATGGCACTGGCTGGCAGATAGGCATTTAGGATGGTTTTCCATCTCTAATTCCATGATCCTAAGCATAAGTACATCAGAACTAATTTAATCTTTGCATTGTGGTGATATGAATAAACCATTTGAGGTTCACTGTCATGATTCTTAATGTCATAAAACCCCTTCTGATAGAATTAAAGCCTTATTGCATACAGCTGTGGTACATCATTCCTTGTGCTTATGTTCTACAATCTAGCCCGCGGAACATTGGTATCCTCAAGGGCTGTCCACATAATCTTTTCTTGTAAATGTGTTGTTTGTATTTTAGAAAAATAAATATAAATATACAGCAAGTTTTAAAACCAAATGGCTTTCTAATATAATAACATAAAAACCCCTCTGAATGTTATGGGGAACACTTGGTTAGAGCTGCCTCGAGGCTGTTAACTGCTGTGGGTTTTTGCTTAATTATTTGTTTTTATTAATTTGCATTTATCTTAGTTGTGACAATCAGCTCCATCTCATCATTAATACTAGAAAAGAGATGGAAGAAGGGAAATAGAAAAAGAGAGAGCTCTTTCTATTTAACATTTTGTAAAACTTTAGACAGTAGGTTAGAAAACAGATCACATACCCTGGCAGCAAAACTGATAGGAATTTTAATAACACCACCAACAAAAATTATGGGCATCAATATATAGTAGTTGTACATATAATGGGAACTGTTATGTACATGAACATTTTTATGGGTCCAATTGATGTGTTGAGGTGGATCAGTGGAAAAATAAGGGGGAAAAAAGGCAGAAAATTTTGGAGATATCTTAATACTTTATCATTGATTTTCCAACAAACTGTTAAATAGTTTCAGCTTCCAATATGCTGCAGCATTTCATAATTAACATAAATCTACAAAAGATACTCACAAATGCTTTTTAATTAAATGGGTAGCTTTTACATACGTGGATTGATTCTCTCCATTTCTAGATCACCCCAACCATTCATTATTTGATCTTTGGAAAATAAAGTGCCTACCGTCTGGATTGGTCAGCAAGGCAAGGCGCTATCTGAGCCAGAGAAACTGCCTCTCGTTTAAAAGCTTCTAGTCCCTTATAAAATATAATAGAATATATTTCAGACATAGACGATGCTGGCTGCTCTTTACAATCACTATCAAGATTTACTGTTTTTGAAGTTAATATTGACTTTGGCTTCACCTTGGTCAATATTTATCTCCCAGATCAATAAATTTTAATATTGACTTCAACTGAAGTCATCATTCTGCTCAGTGTTACCTCTCAATGATTGATGCCTGTAGGGCTTCCCCTTCCCTTAATATATCTTTTATTTTCAAATATTCAGACCTGATAGTGTTGGAAGATCTTTTTGGATCAGTCGTCTAACTCTCTGCATAAAGCACTACCCTTCACATAAATCTGTTTTGAATCTTTCCTTGATCACTTTTACAGCCTGTAGTATAACTACCTCCCTGCGCAAACTGTTACCATATCTGATCTTAGTATCAAAATATTGTTCTTAATGACTAAATGAAATGCATCATTTTCAGGGAGCAATGTAGCCTGCATCATCTTTGGTATTTTACGTATCATAAGTTAAAATGCATAATTTTCAGTGGTAGCCCTTTCACCTTTAGTGCCCAATGTGAATAATTATTTTCCCTCTTCTGTATTGTTGCTCTTCAGATATTTAGCATTGTCTCATATGGCTTTTTTCAGATCCTGATTTACTGAAAGTATTCAGTGGCTTCAAATGGTCCTTGCAAATTTTACCTTCAAGAACTTCTATTATCTTGGTTTTCCTGGTAAAGTTTATTTTAGAAAAGAGTTTCACAACCAGTTTTACCCAAACGACGTTTACCTAATGATACTGATATCATTTTGTTCTATTAGTAGGATCTATGAGGGCAATTGAATAAAGCTTCTTTACAAAATACAATTACAAGTAAAGTTCCTAGTGACCTCAGATGCATAGAAACTTGCTAATGCACAATTTTGTTGCCAACCTCCCCAGCTCCTCCTCCTAAACTTGAGAAAGATACTGTACTTGTAAAAGGAACAGATTTACAGAATAGGTCTCAGTGACTTTATTAACTATGTTCTGGCACATAAAAATCTTTAAGCTTGTTCCATTAAAACATACTAGTTCTTTTTAGTTCTTTTACAATGAAGAAAAATCCAGCCTTTCTTGCGTCCCTCTGGCTAAAATACTATCCATGTATCCATTATGTTTCATTATGTTCTATGACTCCTCTGAATCTCATCTGAGATGCTGTAAGAAAGAACCAACCATCATGCTGTGCTCTTTGAGTGTGATGTGTTGTCTGTCAATTTAGTCTATCCTTGGGACAGGATCTTCTATTCCTTTTGTGCAGCTCCAAGTATACTGTGAGCAATTAACTAATGAATAAATAAGTTAGCTGGCCTCTGCTGAATATTTTCAACTTATAAAGATGAGCCATTTGAGTTATGCAAAAAGGTCTTCATCTTTTTACAATAGTGTTTTTAAACTCTTGAAAATTTAGAAAGGGATGAATGAATATTGCTCAGAGTTCAAGAAAGTATCCACTTCTGAGGCTGAGACCTATCATGGAAAATTTCAGCTGAAAGGGAGAACTTTCAGAAATATTAAGCATGTGAATAAATGGGGAACACATGTTTCAATACACCTCTTAACTGTAGTCTTTGCTACCAGCAAAAGTTAGAATAAGGTTAACAGTGACTAGTAGAATTATTAATAGGCTGAGCCCTCTGCAGCTCTAGTGTTTTGGTATGAGATCTGTGCCCTACAAACTAAAATAACTTCCACTTTGACTGAGAGTGTCATGGAAAATTTGCCAAAAGAGAAACAAAACCCCTCCTTCCCTCTTTATACAAACAGTCATTCTTCTGTGTGTGATAAATTATCAAAAGGGATACAATTTTTTTCCCTTCTCTGTTTTTTCAATGTAGTTCAGAGATCTTAGATGAACACATCCCCTCTCTTACTGGGAAACTGAGAGATTATGGCTTCTGAGGACCTTCCACGTTACTTGGGGTAGCTCATGTAAGTAGAGACAAAGCATAAATCCCATGTGATTTGCTCTAGGCTGATCTTTCCTAACTAACACCGTTCAAATTCTAAATGCATCAGCAAAGACCAGCTTTACAATGTTCACTGTAATCCAAGAGAAAAAAAAATTTCCATCTTGACATACATTTTTCACAGGAAGGAATTTCTGGAAACATTGTTTCTGGAGAACAGAGACTAAATTTTTCAATCTACCATATGCCCGTTTAAAGATTCTTGTAATTTCATTTTCTTACCCCAAACTGAATTTGACAAGAGCCTCCAAGATGGGTAACTGTGGAGTTGTCATTTGGATTTTTCCCAACAAAAAATAGATTTAAAAAAAATTTACAAAATTGAAATTTCCTCACAGATATTTTTTCCAGTGGAATGTAAAATTTCTGACTAGCTCTACCCACTGTCTGTTTGTCAGGCTGAACTCAAACCTCAAACTTTAAAGCATCTTTGATTCAAGTTTAATGATTTGCACAGTTCAGTCCTTTTTACTTGCAGGCATTAAGAATACAAGTATTAACTCTAATTTCCTGGTCAAATGATAAAATTCCCACTGCACTAGCCACTGGATAGAAGATTTGTCTTCGCTTCCTGCCTTAACATGTTGTGTGGCATAGATGTGCACTGTTAAAAAGCTCCAAAATTCTACCCTTGTGGCGTCTGGTTTTCCCTATATATTCTTCACCTACTCCACAGGGATGTTATGAATCTGAATTACTGTTGGTAGAATGCTTTGAAATCCTTGGATAAAAGACTTGATAAAGAATACTTTGCTGTTATTTAATGCCAGACATAATATCTATATTATTAATAATGCTTTTAATGCTACGGTTTTGAATTAAAAGGGAAATGAAGGTCTTGTGTAGTAAATAATGTGTTAGCTCTAGAAAACTGAGAAGCAGTGAACTGTTTTTCACTTTTAAGTGACACTTCCAAACAAGGCAATACAGAAATATTCCCTAAATGGTGGATTGATGACCTAGGCTGGGTCCACACTGACGGCGGCAAATTCGCCGCCATCAAATCGATTGCTCTGGATCGACTGAATGGTCTGTTTAGACCGACTCAGTCAATCCAGCAATCGACGCAGGAAAACCACCCCGCAGTGTGGACAGCGCGTGGAGGAGATGCAGTGAAGTCGACGGGAGATATGCAAGTGATTTACGTCACTTGCGTATCTCCCGTCGACTGCTGCTGAATCCTGAAGGTAAGTGTAGACTGGGCCTTATTTAACACCAAAGCCTGGCATAGTTAACTGCTTGTTAGATCTCTCAGAAGACAGGGCTGACTAGACTGTACCATTGTACCACAAATGACAACAAAACTGACAGATCATGCTCTGCAGCTGAAACAGATGGTTGCTGATGGGGATGACAATGCTAATGAGAACTGTGGATATTTTCATTCTCTGTTGCAAACTTTAGGATGGAAAACAAATACTTTATTTCAAGAGGTCTTGTGTACTGCTTCTTCCTACTCCGCAAACTTTGGCAAAACCATACTTTAAATCAAATGGAAGATGATGAGATATTTGAGAAAGTTCAGAAGAAATCCTGATCCATCTTTTCATGAACAAAGCTGATTCTCCCCCTCTTTCCCCTACCCCTCAAACAGGAATGGTCAATGACTAGGAAGAAATTCTTCATCTTGTCCCCACTAGCTGGCTGATCAAAGTTGCAACTATTTAATAGGTTTTTGGCATGCCTGACCTGCTTTGAAGCCTTATGTTCAAAGCCAAGAGAGGCAAAGCAAATGTTATGATTCTTAGAAAGTCAAAAAGAGCTACAAGGCTGAAGGGATTGTTTTCAGATCAGAATAATAAGTTTTGCTTGTATGAACTACTACTCTTTGGGTTGGGAGTGCACAGAAGTGTCTACAAGTGTTGAGAGGGCTGTAAACCTTACTGAAGGAGGAAGTATTAGTTTTGGTGAATCAAGGGGACATAGTTAGAAATAGGGCTTGTGTACCTGGGGAAATTTGCCAGCATATTCATATCTTTATACCATTATAGTTATACCAGTATAACTCCCTGTATGGATGTTTTTATTCTGGAATAGGAGTGTCCACATGTGGAGTTATACCTGTATAATTATAGTGAAAAATTTCCCTGTGTGGACAAGACCTAAAGAATCAAAGGAGGTCCAATCTTGCCTAAACCTTTTTTCACTACTGTTATTACAAATAATATTTAATAATAAAACACCCGTTAGGTTATTTAATCTATCCTACTGTTGCTGCAGAATTGTTCTATACAGTTTATATTGTAAAACTTTATCCAGACAAGTCTTAAAGGTCTCAATTAATAGGGTCTCTGTTTCATAATCTGTTTCATAATCTCAGCATTGTCTACACACACACGAGTTGTACCACTTTATCTATATCAGTACAAATGAAGATGTGCAATGTTCCAATGTAGTCAGACCTCAAGTGATGCATAGGCTGACTCTCTGCACCACAGATTTCACCCTGAGCATGTAGTAGAGGGAGAGTTGACTTGGTGTTAAGGACACTGGCTGAGCATATATCTCTTCCTCTCGTCCAGACTATGTGTTATGTTTATGACCTGGAAAAAAGCAGAAAAGGGACAGATGGCGTTAACTGACAGTTCTGTAATATTATGAAAGGACAGATGGAACATTTTGCTTTAGCCATGGTCTTTGCATGCCGTTCTAGAAATTCCCTCTACATACATGATATGCTGCTGAGTGGGTAATGACTATTTGGGAGAGTCGTAATCACCTTCTTAAGAAATATTTAATACTATTGTCATGGTTCCATTCTCTAGCTATTCTACTGCTGTAGAAAACTTGGTTAAATGTGGATATCCTCAGTGAAAAATCCATCACTCCAGTGCTCCTTCACTGCCAACGATGAAATTGACTGAAAAGTGATGTTGAGTTTTCAAGATGAGCAGAGAATGTTTTATCTAATGTTCTCTAGATATGGAAATTTATTTCCATTTTTCAGACTGCTACCTCCAGGAACACCCAGCATCTTGAGGAAATGTTCTCAAATGTAGGAAGCAAACTGGCAGGTGCAAAGAACTGCTGTGATTTAGGCAATGTTAAATGTCAGACAGAGACAAATTTCAGTATAAGTTTTATAAAGATTCACTGAGAGAGTAGCTCTCCTCACTGCTACTAAAAATGGATGAGAATATATACTAACACACAAAGATAAGGTGAAGAATATTTTAAATGCATCTTACAACTGGATACCCAGATTGGATTGTCCAGTAGGTCTTTTCTAGTTCTTTGTTGTTCTACCTATGATATTTTTGTTGTTTCTACCACTGCATACAGCTTTGCAAACCTGAGTGTGCTGTTCTCACACTCATTTTTTTTGTTCATTAATTTAAGAAGCCACATAATCACACTTGTTTGCAATGTTGTTGTAGATGTGTTGGTCCCAGGATATTGGAGTGCCAAAGTGGGAGAAGTAATATCTTTTATTGGACCAAATTCTATAGATGAGAGAGACAAGCTTTTGTGCTGGAGATTGTCTTCCGTAATCTTGTCTGTTTCACCAACAGAAGTTGGTCCAATAAAAGATATTACCTCACCCACCTTAATCACTTTGTCAGGTCTGTGCATACAAAATATAAAAGCAACTGTACTGCTTTTGTTCAAATCATTGCTTTTCCTTCTATTTAAAAAATAATGTAATAATTTTAATTTAGATATAAACAAAAATGAATTGAGTTTTGCCCACTGTTAAACTCTGCCAGGCCCTAGAATTCAACCCCAACTTGCCATCTTTAAACTGCGAGTATGAGATAGCACAACTTTTTCTACGTCCTGTCTTCTTTCTGTTTGCTGCTAATTTTATTTCATTTGTGTGAAGTAACAGCACTGACTGTTCTGTGGAGACAGATAAATTATCGGAAGAAATATGGTGAACAAAGTGCCATTTCTCTCTTTGTTTTCTCTCCTGGAGACTACTTTCCTTCAAAACTGCCTGCCCTATTGTCCTCCTCTTCTGCTGAACCAATGCTGCTCAATTGCTGGTCCAATAATCAATAGAATATGTCTGCAATTTTCTCCTTTTTCTGAGTCATCATTTGCTTTTGTCAATCAGATTGGCTTTTAGAGAAGCCAAGGCCTTGTCTTGACTGGGATTTAAAGGTATAATATTAGGTCAGGGGTCAGCAAACCGCGGCTCCCAAGCCGCATGCGGCTCTTCAGCCGTGGCGAGCCGCGTCTCCGGAGCCGCATGCGGCTCTTCAGCCGCGGTAAGGCACGGCTCCGGAACGCGGCTCCCCTAGTGACTAGGGGACCAGATCAAAAATTCTTCCCCTAGTGTGAGCCCCCACTCTCCAGCTCCGCTGCCGAAATTGACCAGGACGAGTCAATTTCACGGCAGAGAGTGGTCTGAAGTGCTGGCTGCTGGGGTGCAGTGTGTTGGGTGCTGGGTGCTCCATTCATCCGATCCTAGCCCGGCCCCTCTGTCAAATTTTAGAACGCATTGTGGCGCATTGTGGCCCCGTGAGTCAAAAAGTTTGCCCACCCCTGTGTTAGGTCATGCTAACTAACTTGATCTAACTAACATCTTCTGAAATTCTAATCAAGACAAGGCAAGTTGTTCTTTAGCACAAGCTAAACTGGTTGAGTTAAAGCCTTGGTTCTGCCTAGGCCTTAACTGGGATGTCTACACTACAATTAGAATGGCCATGACAGCTGAATCAGGCTCCAGCTAAGGAGCTGTTTAATTGCTATGTAGAGATATGGGCTTAGGCTGCAGCTCAAGCTCTGGAACTCTCTCACCTCAGAGAATCCAAGAGCCCAGGTTCTAGCCCAAGCCAAATGTCTATGCTGCAACTAAATAACCCCTTAGCCTGAGCCCCAGGAGACCAATCACAGCTTTTGAAGTGCAGTGTAGACAAACCTAATATGTACTAAATATGGTTGAGTTAAAGTATATATTTTGGCTTGTCTACACTTAAAAGTCTGCAGTGGTGCCACTGTAGTGCTTGCTGATGGGAGGGCATCTCCCACCTGCCTTAGGTAATCCACCTCCTCAAGAGGTGTCTGCTATGTTGACTGGAGAAGCCAGTGATGTCAACACTGGGAGTTAGCTTGGTATAACAGCGTGTCTCAGCAGGTGTGGATTTTCCAACATAAGTTGCTCTAGGCTTTTACACCATGTTAGTTAGGCTATGTCTAACCTCCTAGTGTTACAGTGGTATATCTGTAGCAATGCAGCTATGCCACTGTAGCACTTGTTTTACGGACACTTGTTGCAGTGATGATGCTATAGTGAATTCATCTGATCAAGAGGTGGTAGCTATGTTAACAGAAGAATTTTTCTGTCGATCTAGTAGTCTTTATTGTGGCTTAGATCAGCTTACCTACATCTCTCAGGAGTGAGAGTTTTTTACACCGTTGAGCAATGTAGTTAGGTTGATCTAAGTTTTGAGTGGAGATAGGCATTAGATTGTTTTAGTAAACATGTACTAGCAACATAGTTTTATAAATCCCAGTGTAGACAAAGTTTGAGTTAATGTCTGTTACTCAAACTCTGTTCCCTTCAAGCTAGACTTAGAATGTCAGCATGAGCATTTTGACCACAAATAGAACCTCAAAAGAATTTTTTCCTTTGGAAAATATTGAAATCACAATCTTCAAGTGGGGTTTTTTTAAAAAAAAGAGGGTGTAAGTGACACATTGTGGAAATTATCTTGCCTGTAGTATAAAATTATAATTGTATAGTATTTAAAATATTTTAAATTATTGCGTCTAGCATTGCTACTAATGGATTTTGCTCTGGGGTAGAAATTGTCACGCTCAGTCTCCTGCCCTGATTACTAATTATTGTTGTCTTTGTCTCAGAGAAACTCAGTTCTAAGACCAGGCAGCTTTATTTAGTTATAATGCTCCAATAAAATTCAACACCAATCATGTTTAAAAGCAGATGTTCAGCATCATATGAATAAAACTTCTTCACAGAGGAACACCTACTGCATTATTACTCTTTGTAAACTCCAAATAAGATTTTACTTCTGGATTCTTTCTTTTTCCTTTTTAAAATAAATGTGGTTGTTCACTTGACAGTCTTGGGTTATTAAAGTTGTCTACCTAAACCCAGAACAGGTACAGTGTAGGAATAAACAATGCATGCTTCCCCTACATGTGAACCAAGAGGAACTGTTTATGAGGCCCTGTCTATACTACAACTATAATCAAGCCATGGTACCTAAATTATAACATGATTGTCCCCTAACCTGATTATAATACAATTCAAAGCTGAAATGTATGTAAACATGGCTAAGAGTATCCCCTACAATGAAATAAAACCCAGGACAATCAAAGGTTTAGGACTGGTTGAGAGGACATGGTCAGATCCCATTTAGCTACAGTTTTGAGTTGTGTTGTAATTGGGTCAGGATCACACTGTAACATGGTTTCCTAAATCAAAAGGGGTTGTGTAGGTGGGACCTGTAAGTAAAGGTTAGCTCAGTCTTCAGGCTCATTTACTATATGGCCTGATGAGTACTGATGATGTTGGTACCAGTTAGTGACAACTGTAATGGAAGGGAGTTATGAGGTGAACAACTGGAATAAGCCCACCAACTCACTTCATGCAGGCTACCAAACTGCTATCAGGGTCCCAGGTGGAATTATACTTGGGGCAGCTAGCCTGTCTCACTGCCCATACTACCATGACTACACTCCTATCTTTAGTGTGTTAACTCAGCCAAAGCTATTGCGCATATGTTTACCTGAGCTGGGAATTTACACTAGCGGGCTCCAGTAGCTAAGTGAGAAGGGAAGAGTGGAAAGGGGAGAGGCACTATACTGAGTTAAGATTCAGGTTAGGTGGCAGTTGAATTAAGAATAGATAGTAAGTAACTCCAGAACCAACAGTTAAGATATTTAATCATTTGAAATAAAGGCCTCAACAGCATATAAGAAAATCAAATTGAAATTTTTCTCTTGTAAAGTGACAGAAGTTCATGTAAACTGGTTCCATTTGCATGAATGATTCCAGAATATTGCTAAAACTTTCTAATCAGCACACTAAGTTTGACTCTAATTACTAAAGTTCTGAGAGCCCACCTCTTCAGATAACAGTTAATGGAGGCTGGGAAAGCTCATCAGAGACCTTTTAAATGAATCAGAACTGAAGGATTTTCCCCCAAAGGATGGGTGTGTAAAGGAAAGGAAAAGTACAAGAATGAGGAGAAGCAGAACTGAAATTAGGGGTGTCCTTCAGAGGGGGAAGGTTGCATTTATGGAGCTTTATAGTAGGTGGGGGAAATTTTCAAAAGCACAAATGGAAGACAGACACTAGGCCTGGAGTCACAAAGGGACATCAGAGGTATGACTATGAGTGTCACAATGCCTAGCTTTTAGGCACCTAGAAAATTACTGTGTGAACCACAAAGCCAGAGTTAGGTCCCTAGGCTCCCTATACAATGACTGGAGAGAGATAGGCACCTTACAATGCCATCCACAAAAGCCAACATGCTCTGCATTGATCCCCCTAAGCTAAACAATGGGAGATGCTGATGATGAGAGGGGTATGTCTTAGCTCCCACCCCTCTCACAGAGATAGGCTCTTATCTTGCTGGTAATCCACAACCAGGATTCCTGCTCAGGGAATTTAGTTGCCTAGGTTGTTTCTTGTGATGACCAGACGAGGAGACAGTGACCATATAACTTTTAGCCCATTGGGTAGATCAATTGCCTGTGATATGGGAGACTCAGGTTCAATTTTCTCTCTACTTCAGGAGGGGAGAGAATTTGAACAGGAATTTCCCACTTCTTAGCAGGCTGCTCTAACCAATGCGCTCTGGGATATTCTCATGTCAGGTTGGCTCAGTCTCTCTTGATGAAGCTGCTTCACTCTTTATAAATATTGAATCATTCGATCAGCAAGAGAGAACAATTCTGTAGCCAAGTGGTTAGGGCACTCACCTGGGAGATGGGAGACCCAGCAAATAATTCCCATTCTCCAATGGCTCATTAATTTTTTAGTGAAAGAGGAACAACTTCAACAGGAGAGCCTGAGGGAGGCTCCACCATCAAGATGACATCCCATATCTTAGAGCACTCTCTTGAGAACTGTGAGAAACCCCCACCCAAATCCTTTCTTCTCCACAGGCAGAGTGGGGAATTGAACTTGGGTCTTCTACATACCATATGACTGCCTTACCCATTGGGCTAAAGTTTACAGGTTGGATGGTAAAGATTTTGAATGGGATCTAGGCCTGGTCTACAGTGGGAACTTAGATCAGCATAGTTATATCTGTTGGTGTGTGAAAAATCAGACATAGCTATTCTAACCTAACCCCCAGTGCAGACAGTGCTAGGTTAATGGAAGAATACTAGCTATCCTCTCTGAGAGAGGTGGATTGCCTATGCAGACAGGAGAACCACTTCCCTAGGTGTAGGTAGTGTCTACACTGAAGCGCTACAGCGCTGCATCTGTGCTACTGTAGTGTTTCAAGTATAGACAAGTCCCCAGTCTGCTGGGTGGCCTTGGAGCATGCCTACTGTATTGGGCTCCGCCCATGAGTTAGGTGGCCACAGGCCTACCTTCCCCAGGCTTGTGACCTGCTCTGGGGTTTAGGCAGGAGATGGGTATGTGAGAGCCTAGAATGACGCAGCCATACTAATGATCAGAGGCAGAAACTTTAGTGGTTCTAGGGAGCAGCAAAAACTTAAGAACATAGGAATGGCCATTCTGGGGCAGACCATTGGTCCATCTAGCCCAGTATCCTGTCTTCCAACAGCGGCCAATGCCAGGTGCTTCAGAGGGAATTAATAGAACATGTCATCATCAAGTGATCCATGCCATTTGCTTCTGGCAAACAGCAATCCCTGCCTACTTGTAGGGTAGAGGTGACAGCTGAGCAGGAATATTTTGGATGGCAGTGCAGCCAAAAACTGCATCTAAATTAGGTGTTTAAGTACCTTCGTGGATCTGTTAAGAGTCATAATGAAATTCCCAGGAAACCCTTTGCTTTTTATACCATTCTCAGGTGGTTGGGTGTTTCTGGTAAAAACTCATTATTGGACACTTGCTTGTGGTAGCACTTCTCTATTTTTTTTCCAGCAGGTGTGGTATCCTGCTAATGATAGTTACCGAAGTGAGTGATCAAGTCCCAGTTTACAAGATTTGCATAATTATCACTTCCATTTTCTAATGTGACTTTTGAGGATAATGTGAACTAATGTGCGGAAATTGTTCTAGAGAGGAAAAACATAAATATTCTCAAATTCGGCAAAAAATTAGTGCAAATGCTCACTGAAGTGCAATTCTGATGGAATACCTGCAGTTTTATAGGATGTTATTTCACAGTTCAGGCTTGGCTTATCATGAGCAGAGAGCAGGCTGATTGTATCAGGTGTGGTGCATTAGCAAGACATTGTGAACTCAATGCCATAGAAAACATCAATGATTTCTCCCAGTGCAAGGACTCACAAATCACCTGGTTTAACCAGTTTGGTGAGATGAAGTCAGAGATTATTGGGGAGGCAAATAATAGTTGCCAACTTTATTTTTTTAAATAAACTCCTTGAGATTTTTGCAGAAATCCTCTGATGAAAATATCCTTAAGGGTCAAAGATGTTTTTGTTTTGTTTTTTTAAATAGAGTGGAAGTGGTAAATGTAAAACTAAACCAATTGCTTTTTTTGTTCTGAAATTTTCCCTTTCGTTCTGATACATACACAGTCACATACATGTCCTACATTGAATGTTCACATTATGACAAATAGTGTGCAGAATAAACTCTAATTATTGGTTCCTAGGAGATAAATTTAACACACTGAGGGCTTGGATACACACTTATATCAGTAGAACATAAACAGAGCTAGGACACGGGAAGAATTCTTCCATCAACCTAGCTACAGCCTCCTGGGAAGGTGCCTACACTGAAGTGCTACAGCGGTGCAGCTGCAGTGGAGCAGCTGTGTCACCGTGGTATTTTAAGTGTAGATAAGCCCTTATTGTGAACTAGGGGGTCAAATTTGTAAAGGTAGGTAGGCATCTAAAAATGTAGCCCTCTACTGGGAGTTTTCAAAAGTGCCTAAACTCCTAACTTCCATTAAATTCAGTGGGAGTTAGGTGCCTAAGGCGATGTCTACAAGTGCTACTGCAGCATATTCACTTACTACAGCAAAAGAACTTTTCCATCAACTTAGCAGGGGCTATACTGGGGCTTCAGTTGACTTAAGCACATCTGTGAATTTTTCGATCTAACTTTTAGGTGTAGACCTGGCCTAAACTTTTGAAAATCCTACTAGAGGCTTATCTGTATTTTTAGAAATCTAAATACCTTGAAAAATCTAGATGTTTCCAGTAGCCTAAGTGAGCTTGGACTATCCATGCTGATTTAGTTAGTAAAAGTGCTTTGCAGTGAGAAACCTGCCCCTTTTGTGCATAACAGACATAGCAGGAAAAAAGTTAGGCTCATATATTATGTTAGATTCACCCTAGATCCCACACTGATTTCAGTGGGAGGCTTGCACATAACAGGAGTTACTCCCTTCATAGTAACTATACATGTACTGGTAAAGTTACTGTTGAATTTGGCATCACTCTGTGGAGAAAAAAGCCTGCATGATAGTTTTAAGGCTTATCTTTATTCATGAACTCATGGCTGGCAAACAATATGTGATCATTAATTATTTGGTGAGAAATGGCATGGCAGGCAAAAATCTGTTTTCTGGCACTGATGACAGTACTAGCCACCTTGTGAAGCAGTTCAAACACTTCTGGAGGTTTATGAAAGAGATCTACTTTATCCCTGTACACAACAATAGTTTCTGCAATCTTGTGCCAGGACAGATCTGATACCTCATGCACAATAAGTAGCTCTTTCTGTTTGGTACAAGGCTTGATACAAACTTGGGCCGTGACTACTCACCAAGTCAAATAATTTAACTGAGGGCAAAATTTAACTCATTAATATTCATTGTCCTACAAAAAAAAATTCGACATTAATTTTCTGTAGCATCTTTTCACTTTTTTAAGATATAACTGAAATACAGTGAAGAGTTCTTGCAGGCCATTTTTAGCTTGAACTAAGCATTTCCATGTTTGTGTGCAAGGCAAAATGATTTCTTGGTGATATAATCAATTAATTGCTGGCACCTTTTAAAAACTTAGCTTCCTGGTTATAATTTAGATTAGTTCTGCTTTAATAAAGGCAACTTGGAAGCATCTTATTTTATCTTTACTTATTTTAAAATAGAAAGAGAAATATGTCATAATGGTGCATTTATGAAAGGATGAATGATGCCTTAAAGCTAGTCATCCCACAATTCCATTTCTATTTTTTATTAGATCTATAATTAATCCTCGCTTGCACTAAATGTGTGTGACTCATACACGCTAACACAGGAATGATGACAAAACATGGTATTGTTGATATCATAGAAGTTTCACTGTAAGACTCTTCAAGACATATAGAACACCCTCTTGTTTAAACTGCTTACCCAATAATCACAAGTCACAACAAGAATTGTCTCAGTCCATTCTTTCAAACAGCCCTTTTATTTTTACAGATTTATCCAGCACTCAGTGAAATTCTAGAAACATCTTGTTTTCCTTGTTTACTGAAAGTTACTCTATTCAAGTCTAATTTTAGACAATCAGTAAGAGTTACTAGATATAACAGCTGACCAGGCAGGCTTCACAACTCTATTTGCATCTCTGAAGCCCTTGAGGACAGAAAAGTCTTTTAATTGGTTATTCAACTTTAGTAGAAACATGCTTTTAGGAAATGAGGCCTACACTGTTGTCTTCACACCAGGCATACTAGCTCCTGTTGCCATGGCAATTTGCTATGGCATGCTAGGTCCAGTGATGTAGAAAACAAGATGGCTTCTTTATTTGTTTAGCCTTAAGGAAAACTACAGATATTAACAAATCACTAAGGGGCTAACAGACACTCAGAAGAGCTGACCTGAATAAACAACATTATACTAAATTGTTAATATCTGTGTAAGTTTTACCTCCTTGAGTGTTTCATGAAAGTTCTCTTCAATTCTGAACTAAAAAAGATATTTAATGTAGTTTATCTTATATGTCTAGGTTTCGATTTAACCTATTTACAGACAGATCTTGTACCTAAATGTTCATGTGGGGCTTCCACTGATTGAAATGGATTTAATTTGCTACTCAATTTACCAGGAAATTTAAAAATCAAATAATGGCCTCTGATTCAGTGGGTCTCAAAACAAAATATTTTGTGTTCTTCTGGTCATCTTCCCCACAAAGAAGACTTCCTGAGAGTAGATCATTCTGAATTTCTTGCAGAAATCCTGTTAATTCTGGACTTGGATACACATGATCACTACATAGTGAGAGACCGTTGCCTCACCAGCTAGTTTTTGCTTGCTTGAAAAGGAGCGACACTTCCCAGAAAGAGGGAACGTTACATTTGGAGTTGGTACTTTGGCAGTGGAAGAAGTTTAAATGTAGGGGAGAGAAAAGCTCACACAAGAATGAGCCCATCTTAAAAAGAAACTGAAATCAAGTCCAAGGAATCAGTGAAAATAGTTTCATAACTGCAAGATACCATGGGTAAATTCTTATGGGGGACCACCATGTCAATAAAATAATAGATTGCAATCTTAAGGTTTCCATAGTCAAGTGTTTCTGTGGTTCTAAAGCAACTGATTAATTGGTAGAATCCTCTTCCCTCACAACCAGCTCCACAGGGAATGATGTGGGGAATTTCACAAGTTCTTGAAAGAAACATTGATGAAAAAGGACCTGTTTTGGTAATTCTTCCAACAAAGTCCTTCAATGGGAGCTTTTAGCACCTCTGGAATTGGAATAATAAAAGAAACTAATTAACAGCCAGGGACTGGACAGAAAACAAAAGGGCAAGTTTACTACTTCCTTGACTGAAAAGCTATCAGTGACAGATACATATATGTATGCATACCCCCCTCCCATGCTATTTATGCTTTAGTATATAACTGGACAAAGAACCCGTATGAAGCTTTTGTTTGTTTTTAAATCTTTAATTCTCTTTTGTTATTTTGGCCAGGGATATCTGATGGAAATTCCCTCACTTTATTTTCCAAAGCTTGATTTCATGAACTGTAGAAAATATTGAGTTTAGGGGTTACCTATTTAATTTGCATGCTGCCCTGACATTAGAAGATCAATATACAATCCCTGCTCCACCTGTCCCCTTACAAATAAAAAAATTGGCATTAAAGCCATTGTTTTTCTATATATTTATTTAAATTTTCAGCAGTCACAGAATACTTTTATTGCGGATATGAAGGAAAGAGCGGTGATCAGCACTCATGATAGAGCAACATATTTACATATAATATTTTTCTTTCTTAACAAGCTTTAGACATATTGGCCCAGATCTTCAGAATTATTTAGGCATCTACCTCCCATTGAAATCAATGGAGTTAGCTATTTAAATACCTTTGAGCATCTAGGTTATTGTCTGTGATCATGATTGCATTTGTGCTTCTCTATATATACTATATGTTAATTAAACAAATTAGTTACTTAAAGGGGAATTAGCTCTACCCACAAATTCTTTTATTGCAAAACTATAAATAAAAATATAAAACACAGTATATAATCTCCTGTGTTGGTTTTTGTAAGGGTTTAGTCCAGAGGGATAGTTGAAAGTAAACATTTTCCTAAACTCCTTTGCGTTACTTGTTAATTAGGAATTTTAGATTATACTTGCTTTTCAAGTTTATTTGTGATAGAATGACATTGCAATTCTATCTCATCTAATATCTTGGGTGTAAAATTGCTGGAGTGCTCTGTGAGGTATCCTATTGATGCCTGATAATCAATAATCAGCAATAGGTGAATATTAAGGAGGGCTCTGGCTGGTGCCTGCATGAATCCAAAACAATTTGGCATGACAATTTCATTATCCTCTCAGAGATTTGTGTGTTTAACTGAACTATTTCCAAACATCTTGGTTTGCATATATCGGGCTGGAAATCTCATGTGAACAGGTTTTCGAGATTTCTGGTACTTCCTTTATCTGGCTGAACTGGAGTATTTTAAGAACAGTCTGTCTTTAGGTATTTTGGAACATTTGCTTCTGCCCCCCCTCAGAACTTGAAATGCAGACATACACACATGAAAAATGAGAAATAACTACCTTCATATTTTGAACCATAAAAGTTTGGGTCAGGTTCAATTCAGTGTTGCAAAGAAGCTTTGTATACATAGTTGTTTTATCTGAAATGGTTTGCTTATTACTATGGCGCTGAACTCTCACCTGCTTACTGATGCTCAGTGAAAATAATACTGTCCGAATTTATACTGAGAATTGTGGCTTCCAGCTAGATAAGTGCTCGGTGCCACAGTTTGTAACTACAATTTAAGGGCTGGTTGATGTCACAGGGACTGGAAGGAGGACAACATTTTTAAAAGAAAAGGAAAGATGACTAGAAAACAAAAATAGGAAATGGAAGTTTAGATGGGGAAAGAACAAAGAAAATTGATAGAGGATGAATAATAATATCTAGCTTTTATATATCCTTTGTCATTCAAAGATCTTAAAGAACTTATAAATAGGAGGTCAGATTCAGGAAAGAAAGAGGATAGAGGTATAGGAAAATGATGGAAGAAGGAATTTCATTATTTAAAAGACGAAAAATATTCAATTGCAAGAAAAAAGTCTTCACTTACTACTTATCAAGATCTTGCATATAAAGATGGGGTGACTGGATAATGTATAATGAAACATGACTTCATAAACATGTCTTTGGTAATTAATCGCCTCTTGCACTCTGGTGCACTAGCAGAGTAACTAATTTCTGCTTGGAATTCTCCAATGTGTCTCTCTTGAATTCTGAATTCATTTTGTGGATTAGGGGATGTTATGCAAAGAGGTAATGGGTTCTTGAAATTCTCAGATGAATTTACCTGCCAATATTTGAAAGGTGACCAAACTAAGGATAATATACTGCTAAAAGTGCTTGCTCTGACCACCTATCAATCCTCCTTTTGGTTAATAATTCTCCTGCATCTGCATTAGCTTTCTTATGCTTCTTATATTTCTTTAAGACTTAGTTTCCATTCTAATCAATTTAATTTTATGCTGCAGCAATCATTCAAATACCCACCTGGTTTGTGAAAGAGAGAGAGAGAGGCTGACTATGGGGATCTGAACTCTGTTTTGTTTCCCTTTAATGCCAGATAGCAAAAAGCAGTGAGTTTAAAAAAAAAAGGGAAAAAAATTTCCCCATGACCAACTCATGTTTTCCCCGCAGAAGAAAATAAGTTATTCACACAAGAGCTCAAAGTTACTTCATCACATCAGAATCATATCGGGGTTGGGAAGGAACCAACTGTTTTAAATAATCTGGAAGTTACTCCTCACAGGCAGATGCAGAGGCAGGCTGAAAGTTTTAACTGTGAACTAGCTGGGAATCCTTGTACTATTCTGATGATGGGGAGAAGCTGGTGAAATTTCCTACGAGTGTGAGTTGGATGAGTTGAAATCACCCTGCAGAGTTCATTCTCCATTTAAAGCCAGTTAAATTGAGCATTGCTTCTCTACTAGTCCCTTTTCGTCCATGCGTATCAGGAACTTATTACCCTTTATCATATCTACAAGCAGCTGCTTCCTCTGAGTGCATTTCAATCTATGTGTAGAGTTAAAATCCTTTTTATTATAGAGGGCAGGGCACCTGCTAACAACCAGTTAAGGCTGTAAAGCAATTTTCATTATTACCCGTTTACTTTCAGATGTTTTAAAATGTCTAAAATAAGAACCATATTCTAGTGGTTTATGTCTTTGCCCCAGTGTGATATTATTGTTAATTTAAAGTTTAAATGACAACAACAACACATCAGCAATTTTTGAGCAAGCGAGGAAAAATGTTTCCCATTATCTTTAAAAACCAAACCAAACCAACAAAAAATATACCCAAAAAACAAAACAAAACAAAACAAACAAACAAAAAAACCTTGGGTCTTTTTAAAAAAACTGATTAAATGGAAGTTTGGCATTACAATTTAAAAGAAGCTAAGGAAAGCAACCTTTACAGTCCTGTCCACCCATTTCTACCACCTGACTGGGTTCCTCCGTGTTTATCATGAGATCCAAGATGTATTCTTAGATAGTCTCAGCATCTCTGTTCTGTGAAGTTTTGCTGGCTTCAATTTATAACAAAAATCAAAACAGATTGTAGCACCTCAGATATTAATGTGCAGTCAGAGTGTATGAGTTTGCATGTGTGTGCACATGCACATTTTACCTGTGCGCAGTCCAGTGAAGAGATTAAGAGTTTAATAATGAGATTTGTATTTAATCAAATGAGCCATCATTATATTTGACTCATTTTCTGAAAGTGATAGACTTTTCTGTAGACACCTTTGGAGTAAATATTTGAACATTCTGATGTGTGTCTGTGTCTCTTTTACTAATCTCTTGCATATGGCATCTGCAGAGCAATATTCTGTATATGCAATTGAAGGTACATAAGGCCTCATTTGTGACTCTGTGGATATCATCCAATTCACCTTTGAATCCATACTTAGGGCACTGTCTTTTACTGTTATTAGAGAAGTGGTAAATACACAATTCAACACTGCAGTTACAAGACACCGGTATAGGTTTCCTAGTCCATTTAATCCAAAACAACATATTGAACAGGTTCTGCAAAGTATTAAAACCTGTGGAAAAGAGAGAATGCAGAGGAGTTACAAATTGGGATCCTAAATATGCTGCTCTTGTGCATAGTCTGCAATGTCAAAGGAAAAAATAAGCTATGCACATTTTTAATTTGGTAATGGCATTGGAATCCTTGTCTCTAGCAGAGCATTCTGAAATATTTTTAAGTAAACAGAGTCAGCAGCTAAGAAGCTGGAGACTACAGTAGATTTACAGAATTATCAGACAAATATATGAACATGGTATGCTGGGGAAGAATCAACATGTCTTTTGTAAAGGGAAATCATGCCTCACTAAACTGTTTGTTAAAATTCTGAGGGTATCAACGAACATCATTGAGGGTGATCCAGTTGAAGGCAGCAGGTTTAAAACAAATCTACGGAAGTACTTCTTTACACAACATGCAGTCAACCTGTGGAACTCATTTCCAGAAGATGTTGTGAAGGTAGAAAGTATATCTGGATTAAAGAATAATGAGATATGGATAGGTCCATAAATATCTATTAACCAAGATAGTCAGGGATGCAACTCTATGCTCTATATGTCCCTAAACTTCTGCCTGCCAGAAACTGGGACTGGATGAAAGAGGATGGATCAATCGTAATTACCCTATTCTGTTTATTCATCTGAAGCATCTGGCATTGGCTGCTGACAGAAGACAGGATACTGGGTTATACAGAACATTGGTCTGACCCAGAATGGCCATTCTTGTGTTCTTATGTACACCAATAAGCAGAAGCCAACAAAATGCTGTCTATTCCTGGCTTTTGTTAAATAATTTATTCTATGCTACTATTAAGTAGCAATGGTCAAAGAAAGTCAAGTGTACTATGTCTTGGTTTTATAGACCATCGTTAGCTAAGTTTTGATTTTGAAAATCATGGGGTGATATTAATCTGGTTCATTTTATTCACATGACTACCAATATTTTGTCTTAGTGTGAGGAGATTATTTACATAAAACAGTTCTGGTTTTGTCCCATCTCTATAATTGGACAAAATGGAAGAAGGGTGCATGTGGGTTTGCAAAATCACACCAGTCAGTTTAAAATTTTACAAACCCCAAACCAGGGGTGGATTCAAACCACCAACATTCAGGATTGGCGTTGACTGAAGGTTCTGCTTTCAATCCATCTCAGTTTAAGTTTAAGGGTTGGATTTTTCAAAAGCACCTAGGTGACTTAGTAGCACAAGTCACATTGATTTGAGGTACAAAACTTATCACCATGGCACTCCCATGAACATCTTCCAATTACATGAAATTCTTTCCTACAGATGCATTGTAACACCTGTGACAGGTCAATAGACGTGCAGATGGCCCAGTATGTTTGGAGTTAAAATCGTCATTCAGTCAGCTGGATGTGTGCCATTTTTCTCAGGAAATACCTACTGGTGCATCAAGGGTAATTACTAGCAGAAAACTGTCCCCAGAAGGTGGGGATATCCACCCAACAGGAAGAAGAGTGGACTGTTCCTGGAAGACAGTGGAGGCCAGATTGAGTGTATATACAGTATATCTTAATGGAGGCTCTAGAAGCTCACATCCTTTTAGTTTCATCTTTAACCCATCCATCATTTAGTGCTGAGGACTGAATTGCGTTGATTTGTTTTCTTACCTGGAGCAACCATTTGCTACTTGGGCTGGCTCATCACACACCACAATAGGCGTGACACACTCCAAAGCAATTAATAGCATTATAACGTTTTTACTTCTTTTGTTACATGGTTATAAAGGACTTCAATTGTCATTCCCAAATCCTTTCATTTTGTGGCATTCCTGCCAATCACCCACTTCCATAAATAAAGCAAATCACTTTGCTTGTCTGTGTCTCAGTTTAATTCTCTGAAAATTGGGTATAATAAATATTGCCCAGTAGAGTACATTTTTAATTATTGGTTTCAAGTTTACGGTGTTGTGGTGGCATTACATTGAGATAGGACTGATAAGGTAAAAGTTAGAGGCACAAATCCAATCAATTTAAGGATTTCTCCCTATCCACCCCCACTCCCCCCCCGCATAAATGCAAGACTCGTAGACTCTAAAGTCATGATCATCCAGTATTATCTTATTTAATTTGGAGAATTGGTATAAATTATACCAGAAAAAGAATTCTTTTGCTGGTATAAACTGTAGCTCCACTCGGATGGTTTGCTGGTATAGCTATACCAGAGGTTTTCAAACTGTGGGGCAGGGCCCCCTAGTGGGGTGTGGAGGTACATTGAGGGTGTGTGGCAGGGCCCGGGCCAATCCCCATGGCGGGGGGCGGGAGGGAAAGGAAGAGAACACTGCCCCAAGCTCTGCTTTGGCCCTGTCCCCTCAACTGTGGCTCTGGCCCTGCTCCCAGCCTTGATTGCCACAGCCTAGGTTCTTGATGCCCGGCGCCCAGCATCTGACTGCAGCCTTGGTGACCAGCTGGAGCTCCCAGCTGCTGCGGCTCCACCTCGGTCCCTGGCTTTAGCCCTCAGGTGCTGATCTCAACTCACCCCCTGGTTGCTGCATCCCTGCTCTGAAATGCAGTACCCATCCCAACTGTGGCCCCACTCCCAGCCCTAGCTGAGGGGGGTAGGGAGCGCATGGACAGTGGCAAGGGGGGGACATGACCTAAAAAGTTTGGGGACTACTGATCTATGCTGATATAGGTTTACAGGCGACCCATTTCTGTTGTAGGCAATACTTAAGATCATGTGGTGAATTTCCAAAATCCCATGCTCGAACCCAGAACTCTCTTGGTTCCCAGTCTTAATGCTCCATTTATAGAAAGGTGGGATCCATAGATAGGAAACTAAGAATTTTCTTTTCAACCCAGTGGAATTCTATGAAAACTGATGCCCTAAAAACTGCTCTCCTCCACTTTCTCAAAAACAGATGCTACAAGTATTTGTGGGACATTATGTTTCAGCTCTGGCAATTTCCACTTCTAAGAATAAAGCAAAGAATTCATTATTTATCTAAACAAGGCTCTTGTTCTAAGGTTCAGTGGTTGCTGGACAGCCGTGTGATCCGTCTTGTGTAATGCCCTCGCCCCCGCTTTTCTCCATTTGGAGAAGGAAAAAAAAGAATTGTACTAGCTTGAAACATACTTTTACAGTTCACTGTTTCCTGTTGTGCTCTTTCGTTCCTTCTATTATGGTCCATTAGATAAACATGGTGTTCAACAGTCACTCATTTGTTGATATGTACAGCCACGCCGATAATATGCTCTATGTTTAGAAGGGAATTGGTGCATCATACGGTACGTGGGATATATTTGCATGTGTGTGGTGTGTGTGTATATGCTTTTTCCACAACAAAAGAGGATTTATATCACAAAATCTCTCTCGTGGGGAGGAGAAGGTTATTTGGGGGATGTTTTTTATTTTGTGGGGGGCGTATTTTTCCACTTTGCTTTTTAAATTGTTTTCTGTGGATTCCTTTTGTAGGCAGCTGGGCAAAAGTGAAGTCAGGTGCAAATCCCAAATTCTCCCTCATTCCACAGGAGATGGTAATTTAAATACCAGAAGGAGGGAGTCTGTCACACCTTTCAAGCATAACCCAGTCTGTCAAAGTTTCTGCCTATACAGGGTCGATCAGCTCTTTCAGAAGGAATCGCGTCACATATGGCAAATCTTGCAAAAGCACCTAAGTGAATTAGGAGCACAGTTCCATTTTGAAATGTACGTTAGGCATGTAGGAGGCTATGGTTCATTGACTTTTCATGACCCTTAAGCTCCTAAGTGTCTCTTTTGAAAGTGGGACTTGGACTCATGACATGCTTTTGAAAATGATAGCCAAAGCCCACAAGTCATGTTCTATTTAATGCCAACGTAGGCTGTCCATCATTCTGGCTGACATCATTAATGTAATATTTACATCATTGTATGTAGCGAATCAGTGAGCAGAAACTGGAAATACAAATTGGGAGACATAAGGATCTCTAGAAACTGAAGGGAGACTGGCTTTGTTACCACTGTGACAGAGGAAATGAAACAGAGAAATACTTTCTAGTTTATTATACAAACTAGGACACAGAAGATGTGATTAAACTATCAGAAATAGCCCCAGATGTCCCATTACAAATAAAGAGGAAGACTGATTTTGCATCTTGTCCTGTGTCAAGAACAAGGTGTAGTTACAGCACTGAAGGAGCAACTCATGGAACAAACTGTGACTCAGAGGCTTGGTCTACAGTGCCGCCGGTGTAAAGTAGCTTGCGTATCTCCCGTCGACTTACTTACGTTGCCTTACCGTGGCGTCTTCACTGTGCTGCGTTAAATGGAAATGCCCTCCGTTTGACATGGCTGAGGTGGATTAATAGCGTTGACCAGAGAGCACTTCTGGGATCGATCCCCAAGGAACTGGCAGTGTAGGAATACCCAGAGTCTCCATTTCTTCCCTCACTCTCCCATCTTACTCCAGGGTGAAAGTCATCTGTGCCAGATGTTTAACAGACGCAGATTACTCCTTACATGTGCTGGCTCAACATGCTTATTGAGAGATGGAATTATCTACCCTACATCTATGGTGAAGAGGGAGTGAAGCAGCAGCCACAAACAGCCTGTTCTTACTGTGTAGAGTGCCCAGCGTGGTGGTGTGGCCATGTTTGGGAGTGGGTCTGGGGCAATATTAGAATGAAAGAATAAAAAATAAATTATTCAGAAATCTATTTTAAATTATCAAGAGATTAATTTAAAGCACTGAAGCTCCATGCTGTTATATTGGACAGCAAAAGCCACTTAAAACCTTATGGTCCATTAAAATGGTTTGAACTGAGTAGTCATTATGAAGCTGATATGTATCTTCCCATAATGATAATGTTATGAGAATGCTGGTGGAAAATGAAACTTAGTTTTTACAAAATCTTTCAAAATTTTGCCGTTCTTTTCTTCTGTAGGGGTCAAATTCTACCTATTTTGCTTTCTTTTTCTTTTTTGACATTCAAGATTTTTTTTAATGAACATTTAAATAGACATTGTTATCAAAATAATTATTTTTTAATCTACCAAACACTGGTTTTAAATAATCAACAATTCTGATAAAGATTTTGATAAAATATATTACAGAAAATGAAAAAAAAAGTCAGTGAAAAATTTATCATAAAATATATCAGCAAAGGCCATTTTTGGCATTAAAGAACTACTTTTTCATTTGAAAAATTTCAAGCAATACTAATGTCTACGTTTTTAGGTACTGATTCTCTCTTTTTATGAAAAAATGCTAGTGTTTCAAAGTAGTTTGTTTCTCTGTGGTTGTTGTTTCCTCCTCAGTTGCTTCAGTCAGCAGAGCACTGATTGAAGTTTAATGTCAGTTTGTGTTTGCCTGAATTACAACCCATTCTCTTAATGCAGGAGTCTCTTCTAAGTCTCATCATGAGAGCACTGTGTCAGTAATATGCTTTCTTTCTATAAACGAAGAGTTTGCAGATAGCTAAGATGTTTGGAATCTGTCCTGTTTGGTCATGTTTCCTGTTAACCTTTTTCCTGCTTTACAGTAAACAGAGCTTGTTTTGCATCCACTTTTGCTTTTAAATGACATGATTGAGAAACTTCTTCTCAGTAGAGGAATGTTTTTGGTTCAATTAAAAGTAAAGAAAGAGATCAAGCGCATAAAGAATGAAATTCAGCCCAGGGTCTATCCATGCTTCCCCTTAGTTGTTTAGTTACTTCTCTATATTAGGCATATCACATAAAATGAATTGTAACCATTCAGATCTGCATTAGTAGGCACAAACATTGCAGACAGTAGCTTTTGAGTTACCTTGAGCTGGACAGGAATTGGACTGTGTGGCAGAGTACAGGGTGACAAGCCCCTCCCTGCCTCTGCCACCCCAACCCAGCTGGCTGGGCTGTGACAAAGCGGGCCAGCGGGGCCACAGACTGCAAAGTGGAATAAGCAACAGTTGAATGCCCTGATTAGAGGGAGCCAGAACCTTGCCCAACGAGGCAAGAGAGAACAGCTGTCTCCCTAGCAGGGGAAGATATATAAGCCAACTTGGGAGCAACCAGAGGGAGGCATGGCCAGGGAGGAGGGTAGGAGCCACACTACTCAGTTTACCTCCTGGCCAGAGAGGGTGAGCAGCCCCAAAACTTCAGGGCTAAAGGGCCTGGTGTGAGAGTGGGGGCTCTATACATGCACTGTAAATAAATTAGCATGGGTGACTGCAACGAGTTATGCCTGTGAGTCCTTTTTTCCAGAGGTGAAAGCCCATCCGGGGGCCCATGGCAATCTGCCATACACTGTCAGTTTTGTGAGAAATTCTGTGCTTTTCAATATTTTTTTTCTGAAACAGAATGAAAAGAGGAAAAACCTTGAAATTTTCCTGAATAATAAGCTTTCCCCTAAAGTTCATTTTGTATCAATTGATGTTTCATTTCAATTCTGACATTTAATTTATTTTTTTTTAAAATAACAAATTTCAGAATTAACTGTAGTTTTGCGATGAAATGTTCTATTCCAAATGTTTTTCAGGCTTTTCTTTTGGAACTAAACTTTGTTAAAATCATCAAAACATCTGCTTTTAACAAATTTGACATTTTCTGATGGGAAAAACGTTCTATGGAAAATGTCTAACCACCTGCAGTTCTTACAGAATTTCCCTCCAAAGGTATAGCTCTGTTTAGCGCAGGTATGTCTCCTCTTGTTCAAGCTCTGATTGAGCTAGTACACTGAAAACAGAGTGTAGCCGTGGTAGTGGGAGGCGAGTGCTTGCTCTGTGAGAGCTACCCTGGTATGGAACCTTAATTTGGGAATAACACCCCGAGCTCCAAGTGTGTACATATCAATTGTGTCTGAGCTCTGTGTGTGTTTGAGAAATAGTGAGTGTGAGGTTTGGCTTTGTTAGCTATTCAGAAAATGCCCGCCCATATCTCATGCATTCCTTATGGTCTTGTTTTTATTGCGCACACCCTCTAGTATGGTAGGAATGTAGCTCATTGTTATTTCCGTTTTGAGAGTGCATAAATTCAAGATTTTTGTGACTATATAAGAATAACTCTCATTAGTTTTCTTTTTTTTTTTTTAGGTACATGTCCTTCCTGAGGGTGGGGTAGGGATTGATTATAAATTCATTTTGAATCATGGCAGTATTTCAGTCACATACATACTTATTATATCTTCTTATTGCCTAATTCCCACCTGGTGAGTTGGCATTTCTATTACTTAAACCCCTCTCTTCCTGCCAGAGTTGTTTTGTGTGGAATGCTTCTCCCAAGTGTAATTACCATCAGGAGCTCTCTATTTCTTACTTCTTTTTTTGACCTCCTGCAGTCATTGCAAAATCAGGGGCATGGAGAACAGAGTCACATCTTCAAAAGACATATTCTAAAATCCTTAGTGACTGTCAAGTTGAGTGGGCTGCCACTGCTCCTTGAATGTGTGCATTTTCTTGTTTTACTGGCAACAGCATGTCCTTCTGTAGGAATAATGTAGAGGGAAGCTAGTCTGAGTCATTCATTCATGCACAGGAAAAGTGCAGTGGTCAGAGAAGCAGGAAATCTGCTTGTTTGTATTGTGATTGTGCATATATAGGGTGTGTGTCCAAATCCAGTATAACAACAGGACTGTAAAAATCTTATTTGCATGTGCACATTATGATGTTGGGGAGTTCATCTCAATATGTTAACATCTTGAAAGGAAAATATGCCCCATTTATACACAGATAGCTCAGTAAAATGGTATATTAATTCTGCTTTGATATTGACACTAGATTTCTTCTTTTTGTTTAGTCGGCGAACTTAGAGAGAGCACTTCTTGTTTTATTATAAACATTATACGCATGATACCATTTACTGTATGTGTAAAGTATATTTTTATTAAGACTGTACAGTATGACAATACTGAGCACTGCAAATGAGACGAGAGAGGAATGTGGAACACTGGTGAGGTATACCAGGAAAGCATGACTAAAAAATTATGCAAAATGTGTAGTATACAATTTGCAAGAATGCGTTCCCAGAATTCAAAAGGGAAATTTCACTCATAGAAGGAAGGCCTTTTATAATGCTGCTGAAAAACATAACCTCCCATCTGCTCAGAGTACACACATTACATTTTTAAAATTTTGAAGCTTTTTGTGTGTGACAAATGTCTCCCAAACCCCCAGCCTCTTTGTTAGGCTGGGTCTACACTGACGGCGGCAAATTCGCCGCCATCAGATCGATTACTCTGGATTGACTGAGCGGTCTGTGTAGACCTGCTCAGTCGATCCAGCAAGTGACGCAAGAAAACCACCCCAGTAAATGGCGTAACGCTGTGTTGAAGGGAACGCTGTTCCCTTCGATGCAGCGCAGTGTGGATGCTGCGTGGAGGAGATGCCGTGAAGTCAACAGGAGATACGCAAGTGATTTACGTCACTTGTGGATCTCCTGTCGACTGCCACCGAATCCCAAAGGTAAGTGTAGACCAGGCCTTCAACTATTTAACTGAAGAGACCTAAAGCATTTGTCCCTTTCCTAGTTCTCCCCTCAGTAGGGAAAACCAACCATTTGCTCCTTCTAGGCTCGCAACATGAGAGAGTTACCACAGGTCTTTCTCCTTACTTAGTCTTCCTTGGACTGTGGAAAGGATGCCTTCCTTCCTACCCTCACTTTCTATGAGGCCTACAATTTCTATGCACCACAGGAACTAAAACTCTCAATGTCTCTGCTCTGTCAAAAATCAGGAACAGTGCCTTACTGGATGCACAGACAGTCTTAAAACAGCACATCCTGTTACAAAAGGATCTATAAGAAACGTAAGGCCAGATTCTGTTCTAAATACAGTGTAAATCAGGAGTAATTTAATGGAAGGCAATCAGTATTGCCAACCCCAAGTGTCCAAAATGATTATTCAAGTCCCAAGATCATGAAACTGGTTTAAAAATCATGAGATTAAAAAAATACATTTTGGGGTTTTTTTATTTGCCTTTAGGATTTTGTACCTATATGCACTGAGAACACATTTCAAGCTTTTCTCTGCAGCCATGAGGGTTTACAAACCTTGTTTAAGTGAAAGCTGAGATTCTTCTGTTATTCTTATATAACTCCAGGACCTGGGGCCTTAAGAAATACATGAAATATCATGAGATGGCAACACTGATGCGCCTGTAGCAGGGAGGCGTAAAAACTACGGAGGATTGAATGGGCTGTATTCTGGCTAAACCTCAGGCCATGGCTACAGTATAGAATTTACAATGATGCAGCTGCACTGCTGTGGCGCTGCTAGTGCAGATGTTCTGAGCCGACCAGAGAGAGCTCTCCTATCAACTTAATTACACGAGCCCCTGCGAGTGGCGGTAGCTATGTTGGCGGAAGCTCTCCCACTGACATAGCACTGTCTACACTGGTGCTTACATCAGTGTAACTTAGATTGCTCAGGGGGAGGCTTATTCACACCCCCGAGAGACAAAGTATACTGCAGTAAGTGGTAGTGTATATATAGCCTGAGTCACAGAACCTATTCCATCTCAGGGAGCACACAGCAATTATGGATTCCCCTGTCACGTGGGAATTCCCATGGTGTAAAGATAGGATATCTGCCTCTTCCACAGCCCATACAGCCACCTTCTCCTGTCATAGAAAACATATTGGCATGAAGGGAGTATGTTGGAGTTGAGAGGGGACAGGCAGCAGAGTGCTGTATCCAGCAATCCTCACGGGCCAGTAGCTGTTAGAATAGTTTATAGTTTGCAACTGAACAGTTAAGCCATGTCTACATCAGCACTTATGTTGGTAAAGTCTTTTTCATTCAGGGGTGTGAAAAGAACACCCCCCAGAGAAAGGTAAGTTTTTCTAGCATAAGCGCTCATGTGCCCAGCGCTGTGCTGGTGGGAGATGCTCTCCCACAAACAATTACCACCGCTCATTGAGCTGGCTTTGTTGTGTTGACATATTTTATTATGTTGAGCTGGTTTTCTCATGAGTGCTCTCTTCTGTTGGCATAATACGACTACATGAGTGCTCTTACAGCGGCACAGCTGTATCGGTACAACTGTGCTGCTGTAAACTTGTAAGTGGTTTTTTGTGTTTGCCCATTATTCAGTTTGCATTCACTGCCTATAAGAATGTGGTGCATTTTGTTTACGCCTTCACAATTTTCCATGCTTAATCGGATGTTATAGTCTCCTTCAGACCTTTAAATAATTCTTGCCTTTCTCATAGTATTATAAAGGAAATGTATTAATAAATAACTGTTCTCATTTACATCTGAGCTGATCTCAATTAACCATACTGAGATCAATGCAGACAGACTCCTGTGTAAGTAAGAGCAGAAAAAAGATTTCAGGATTTGGCCTAAAAGGAGTTTATCCTGAGTAAGAACTTTGAGATTGTCAAATTCTGTTCTTCTAATTATTCAGTTAATTTTGCCATTTTCTAATCAAATAATGTATTTGATGAATCAATTATTCTGGTATTTAACCAGATCTTATAGCTGGTCTAATTCTAGTCACCACGTACATTATTTGACATAGAAACAACATTTGTCAAACAAGTATTTTTGATTAATTTCTCCGCTATTCAACCAGCTCTTCAGTTGGTTCACAGATTTACATTTCAAGATTTCATTCATTCATTCATTCCCAGATAGAAAGAAAAATGTATTTCCATTTTCATCACTTCAGCATTTCCCAGGGTAAAGTTAGGCTGGGGGAAATAGGAGAGGAGAGAACAAGAAGTTCTTATCTCACACTTGAGCAAATCTCTTTTCAAGGACAGCAAAATCTTAAATGCATGATGTATTTAAAAAGGAAGTATAACCGTGACTTTGACGGGCTCTGTGAAATGCTGATGAAGATGGGGAATTGAAGTCTTAAAAAAGAGCATTAGCATCACTATTAATTATTAGTATTAATTTATATTATGGTAGCACTCAAGATCAGGATCCCACTGTGCCTGAATGCTGTACAAAAATGGTAGGCGGTCATCTTATCGTTTAAGAATTCTATCACTGGAATGAAAGATGTAGGTCCAGGTACTGGCAAATTTCTCTTCTTTATCTCAGATTTATATGGGTCATAGGCATAAAGGCTCTCCACTCAACCTTGTTCAAAGCGTCCCCCATCAAGATTTCTAACTGCTAACTTTATAACAAACCCGCCTGGATATTGCACTCCAATGGCCTGTGTGCCGTATGCACACGTCTGATTTCCGAGTCAGACAGCTGACAGATCATCTGCATATCTGTCTGATTCCAGAGGAAGCTGGCGCTATTAAAGCTCCTAACTAGATGACTGAAAGACCATGTCAGTTAGATCCAGTTCTCAGCAATGCCTTTTAAAAGGGGCTAAAGAAATCCAGACTACTTAAATTGTCAGATGATGCTGAACAAAATATCCATCAGTAGGAAGGAGACACCTATAGGGTATGTATTGGCTCACAATCTTTTTAAAAAGGAACAAGCAACATGTTCATCATGTTGTTTATAGCTACTACCCTTGAATGCAGCCCTCCCACAGTGATGGCTGCTCTCAGAGGAGGAGAACTGCAAGAGTATATTTAGATGATAGTGATCAGATTCCGTCACTCCAGTCCACCCTACAATCCAACATTGTACTCATTGTTTTTCTATAGAAACGTTAAACATAGTCACCGTGTATGTGTGAGCCCTTTCTGTTCAACAAGGAATGTAAACATTAAATAACTCTCACCGAGTATGTTTTGTAAAGAAGTTGGCCATCAAGTACAGTAGTTACAAGCACGGTTTTTTTTATCTTTGCTTTTGGACACAGAGAATTGACTTATGTAGCTTGTACTATGTCACATGATGTTATACCGAGTAATTGCTTGCTGTGATCTAGTGTCACGAACAATGACATCTCAAGAGATATTCTAAGAATGAAATTATGTATCTACTGTATCCTAAAGGGTGGTGGCTGTTTATTAATGGATCATCTTTTCTGAAGCTTCAGGTATTAATGTCTTTCTGCAACTCATTTTCAATGGTTTATTACTTCTCTGGCCCACATTATCGTAATTTCTGAGCACTTCACACTCTTTAATGTATTTATTCTCACAACATTCTTGTGAAATGAAAAAGTATCACCCTACTTTAGAGAAGGAGAATTGAGGCACAGAGAAACTAAGTGACTTATTGCAGATCACACAGGAGGTCTGTGGCAGGTTAGAGCTCAGGAAACCCAAAGCAAAGTTAGTGCTGGGACTACTGGACTGTCCCTCTTCTGAAATGTAAAACTAAATACAGCAGATATACCCTCTGCTTTCTGTTCTGTCTTACAAGAGGAGAAAGGTATTAATTATACAGTAAAATATGATGGCTTTGTCCCTATCTCAATAAAATATTTTTTCTATAAGCTTGATTACATGGGGAAATGCATTCATTGTCATTTTTCTTCTCTCTTTTCTTCCTAATGTGCCTGTCTGACTCTCCTCCACTTCTGTATCTCATTGCCCAAATCTTGACTGGATAAGCACATTAGTTGTACTCAATAATACAAAATAGTATAAGCCACGCCTGTCTTTCTCAAAGGATTGTAGGTGGGTTTTCACTGGGAGTGCTATCTTTTTTTTTTAAGTTAATTTTTTATTTGTATTTGGCTTGTATTTGTGCTTGGGACTGATTAGGAATCAAGCTTGATATTTCTTTTTACAAATCTGCATTTCAAAAAAGGGCCAGATTTAGGACAATGAACTTGACTGAAGGGCAAATGATTTGGGTATGACATAACTTAGTTTCAAATTAAGTGCTTTATCATGTTTTTAATAGTAAATAAAATCTCAGCTGCATTATGGCATTTTATTGTGTTTCGACACACTTAATAACTGAGTTAGCTGATATGATGCTGCCCACAACTTGCACTCTGTATAGATGAAATTGTGTTTAGCAGATGTGGTTAAACTGTGGTCTCAGTAGGGCTTCATCCTGGCTACCAGACATCGTACTGAACCCAACTTTTCCCCAGCTATACTGCCCCCCCATGACAGCTAACTCAATAGTTATAAATGGCGTTTAAATGTGATAACATTTCCTAGTATAGACAAGTTCTTAGAGGTTTAATCTCATAAATAATAGCTCCCATTTATTAAAAAAAAAAAAGGCAGCCCTGGATAGTTGTGATGCTGAGTACTGGGGAGGGAAGAGAATGAGCAGATGTACATAACCACAAATCACAAACTCTTCCTTCTTTCTGAGAAAAGCAGCTGTTCTTTAGTATTCTCTCTTAAAAAATATTGAACTTGTTTTAAATGAAATAATGCAGCTCTTTCTTTCTTTCTTTCTTTCTTTCTTTCTTTCTTTCTTTCTTTCTTTCTTTCTTTCT
>ML675604.1:33295209-33364518 GCA_007922155.1 Mesoclemmys tuberculata | reverse complement strand
TCTTTCTTTCTTTCTTTCTTTCTTTCTTTCTTTCTTTCTTTCTTTCTGGCACTTCATTTAAATTTTAAATGAGTCCTTGGAGAAAACAAAATCTGTAATTCATGAAAGTGAGAGAGAACTTAGCTGCTGTCCTTCAGTTTCCACATTAACACAGGAGTGATATGCCCTGAGGGAGGTTGACTCAATTTTTTAATGAGCCATCAAGATACATTAGAAATCCTGATGTTCTTCCTCAAGAAAGAAAAAACACCTTTCATTAAGAGACAGGAGATGACTTTTGGGTATGTCTACACTGCACACTAAACTCAGGCTCAGTACTGAGCCCAAGCCCCCCTTCTGTTCACACACAAATCAATCTGACGGCTCAGCAAGAACTCAGGACCTGGGGCCTAGCACCCAGCTGCGGAGGGTGAGGCAGGGGATAGAGGCCAAGTTCTGCTGAGACTTGCTTCCAAGCTCTGTCATTTTACAGTGTGGACACAGCTCAAGCTGCAGAGACAATTCAAGAGGTCTGTGTAGTGTTGTATGGATGTATTCATATGGCTATGAGTCCCAAGTCCAGTGATTGTAAGCCCATGTTTACAATGCAGAGTGGATGCTCAAGTGTCAACTTGGCAATGCGGAGTCCACAAGCCTAGGTTCCACAGATTCAGGTTTACAGTTCAGTTTAGATACCTGCACTATGGCCTGATTTCAGGCAGTGGTCTCCCTCCCCACCCCATATTGTTGTTATAAACGATTGGCTGTTGAAATGACCTTCAGAAACCAGATAAGTGCAATGAGTATTGTTTGCTATGTGATTTCCTGTTTGCTGTAGTATGATAATACCAGGGTTTGTCCAGGTGAAATAAGGTGAGAGATATCTTAGCTTGTTTAAACAGGACAGAATAACTGTAAACTTGTCATAAAGAGTGGTAGATTAAGGCTACTATTTATTACTAGTCACAGCTGATTATTGCAGAGATAGATTTGACTGTATTTGCTAGTAATTTCTTCTCTCATCATCTATATGCCATTTCCATCCTTCTTTCCTGCAGCTTGCTTTAGACACTGGATCAGCTGAATATCTTAAATTTTCTGTTGAATCCTGGCATTATCATGGACCGAGTGTGCAGCCAATTCATGGATCTGTGGTATTGCTTCAGCAGCTCAACAGATGGCTCTCCAGTAAGTCTCCTTTCAAACTCTTTGTTAAATATTAATGGAGCTAGCATGCAGATAGGCACAGGCATGCTCTGGGATGTGGCACTGAGGGTCTCTGAGCTGGGGAGCACGTCAAATTGGCCAGTGGAAATCTGAGGGCAGGAGTGTTTTCTGCAAGAATCTATCTTTGCTGAACATAGAGTGACAGCCATATGTGCAACTATGCTGGTGAATATGTCTGCAGTGTGTGCTCATATAATCTATTAATAGGCATGTGGCATACAGAATGTTAATGTGGGGAAACAGTGAGTGAAGTGATAAGGAAATACCTTGGACTGAGTTCAAGCATGAATTTTAAAAATAAATGAAAAAAACCCTTTTTTTAGCTCACGATAAAGCTGAAGGAAAGAAAATAATTAATCAGTGTCCCTCTTTAGAATACTAGATACAATAAGCCTCTGATTTTCAGAATGTACTGCAAATATTAGTAAACTTTTGTTAATGAGTACCCTCTGAATCCTCAGTTTTTATTGGACACCTAGCACACAGTTAGATGTTTTCTTTCAGTATTACTTGGCCCTATCTTTGGAATGACAGACAAACATTTGAGGTCATCCTTTGGGGTATCTGACTGTGTGTATATATATATATATATATATATATATATATATATATATATATATATAAACAGGGCTGCCTTATTCTGCACCCCAGATTTTTTTCCATTTGCTGTGTTAGGTGAAGCTCCTGGGACATACCCAAGTTTGGCCAAGATGAAAGAAAAGTTAGGAAAGTCACCCCCTCTCTTGATACAGCTAAACAAGAGCAGGCTTATCATTAGGTCTCATAACTCTTCAGAAGAGTAAATTTTGGTCTCTGGGATGGACCAGATTGCATCAAGCATGAGATTTAAAAAACACTCCCTTCCATTTTCCTAGGGGAAAATATTCTTGAAAGAACTTGCCTCCAAACGGTTTCAAATTACATACGTTGACCAATCTGCTGTACTATCAGTACACAGTATATTCTTCTGCAACAAAGGACAAATATTTCAAGTGCACTTAATACAAGCCTCTTTGCCATATGTTGGTATAAGAAATTGTTTATGTTTTAAATGGGGAAATAAATTAACAGATTTTTCACTTTCTACCCCTCTTCTCTGTAAGACAACAAAAGCCTGAAACACAGGGTTTATCACAAGCTACAGTAGAACATTTTTTGTGTAAACCATTTGTTAAAATATTGGTAATGCATCTCTCTTGTTATTGTATAGATAGGCCATTGTCTGTGCCAGGGGAACAAACTGAAAGAGTTATGGTTGCATGGATTTATGTTCAGAGTATGTTGCAAGTTAGAACTGTGGATGTTTTCCCTACTTTTACCATCTACTAAAACTGAATGTGCTGTATTGGGGAAGTAGTATGAGTACATGGCATATGATGAACTAGTCAAATGTATGATCTCATGCCTATGAAGTATTAGCTGTATTCATGAATGAAATAATGGGTACCATTAGTAAGTCAGAACACTCCTCAAATGCTCAGAAGAGAGGTGCTGTTACATGTTTCCAACCTCTCAGATATAGTGCAGTCCTTGGATGATTGTGCAACATTGTGCTTTGAATGGCACTCAGATATGATATAGATATTTGTCAGAGCATAAATGGCTAGGCAGCCTCTGTCTGCCTCAGTTATGTAACATCACATTATGCTGGATGCAGCACTCCCCTTAGTCTGGGTACAGACCAAGGTGATCTTTTCTCATTGCTTGCTTAACATAGATATTTTTTTAAACAGATGATGCTTATGTTAATGCTATAAATAGTTTTTCTTGGTTGACTCACTGCCTATACGACATTGATGAGGTTTGAAAACTGCATTTTGGCCTAAAATTTTTAAAGCACCTGTGCCTAAATTATGTGCACAAAATACCTGACACGACACACAAATTAGGGTAGTGCAACACCCAAATGTGCATATGCACTGTGAGTTATGCATGCAACTCTGGAGAGTGCAAAAAAAATGCTTAAAAAAATAGGCATGTGTTTATTGTGAATGTGCTTTAACTTCTTGAACATTACTGATGTTTCTACAATAAACTGAGAAAGTTTTCTTTTCATCCTGCAGATAGAGTTTGTGCTGTGCTGAGGTTTGTCATAAGTTGGTCAAACCTTCTTTTGAACTCATATGGCTAGCAGGAAAAAAATGAGTGGATGCTCAATTAAGGAATGGCCAGGAAACTGGTCTTTGTGTTTACTAGGAGTGATTTAACGGGTCTATAATTTCAAGGGTTTTCATTATTGCTTAGGGAGAGAGTATTAAAAATACCATTATTGGCTGAATCTGTCATGCCAGAACATATGAATAAGTGGCATATTTTATACATTGTAATCTAATGATTAGAGCAGAGAACTGGGATTTGGTGCTGGGTTTTGTTCTTGATTCTCAGTGTGACCTTGACCATGTTTTAACTTTTCTGTTCCTCAGTTTGCCCATTAGTCATGATCTTTTTTGTTAAAATGTCCCCTGTACATGTGCAAAGAACAGATCTATTTGTAAATTAGTCTCAATAATGCTTTCTGTTATGGATTTGAAAATAGCTTTGTCCCTTATACACTAGCCATTAAGAGCCTAATTTTCGGAAGTGTTGAACACTTGCAATTGCAAATAGCATTTATGGGAACGTCAATGTGCTTAGCATCCCTAAAAATCAAGCCCTAAACCATTTTCAACACAGATTAAGGAGCAGGACTGCTAATTTTTTAGTGTAAAGGGAGCCTGTAAGTGAGAACCAATTTCCTACTGATCCAGATTATCTTCATGCCTGCTGGATTTGATATAAGGCATCTGTTTGCTGTCTTAGGTATTTTAGGCACCACTCAGTAATGGTATTAACCACCTCTCACCCATAATGTTTCAGTTAGAGCAAGGTGGAAAACTACTGTTTCGTTCTGGGAAAATATTTGAGAATTTGAAAGATGTTCCCACCCCAAATCAAGACAAAAATTGAAACCTTGAAAATCTTCATGAAGTGACAAAAAATAAATATTTTGGTTTGAGTAAATGCAAATTTTGTTTGGTAATCAAAACATATATTGTTTCATTTTGGACCATTTTTTATTTTAATTTTTTTTTACTATAGTTAAGTTTGATTTAAAAACAAAGATATTTTGAATGGGAATGCAAAAATTTGTTATTTTGAAAATGTCCCATTTTGACATTTTTGAAATTTTTCAACTTTTTTTAAATTGAGAAATTTTTTCAGAATTGATCTATTCCCACTATCAGCTTAGTTTTCAATGAACCAACCTTTTTCAATGGGAAAATGTCTAGGTAAAAAATTCCAAACCAACTTTTACCCGTTCCTGCCTAGGGTAGTCATCTGATAACGTCAAAGTCAGGGCAGGCTGTAAAAGGAGAGCAGATTCTCCCAGAACTGGTGGGTGACACTGAAGTCATACTGCCCAGCCTACCACAAACAGTGCTTCTGATTCCCCCACACTAGTTATCAAGAAGCCATTATACAAATACACACAGCCCCCTTTACTGCATTTCAGTCTCTGGCTCCCAAACTGCCACTAAGTCCGATAAAGAGACCAGTTATTTAAACTTTATGCTCTTTAACAAAACGGTTCCCTTTGATCCCAAAAGATCAGACACAGTACCAGATCACTATAAGTTTGGATCTTACCCAAAATATGACGCTGCCAGCCAATCCTTTAGTAACTAAAACTAAAGGTTTATTATAAGAAGAAAAACAAACAATAAGAGAAATGTTAAAAGATTAAAGCAATCAGATACATACAAAATGATTGGAAAGTCCATATGCATCAGGTTTCTAGAAGCAATATGGAGTTGCAGGCTCGTATAGTCCCTCTGGTATACAAGTACCCGGATGGATCTCTGTCCTTTATTTCACAGCTTCATTTCAGATGCCAATGGATTGATCCAGAGGTAGATAGTTGACTGAAGAAAGACAGACTGAAGACTGAACTGTAGACAAAATGGATTCCAAAGGCTCCGCCTTATATATCCTCTGGCCCTTGCCACGCTGCTTGTGGAATTTTACAGGAACCAAAATGGAGTCCAGAGTCACATGGGCCAGACCTGGTGACTCATCAGGTATATCTCTGGCTACTCCCCGGGCCCCTGCACCTGGGAATGTCTTAATGGGCCATTAAGCAGGCTACTGTTCTGTAGCCATCCTGTCTGAGGCATTACTCAGACAGTACCATTTGAAATACTGATATATCAAACATATCCATAACTTCCATTACACATATAACACATGAACATAAACATTATCATCTTACTTAGCACATTGTAGCCTTTCTAACAGTACCTGACGTGGCATATCTCACATGGATTACTATGATTCTGACATACTGATGTCAAATTACACAATAAACGCCTCCCCCAATCCAGCCAGTGTGACACCCCCAATGCGAGATTCGTGTAGAAGGGAGAAATCTGTGCTCCTGAATACACCTCAAGGGCTTCTCAATCTAGTCAGAATGACATCAACTCTAGTTTCAGTGCTGCTTTATTGAAATCTGACATAGTTCTATTCGTTTAGTGTATAGAACTAGTGAAAGGTCAATGTCGAAAGAGTTGAAGTTTTATAGTATGTGCAGATAAGCACTCAAAGGTTCTCATTTCCAGTTTGCCTGGAACTGTTACAAAAATAGCTTGTCTTGTGATATCGTGGTACATCTCCTTCCAACATTTGAGATGTATATGTGCTTAAAGACACAAAATAGACAGGGTGGGGATGGAGAGAAGAAAATTAACTTTTGTAGCACTCCAAGAAACTTAGGTTTAGGTTTGAATTCAGGTGAAGGTTATAGTGAGTTCTTATCCATTTCACCCATCTTTACATTATAGTGCATCAACAATAAACAAAAATACTACTGCTTGTCTAGTGTGAAACGTAACATAGACATTGGTAAAGAGAGGTGTGGAGGATGAAAATGTAATCATTAAGATACCATATTTTAAAATACCCATAAGCATCAGAATTAGATGCTACTGACAGTTCTCTCTGAAAGAGATACAATCTCAAGTCACATTGGACTTAGAAGAACTATTCATATTCCAGTCAGGAAGACTATTCTGTTCCCTTGGAAGAACACACATTTAGTGGCCAAATGGTAATACTGCACGTATGTTTCTAGGTGCAAAGAAAAGTCCTATTGTTCTTCTTTTCTTCATGCTCTTGTGCTTTTGCTAAATAGTATTCTGCACTGCTGTAAAATAGCTTTCATTGTTATCTTTTCAAAGGAATCATAGTCTCATCTTTCACATTTCTTGGTTTTTCTTTTGGTGTAGATGGCTTATTGTATTCTTCAGCCTGATTCTTACAGCTCAGCAAAAACGGCAGGTTTGGCTGGGCTTTGTACCTATTCAGAGAGCTCATCAATAGTTTATATAATGCTGTGTCAGGGTCCGGGTTCACACAGCTGGACAGGAACTTGGCAAGAGTCCCAAATTCAGCTGAGAAACCTTCTTAAGAATTTTAGCTTCATTTAGAGAGTTTCTTCCCCGGGAGAAGCGAAAACAACACAAACCTGGTGTGCAGGCATCTGGTGTGCTCTGATTGCTGCTGCTTGTGCTTATCATAGTTGTGCTCTTATGCTCCAACCATCAGTTTTTTGCATCTACCTATTGTCCCTCATCACATAGTTAGACTGTCAGCTCTTGGGGCAGGGACCATCTTTTTACTATGTGTATAAAGCACCAAGCACAATGAGCCCTGCTTCCTGAATTATCTTAGTACAAATCATAATAAAACCAGTCAAATCTCTGAACACGCCGCCATCAAGCAGCTTAACAATCTTTAAATGCTAAATAGGGCTGGTCAAAGTATTCATTATGAACAGCTCATCTATCAGATTTAGCCCTTGCTCCTGTTTGTGAATTATCCACGGCCAGACTTTGATTTCGAAAAATGCCTTAATTATTAAAAATTCTTCAACATTCACAATTCGTGTGAAATTTTTTTAGCTTGTTTACTTCAGATCTTTGTGGTGTATGACTGTAACTTAAGTCATATGGTATTTTTCATGCCCCTTCTTGGATAACTGAAACTTTTTAGAACAGAAAATAAGGAACAGTGAGCACCCTTGTTCATATGTGAATACATTCACATGAAATATAGCCACTCCCCAACGTTCACATACACAAAAACATTTTCACAAAAATAACGAAAAAAGAGCATGACCATAGTTAAAACAAACAGCTGTTCAGAATTCAAATGAATGTTTGTGAAGACTACTTTGCAGTATTTGTGCAGCTCTAGTCCAAACAGCCAATGCTGTATAAACACCCCAAACAAAACAATATATACAGAGATGCTCTTATGATTCCAGAACTCCCTGTGCTGATTTCTAATCACCACGTCTGTTCCCTCCCTGAAATGAGCCCACTCCCTTTTTAATGCTCCTAGTTTAACTAGGTTCAGCTGCAGCTGGTTATCTCAGCAGCACTTAAAAACCTAGTGTGGCATGTTTTTGGCACTGTATAATGTTTTATTTAAAGAGAAATGAAATCTATTGCAGATAACAATGTTTCTTCAAGATCTAACTCTTATACAGACACACATAAGTCACAGAACTATCTGTAATATTGCCATATGGGGGCTCCCAGTATCACACCTGAGGTGTCCTTCAGTTTCACTCATTTAAGGAAGGCACTTCCAGATGGGACTCTGAACAACATTACTCCTGAGATTTAACCTTTATGAGGCTCTGGTGCCCAGTTTTTCCTTGGATGTGAATCCCCTGCAAAAGCAAAGCCATGTCCAGTCAAGGCACTAGGCCATGACTTTGTATGAGTTTAGTAGTATGGGATGTCTCAAATGTCTTCTCTTCATTAATTTGCATTGCTGCTGAAGTGGCTAGACAGGTCATCACCTAAGGGGAGAAATCTCTTAGGCTGGGAAGAGACTGAAAGTCATGGCCTGAGCCAGCATGGTGTGATGCCGGGGGTGGGTAGACTGGCAGATGTACTCATGTCCAGCTGGGCTCTTCAAAGGCCCAGTCTTATACATCTGGGAACAGTCTCTAAAATGAAGACTGCAGGGCTAGGGTCTAAAGCCTTCATACCTTGAGAAGAAATCGTCGAAAGAAGGGATCACAGGGAAATGTGATGTCCTCTTCCCCTGATCAGGGTGTGCTTCTTGGGAATAGCAGATGGTATGTGGGAGGAGGAGGATTAGACCATTGTAGTGGAACTGTTGTCAGAGAATGTGCTGCCTGAATTGGAGGTATCCATCTCTACAGTTGTGATTACGAGTTGTTACAGCCCCGAGGCACACTACCTTGGCTCTTTAGCTCAAACTGTAGCAGCTCCTGAGGGAGATGTGTAACACCCACTCATCAGTGAATTACATACCCATGGTAAGACGTCTCAGAAGGCAGGTGCTTCCTCTATACTATCAAAATTAAATTTGTAAGCCTGGCTGTGGCAGATGACACTGCTGCAGTGGGTGCCTACCAAGGGAGCAGGAACTCCTCCACGTATTCTGTATAGTCTCTCTGGTAGGTTACTAGGAGGGCAGCTCAAAGCTTTTCAGTTGAGGAGTCGCTTGATCTAAAGTTGTTTCAAAGGTGCAAGTGAGTACCCATTTGTAGAGAAATAATGTGGCATTGTTCCTGATACATCAATGTCTTCATCCGTTCTCAGCTGAGTCTCTTCTTTTAACAACCTCAAAGATATCAGATGATTTGGAAATTTCAATCTTGTCATTAAACAGCAATCTTTCTCCATGAGCCTATTTATAACACACTGTGGTATACTGAAGAGCCACAGTAAGCCAGTAGATGCTATTGTTAATCTATATCACAGCATAGTGGCGTTGATTGAGTTATATCAGTGCTATAAATATGCATTATAAATATTGGTCAAGCGTTTAAAGATTGTATCTTTCTTAATGTCGTTTCATGGCAGTTGTGATTAGCTGAGGCACTTGAACTAACAGATTTAAATGAGTTGCTGTCAGTTTGCTGTAATTGAAAGGACTTCAGCTCTAGAACATACTCCCATACCTTTGGTCTGGCACAAACTGGATGTAATGGCCTTCAGGGCATACCTCAAGGCTTACCTTTTCCCCTTGCCTTTCCTTGATGAAATGGGTTAAAATAGAGTGAGAGCTAGTTGAGGGAGCAGAATGTTGTATGTGGTAGATTGGGAGAATTTAAGTATTAAATTAAATTAAGCTGATCCAAGATAAATTTCTGTGTATATATAAGCATCTATAATTGTAGATAGGGCTTTCTTTTATTGTGCATTGAAACAAATAAATGAAACCATGCTCAATCGTACTAGGTTTATTGTTATAGTGTTAGGTTAGAGGTAGAACAGTTGTAAAGTTGCTGAACCATGCAAAATAAATATATAAAGTTAGGCAATATAAAATCTGCAGTCATTCCAATGTTCTTCATTAATCTGACGGCAATTCCCAAAACTACTGTGAAATTCATGTTAATGTTCACATAGCCTATACACATTTTGAAATTTCTATGAGACAATGTACTCTAATATTTTCTCTGAAGTTCTTTGCATCAGCAAAATCAACTTCATGGATAGGTGAGAAATGGAATGGATGCATTTGCTAAGATTAAGAAAATGCTGGGTTTTTTAAAACCAAAATAAAACTACTTTTTATAAAGAGCCAAAAGAACACAAGGCTCTTTGACATTTTGTAAATACAGGAGAAAAAAAACCTTTTTTCACAGCCTGGCAAATGACTTTTTTTATATGTTAATTTGATTAGCTGTAACCTAAAGAAGCCTTGGAATACATCTGACCATGATGCAATTTTGTTACCAACAGAGGAGTTTTATGTTCAACTAATATTATGTGTTTGATTTATAACCCAGAAAAGACATTGAAAGTTAGGGTTGAAAACCTTTAGGTCATATCTTCAGCTGGTCTAACCTGGAGTCCCTCTGTGGATGATATGTCCCCTGTCCATTAACTTATTCTGCTCTGAGTGGGTATTGCAAAGAATTCCAAAGAGCAGGTAATTCTGTGGAGATTCAGAGTGAAACCTGGCTCCACTGAGTGGGAATTTTGCATGAAGTTCAGTGGGGCCAGGATTTCACCCTCAGTTTCTACTCTGAATTATTCTGGATTTTGTGTGTTTATGAACAAGTGGAATACAGAATTATGAGTGGTTTAATTGTTTACATTTTTCTTCAGAACTCTGTGCTCTTGTCTGTGAGAAAAGCCACTAAGTAATTGCCTTGAACAAATCCAATTCCTAGAAAAAGTTCCATTGACTCTTGGCAGCTATTTTCCATCTCCAGTTTCTCTTTAGCATTTAAACTAACCCCCTGTGAGTGCTTTCTGGGTACAAATATTCATCTGAAGAGGGTGGTAAAAGGAGTGCTCTCTCAGTCAAGAACCTCTAAAACAAAGTGGCCCCTTTAACATGGATCAAAGCAATTAACCTTCTTACTGGGTGCATCCAGGGAAGCATCACTCCAGCGACATCACTGGCAGGTTACTGTATGTGCAAAATGAAATCATATGGCTAGGTGTGCCCTGAGGGAGAGTTAGATTCCATAATTAGACTGAATGCTCTTAGGAAACTATGCCTTGTCATAAGAGCGTTTGCAGGACCTAACTGTGATATGTTTTTGCATCAGTGCTGGTGTGCTACCTCACTTACGACCTGAAAATAGCTGTAATTGTGTGTGATGATTGAGTCATTTCCTAAATTTAGTATCCCAAGCCGGTATGAATTAAATGACTAACACATACTTAACTGTCATCCCTGTTATCTATGGCTGGATTCTTAAAAAGGTCTCCCTGTGCTTTCAGATTTTTCAATCAAATTACATTTGGTGTATTTTAGTAATACTGAGAGTGTCAGGTTAGTAACAATCATTATTCCCAGACAGACAACAGGCAGGTGCAGAGAGAGCTTCCAGTCTGACAGTGGTCCTGCCGCCTCTGATGGGCACCATCTCTTTGTTGTTGCAGACTGTACCAGAGACTGCCAGTTATTCTAAACTCTTTGTCAGGGTGGTTTGTGCAATGGAGATATGATCATTAGGGGAATAGATTGAGACCTCTGCTCTCATTTCATTTGCAACTTAGGTGGGAAGCAGAGTTCTTTGGAAATGAAAGGCTAGTAGTACGCCAACTCCTGCATTTCCTGGTCCCCAACTCCCAAGAGATCAGACTCCCTTTGCCTCTGAATGTTTGTCCGTGACCCACTCTGGTCCTTGTTTGAGGGGGCCCCATTTAAGCTGATCCTTAGGCTACAATGCTGGCATGTTAAATGGAATTGCTTCAGAAAGGATGAGATGGCTGCTGAAATCATTCACTTGAAAGCAAAATAAACAACTGTTGTTTTTAAAATAGGGCAAAAGTATCTAAAATCCTTCTGCCACTCAGGCGGTACAGCATATTAATGATGAATTATCAGTGTTTTCACTGTTCACTATCATTGTTGCCCCAAAAAGCAACTTACAGTGCTTGTGTTCATACTAAACCTTTTTATTTCATGTATTTGGACTGCTTTTCAATCCTGCACCAGCTAATCGCTAGCCCTATTTCAAGTCAGAATCTGAATATTATTTACCATCTGCCTCTAAGGGATGCACTTGCCAAGTCCCTTAATTTGCTATAATTGGCAGGTTTTCAGTGTACATAATTTATATTGCGGGGTGGGGGGAAGCAATCCTGAAAAAAAGATTAATTAAACCATTTCTTCTGGGCCCCTAAAAGTGTTCCAATAGGATGACTTTAAGGCCTTAAGGTCTTCTCTGTGTATATGCTGTCACAGCTGATCCCATTAAAAATGTATGTTGGGTTGGTCCCTTGTGCCTCTGTGCTGGTCAGAAAGATGTTGCTGGCACCTGGGCAACATTGCACAATGTACTGTGAATTAAACAACAATACACAGTGAATTAAACAACTTTGTGCCTTTTTGTTATGAGATTTCCAAGCACTAGAAACTCTTAGCTTACAATATAATTTATGGATACCTCCATGTAGGCAATTCAGTAGTTGATATGACAGGAAACACTAGGGGGGATAAAACCTCCAGACCAATGTACAGAATACAAAATAGAGAACTAGTGAAAGACTCTGGATGGATTCAGAGACACAGCACATTTGGTTTCTAAAAATGATTTACACCTTTCTTTCTCTTACCTGTTCTTTACAACACCTGTTTTAATAAGCACATGGCATCGTGAAATGACACCCTGGGTTCTCAGCTTTGAATTTTTGCTGACATCAGTGTTTCGCCTCAGGTAGTAGGATGAAGGCACTGCCCGTTGCCTCCACCCTTCTCTTTTGCTGCTGTTTCCCCATAATCTTTTAAAATTTTTCCTTCTTGATTGCAGCTGTCACATCTACATCTAGTCAGTGGCTGGAAGGAATGTGCAGTTTATTTAAAAACCATTAAGATGCTTCTCTCTAAACTTGGTTTTGTGAAAAGAAACAAAAAGTGAACACAAATGGTCACTTACCCTTTTTCCCAGATACCATGACCTGCTAGGCCTTCATCGGCCTAGGAATTGAGAGGCCAGCTGCTCCCACATGGCAGGACAATACTAATGCATGTGCCATTGCGTATTTACTTACATAACAAATCTGACTTTTAATCTTAAAGGGCTCCATGCAAGGCAGGATTTAAGTAAGCCATGTGAAAACAAAGCTGGGTAGATTTCTGCTTATGCATTTCCCTGTCCAGCTTGGTGTGTGCCATTCCAGCTCTGCTTTTAGAAGTGTCTTTTCTTGCAGAGCTCATTTTGCAATGGTAAGAGCCACCTCTTTCTTTCAAACACTAAAGATATTTTAATGTGGCTGGGATGGCTAAAACTAGCTAGTTTGAGTCACACTGAAAACAACCCAAGTCAAAAAGGAAACTCTAATCCAGCTTTTACTTTTTCAAAATTCCATAAGTGAAATCTTCAGTTTTCTGCCTGCCTTAGGAGAAAACAACTGTCTAATACCACTGGATAACTGTGTCTTATAGCGCATCAAATGGAAAGACCTGGCACCCCAAAAGGAAATATCCCTTGATGTTAATGTTTTTCAGGAAGTCGTTCAGAAGGAAGGATGAGACATAGTAGGAAAAACATGTACTAGATCAGTGAGGGTGACATGAATTAAAAATCCTCACTCTACAACAGGGAAACTACTCCTACAATTGTTCTCCTGTAGAATTCTGGGAGAATCTCTTCAAACCATACCCTCGAGGAAAAAAGATGCTTTGGTCGTGTGGGAGAGAGATTCTCAGGTAAATATAGTGATAGGCATGATATAAATACCTAGGTCTGCTAGATTAGACACAGCAGTGTTGTGAAGCACTGCAAACCAGGACAAAAGTATAGCCTAAGCTTCAGTGCTCAGGCCTAAGGAGAATGAATTTCAATGATGAGATTGTTGCTAATATTCTGAGACATGTAGTCATCCAGTTTCTGAGGAGAAGAAAAGATGTTGGTGATGTGACCAGAGCACAGAGCTCATCAGTCCTCCAAACTGAAGGCAAGTTCTGCTGAGACTCACCACTGTAAGCTTATTCTAATATTTTTAGCCTTTTTTTAGGGTAAAGGCTTCATCAAACACAGCCTTTTCTTTGTTGCATTCAAATCTGGGAAATAACTTGGGCTGTGATTTCCCTATACTGCTGGGAATGGGATCAGTTACTCATGTGCTATAGAATATACTGAACTGTACCACTGTTCTCTTGCAACTGAAACACAGTAATTTAGAGCCATGTTCATTAATGATTGATTTATATCAGAGATGCCATTTATGTGCCAAGGATATTTGGTGGATGAGTTGGGGTAGGTATCGCATGCCCAGTTCCTAATGATAAATTTCAAATTTTAACTGGTGCCTTCAAGCACCTGTCTGTCCTGGGCTTGGGCAACTGCATGGCTGAACATCTGTATTAAATATATACCAGCAGAGAAATACCCCCTTTTGCCTGTTTGTGGATTAATTGTACCTGGTATTAACAAAAATCTTAGGTAATACTGAAGTCATGGAGCAGTATTGCCCAGAAAAGAGGCAGTTCTAATCCATGGACATGTGATTCTAGAAATGCCTAGAATTTTGCTTATAGTGGCTCAGCAAAGCATCTTATAGACTGGACATTTTTGTAGGAGAAAAATTACTTAGAACACTGATAATAATTTGTGTTTCTCCTCTCTCTCTCTCCTCTGCCCCCCCATCCCTATCTCCTTACCCATTTTAGGGTTGCCACTCTCGTGAAAGTATTGAAATTTTGGCTGCTGCTATGAGTAGTCTTGCAATGAAGCTAAAAGTTCCATGTGATTTTGATGAAGCTAACTGTGTGTATGTGAGTGAGACAGATGCTTCTCCACAGCATGCCCTGTAGCTGAACTAAACTACATTTCTGGAAACCATAAGACCAGGTCCTAGTTTTCCCACTGAGTGCATTTCATATTTCTGTGCCCTTCACCGCTCTTATGTCACAAACCTACCACCATACTTCATATTAGATTATAAGCTCTTGGGAGCAGGGAGGCAGTCACAGTTCAGGGCAACTGCACTCCATGGTCTCTGGAGGGCACCCACTAGTGAATCCTGGCTTCTCAGTCATCATCTTTCTTGGACAGAGATGTGAGTGCATCTCCCTTCTGACTGGAGTTTTTCCAGGCTGCACGGTTCCTTGCCTACACTGATATCACTAGCGAGCCAGTCTGCCCAAAAGGCGAGTGTCTGCACTTCGCTTTCTCTCTGAAGGCTATGAACAGCGTAACGACCCCTTTACAAGTTACCACACAGCTCTCTTATAAGCATGCACATTTATTCTTAAGGTGGAAGCGTTACAGAGAAAACATACTGAAAACAATAAAAGAACCTACACTCATGCTAAAAAAGCTTGCCAGATATCACCCAGACTCTAACCTCTAGCTTTGATATGTGTCAGTCCTCCAAACTTCACAACTTGGATTTCCCCATGGTTCCAAGTTGATAACTCCTTCAGATTCAACAGCAGAACAATCAAGAATAATTGATTCTTTCCTGTGTCCTGCTTGGGCCTTTGATCTTGGCCTCATGTAACTGGTGATCAGCAGATACAAAAAGCTGGGTTTTTGCATAACCAGAGATGGGGAATTTGCAGTCACCTCTCTCAAGATAGTCCCCTGGAAAAATCACTTAATACTTTTTGTTCCGAGAATCCATTCTTTTCTAGCACATTGTTCAGTACAGTCATTTGAACCCCCAGGTCTCATATCTATCACATCTTCCCCTCAGAGAGGTTACATACAATCCTGGCCCATTAATACATAACCCATTCATTTCTCAAAGATACTTAAACATAATTCAATAAGGTTTCCAAAGGAAATTGCAGGAAATTGCCATATCTATCACAGAGGCAGTGTTATAATTTTATTCCAAGTCTTGTGATATTTGGTGTTTTTCTTAAATCCTTAGCTACTGAAGTAGTGTTATTATGTGGGAACCTTTTTCATTTAAAAAAGTTTCTAGTCCTCCTGGCTGTAAACAAAAGCTGTAAAAATAAGAACCCACACTAAAGAGCAAATAAAAGGATGCAAAATGTATTTTTTCAGAGTATCATGATTTTTTTGGCCTTTTCGGGTTGGCATTATTCCAATATTCAAATATTATTTTCAAAAACAGATATTAGTGCCACTGAAAGCAGCATCACAAACATTTTCCCATGCTATTTTAGACCCATTTAAATATACTAATTATGCATTCAGATGTGTCTGGAAGGCACAGGTCCATTTCAACAAGGGTTGCTGACCCTTTATGCCCAGGCCCAGTTTCAGTATGTCTGTTTCTTCTGTCTTGGCCTCAGAAGAATAGGCACTCAGAGGGTTTTAGTCCCCAGAGTGAGGATGAGAAGAGTAGTCTTGAAGTAATGCATGCTGGAAGGAGGTAATGATATAGAACAGTTCCCATTTTGCCAGTGCGTCAGTTTGCTGGCAGGATTCTCCAAAGATCGAGATCTTGGAAAAGAGCTGCAAGTGGAAAGGGAACTTATGTGGAAACCCAGGAAACTGTTTTGTAGAAATGTATTACAGTGGTGTGACAGCACCACTGTTCAAGGTTGCATCATGACTTCCGTTCAAATGCTGACCTTTCTAAATCTAAAATCTACATGCTGAGTCAGAACCTTTTGAAATTTGGTGTGCTTCAAGAAGGTACCTAATTGGGTTATTGATCCAAATTTGGGTTTATTGGATTGGATTGCAGAGGTGAAAACCTTGGGAAAAAAACCACCATTTCCCCAAAAAGTTTCTAGGCTTTTTGTGTGTGTTTTGTTTTGTTTTTTGGCCAGAGGTAGAGATCAAACTATTGATATGACGTGGGTCAAAATGATTTGTCTTTCAATTTTTACCCAAGGAAGTACATGGCACCCACTAAATTCAAATTGAGAACTGTATTTAGGAAAACATGCATTTTTTACAGTGCACATGCAACGATATAGAAAAATGGCCAAAGGTTTTCCATTCCTGCTGTTTTATATATTTTAAAGCTTGACTTTTCTACGTACTGAAAAATTCAAATGGGACAAGGTGGGTGAGGTAATATCTTTAATTGGACCAACTTCTGCTGGTGAAAGAGACAAGCTTTGGTCGAATAAAAAAAGTTTTTTATTTGGTCAAAAAAAGAAGTTATCTCACACACCTTGTCTTTCTCATATCTTGGGACAAACACAGCTATAACAACACTGCAGACTAAAATCTAGATGGTTACTTGGATTGCTTGGAAATCTGGTGATCCAAAATTGGGGGATTACTTGACCCGTTAGGGTTCCTGAGTTACAGGGCCTCCCAGAAATGATTTCCTTCTGTTGCCTTCCTCTACTGTTATACTGAGAGTTACTAATGACTGGATGAATCTTAGATCTGAAGCCTCTTGATCTGATGGTGTCAAGGGCCACTGGGAGTATGTGCTATGTGCATACTTAGGCATTGCTTGAAGAGGATAGAGGGAAGATGGCAACCTTTTTTTTTTTTGGTCCTTTAATAGTGTTAAATGGAATCCTGTGGGTGAAAGTGAATGTGTATTTCAGCAACTATGGGATTGGCAGGGTAAAGGTATGTGTGTTAATGGCGCATGCAGGTACATTGCTAGAAGAGGGCAGAGTTAAGGTGGCATGGGGAATCTTAACTCTGCATTTCCTGGCTTTCAGAAGTTTGAGTTTTGCTCAGCTCATACTGTAAGCAGGATCTGAATGAGCTCTCTGTTGCTCAGCTAACTGGGGGAGGGGAACAGGCTTCAGGACCAGACTGTATTTGCATGAGCATGCTTACCCTGCCTAGGTGCTCAGCATGATGGGTCTGCCTTCCCCAAAGGATAACCTTGGCTGGTGTTGGGTTACAAATCACTTTTAAAGTTGAATGCAGGGGAAATGAAATGTTGTTCTTATTTTTCTGAGCAAAGGGCAGCAGAACTATACTTCGCCTTTCCCGATTAAAGGGGTCATCCTCATCTGAACTGTACTCGGTAATCAGGGGGCAGACCCCTGTGGAAAGTAGAGGGGGTCTAGACAGGTGTCCCTGCTGGGAGGTGTGGGCTTTGCTAAAAGCCCTAGGCATGGTTTGACCTGCTTCTCCCCACTGTTCAAAGATAGAGCTCACTAAGGCTTCATTAGGAGTCTTTTTGTTTTGTTAAGTGAGCTGAAATTATTTGCTGTGGGACAATGTTTCCACCCAGCCTGCCTTCTCAGTGAAGTTCCCCCATTAGGAGCTGAAAATCTCTAGGAGGTGGGAGGAACCTCAGGAGACTGATGTGCAGAGGAGCAGGTAGCAGCGAAAGATGATGGCATGCATCGCAGCAACTGGCTGAGTGGCCGGCTGAGTGGCTAGTCGAGCAGCAAGTGGCCGGTGGGGTGGCAGGTGGAGTGGCTGGAATAAGCTGCCAGACAGTGGAGCAAGCAAAATGCCTTCTTTTTCCCTTCCCCCCAACCAGCTGCACCTCTAGACTCTGGGTCTGCCCCGTCTAAGGACAACTCCTGTGGGTGGGGTGCTGTGAAGGGAGGGACACATTAAAGGGACTTCTTGTTGCAGGACTTAAGAACCCGAGGCAAAAGGGAACTATTCACCGTACTCTGGGGTGGGTGTTTTGTTCATGGTTTTATGTGTGTGAATCCTGCTTTCAGCATTCTCCCAAATTAATGCAGGATACTTTTCCCCCTTTTTATTAAAAGTCGCTTTTCTACACTCAGTCTCTGTGCTTGCAAGAGGGGAAGTATTGCCTCTAGAGCACCCAAAGAGTGGGGTGTAATTGTTCCAGGCTACTGGGTGAGGGCTTGAACTGGTTTTGTGTTGTATTGTTGAAAGAAACCCCTACATATTGAACCCAACCCTTGCTGCTACCAACTTCAGCCGATAGAAGGGTTACATCAGCATTCTACCAGGGGATGACATACCACCAAGCAACTTTAACTCTGCATTAATGTAGCTTTTTGCCATTGAATGTAGGGTAGGAGGGCCTAAGAGGCTGGTGAATGTAGTGAAGGACCCTGGTCAGCAAGTGAAACAGGTTTGTTTATGATTCTAGGGCTGAAGCCCATTGAAGAATGAAGGTATGGGTAGTGTGGTTATACCTCTTCAACCAAAGGGAGGGACTTGGTAAATTTCTATATGCAAGGGGAGAAAAGGTTGCACAGACCCAAGCAAAAGGATGAAGAATATTATAAACCTTTGTATCCAAGGAAGGACTATGGAACCCCACCTCCAAAAGAGTGAAGAAAGCTACACAGACTCTAACATACTGGGGGAGCCAAACCACTCCCAGGGGAGGGTCCAGGACTAATTGTATCTTGGGGGAATACAATCCCTTTGAAAACTCTCCAACACACATGGGAATGCACCCATTGGTATAGTCTTTCAGGTTTGTAGCATATTTTCCCCTGTGTATTTCGTTAACTCTGCAAGTCAGTTATGACGAGGTTAGGTGAGGGTATGCAACAGCAATTGTACCCAGTTACTGTGCAGAAGGGGCCAGGGGAGGAAGTTCTTTATTCTTCCCTTTCCCTTGAACACCCACAGAGCAGTCAGGGACAATCTGGCCCTGTGAAAGTGCATTAATGCAGTGTATATATATTGCACTGTTTCAAAAATATATTAAAATGGGAACAACAATACATGATTAGCATACCAGTATGTTTGCTTGTTTCCAGAATTTGATGTAATCATCAGAGGCTAAGAAAAATAATCTCACTAGTATTATTAATTGCCCACAGGACTTTTAGAAGGCTACGCAGTGAATCAGCTGATTTTAATACAGATTTCCACTGGCTCCTTCATCCCCAAAGCTCAAACGCTCTCCACTATGCACTTCAGACAAGCATTCTTCCTTGATTGTATTAGATAGGGTTTACTCTGGAGATCACTATGTACTGGTTCCATCAGGCTAGTGAAGGAACAAATGTCCTCCACAGAGAACATTCAGCTATCAGTTAGCATATCACCTAGAGGTGGTATCTAAGATAGCCGGTAACTGAACCATGTAGACTTTAATCTATAAAAGTTAACTTTGAATTAAGCCTGCGTGTCAAATGGAAATAATCATCATCTATGGAGTGTCCATGAGATATGCTCCTTGCATGCGGCACTGCAAAGTAAGTGGCCAATTACAGTAGCAGGAGTTTCCAAATGGACTACAAAAGTAGCTCGAAGAAGGAGTTATGGGATCCAGCTTTTAAGGCATCCACTGTACTTGCCTCATGGCTTCCTTTATATCACCTTATATGGAAAAGGTGGAATTGTGTCATGACACCCAGCAGATCCTTTCAAGGGGTCAGTTAAAGAAGTAACAAAAAAATTCCCAAACCACCAACAATATAACCATACTGCTCAAACGAGGGATGAACTAAGACAGTACTAATTTTACAACCATATTATCCAGAATTATTTACGGATCCAGCTTCAAGAGGGCTAATGTGTTCAAACAAAACCTGTTCCCTTTTATACCAAGATCATGGAAGACTGAATTATTATGTGTTTTACTTCCTCAATTAAAAGACGAGATAATGAAGACCAGAAAGAAGACTGAATGACAAGAATTTTGTCAGACAGGATGGGTGAAGTAATATCTTTTAGTGAACTAACTTCTGTTGGTGAAAGAGACAAGCATTTGAGCTTACACAGAGCTCTTCTTGACCTGAAGAAGAGCTCTGTGTAAGATCAAACTCTTTTAATTTCAACAACAGAAGTTGGGCTAGTCAAAGGTATTCCTCCCCCACCTTGTCTGTCCTGGCCAGCATGGCTACAACAACAACGAAAACAAGAATTTTGCCTACATTTTACTGTACATTTCTCCCCAGTCATGTCATCTATTGGAATAACTGTTTAATATTGAGGGTAATATTTTCTAAAGTGCTCAGCTCCCATTTAAGCACCAAAATTAATACATTGTGATAAATTCTTCTGATACTCTGATCATGTGTCTCACAATGGGAGCTGCTGAGTACTCTTGAAATTCTGGTCTTTATTGAGTTGCCAAAATGGGAGCTGAGCTCTTTGGGAAACCTGGCTCTTGATGTGGAATGACTGGGTTGGTGCAAAAGTGCATCAATGAATAAGGTTTCAGTATTTAATTTTGTCAGAGCCATTACTCCGATTTATCAATAAAATGTAGTCCTGTGAATTACAGTATCATCATTTTCTAAATGGATTCACAAGTGACTCTCAATTGCTATACCAAAGATTGGCTGCAAGGTTGTGGGACTCTGATGATTAAGTAAAGACAAATTTCATTACAAAACACTGCTTTCGTTTTGTTTTTTCTTCATGTATGCATGGAATGCTATTGCGGTTGCTTCGATGTTTACAAGACTTTTTCTTCAGCAATTATTTAATTTCTGCCTCTCCCCTAAAATGAATTAACGAGCTGACAGTGCTTTTAATATAGTTCCAAAAGGCTAGAGAATACTGGTGTGCCAAAGAACAACTGTTTGCAATATTCCCAAGTACTGGTATTTGTTTCAACTGAGGATGAACTCCTGGAAGACAATATGATTGCTGAACAGTTTATGTGTTATACTTCTGCAGTACTTAGTGGGATCCAGGATGACTAGAAGTCTGATGGACACTCTGCTGGCAAAATCTGTTTTCAATGAGGCATAGCTCTGCATAGCTCTGATTTTAAATGGGGAAAACTGCTGCAAACTTGTGGCTTAGGACATCCAGCAGGAAAGATGGATGGGCTTCTGAGAAAATATTGAAGGAGGGAGCAGAAAGGGTTTTTGGTTTGGTGGGAGAGTGATGCAGTTGAGAGCACTGAAGGAGAGTTGTTTGAAATTTTATGAACCGTTGACAAAATTTGCATCCATTTTTGCATTTCAGTGTGGAAAAAACTCCAGGATAAAAATTTCACAAAGGTTTTTGTAAAATTTGAGTGCCATTTTCTGACCAGCTCTTTGCAGAAGATATTCCTAACTACAATGGGGGAAATTGAAAAGTGAGATTTCTCTCTCTTCCTATCAGGCACACATTACAATAGTATCTGGACTGCCTCTCCCCCTGTTCCTACCTCACCCCCAAAAAAAGAACTAATACAAGAGAGGGTCTAAGTTTTGTACTATATTCTTTTTTTTAACAAGTTGCTAGAATTATTTCTCCCCTCTTCTTTTGGGTGTGTGTGTGTGACTGACCGACCTTCTCCTTTTCATCTGCTATCTTCTTTTTCTTTATTGCTGCTGTTGTAGAGCTGTTAAGCTAATAAAGAGTAAATCTTACATTTCAGTCTGAATGGGGGCTGTGGTGATTCTTACCTAGGGAGTTTCATAGTCTTGGGCCAGATGTCAGGGTGTTGTCCCCTGCTTCAAGGGTTTGTCCCTTGAACTTGATAGTTTCATGGTTCCTGTGCAATGCAAGTGTCAAAGGAGGTTTATGTCCTTCAGCAAAAGCTGGTCTTTTAGGTAACTTGATCTAGCTCTGTGGAAGGCCTTAAAGACAAGGATTGTTATCCTGAAATTATCCCAGTGTTCTCATTAAATATACAATACCTTGCACACATACCTTATTCCACAAGTAGTCCTACTGGTTAAAATAAGACTACTTGTGCAACTCAGTATGAGTGACGGTATGCAAATCTGACCTGTTTCGGGATATTGTGCCCAAGACAGTATTATTGGTTATTTGCATCGGACTAAAATGTTAATATACTGGTAAATTATAAATGTAGCAAGGACTGAAATCCCTGAGAACCTTAAGGGAAAACCATATAGATATAATCAGCGCTATCTCCTTGGGAAAGATAGGGAGTTGGTTTAGCTTGAGCTCTCTGCAGACTCCTCCTCTGGGCATTTTTTCTCCGTTGAAGTGATTCTTCATTGTACTGAATAATATTTATAGCCACCACATTTTTCGTATTTATTTCTGCAGTGATGCAATGGGGACTTTATTGTGCAGTCCTGTATTTTAGAGAGTCATTTGAGATGAAAATTCATGAGTGTGCTGATCCCCTGTACTTTGGTGTGGAAATATGCTGTACTTACCAAAATACAGTCCATGGAAAGTACCAATCAATTAAAAAGAGAACCACTCTAAGAAAAAAAAAAAAAGGCCATAGGGTTCAGAGCTGAGCTTGTGTGCTGTTCAGTCTATGCCTGCCTTTTTCCAAAGTCAAGGAAATTATCCTGTTTTCCAATTCCTGCAGACAGCAAAAGCCAAGCCAAGTTGGCTCCAGCCAGCTCTTGTTTGTAAAATGTAATTCTGTGGTAATGAGCTTGTGACAACTTGAGGAAAAGAGTCTTAAACATCCTGAAAATAATTCCAAACATGACTAAATACAAGAAGGAGACTTCTAATAAATACCTCATGGGAATCAAGGGCCCAGCACATATACAAACAACATTTATTTTCTGCCTGAGGAATATACCAACCTTTCCCCTTTTTTCTCGCTTTCAATATGTGGGTAGACACCAGTGTGTCTGTTTATCCATTATCTATACAGCTTGCTTCTCCTAATGAAGTATACTTGATATACAAACTTGTAGCTTTGTCATATAGCAGGAATTCAAGTCTGAGCCAATACCCAGTAGGAAATGGAATGGGATGAAAGGTTCAGTGCTTTTCTTTTTTCATGTAGCTACTCTGACATTTTTATTCTTTAGTTTTTTGGTTGCTACCCCAGATTTTTTAATCACAAAATCATTTCAGTTCTTGTTCCAGGAGGCTTTCCAAAAACAGTGCTTCCAACTCCAAGCGTTCAAAAATCACGCATCAGCCCCCATCGCCTCCAAATAATTGCTTTAGAAATCATGAGATTTAAAAAAAAGTAAGAAATTTTGGATTTTTCTTTACCTTCTGATTTCTGAACCTGTAGGGTACCTTTAAAAGAAAACTGACATTTTCATGAGATCACATGACTCCAGAAGCTAGATTTGTAAGAAAAACATGAAATGTCATGACACTTGCATTTAAATCAGAACACTGGCAACACTGCATCTATAATCTAATCAAATGTTTAAATTGAAATAATATATCAAAATTTTAAAAATGTCTAAATAATCAGCATGAAATATACCAAGTTAATCAACTCTACTTGTTGACTATGGGAAAACCTTCCCTTCCCTAAAAGAGTGTTCCTTTTCCATACCTGAAGAAGAGTTCTGTTTCTTTCACCAACAGAAGTTGTTCCAATAAAATATATTACCTTGTCCCACCTTGTCTCTCTAGTATCCTGAAACCAGCATGGCTACAACTACACTGCATGTTTCTCTTCTTGTGTCTACTGATGTCTTCCCCCAGCCCTTCCTTGGCCTACGTACTTGGATTGTTGTAATTGTTTTGGTTCATGATTTAATTTAGATTTAAATATTGAAGGAGCAAATACTCTTCTTATCACCTTATTGTAAAATGCTATGCACAGCTAAAAGTGGGCAGGAACCCCCATCCACTCCTACTCCCTGAGGCCTATGTTAGACATCCAAATGGTATACTATTAATCATAACATTAAGGAAGTGGTCACATAAAAATCACTAAAAACATACAGCTAGTCATAAAACAAAAACGTAGGCCACATTCTACTTTGCATAGTTTGTATAATGTTAACGTGTAATGATTAGGGATTCCTTGAGTAGTGGAAGTTCCCTGGCGGTCTCTTTCTTTTAGCTTAAGTGAGAATTATGTTAGATTAATCTGATAGCCATTCTGGGCTTTAAACTGGATTTCCAGCCTCTGGTAATCACTTTTCTGGCTGTTGTGGGCAAAGTTGTTATAATACCATGAGTGGCCACTGTGTACATATACTTTTAACAGCTACACTATCAGTGCTAAAATATAGACTTGACTTGCAGGCTCTTCATAGCTTCCCAGAGTGTAAAAATATATCCAGATGTGCCTAATCTTTACAAACCCCAGAAAAATCCAGGCTTGATTTTAAGCTCTTTGGGGCAGGGACTGTGGTTTCCTTTGTAGGTATTGGAAGAATAATAATTGTAGATTCCAGGTGCTTATTAAACTTGGCCCCCATCATTGCCTCTGTGATAGTCAACAATAACCTACTTACCTGCCTCTTCCCAAAGCTCTGAAACTACTGCTAAATGTCAAAAGTAATATTATTTGAGAAAACTCATTTTTTAAAAATGAGCTGTTTAATTTTGACACCTATGTCAATATGGGTCCTCCACTTTATTTACATACTTGAGTACCAATGAGAGAATGACCAATTTCCTTTTGACACTGAGGTCATGTTTTCTGAGTGATGTGGAATATGTGGAATTCTCATTTGATCTGTGAGGTGAAATCTAGATGCTTTCCATTGCATGTTTTGAGGAATTTGGGTATTAAAATAATTTGTAGTCTGAAATGGATAGCTGTGAGCAAAAATATGCTTTAAAATGAAGTATAATATTAAATCTTTGCACTTATGTAGCTGCCTCCCCATCCAGGGAATGTAAAGTAGATTACACAAATTAGTTCACTGAATCTCAAAAATTCAACAGCCCTGTGATGGTGATATTATATATATTTTGCAGACAGTTCAACTCAGCTACAAAAAAGTTAAGTGACTAGCCTCAAGTTACACAGTAAATCAGTGGCAGAGCTAGGAATAGAATCTAGGAGTCCTTACATTTAGTCATTATTAGCCACTTGACCACTAATTATAGTACTTATTTAACCACTTGATTGTTGCAGAAGATGAGGAGGGGAAAGAGAAGTGGCACTCAGGGTATAAAACATCTGCTAATTATCCCAAGCACATTCTAACACTTTTCAATTTTGGGAACAAAGGCAGCACAGCAGATGTGGTGAGGGACTAGCAGTGAAAGGGTTAACTCTAGCTTTTGAAACACAGACAGGTGAAACCTCACAGTTTTATCCCTCAGGCCTTTATCAAGGAGTCCTTAGGGTTGTAACTTTGGGAGTTGCTTTTGTCTCTGTTGGGAAAATAGTTACATAACATGATACTTTATACATATATGTTGTTAAAGCCCTTTTGTCTCAGCAGCTGTGCATTTAGGGCTAACAATTGGACAGCTACAGCCAGACATGGTGCACAGCCCTGCTGAATTCAATGAAAGGTCCTTATTCTGCAAGCCTGGGTAGAACAACTTGCAGCATTGGACCCCTAGTTTGGAATCTGGCCAGCGGTACATTTTTCTCTTCATTCTTTGAAATAAGCTTTGCCAAGAACCTCTCCTAAATGGCTATCTGCCTATCTAGAGCAGTAAGAAGATGGGCATGAACTGAGGCCCCAACCTTGTAAAGACTTAGGGTACATCCACAGCTTAAGTGAAGGTGTGATTGTAGTGTGTGTAGGCATACTGTCCTAGCCATTGTGGGTAACAGTAGTGGTGAAAACATGGCAGTACAGACCAGAGTGGGCTAGCACAAGTCTTCCGGGGACTTTGGGTATGTACTCTAGTTGCTAGCCTGAGCCTAAGTCAGTCTTCCTGCATCTTCACTACAATTGCTACTTGTGCTAGCTAGGTTAAAATGAATAAAGGTATACTTCCGTGCACTGCAGTCACACTTGAGATTGCGGTGTAGATTTACCCGTATGCCCATGATGTTAATAAGATTACTTGCAGTGTGTGAAATTAATTATGTGTGCAAATTGCTGCAGTGTTGGGGCCCTAGTGAACTGTCAACCAGTAAAGAAGAGGAGAAGGGGGTACATTTAAAAATTGCCATTGTTGTTCAAGTTTAAATATTTAGTATATCAAGAATTTTTTCAGTTCAAGGTTAAAAATTCAACCTGATAGATTAGCCATGACAGGTATTTTTAAGAGAGAGAATGTGGATGAGGTAGTATATTTTATTGGACCAAGTTGTTAGCTGTGAGCAAACTGCACCGTTGAAACAATACCCTATACCCACTGCTGTCAGTGGATATTCTCTGTGTTCTTAATACATAGTTTCTTCCCTAAAGCAAAGTTATTTTCGTTGTTTTAAGCACCAAAATACATCTTCATTTGTGGTCTTTTCTACCCAGTACTGACAAGTTGAGAGTTTTCTTTCCATAATCATGTTCGGAAATTTGGATCCCATTATTTACTGTATTAGCTCATGATACAGAATTGATGTTAACTATTTTTTTAAAGTGCCTTATATGGGTCCTATCCCAAATCTGGTGACTTGTAAATGGGTCAAATGTTGACATTGATTTCAGATGAATTTCCACGTGCAAAATGCTGACTGGCTCTGGGTCAAAGTGTCTGTAAAAATGGTGTTTATTTTTATACGTAATTAAATAAGAGTGGTACAAATATAAATACCTTTGTCTTGTTAATAAACTGCACAATCCAAGGGAGAAAACACTGGTGTATTAAAGCACAGGAAAATGAAAGGATCACTTCTAGCCACCTCTCTTCCAAGGTGACTGTCTTTTTTGTCGAGATCTTCCAGGAGGTTTCAAAAGAGAGTATGAAAAAGATGTCAATACTTTTTTTTCTTGGAATGCCAATTCCTCTTTGTTAATACACTGCTGCATCCTGGTTATAATTTGCAAAATTTCAATGGCAGATTATGAAGGGAAAAAATTCTCTTGTGTGCTCCTGTATGACCCACTGTGCTATAGTAGGGGAACTATTAGCTGACTTTATCATGTGCTGCCTTTCTCTGCTCTCATCTTAGAACACATAGTGACTCTTTCTTTCCCCTTCTTTACATTCTTATAGTGATCATTCACCCCAAAGATATGGTGGTGTAGAAATATGCAAAGATACAGACTTGCCAAAAGGGGACGGAAGCTCTGGGAAGTTGTATAATTACTAACTAATTTGATCTTGGGGAGGAGGGCAACAAAACTATTTCCTGTTTCCTATAATTAATTACTTGAGTCTCAGTTCCTCAACACAGATTTTTGTTTATTTTTAATGTACTTTAGTCTATGTGGAGTAAAATCTACTGCTTTTATTTCTATATCTTGGGCCAAATTCATATGTGCTGTGAGCTATACAGATGAATATCAGACACTCTGGTGGTAAATTTCTCCAAGTTCTGCATTGAGTTTAGTAAGGGAATCAGAATTAAGCGATCAGAACTTTATATATTAAGGAGAAAAAATAACTGTTATATTGTGCAATGACCTGAATGATCACTGAAAGATTTCTATACCACATGGTACTCATACTGACAAACTATGTAAGCCTTATTTTTGTGTGTGTGCAGGGATGTGTGTGTGTGTGTACACACATCTGAGTTAGACATAAGGCAGATACTCTGTTTTCTTCTGTTTGCACGTCACCAAACAAGCTGTCAGAGCTCAATAAATAATTAACAGATGCAGCCAACTCCATGTATAAATTGTGTAATTAATGTGTGAATCTGCTTATCTGAAGGTCATCTAACAATAATTTTTTGAATAAGTAATTGCGTCCCCTGAATCCAAAAAGGTCTAAGCAGATTTGGGTGAACCAGTTCAAAACCTTATAGAACCTCCACTATGATTAGATCCAAGATATCTTGTGGAGCTGAAATACTTTGATCAGGCTTTTGCTTACTTCTGGTTTCCAGCAGATACCAGAAACAGAAATGCAGCTGAGGAGAAAAAAAGGAAACAATTCTTAACAGTGTCTCTTTCTAGCACTAGAAGGAGAAATGCCAAAATACCACTCTCTTAGGACAACCTGCAACTGAATTGCGGAAAAGGGCCTAGTGTACTTCTCCCTAGAGGGGATTAGGCCGATTACCAGACACTGTTCAAAGAGGAAAAGAGCAGGAGGAGCCTGCTGGCTAGTTCTTCTAAGGCTGGTGGGTGCCGAGGAAACAAAGTTTTTTTGAAGATGTCAGATGGGTGGTAAGCTGGTGAACTGTCCCTCTAAAACCATCAGGAAGGGGAAGCCAATGTCTATTGAGGGAAAAGGTTGGTGTAGAAAGGGAGGAATATGGCAACTACTTTGATGGTCTGGATAATTCACTTAGCTTCAAATATCAAAATGTAGTGAAGCAAGTTTCCTTGTATCACACACCCTGCTATCGTCCTGTCCTGGAGGAGTCACATCTGAGAGTGAAAGGATAGTTTATGCTTCATCCTAATCCATTCCTTGGTTTTTGCTGAGATTCTCAACAAACTGTCAGTTCCTGCCAGGCATGATAATCATTTTTGTGATGAGGACATATGTTCAGTAGGAACACGATCAAGACCAATTCATTTCACACCAAAATGTTCTGTCACCACCAATCCTGGCTGCACAATCACTGCCCATTTGAATGTTCCTTTTGGTGTCAGTGACATCAGCATAGCACAATAATATTAGTTAAGGACTAGGGTATTGTCTGTCTTAATTCTGAAATTCCTAACTTTTGTCACTTTAACTCCACTTTAGCACTCGAAATGGAGGAAGAAGTGACATAATCAGCTCTCTTCCTGCCCACTTCCTTAGTGTTCTGCACACCCTTTCCCAACACCTAGCACATCTAGATTGTTACATGATAGTAATAACTCCCCCCACCCACTCACTTTTTTCAGCTACGAGGACTGAGAAGTATTGGCATGGAATATCCCCCATCTGAGCACGGCTAATATTTTTGTATTTTATTTTGGTTGGCACTAGACTGCTTGCCCACAGTGCTGCTGCAAAGGCAGGTGTTTGTGATTCTCTCTGTCCTTAGAGAACTCAGATTTGCTCAGTAGCACAAATATGTTTGCAATGCGTAAATATTATTCCACTTTAACAGCTCGTGCTCCAATGATATGTATGCTTTTGGTTGCCACCTGCCCCTTATATTTGTAATTTGTCCTTACGGTATTTATAGTTACTTCCTTGAGTGTATTTATTCAGTCTGGGCTTTTTAACAAAAATATGTTAAAATGGCTTGTCAGTGCTCTTTAAGAAAAAACAGCCCCAAACTTAAACACATGGCCAAACAATGTTGATGTTATAACAGAGAGTCAAAAACCACAAAACCAGTATAAAGCAAACTGGATTGAGTAGGAAATGTGGGATAACACATCCTGGCACAGATATTCTAGAGACATTAATTGTAATAATTCCGTGCAAATTTAGATAAGAGCTTTCTGATTTTGCGGAAGTTTAAGGGGATGAGTGAGTTACCGCAGTTTTGAGAGAGTTAAATTAAAGCTGAAGAAGATTAAAAACAGGACAATTCGAAACTAGGGGCTTATGTCATACCCATCCACAGACATCCGCTTGCCTCTGATTTCTGTTTTGATTTTGGCCACCAGGACAGCAACCAGTCAGCGTGGCCTTGCTGATAAGTTGTTGCCACAGGAAACAGGTATGAAGATCTGGACTCTCAGTGACACTCCCCGGGAGCTCACAGTAGCATGCGTCTGTCACGTCCACACTATCTTAGATGGGGAAGTCTCTGGCGTTTTAGTGGGATGATGCAGGGGAAAGGATCTCTCCCTCCCTGCCCACCTTCACCTTTTCTCTACCCCTTTTTGACCCCAAACCAAAGAACCGCAGATGCATGAGGTACTCTGTGACGTCTTGCTCAGGCTACCCAGAATTGTGAGCCACGGCGTTACTGCTCGGCCTCAGCAGTGCTGCTGCTTACTTGTGTGTCAGCTTTGTATCCCACCAATTTGTCTGCCTTACCAGCAAACTCTTCAGGGCTCTGTCTGTCCAAACCTTGCCTTGTAGGTGGCAGGAATAAGGCCCTCAGCTGCACCTGCTCCATACTCCTGACACCCTGATGGATCGTCCTGCCTGATTAGCTGAGGAAGTCAGCAGGCCTGTTCTTAAACCTAGCAGCAGCAATAGCTTCCTGGATGCTTAACGCACAAGCCCACGGTCTCTGCCTCGCTGTCCTTGGCTCTTCAAGCTTGGCTCCCCCTCAGCTCCAGCCCAGACTCTGTCCTGCATCCAGTCTTGTTTCCCATCCTGTTCCTGTCTTGCTCCTGCCTCAGAACCAGCTGAGCTTCTGACTTCCGGTAATCCCTGCTCCAGGACTTGGCTCTGACTCCACCTCAGCCCTTGGCTGTGTCATTCGGACTCTGACTTTGCTCCCAACTCTCAGTCCGATTCCTGATTTCAACTCTGTCTATCCCCTTGGCTCTGGTGTTCAGACTCTGACCACTGGGCATGCCACTTGTCACCTGGTCTGCTGACGGCATGTAACAATCAGTGGAATCCAATTCTTGAGTTCCCCAGAGAGGTCTCCCTGAATGTCCAGTCCTTTTCACAGGACACTTGCAGAAGTTAAGTTCATGACAGTAAAGAGACCGTGTATATACCAGCTCATTTGGCTAGCTGAGGACTCGCCCTCTACTGTTAATACACAGCACTGAGATGGTTTTGTAATAAAACAAGGATGAATTTATTTATAAAAAACCAGATATTTAAGTGATATCAAGCAAGAATCAGCTAGACCAGCAGGGTTACACACACAAGAAAACATGCTTTCTAGTGACTACAACTTAATTTTAGCAAGTTACCATCTTTGTCTAAGCAGATTTCTCACTTACAACATGTTTCCAGCAGCTCTTGTCTTTCAGGCCAAGAGGAAATAGCTTTCATAGGCTCAAAGGGTGCTGTCCCCTTATGTCTGCTCAGTGATGGATAACTATAATGTCTTTTTAAGATCATAAAAACAGCCATATTAGGTCTGTCCAATGGTCCATTTAAGCCAGTACCCTGTCTTTTGACAGTGGCTAGTGCCAGGTGTTTCAGAAGAAATGAACAGAATAGGCCCATTGATCAAGTGGGCCTTGTCATCCTGTCCCACTTCTGGCAATCAGAGGCTTTGCCCCTGTTATGTTGCCCAACCATCTATAGTGTCTGTTTCAAGAGCCAGAAGGTTTTCCTGGGGTGCAGATGCTGTTCCCTGATGTGATTGTTAAATGGTCTTCTCCCCTGCTTGTTTAGCTTGATGGTTTTGTTTACCTTATACGTCTGGGGTGGCCAGACTTACTGACCCTCCGAGCCACATATAACAATCTTCAGAAGTTCGAGGGTTGGAGCCTTGGGGCTTCAGCCCTGCAGCAGGGTGGTGGGACTTGGGTCTTCTGCCCCACTCCTACTGAAACCCCAAGCCCTGGCAGGCACCTCTCGTGGGGCAGAAGTCCCGAGCTCCCCGCCTCAGTCTGGTTGGCAGAGAACGGGGGAGGATGCATAGGGGGTTCTATGAGCTGCACTTTAACTGTAAAAGAGCCCACATGTAGCTCATAAACTGCGTCTCAGCCACTTGTTATATGTAAATCTAAATGTACTTTCATTGTTCTCCAGCTTACAAAACATGACCCAGACAGCTGAATCCATACTACTCTGTCCAAGCCAAACTTGTTTACCTAGTCTGCCCCCAAAGCAGATGTTAGGAACATATTTCCAGTACACATGCATAACTCTTTACACCCCATCTATCCTACATCATGCAAGGATGTTCATGACCAGTGTGCCACCAGTTTATATATGATACCTTATGTGACACCGTTGAGCTGTATGTTATACCACAGATTGTTGGGCAATGAATGTATCTGGTCTGATATGAGTTGCAGTATTGTAGGCCCTCTGTCAGCTGGCATTAATGGGCTCCCAGAGTCATACACTCATTCAGGTTTCTGCAAGGTTGGAGAGAAGGGGGAAAGGAAATGCAGTATTGCTTCAGTCGTCCAATCCATCTCGGTCCAAAAAGTGGACTCTTCAGTGCCTTACATGGTACTGTTGTAGAGGATATTAGCCTATTTCTTACTCTGCCCTACCTCTCCCTTTTCTGATCCAACTCTATGGAGTCAGAATTCCATGGAACATCTGTGTAAGGCCATTCCAGGAGGCTAAGAAGAGCATACCAGGGGGGTAGGCTGCTTTTGTTCATGTATGCAGAAGAGGTTATAAAGCAGAGGCCATTTTTTCAGCTGACAAAAATTGATGTAGCTTCACTAACTTCAATGGAACTACACTGATTTACCACAGCTGAAGATCTGGATGACCAGTTTACATTAGGTCACATTGTCTTTGATAATGCAGGATTACTTTCCATATTCTCTAGTGATTTTTTTTCTTTCTCCTTACAGAAATTCTAAGCATTTAAAATCTGATTTAGAATAATCAGAATTCAAATCCACAGTGGTCTCTTTCCAGCTTTGGTTTACTCTTAGAGGGTCATTCCTAAACACATTCATTACAGACACACTCCACAAGTGCACAATAACACATCAGTCACTGAGCTGTTTATGTTGGGAGACACAATTGAAATTGAACAATATAATTCAGTAAAATTACCGGTCTTTTAATTTATTCATTTAAGCTATAGTTGCTCGAAGACTATAAATAGAACTGCTGAAAGCTACTGCTGTCTTTATTTCTCCACTGTTTCATGGCTGAGCTATTTGAACTTCTGATTATTCTTACTGTCAGCAAAATGATTTTATTACTGTGAAATAATTAGAAGAAAATGATCTCAAAGAGGAGTGTATGAAAGAAAATATTGGATCAAAACATATCCCAGTGAGATTGACAGTATTGTTAATTTTTTTAATTTAAACTGTGCACGCATGCACAAGCCCAAAATAGTAGGATCAAAATAAGATGCTATGATGTTCTAAAATGTATGGGCTTTCTTTGACCCTGGTTTCTATGGGATAACACTAGCAGACGCTGGGGTTAGAGGTTCCTGTTGATGTAGGCTGCATGGAAGAGGGTTGCAGCTGGGCAAGGTTAGCTCAAAAAACCCAGTGACATCTTATTGAAATCCCAGGAATAAGACCCAAGATTCATGGTGTCACTTTCTGTCTCCCTTTGCCTCAAATGTTATGCCATGCTAACAGAAGGGGATTGAGTCCCAAATCAGCACCAAAACAGATTCAGCCTGGGTTCCAATGTGGGAGAAACTAAGTAATGAGTTGAGAATTGTTGTGTGTGTTTATGGAGAGAATTAGGGAATGAAGGCTTCCTGTTAAACGGGGTGAGGGTGGAGACATGGGGAAAACATGCAGTGTTCACAGTCAGGCCTGAAATAAATGGTTAATATACTACGGTGCTTGCACCATGGATTATAGGTTCCCCCTGTGTCTATTGATCTGGCAGCATTGTCTAAAGTGATCCTGGTATGAGGTGACTGTAACCCTGCTCTCCCCGGAACCCAGAACCTGCTGGATACGCTGGTGAGGCCATTTTAGGGAGTCCCTTAAACAGCCTCCTCTGGTGGGGTTCCTGCAGGTGTAGTCCTGGTTGAAATGTAATTCTGCCCTTCCTCAGCAGAACCCCTGGGGAGATTAGTGATGAAAACAGCCTGTGCCAGGTGGGGCCACTGTGAGTGACTCAGATTGAAATCTTTTGGCGCACACTATCCCCAGATGGCACTGGTGGTCTAATAACCTCAGCACCAGGAAGTAAGCCCTGTATATTTAATTCATAGCGAGAAAAGGTTATTCACACAGATAGGTATGAAATATGTGGGATTATTAACAAGTACAAATTATAGGAGCATGCAGAGGAAAGTAGTTTGCAATTGGGTCAATATCTTCATTTATTCAGCACTAGAGAACATCTCTCTTTATATACATCAGACTGCAATTTTATAGCTTTACTGTGTTCATTCCCACATTGTCCCCCTGCCTACACAGGGCTGGATTTTGGGGGCGCGACCTTCGTGACCACCTGCGGTGCCAGGTTTGGAAGGTGATGGGCTCAGGGTGTTGTTTTTGATGTTAATGATAAAAGGGAAAATAGAACGTTTGAAGTAAAATGTTTCCGCTATTCCATATGCAGATTCATTATTCACTAACCTCCTAGAATGATCTGGACCTTTGTAGAATCTCATGGAACCTTCCAGAGTTTCTGAGAACTACATTTTCCTCCAGCCTTCTAGAATGTTGTCAGCCAGGCCCTTGGTATATAAGGGGCGGGTCATCGCTAGTCAATCAGAGAGATACAAGAACAAACTGAAGTGAAGTGAGAGCCCAGTTACGATATTGTGAACCTTGTTTTATTGTGTAATTGTGAAAGTGTATTTGTGTTTTAAGACTTGAAGAGTGTAAGTAGCGACTAATAAACAAATGGGGGAGAGGAGCACAGAAGATGTTCCGCGACTGGGGCACCATTTGGTCTAGGGCCGCACTTTGCCGAGGCATAGAGAAAGCAAGGATTACTGCTGGTGCTAGATTTTTCTGATCAACAGGGCTGTGGTCCAGTCATCTTTTGCACTTGCCAGGGGGACCCTTATTTGAATGTGTGGGAGGGAGTTCATGCTATACCTTGTTAAAAGATGGTGCAATGAACATGCTTCCCATGTACACTTGTAGGCTAAGGTGCTAATCCAAATTCATCACTGTGCCAGTGTACAGGTGAGAACAAGGATGGGAGGGGGAGGCTTATGATCCTTTGAAGTGGGTTCTGCTAAGGTCCAAAGGCTCCTCTAGCCTGCACTCAGCTTCCCAAGGCTCCTTGGGCCTTGTGGCTACTGGGAAAGAGCCATGACATAGAACCACCTGGCCATCCCTCCATCTTTAGGATGCCTGCCCCAGACATACCACAAAGGGCCTCCTTCCTGTGCCAGGACTCTTGTAGGCTGGGAGTGCGAGCTAGTATTCCATGAATAAGGTCTTATGACTCCTTTGCTGCCACTTTGTGCCATTCTAGTGGCCAAAGAGCAACCCTGAACTGTATTGTCTGTCTGAGGGCCAATGCATAGGCCACGCCCCTCTGCGCTTCTCCCTGTTGTTGGCTGTTGATACTTTGCATAGTCATTTTTAAAATCAACTTTAAAAAGGGACAGAAAAATCTCTGATTTTGCTTGGAATAGTTTTCCTGCGTGCAGAATGTTGAATGAAAAGTTCCAAAATTAAGTGAAACTCTGGAGCTGCTTCATTTTGGACTTTCCAGCTTCCAAAAAGTTTGAATCTAGGTCTAAAGGAAACTTTTTTGTTTGTTTGTTTTTTACTTCCTTGCAACTGAGTTTCTTCAAGTCACATACACACTTTTCTATTTTTACTTTCCAATCTGGGCCTCTTTCCAAATGTGAAGCTGTGGAATTCCTGCACTCCTACGTATGTGAAACGCAGACTGAACCAGAAGGTTTCGCTGGTTTCAACTCCCTTTTCCTCCACACCATGCTATTTTCAACAAAGTGTCCCATCTAATTTTGAGACCAGTTGGATTTTTTACAAAGAAGAAACTCCAAAAGATCCTTTGCATTGGTATTGAAATATTATTGAGAGAATAGCCCATAGAGTTTATGATTTGTCTTAGATCAGAGCCCAATTCACATATAATGCAGAGTCTACTAGGATCCAACATCAGGTAGGATTAGTGTATCTTCCCTGCAGTCTATCAGAGTTAAGGAATGCAATGTTCTATTTTCACTGTTTCACAAAAGATTAGTACAGTGAAAAGCTCCACTCTTTATATTTTATTCAAGGAAAAAAAAATATTGTCAGTGCTTAGCCTTGAAAGTGACTAACTTGATCTACAAGCCAAGTGAGTGGGGGGGAGGGAGGGAGGGAGAGAGGGAGGAAAGCCACATTCCCCTCCCTCCATTAGTCGTTTGTTTGACGCAGAACTTGTACTTCACTTGTTATCTGCCTTTTTGGTAAGATCAGAATGTGCTTCAATTGCTGTGAAGGTTAAAATATGTTGACTGGATTTTCTTTCACTACCAACGCAAAAGACTAGCTAACAGTATCACTGACTGTCAGAAGGAAGCCAGCCCTTGCATTTCTCATGGTAATGAAACTCATTGGGGTTTTTCTTGGCTTATATACATCATGGTACCCTTGTGACCATGTATGTCACATCAAGGATCTGGAACAACAGACATAATAGATCTGTCAGGCTTTGCAAACAATTGCCTTTTTCCGCTTCATTCTCAAATTACTAGATTTCTATTGATTTGTGATGATGTATGAAGGGAAAAGATGATTTTTAATTTTGATCTTTTTTTTCCATCATCCTCATGTTAAGCTCAACTTCTGCAAGAGATGCCCTACTGTCTGCCTAAGTGACCTCCTGATTATCTTCAAATCCTATCTCAAAGCCCATCTTTTTTCCCTGGCCACTGTGTCCCATAACCCTGTCTATTAAAACAAAATGCAACCCCCAAGTCTTCCAGTTTCCCAAGCTCAGTTCTTCTCCCTAAATCTTGCCTATTACACTCCTTTCCTGATATTTCAGTATATAAATACCTGCTGAAATTTCCTGCCTATCAAGGTTCTTGCACCACATCATCCCTGGTGGTATCGGGGAGCCTGAATTCCATTGAAAGCTGCTGTATGTAGTGTACTTGTCACTGCATGGCTGTGTTGTAATCAGTTGCAAAGTCTCTTGTGATATTTCTGTATGAATTGCTGTATGTTACACAGAAACAAATTGTCATCTGCTGCACTATTTAGGAGAGTTTTGTTGTATCATGAATTCTTAAAAACATTACCTTTGTTGTCTGTAGTCCAGTGACTCTGTAAAATGAGGAAATTTGTTTTCCTTCTGCTTTCTACTCTGTTCTACATTTATATTGAAGTCTTTGGAAATGTATGGGTGGTTTAATGTCTTAAACATCTTTATTATTACTATTATGTTTACTGTTTACTATTTTATCATTTATGTTACTGTTGAGCCTAGGAGTCCTAGTCAGGGAGCAGTACCCCACTGTGCTAGGTGCTGTAATGGAACAAAAACACCCATGTTTTAACTATTGCCAAATTTGGCTCTTGGTTGCACCAGTACAACTCTATTGCTATCAGTAGGGTTGCACTAGTGTTACTGAGAACAGAATTTCACCAATAAATTCTTTAGAACGTCAGTTCCAAACCCTTCATGTTTCTGAGGTAGATAACTGGACTGCCATGCTGCTTGCTAGGGAAGAAGTAGACATGACTTTGAAAGGTCTTCATGGGGATTAAAGGTCCCATTGCTCTTTTTGCAACAACAGCAGATTGCCAAGGTGTTTTTGACCAAAATGCACCTTCCTCCTAGTCATTTGGGGCACTGTTCATTAGGATGGGTTGCCATATTGCCCTCTCCATCTATTTCAGTGATGCTATAACATTAAGCTGCAATGGGATGCAGGCCATCACTGACATTTGAAACATTATAAATTTTGTACTGAAGCTGTCTAGGAGCTTGGTCATATGTGTGTTAATGTGGGCCTGTATATCTCTGTGTGAGAAGATCCTGGAGTGAATATACAGCTGTAGGAAGCTTGCAGTGCATCCACAATCTATGAACAAATACTATAATGAGCTTTGTGTGCAGAGCTTTTATGCAGGATCATTTTAAGTTCACGGGCATTGATAGTGAGAGAGAACTGAACCATAAACTATTGTGCTGCATAGCTGAGGGGGGAATAAAGAAATCCTCTCTGTTGTTTTTAGAGAGATTCAATTAAATATATTTTTTGAGTGCAAGATTTCTAGACCTCTTATAAATAGAAGGGTGCATCTCAGCTTGATTACCTCAAAACAGCTTCCTGCAACCTCCCACTAGGAAGATGAGCAATTAGTATAATCACAGCAATAAGTCAAAGTCACTTGCTGTTAGAATTTAGGCTGCAACTTTTCCTTTTTGGATTTGCTGCTGGGCTATCGGAAAAAGAACAGTATAATACAGATTTATACAGCTAAAAGCACGTCATCAGGCAAGTCTTCCTTTCTACATGAAAGTTAAAATAATGCCATGAAATGGTTCAACAATGCTGTGAAGAACTGTGGCTAAGGTAGAGGCACTCTTTTATATTAAACGTAGGTATGTAGATGGAACTCTTGCCAACAAAATATAAAGCAAAAGGTCTGACTGTGAGTCAATCTGCCAGTAGTACAGAGTGATTCAAGAGCAGATTCCATCTCATTTTCTGCCAGAAATAATTTGCAAATCCAAAGTCTATAGGCTGGAAAATGTTATAGGAACATTTTTTAAAAAATAAACTAGCCCCCCTATTGTCCAGTTTAAAAAAAAAAAGTTATAGGAATTGATTTTGAGTAGAGTCAGGTGGGTTCTGAAAATACTCCTCTGCCTCTGTTCCATGTTCCCTTTAGGGTTTTGGCTAATATGCACGTACCTACTGGGCCCTCACTATGAGCTGGTGTTATTTTGGATTTTGTCTTCAAGTGACTGCACATTCTCACTGATGAATAGTGTGCTAGCTAGGGGTGCCTAGGTTTGGTAGTGCTTTCTCCAGGCAGTTTCCGTTAGTGTTCTCTCTTCCTCCTCCTCTCCTCTGCATCTCCAAATGTTCTGAGAGTGAGGTTATATAAGAGGAAGTAGCACCCTCTGTCATCTCAGTCCCATCCAACTGCTTGCCGTTAAAGGAAATGAACAACTCTGGCTTGTTTGGGTCTTGGTTTTTTCCCCTCTATTTGTAGTGTTAATTTTTCATTGTTTAGTGATATGCATAGGTTTTTAGGAAGTTTGGTAGCTTGGTTCCAAGTTATTGTGGAACTGAAGAAGACAAAGCCAGGACTCAAGAAGTGTGCTTCATGTTCTGCTGCCTTCCTGGAGTTGGACAACCATGTTATGTGCTTCTAGTGTTTGGGAGAGAGCCATTTTCCTTCTGGGTATTCCACCTGCTGGAGTTTACGCCAGTGCTTCTCCCTAAGGAGGCCTTTGTGGCTAAATTCTCTGGATCTGGACAGCTGTTGGAGCCAAGTTTCGGCTTCATTAATGTTTAAGGGTTTCAGGAAATCAGAAATGTCATCAAGTCCAATTACTGTACTTGCTACTTCACCATCTGGCCTTTGAAGCTGCCTATGCGAGAAACAAGGGTCATGTTGTCGTCTCCAGTGTCGGATTTCAGATCCATCCGATTCTGACAGAGTTGCTATGGTCACATAATCAAGGTTGGTCTGGACTCAGCTTCTGTTGTGATTGGGGCGTGGGTGTGAGGCTTAGTCGTTGGCACAGGAGTCCTACCTAGCGGTTGGAGCAGGAATCGAGAGCCAAGAGCTGGAATCAAGGGTCAGGGCCCGGGTCAGAAATCAGGCTGAGGGTCAGAGTCAGGGGCAAGCAGGGCAGGACAAGGCAGGGGCAAGGTTAGGAACAAAGCTGGTGCAGGAGTGATCAACCTGCAGGCATAATAGCTGTACAGCCAGTAACTTGCTGCCGAGCTTAAACACAGGCCTGCTGGCTCACTTTAGTCAATCAGCCTGGCTGGCCAATCAGGCGATCCTACTGCAACCCAGCTTTGCGCAATAATCTGCCTGGAGGCTCAGCTGAAGGAGCTCACTCATGACAGCTTTGGGAGCTAAAAAGATGGATCCAAGTATTTCATTGGCCCTTGTGCCTCCAAGTCTTTGACTCCGGCCTGGTTGTTGTCTCTGGTGCGTTCTGTCGTGGATCTGAGGCTGGGCCCATATCTAGAGGAGAATAGAGGAAGAATGAAAAAAGCTCTTTCCTCCTGGTTTGTCCCTTCTTTTGGTCCTGCTCCTGTGGCTTTGTTCCCAAATCCCAGTTGCTGGGCAGACTGGCAGTCGTGGGGTCCATGCTGTATTGGGGGCTGCCACAGGAACTTTTCAGTTGTCTTTCATATAGAGGCAAAGGAGATGTTTCATCTGTGAGGGGTAAAATCCTTGGATTTGATTCCACTGGATCCATCTGCAACTCAGACAGTGGTGCCTGATACACCAGCCGGCAGCATCATTCCAGAGCCAGCACAGTGACAGGTCTTTTAAATTAAGGCCTGCAACTAAGAAGCTGCCTTTTCCCAAGCATTTTCATCACACACCTGGCCTTAGATTTGATGTGAGTCAAGAACCAATCAGAAGGACGCTGCCCTTCCTTTGTCGGGGGACGGGCTAGCCTATGTTATCAGAAAATGGAGGCTTATGACATCAAACAAATGGGTCCTAGAAAGTATAGAAAAGTGCTATGCCATGCAGTTCGTAAAATTATCCCCTTTCAATTATTTCTTACCCTTCCCTTTCCAGGGAACCTTATCATGAGGCTATTCTACTTTCAGAAGTGCAGAAGTTTCTTCTCATAGGGGCTGTAGAGGAGGTATCTGAACACTTAAGGGATCAGGGGTTTTATACAAGGCGTTTTACAGGTGCAAAAAAAAGCCGTCTATTTAGATTTAAGAAACCTGAACAGGTATATTTGGAGGTTTTGGTTCCATATGTTAACTATGACCTCCATAATCCCTTTGTTTTCATTGGTTCAACTCCTTGATTTAGGACACACATTTTCATATATCTATTCAATACAGTCATTGAAAGTACCTTTGTTTTGTGATAGCAGAATGCTGTTTCCAATACAAGGTGCTGATGTTTGGCTCTCCAGAGTACCGAGACTTTTTTTACAAGGTACCTCTCTGTGGTAGCAGCTTAATTGAAAAAGCCCCTATTTGGATGATTGGCTGTTGAAGGCTGCAGTTCATGAGGATCCATTAAGCCACATTGCTTTTACAACCACCCTTTTTTTAGACCCAGGACTTCTTCAGAATGTCAAAAAGTCAAATCTCTGTGAAACTCAGAGAATTTTATTCATAGGCTTCATACTGGAGTTGGGAAAGCCTTTCTACCAGAGGACAGATTTTTTTTTAAATAGTGTGTTATGTTTTAAAACATTCAGATATGTTAAACTCAGAAAGTAATTTTTTTTCAGTGTCTCATGAGTCTCATGGCAGCATCTACATATGTGACTCCATTCAGGTGTCTGAGAATGAGGCCAGTGTGGCATTGGGTGTCCCAGGTCTATAGACTAAATCTGGAAAATCTTCAGATCTGAGTCAGTGTGCCTTGAGACATTCTAGATTCATTGCCATGATGGTCAGTCAGAGCAAACATTCTTGTGGTGTTGGGTTGAATTTCCTGTCACCACAGGTGAGGGTAACTTCAGATGCATTAAACAATGGTTGGGGATGCGTATGAGTCATCTTACAGTTCAAGGTCATTGGACTTAGGAGAGAGACTTACACTTCAGTGTGTTGGAGTTGAAAGCCATTTGTCTGGCCTCAGATCATTCCTTTCTCACTTGCATGGGGAGGTTGTGCAAGTAGTAAAGCACAATCTGTTCTTATGTATTTTGTCACAGAATCACAGAGTTAGAAGGTACTGCAAGGGTCATCTAGTCTAACCCTGTGCCAAGATGCAGGATTTGTTGTGTCTAAACCATCCAGCCTCCTTTTTAAAACCTCCAGTGAAGGAGCTTCCATGACCTCCCTAGACAGTCTGTTCCATTGTCCTACTCGTCTTACAGTTAGGAAGTTCTCCCTGAGATTTACCGGTAATCTAAATCTGCTATGCTGTAGTTTGAACCCACTGCCTCGTGTCCTGCACTCTGTGGCAAGAGAGAACAACTTTTTTCTCTCTTTTTTATGGCAGCCTTTGAAGTACTTGCAGACTTCCAGCAAGTCCCCCCTTAACCTCCTCTTTTCCAAACTAAACATACTCAGTTCCTTCAGTCTTTCTTATATGGGCTTGCATTCCCCCTTTGGTCATCTTCGTTACTCACCTCTGGATCCTTTCCAGTTTCTTTACATTTTTTCTATACTTTGGTAAGCAAAACTGAACACAGTACTCCAGCTGAGACCTAACCAGCACTGAGCAGACTATCACCTACCATGAAGTACTCGCATGCTATGCCTCTGTTAATGCAATTTAAAATTGCATTTGCCTTTTTTTTTTTGCAACAGCATCACATTGTTGACTCATGTCGAGGCTGTTATCCACAACACCCAGACCCTTCCCAGGGCAGCTGCCAAGCCAGTTACCTCCTCCTCTCCCCTCCAATTCTGTATTTGTGCATTTGGTTTTTCTTCCCTAAGTGTAGCACATTACGTTTGTCTCTGAACTTCATTTTGTTATCTATAGCTCAGTTCTCCAATATATCCAGATCTCTCTGAAATTTAGCTGTATCCTCCAAAGTGTCGGCAACCCCACATAGCTTTGTCTCATCTGTAAATTTGATCAGTATGCTCTCTATTTCTACATCCATCCATATAAATAATAAAGATGTTATACACCACCGGACCTAAAACAGATCATTGTGGAACTCCACTTGAGACTTCCGTGCAATCCGACATCATTCCATTAATAGATGCTCTCTGTTTGTGGTTGTTTTACCAATTATGTATCCATGTAATGGTAGTTCCACCAAACTTGAATTCCTCTAGTTTGCTTATCAGAATGCCATGTTCGACTGTGTCAAAAGCCTTGCTGAAGTTCAGGTGTATTATGTTCACTGCATTCCCTCAGCCACCAGACCATTTACCCTGTAAAAGAATGAAATCAAGCTGGTTTGGCATGATTTGTTCTTGGTAAATCCGTGCTGGCTGCAAGTGATTACCCATTCTTCATCTAGGTATTCACAAATTGAATGTTGTGTACATTGCTCTAGTAACTTCCCAAGTGTCAAGGTCAGGTTGACTGATCTATAGTTCCCTGTCTCCTCCTTTTTCTCCTGTTTAGCCCTTCTCCGTCTTCCAGAACCACTCTTTCTTATCATCTGTGAGTTTGCAAATATTATTGCCAGTGGCTCTGAGATTTCTCCAGCTAATTCCTTCAGTATCCTTGGGTGAATAGTGTCAGGCCCCACTAATTTGAATTCATTCAAATAAGTCGGAAGATCTCTGACGTGTTCTTTACTTATCCCGATCCACATCCCTTTCTCTTCATTGTGTATGGTAACTTTGCTAGTCATCTGGTCACATTTTATTTTTTTGTGAGATGACAGAAGCAAAGAAAGGATTAAGCAGTTCTGCCTTCCCATCATCTTCTGTTACGAGCTCACCTTCTCCACTGAACAGCGGACCTACACCATCCTTGATTTTTCTTTTTTGTCTGATACATTTGAAGAACCCCTTCTTGCTGTCTCTACATTCTTTGCCGGCTGTAACTCATTCTTTGCCTTGGCTGTCATGATTTTGTCCATACACACTTGCACTATTCGCATGTATACTGCTTTGGTGACAACAAACCGGGAAGTGCTCATGCCACTCAGCTATGTGCAGAAGCAATCAAATTATGGGATTGGTGCATTCTTCACAATGTTTATTTGGTGGCCCTGAGTTTTGCAGTTCATCTCAGCAGGGACAGTTTTTAAATGTGCGAATGGTCTCTGAAGCATCAGTTGATTCAGAGCATATTTTTCAATTGGGCTTGTTTGCTGTGAGGTTCAACAAAAACTATCGCTTTTTCTGCTTGAGAACAGGCAGAACAGTCAGTCCATATCAGATGCTTTCCTCCTGCACTGCTGAAGGGACCTTCTGTATGTTTTTTCCCTCTTTCCACTGATCTGGAAGGTAGTGAGGAGGACATGTCAGGATACAGCTTTCAGAAAGCCTTTGTCAAGGTCCCTTACCAAGGGCTCTTAAGCAAACTAAGCCATCATGGGATAAGAGAGATTGTCCTCTTACCAATTAAAAGGAAACAAAGGATACAAATAAATGGTCAGTTTTCACAATGGAGCGATGTGAATAGTTGGGTCCACCAAGGATTAATAACAGGACTTGTGCTGTTCAACATATTCATAAATGATCTGGAAGAGTGAACAGTGAGGTGGCAAAATTTTCAGATAATACAAAATTACTCAAAATACCTAATCCAAATTTGGTTGTGAAGCATTACAAAGTGATCTCACTAAACTGGGTGACTGGGCAACAAAATGGCAGATGAAACTCAATGTTACTAAATCCAGAGTAATGCACATTGGAAAAATAATCCCAATTATAATACAAAATGATGGGTTCTAAATTAGCTTTTACCACTCAAGAAAGAGCTATTGGAGTCATTCTGGATAGTTCTCTGAAATCATCTGCTCAGTGTGCAGTGACAGTCAAAAAAGCTAACAGAATTTTAGGAACCATTAGAAAAGGGATAGATGAAAAGACAGAAAATATCATAAGGCTGCTATATAAATCTATGGTAAATCCACCATAAAAATATTAGATTTGGAAAAGGTGCAGAAAAGGGCAATGAACATGACTGGGGTATGGAACTGTTTCCATACAAGTAGAGATTTTAAATGTCTGGGTCTGTTCAGCTCAGAAAAGAGGTGAATAAGGGGGGATATGATATAGGTCTATAACATCATGAATGGTGAGGAGAAAGTGAATAGGGACATGTTATTTACCCCTTCTAATAACACAAGAACCAGGGGTCACCCATGAAATTAATACGTAGTAAGTTTAAAACAAAAGGAAATATTTTTCACATAATGCAGAACTTGTTGCCATGGGATGTTGTGAAGGCCAAAAGTATAACTAGGTTCAAAAAAGAATTAGATAAATGAATGGAGGAGAGGTCCTTCAATGGCTATTAGCCAAGATGTTCAGGATGCAACCTCATACTCAAGATCTCCTTAAACTCAAAAAGCCAGATGCACCTGCCACAGGCCACTGTCAGAGACAGGATACTGGGATAAATGCACCACTGGTTTAATCCAGTATGTCCATTTTTACGTTCTTATGACAGAGCCAAGATTATTCTGATTGCCCGCATTTGGCTGTGTCAGCAGTGGTTTACAGATCTCCTTCAACTGTCTGGAGGAATCTTTATATGGCTTCCTCTGTCTCCAGATCTTTTGTCGCAGCAACAGGGCAGGATTCTTCATCTGGATACACAGTCCCTTCACCAGGTGACTTGGACAATCAGTTTTGACTCTGTCTATCTTGAACCATCATGTTCCTCACCCGTGAAGGATGTATTGCTTAATTCTAGGAAAATTCTGATTCTGTACACCAGAAAGTGCTATCATTTGAAATGGACCAGATTTGTGACTTGGGTTAGAGGAAAATCTGATTTTTCCTATTTTGGCTTCCATATCTTGTTTTAGAATATACAATGCACCTACAAACTCAAGGGTTATCTAACTCATCTTTGAAACTTCACTTGCCAGCTATCTCTGCTTACCACTTTTTAGTTGATGGTAAATTGCTGTTTGTGCATAATATGGTTCAGAAGTTTATGAAGGGGCTATCCAATTTGTATCCCCCTTTGAGAAAATCTGTCTATCCTTGGAATCTTAATTTGGTTTTAACTACACTCATGAAGCCACATTTTCAACCCTTGGCTGAGTGCTCTTTTTATTATTTGTTTCTTAAGATGACATTCATTAGTGCCATAATATCAGCCCGTAGTTTGAGTGAATTAAACACTTCGATGGCTGAAGATACCGAAGATGCTTCTTGCTTGGAGTGCCATTTGATCTAGGGTTGGCCTTGTTATTTAGATAGAATTAAAAGTTTTTTAAATCTTCTTGATTATTCATGTCTTATGCTAAGAATCAGATGGGTTATACTGTGTCTTCCCAGATTATTTCTAGATGGATTAAACAATTTATTAGCAAATGTTCCATGTTAGCAGAAATTTCTTTACCTATAATAGTATGATCTCATTTCAGTAGAGCTATGGCAGCTTTTTTTGCTTGCCTTAGCAAGTTTCTGTTACTAAAATTTGCACGGCTGCAAGCTGCAACTCTGCACACACGTTTTATTAAGCATTATGCTCTCGCTTGGGCTGCGAGGTCTGATACTAGATTGGTAGAGTGGTGCTTCAGTCTCTATTCAGTCAGGACTCTGTTCCCTCCTCCAGGTTATTTTCAGTACTGCTTATCAAACTATCCTTACGTGGGGCTATGTAGAGCCCCTTGGAGAAGAAATGAAGGTTACTTACTGGTAACTGGAGTTCTTCAAGATTGCTCTGTATATTCACACTTCCTACCCACCACCCGTCCCTCTCAGAGTCCCTTTTTGTTCTGTATCTTGGGGTTGGTGGTGGAACGAACTGAAATAGTAGAGGGTGATGCATCCCCTTATATAGCCTCACCCTCAGAATGTTTGGAGATGCTGTGAGGGGAGAGGTGGGAGAGAGCATGAAAGCACTCTAACGGACATGGATTGGAAATGGTTCTACCATTAGGCACCACCGGAAGGTGCAATACCCATCAATGTGAATATGCAGAGCTTTCTTGAAGAGCTCCAGTTACAAGTAACAAACATTCATGTTTAGCCCCAAACAGAATCGAGGCCTAACGCCTTAGTATCTGGGCACCATGGTCAGAGGCAGTCAAAGGAATTCTATACTAGATCAGAGCAGTGGTACATCAAGTCCTGCATCCTATCTTCCATGGTCGACAGTACAGAGGCTTCAGACCTCTCCCTTGCCCCCACAACTGAGCATTCATGGAACAACCTGCCCATGAGGAAATTTGTTCCTTGCTCCCTCACTCAGAGGCTGGTTTATGTCCTGAAGCTTGAGATTCATATCCCTTACAAAATATCAATTCCTCTGCACATGGAAACAAAGCAGGGAGACTGGGGCCCGGTCTACACTTACCTTCCAGATTCGGCGGCAGTCGATGGGAGATACGCAAGTGACGTAAATCACTTAAGTATCTCCCGTTGACTTTGCTGCGTCTGCACAGACTGCTCAGTCAATCCAGAGCAGTCAATCTGATGGCGGCGAAATTGTGTAGACCCAGTCTGAGACAGCATGTGACAGTGAAGGGCACATGTAATTGCTGTTGGCTGGCTGCCTCTAGGACAAAGGCTTAAGGTCTGACCTAGGTAGAAGATCAATATTGCAAGTGTGGTGGTGCTGGGAAGCAGAGTCTATCTTGACTGGATGGGGTCAAACAGATTTTTTTCTTCTTTTCGAAGGCGGGGAAGGGGGAGGAGCTTAATATTTTTATAGGTCCAGAACTCATTTAGCCCTTGCCACCACCACCCCATGTCCAGAAGGTGGCACTGATTGGTGACATGAGAATTTAAAGACAGCTGCAGCAAATAAGTTGTCCTAGAAATTTCTAGAAGTAACAACTTTCACAGCAGTTGTTTCTGACAACAGTAGCTTTTGGGAGTAGTGTTAAAATAGGTTGCCTGACTTTTAGAGCTGGTCAAAAAATGCCAGTTATACTTTGCAGGAAATTTTGAAAAAAATTGTGTAATTTTCCTAGGAAAACGTGTGTGTGTGTGTGTGTGTGTGTGTGTGTGTGTGTGTGTTCACGTGTGTAAGTGATGGTGGTGGCTGAAGAGACACACAAAAATGATATATAAAACCAAAATATCTTTGGTTTTCAAAAACAGTATTCAATAAAAATGTTGGTTTTCTGTAATACATATAAAATCCCAACTTTTTTTGCTTTTTGGTTTCCAGTTTTTCATCAAAAGAACAGTACATTTCAACAATTTGGATTGAAAAGCCATTTTTTCATTGCAAAAGTGTTTCTACGAGAACTGTTTTTTACTTAGGTTTCTATCTGTGGATATCTGTGTGCCTGTTTGTGCAGTATTTTGCTAGTGAAAATGTATAAAAATCATAATACTTTCCACTTTTATCTCTTCTTTCAGCACCTCATCATGCCAAAAACATCAATGTACCCTCAGAAGTAAGGGTGTGAAGAAGTCTAATTTAGTATAAGAAGGCCTCATTCTGTGCTACTATTTAGATGTGCAGAGGAGTGCGGAGGTGGGGGTAGATAAAGGTGGCTTTATGTCTGTGCAGATACATTTTTGGTTCACTGTGGATTCTTGGCTGCTCTGGTGACGAGAATAGCTACAAGAATAAGTTAGAGAAGTCCCTGGCAGCTCTCACTTATAAAAGCCTTTTCAGGGCTACCAGTAAGTTTTAGTGAACCACAGAATCCCTATAATACAATAGTTATGGTCCTGTTCTGCCTTCTCCCACTCTCAGCCCTGCCCTTGACTTGCAAAGGGGCAGCACAGGGCCATTTATGTCTGCCACCGTGGGGGACAAATTGAGAGTAAGGAAGTCTAAGGCTATGTCTATAATGAAACTATTATAGCAACACAGCTACAGCAAGGTACCACTGTAGCACTTCAGTGTAGATCCTCACCACAGTGACAGGAGGGGTTCTTCCATTGCTGTAGGTAATCCATCTCTCCAAGAGCTGTTAGCTAAGTAGACAGAAAAATTCTTCCATTGACCTATCGCTGTCTGCACCAGGAATTAGGTCAGCATAATTATGACCCCATGTGACATAGCTATGCCAATATAAGTTCCCAGTGTAGACCAGCCCTCAGTTAATGTAAGGGATATAATTTATGCATCACCTCTGAATCTGGCCATAGAACTATAAAACAATTGGCAGTCATGGCAGTACAAAACAGTACCACTAGGCCACTGATACTATATTGCGCTAAGAAAAACTATCTCAGGGGAGGGAGGTGGGTGGCTGCAGCCTGCCTCCCATCTGTGTGTCGGTCTGGGCGGGAAGTGGGCAGTGGCGTACCAAGGGGGTGCTGGCCTGTGGGGGGCAGCTGCCTCTCAGAGCTCCCTGCACCCCCCGTCCCTGCTGCACATCATAAAAAGCCAGCTCTAGGCCAGGGGGGAGGGGAGGTGAAGCTGCCTCGTCTGAGCCGGCACCAGGCTGCAGGTCTAGAGCAGGAGAGGCGGGTGCTGTATGGCGGGTTAGTGTGAGGGGGTGGGGGGTGAGGTAAGTAGCATGTTCCCACCCCGCAGGTACAGACCTCCTTTTCCCTAGTGCAACTGGGGGGCGGCACCAGCTTGTGGGAGCCGGTGACCCCTCCTGCCCTGTGCAGGAGGAAAGGGGGGATATGAAGCTTGAGGGGTCCCCAAATGCAGGCTTGGCCCCTGGGCGCTGAAGACCCAGGTATGCAACTGGAGTCGGGCGGGGGGGCCCACACAGTGTGGTTTGCTCCAGGCTCTGCATCCTCATAGGGACGGAACCGGAACACAGGTGGGAGTAATATCTTTTATTGGACCAATTTATGTTGGTGGAAGGGACAAGTAGGGGTATGTAGTCAGTGTTTTGTATGGTTTTTCTTCTGTATTGAAGCAGGTTCTCCCAGGATATTTAGGTAGCCCGTTGCACGATTCAGTCTACTTCTCTGGTGGAGTGGCCTTGTTTAGTGAAGGTGGTTTTGAGTGTGTTTAGGTGTGTATCCCACATAGACAGAGATAGGATCAAGGACTAAAACCTGGATAGGAAAATAAAATAGGGAGCAGACAATAGATCAAACTGGGCTGGGACAAAAGTCACAAATAAATATATGGGACTCTTGAAGGAAAGTGAACGAGCAAGCACTGAAAATGGAAATTCAAGGCTGAGGAGCATTTCCAAATGCATCAAAACATAGGAGATTGATATAGGTAAGGGAATTTAAAATGATCGGCGATATATTTTCATTTCACAAGGCTGAAATAGTAACAATTTATGTTTGGATGAAAGACTGAATACAGTAAAAGTATCAAGGCCTAAATCTGAAGCAGTAGCCAGAATGCTTTACAAATTGCATGCACTGATATGTGTCCACCTTTGTGATAAAAAGCAGCAGCTGGCTAACAGTGTACAGTAATACTAAACAGTTCATTAAGACAGGAATTGAGAAAAAGTAGTCTATATATTCAAAACAGCAGGGGAATATTTGGTAGGCAGAATGCAATTACCTAAAGTTATTTTTGCTTGGCTGCTTGGGCTAACACCCCAATATTTGGAAGAAGTGCCTGGGAATAATTCTTAATTTCACAAATAGTCAGGACCTCAGTTTTACATCTCACCTAAAAGAAAGCACGTCCAATATCATGAAGTCCCCATAACACCACACAGGGCATGGGTTTAGTACTGACTCAGAGGTATTCTGTTGAATCATCAGTGCCACTTCCTGCAGCCCTCTGTGTTTTCATTGGAAGTCTCCCATTCAAGTTCTGTCACCCACACATTTTTTTTTCTTTGCAGGAAATAACTAGAACTCCTCCTGTGGTCCCAGAAAACACTGAGACAATTCACTTCCTCTGGCATGACCATGTCAGCTCTCTCACCGGCTAGTGATATTCATCTATTGTCATGCTGGTGTTGAGGGGAGGGGTTGATAATCAGAGGCTCAAAACATATTTTTCAGGCTAGCACTGATTGCTCTCACTGTCAGAGATAAGAATCCTTTCATCAGCATGCTTTAAATTATTAACTAATCCATCCTCAGACTCAACCTTTGCCTTGTCCATGGGCTTGGAATGGATGGCAACCCCACTGACATGTCAGAAGGCCATGAGGAGATGTTTCTGAGAATACTACCATGTTGACTTACCTGTCCTTCATGTGAGGATGTGACATTGGATATGTAGATGATAAGAGACTGCAAAACTGCAAAAGACAACCTATGTGAACATGTGTTTATAAGTTCTACTTGGTTTGACATGGCCCTGTTTCTACTTTTTTAATGTATCCTCTGTGGAAATTTACATGAACCCCTTTTGATTTTCACAAATATTTGACGATGGGCTGTTGTGCAGACAGCTACCCACGCTCACATGTGGACAAGGATATTCGTGTATGACATCTCTGACTGATTGTTTTGCAGTCACTGTGTTGGTAGACAGATAAGCAGCCTCATGCCGTCCTTGTTGGAAGCATTGGGGTGGCTGGAGGAAGCGCTGTGCCGTGAGAGCAGGATGTTGCCTTTGGACTCTGCAGCACAGTGTGTCCCAGGGTTAGGTGCAGGGCAGCGGCCTGCATAATTGTACAATAAAAGATTGAGCTACTGAACTGAACTAATTAAACAACAAGCAATTTCCCCAGTAGGTCTCAGTGGTTCAACTGTGAATTTTTAATTTTTTAAAAAATTAATCATACAGTGACACTGGCAGACCAGGGGCCAGTTCATGCCAAAACCCTGGGCCTCTCTGAATGCTGACAAATGCACAGCTAGAAAACAGCCTGGCTCACCTGTGTGTTAGTGTAGTTAAAATAGAGTTTCAGGGATTAGAATGTTTTCATTGTTCAGACTTTATGAAATGCTCGTAGGATGTTACGAGGTAATATTACAAGGTAATATTTAAATGTTTGCTCTATAACTATAAAAATGTTTGCTGAGATTGTAAATCTCCCACAGTCAGGGGAGAAGCACTACCAAGTGTGAAATACTAGTTTACTACAAAAGGAGTCATCTCCTCCCCAACAAAAGAAGGTCTACAGACATCAGACAAGCCATTACGGATAAAAGACTTTGTTGATCATTCCCCCCACACTCTGAAGTGGGTTGTGCACAAGCCCTCCTCCCATAACAGCTGGAATGCTGAGGGGAGGGAATGAAAATCTCTGTTAACAAGAAATTATTACCCTTCTGCAGCTTGAACTCTGAGAGGTGAAGGTTTCTAAGCATAAACAAGGGGTCCCTAGCTGTTTTGCCTGGGTTACCCCTAAAGGACACATAGAGTTTGCACATTATAGAAGTTTCTATTATCTTTTGAACCCTAACATTGTAACTCATTTGTGTGTGTGTGTATGTGTGCTTGCTTTAACCTAGTAAATAATTCTTAGTTTTATTTTTCCTTTGGTTGGTTTATTGCAGGATTAGATACAAGCATTGTCTTTGCTTTGAGAGCTGATACACAGCTGACCTGGGGTAAATGACAAGTCCTTTGGGCCTGGGAGAAACCTGAATACTGCTGTGATTTTTGGTGTGAGGGACCATCTATCATAAAGACAAGCTTGCCCAGATGGCAAGACAGACCAGAGTGCCCAAGGGGACTGTCTGTGACTCCACATTAAGGCTGTTATAGTGCCTTAGGAGTTCACATTTGTTGGTTGATGAGATCTAATTATAGAACACACAGCCACTTGGGTGTCTATGCCTTGTTCCTGGACAGCCTGCCCTGAAGTTGGCACTCATGCTTGTGAGCCACTCCAGACAGCATGACAAATACCAATCTGTGCAGATGCCTATAGTCTTTTTTCTCTCCCAGTGGCTTGATATTTTTATTTCACGACATGGTCCTATTTCAAATAAAAATTCACTGAGTCAAATAAAAAACAAAATGCTGACCTAGCCGAGAGTGATCAGATACATGGGATGCTGCTGACTTTTAATTTATTTAAAATAAGTAAAATGCTAATGATTAGTAAAGACCTGATCCAAAACCCTCTGTAGCCAATGTTACTTGGCAGCTCTGTGTTCTTGGGGAACCAGGGTGAAAAACCCCTACTCTCTCTGGCTCACCTGAATTCCCCCCAGCCTCTGCTTGAACCAGAAACAAAAGCTATGAAAAGGCTGTGGGAGACACACCTAAAACCCTCTCAACAAGGGTGATAGGATTAAGACAACTCCCCATGCCTCATCTACATAGAAGATGTAAAAAGAGGCATCTCAATTAACACATTGAATGGAGAACTGGAGCCTCATTTACATCGAAGATGGAACAAGAATTAGCATGAAGTATGGAGAACCAAGCGCCAAAGCAGGAATCGCACTGAATTCTGGGATTGGCAAGGCAGGGACACACTGCATTATGGGAGATCTCTGCTCTTGATGTAAATGAACTCACACCTACACCCATCCAGCTCCGCAGTTATCAGACCATTCTAGTATTGATATGCAAAACACTGAATCTGCCTGGTTGCATTGTGAGCTCCCTCAAGGAACATTGACCATAAGTGGGAGTGATCAGCTCCTATTGTCCAGCATAGAGAAAACCACTCTGGGGTACTTCAGTGAGACATTGTTTACCCACAAACAAACCTGGTTCAACAAAATACCCTTACCCAAGTTCAAATCTCTCTCTTGCTCTCCTCTTCTGATGCCTGGACCCAAATGCTTTCCTGACTTATTCCTGTTGTGGGTTTTGCCTCTCCCTCAAGTGTTCGTGACCCTAAGCTGAACAGCCTGTCTCCTGGGAACTTCTGATCTGCAAGGACTGGTGAGATTCCGCCCCCCTTTCCCAACTCGCTCTCTCTCTCTCTCTCTTTAATCCAGGTATAACTTTTGTAATCAAACCTGGGCTAGCCTTCTCCAATACCCCTACTGTAATTTTGTTGTATTATAAGTGTTAGATTGTTTTTCTCTCCTTGTATGCCATCACTATTAGTATTATAAGTTTTATACACCTGGCAATAAACTAACTATTGTAATCAAGCTGGTTGCCAGTTTCTCTCTCTCTAAATGCATTTACTCCTTTGTGTTCTTGGCTTCCCTACCTTGCTCTGCAGCTTCGCTTCTTTTATCTAAGCCAAAGATCCCTGGAATGCCCAAAATCCTATGGGGTTTGCTTATCAAGGGGGTTACTGCTAGAACAGTTGTGTTGCAAAGAGGCATATAAAGGGGGTAGCTGAAAAGTGCTGCTCTGCCTAGCCTACGGAGTCCAGAGGCGCATAAGGGTGACAGCTGAAAATGGTGTTTGACCCAGCCTGATTGAGTCCAGGGGGCACATAAGGGAACGGCTGAAAAGTGCTGTTTGGACCCAGCCTGCTCATAAGTGTGCTCCATTCTGGTGCGGTGCAACAGACACATGCGGGTGACAGCTGACAGTGCTGTGTCACCAGCCTGCTGAGTTCAGGGACGTATAAGGGGTCAGCTGAGGGTGCTGATAGCCTGATCTGCTCAGACACACTCAGTTAATCTGGAATGGTTGTGTGTAGCTGTGGGGGGTTTATCTGAATCTAAAAACCTTAGGTCCTGTAGGATAGCTCCACTGGGAGGGGACTTGTAGCCATATGAACACACCAGTAACACAAGCAGCACATTAATAGAATCGCACCCCCTCTTCCAGGAAGGTAACCCTAATAAATAAGCATACCTCAAAGTGACGGGCAAATCTGGTAACACCAATGAGAACATTTCCATTAACTTCACTGGGCTTTGATCAATATCTAGGGCTTTGTTGCATAGGGGATGTGCACATCTTAAGTGATTGGCTGAATGAGGACTTAAATGAAAAACAAATAAACCACTAGCCAGGATTCCAGGAACAAAAGCTGTTGGCAGCCTGCTTCATCTGCTGTCACCAAGGTCATTTCTTCACCTAAAGCTCCTGGGGAAGGTGACATGCAATGTAAGATCTTTCTAGCTTGGAGAGAGCTCTGTCAATGTTCTCTTTACTATGGAAGAACCCCTTCACCAATAGGATGATGCAGCGCATGAAGCAGGATGCACATCAGAACTGTCTGTCGTGAGCTTCCTTCTTTACATTTTACTATTATCTAAGACTACAAATCACAGTAAGAAGGAAGAGCTGATTAACAACTCTTCTATGACAGCCGGTGGTTTCCCCATTCTGGTTGTCTCTCAGTTCTATACAAGCGCATCGCAGCGTGCTGATGAGGATCCAGCATGAGCTGAAGGGCATGTAATTGGAGATTTGATCAAATGTTTATAGTCAGATTGACTGATAGAGCAGTCAAAGGCATTTGCTCCTGCTGTCTTCATTGCTTGACAAAGTCCTGGAACAGCACCTTCTGGTATGGAGCAGCATCAGCCATACGTTCTACATAGAAGGGGAGAGTAGGTCACCTCCCATCATTTTTGTACACACAGCAGTTAATAATAGGGCCAGGCAGTGATTACAGGGCAGTGTCTGATGCCCCTCTCAATGCTTTTGATAAGGGTTAGTAAAGATTTGCCTTGCTGGGTAATTTCAGCTTGTGGTATGGCTAGTGTGAGCAAAGCAGACAAACACTTGTCTTCAGCTGTGCACTGTGGTCTATAACTAACTGAAGTACCAAGTTGTGGTGATAAAACTGTGTGGATGTTGATATTAGGACTTGCCTCTTGCAGCTACCTGTGGTTGAAAAGTCTCTGTTTTTCAGATAAACTTCTTCATCCTCAGATGTAAAATGATTTCTTCATGATTTTTTAAAATTTTAATTGAATTCAGAATATTCAAGTTGCACCCCATCTGGCCTTTGCAATCATGTTGTCTTATCACAGTTACCCTCGTCCATTCTCATATTTTCCATCTTATTCCCACTTGTTGCAACTTGTCTTATTGTACCTCCCAGAGCACTCAGTCAGGAATCAGGACCCTAATGTGCCATGCACTGTCAAATGCATAGTAAGACCATCCTCTCTCCTGGTTAGAAGTTAATGGAAGTATTTTGTTTTGGTAACTTTTCTCACATAAATAATTCCATTGAGTTCAAAATTACAGAATAGTAGAGGAAATAGTTGAATCACAGAGGATGGAAAAAATATGCAAAATAACTAAGGAGACATATTCATAATTACACAGGATAACTCGGGGCTTCTAGAATTGGTGGCTTTTGTAGACTGAACACAAACAAGAGAAGTCTCATACTGTAAGTGAAAGCTGCTAAATAGTCCAAGTGTTCTTCAGATCAGAGTCGAGAGATAGGTGACAGACAAAAGACACTCGTACTCTTCTTTATATTAAATAAAGAGGAATGTTTCTGGAGAAAAGATGCAGATACTTGGTTGAATTCATTATCACTAGAAGCTTCTCATTAAGATAGGATGTAAATTAGATGCTGTAAGCCAGACCATGAAAGGACACAATTGATAAAAGACAGATTATTTTTGCTTTCAAGGTCAAATGGCATTTAAAGAACCAGTTTGCAAATAAAATGGAAAGTTACTGAGGCGGACTGCAGATTTTCTGTTAGTCACAGTGGCCGTTACTTATTAGCAAAATAGAATTAACTTAAGATGTTAGTCCCATTTTATATGTTTTACTATCCCATAAGTGTCTCTAGTCTACATTCTCTCTCTTATATTTTCTTTATAACTATTTAAAAAGTGAATTCAGTGTCTGTGGAAGGTGCCAGTCTGACAACACTGGAAATTAAAGTCTTGTTTATTCGTAATGCAGGGGCAGCAGCACTATAAACTTAACTTAACCCCATCCTGTCCACAGACACTCCAATATTCCTTAATATTGACCTAGAAAGACCACATCTAATGCCTTCACTGCCAAAAAGCTGGGGGTATTTTTGTTTTTGTTTTTGTTTTTTACCTCGGGATAACTAATGTGTGATCTAGGCTGCAGTGAAAACATAATGATGACAAAGCATTTTAGCTTTACTATAAAATTAAACTCACCAAGGTCAACCTCTGGTGAGGGCATCGGGCTGAAAAGATGAGTTTACTTCATGATAAGACTAATGTGCCTCATCTTTGCTGTGCTTTTACCTTGGAATAGTGCATGTATGTTAGCTACCTCAGTGTGAAAACAAAATGCAGCTTTTTTAACAGTGAAGACAAGCCCTTAGAAAGAAAAGGTAGTTTAATGTCCACGCTTATCCTGTCCTTGACCTTTCTTGTGAGACTGCCAACAAATGACCCCTGGACAGATGTTAGCTGGCAATAACTTTCAACCACTAGTCTACAGTAATACAAAATCAATATTCTGCAGTTTGGAATATCTTATTCATGATGGGCCATGTCCAAATCACATGAATGTAAGGGACATGAGGTTGTGGTGATGCACATCAAACTAATCTGCCAGGAATTGCCTAACTGAGGTATGATATGTTGTACTGGTAACATGCAAATTAGGGAGTTTGCTTTTTAGACAAAAATGTAGGTTGGGGTTTTCAAAGGAGACTAAGGGTAATAGGCACCCAACTCTCAATGGAATTCAGTGAAAGTGGAGACCAAACTATTAGGCTGCTTTGAAAAATCCCACTTATGTATGCTTAAAGCAATATAAAATTGCCTTATCCAGTTTTCTTCTGCACGTCTACCCTCTCTATTTCACATTTACTCTTTCCCTTTCACTTGCTTTCTGAAAAAGATGTGGAGCTGCTATTCACACTCCCACCAATGTCCTTTTAGCATACATTCAATTAACCCCAGTTAAGTACTCTACAGGGAGTAGCATGTAGGCTGGAGCAGAGCTTCTCTAGTGGCCCAGCTTTGAACTCTAACATCAGATGAGGATGAAGGCGGGGCAAAACCTACTCCCTCCATGACACAGGCCTAAATCTAGTGACACAGACTGAACATTTTCCGCATTTGCAGCTCAAAAATTGATTTGAGGGAGGAATGGTTTGAATTTTACCAAAATAGTCTATCCGTTGCTGAAATATACCCAACATTATATACATGCACATGTGTGTTTCATATCATTATCCTTTCTAATGCCTGAGGAATACTTCAGAGTGTGACAAAAATATATGAAACAGAAATACATAAAAATGTACATGTAATTTATATGTAATATACTAAACTAAATTTATCCCTGGAATAACTACAGTGTCTTGAATGACCTACACCAGGGATTACTTTGGCCAATTATATGGTCAAGACTATACATATTGCTTTATGTGTACTTATAAATCTGGGCTCAAACATGAGTCACCCCATGACTTTCCTATCTACTTTCAAAGAATGGCGTTGTAGAGGCATTTCTGGTTATGAACAGTTGCCAGTGCAGCAACCCCCCTATTTCTATAGCTTTCCTTAGCATATGTAACATGACTGCTTTCTGCAAAAGATACAGAAATGTGTCCTTTTAGTTGTACTATTACTGTGTAATGGAAAGATAATTTTGGTGTTTCCTCATAGGCATATTTGGAATGTGCTACAGTTCATAAGGCACAAAAGCCCCTCCTTTTGGAAGTAGAGCCAAATATTTCAGTTCAAGATCCCACAAATTATCAACTTTGATAGGAGCAGAATATGGGGTGAAATACTATATATCTAGGGCTCTATCCTGCTTCCATGCAAATCAGTGGCAAAATTCTCATTGCCTTGAGTTATGATCATGATTGGACCTCAGTGGAAAGTAAAGTGCATAGCATATTCCAAGACTCTGTACTTTTTGTGATATCACACAGTGTAAATCAGTAGCAACTTTACTGAAGTCAGTGGAGCTACACTGGTTTTAAAAAAGTTTAAGATAAAAATTGGACCCACTGTATGCATGTGCAAAGCCAATATATCAGTATAAGAGCCTTTGTGGCTGAAAATAAGAAAATATCTCTAAATAAAAACATACCTTTAGATTTTTTTCACTTGTACACCAGGTCTTGCCTAGTTTTCAAATGTTTGCAGTTCCCTGAATTTCCTGTTGATGGTAGTGTAATGAAGTTTACATATAGCGGGAAGTAAATTTTATTTCCATACCAAAAGACAGTGGAATGAGAAAATTGTAAAGTCACTAAATTCATGAAATAGAATGAGTGGAAGAACAGCCCCCTGCAGCAGACCAAGTTAATTACCCTTGCAGCTGAGAGATCAATTTGCATATATATTCTTTGAAGCCTGTCAGGTATGAATTGAACCACTGAACTGTTATATTTGATAATCTAACTCTCCAAAGCATTTTTGCTAAAGATGTTATGTTTCATAGTACCAGTTATTTTGCTATCTAAAAATAAAGAGTTGTACTTAATTTGTTCCTGTATAAATAGTTCTGTGTTTGTGACTTCTTGGTGTAGTAGGCTAGCTAAATAATCTCATCAGAAGTATTGATACTGCTGATTAAACACAAAAGAGATATGGACAAATAGCCATGGTGACAAATGAAAGCTGAGAAATTAAAACTTAAAGCTACTGGTGACAGGCATAGCTCAGGTGGTTGTTAGAGAGATATGAAGCTTTTCAGCTCTAGGGCATGTATTCCATTCTGTTCTGTGGGAGTAGTGACAAAGTGGTTACAATCTGATGACTGCTTGGTGGCCTCAATGAACCAAGGGTGTGATCTCAGTTAACTTCCCAGTGGATATTCTGTTCTATTTCAGTTCTTTTAGAATGCTCATTACTGGAGTTTATCTACTTTCCCTTTGATGGCCATTTCAACAGAGAATCTGAGATTTATATAGATATGGGAAGACCATATCCTCAGCTGGTATAAATCCATTTAGTTCAGTGGAGCCAAGGGTTTAAGTGGGACTCAAGTGATTCATAGGCTGGCACTGTACACAGAAATTAATTTTACCCGGGAACAGGACATGCCTGCTTGTTCTAGTTTGCAAAAACTGTGTGAACCATCAGCCATAGATTTCATACAGCTCAGCTGATCTCGTAATATTTCCCAACCATTTTTTCTAGAACAAGTAGTTCAGATAAGCTTCAGATAAGCTGAAATTTCCTGGTTTTTGACATAGGGTAGCTATTTTTTCAACACTAATTTAAAATAATTTTTGCATATTCTGGGTGCTTAAATAGTACAAATAGTGATGACGAGAGCCCTAGCAATGCATATAAATAAAATAGAGAAACAAGGTAGGTGAGGTAATATCTTTTCTGTTGCTGAAAGAGACAAGTTTTTGAGCTACACAGCAATGAAACAGTCTGAGCCGCACGAGCCTGAGTCAGCTGGCACAGGCCACCCACAGATGTCTAGTTGCTGTGTGGACATAGCCATAGTGTCTAGCAAAGTTATAAATTTAAACTCCCAAGCTAGTCTTTTGAAAGTTTTGTGCAGATTTCTTTAAGGACAAGGACTTGTCAGATACAGAGATATAGAGTGATCGTTTTGTGAAAAGTGTTCACTCATGGGTGAGAGGGTGTTCTTGACTTTTGTCATTTTCCTGTGTGGCTTCATTCAAGAGCAACATGATTGTCTTGTTTCACCCATATAGTTAGTATTGGGTCATTTAGTGCATTGGATGAGATAAACCACATGTTGTAGGAGACATGTGTAGGACCTGTGGATGAACACTTTTCACAGTCCTCATTCTCAAAGGAAAACTGCATAATACTTTCAAAAGTTGAGCCTGGGGACCTTACATTAATAACTTTGCTAGATGCTAAAAGTCATGGTTTTAATGAAGACCCTGGATTCGTGGCTCATTATAACAATCCATAAACCACTAATCCCCCATTTTATCCTACAATTGCAGGGATGTTAATGCGCCACATCACCTTGAATGGTCCCTTAGAATATGTTAACTACTTATGCTAAACATTCTTTTTCACTTTGCATTTAGCTGTGACACTCTGAATATGTTTTCCAGACCTGAAGAAGAGCTCTCTGTAGCTCAAAAGCTTGTCTCTTTCATTAATAGAAGTTGGTCCAATAAAAGATATTGCCTGCCCGACCTTGTCTGTCTAATATCCTGGGACCAACTTGGCTACAACAACACTATAAATAATAAATACTGTACTGTTGCCACTATTTGACAAGAGTCTTTATCACTGTAATTTCTGCTCTGACTCTACATATAACCATCAGTTCAGTTTTATACCAGAATTGTTGCCTGTCCTAAAACAAGGGCATCTCCTAGCTGATCAGTGTTTTTCCATTCACAAGTTGGATGAGATGGTGAAATGCTGGTCTTTGTGACTATGTCTACATTTGCTGCCAAATTCAGCGGCCCATTGACTTCCTAACTCCTGCTTACTGTGGTGTCTTCAGTTTGTTGCACTGACACGAAATGTGCTCTTGTTGACGCAGCGTTACTCCACCTGGCGGAGGTGGATTAATAGTGTCAATTTCTAGGTCAGTTGAACAGGTCTCCACTTCTACTCAATCGATCCGGATAAATCAATCTGATGGTGGTGAATTTGCTGCTATCAGTATGGACATAGCCTGTGGGGAAAAAATTATGATTGGAATGGGATGTTGATTAGTTTATCCATTCTGCTTTAAATTCAAAGTAGTCATAACCCAGTGCCAAATAAATATATGTTTAACAGAATTTCACATGAATGGTTCTTGAGAGCATTGCATATATATATTGTATGTTGCTGTTTTTTCAAAAAATTGCAGAGCTGTGGGACAAAGGGTTTTCTAGGGTCCTTATGAAACCATGAATTCCGGGCTGACATTTTGTAATCACCCATCTGAAAATGAGATTCTTATGATTATACCTAAGGGTTTTAGAAAATTAATTAAATATGTGGCTCCAATGATACAGGGACCCTTGTAATCCAACACACTACCTCCCTTAAAATTGAAACCATTGAACTACCTTACATTATTTTGCATCATTACTCTAGAAAAGTGACAATCTTTGGTCAGCGTGTACTTTAAGGAGACTCCAAGAAGTTAAGGATGAAATTTTCAAGGAGACCTAAGGGAGTTAGGTACCTAACTCCTTCTGAAAGTCAATGCTAGTTGGACCCCTAAATTCTGAAGTCCCCTTTGAAAATTTCAGTTGAAGTCAGTTATTAACAGAAGAGAAACCTACCTGCCCAAAAGAATTCCAAGGATTGCAAGTCAAAAGCAGCTTTTTGTTTTGGAGGAGTCATCATTATTTATACCTGCCTAGATCAGAATTAGAGGCCTTTTCCCCCTGTAATATATATACCTTTTCAATATAAAAGAGCTAGGTGATATAATTTTAATGCTCTTTAATATAACAAATCTGTTTCATGAAAAATGTTTATTTAATGATCATACATTAAAGATTAGTGTATTTCTTTTTCCTGACAAATAAAATTCTCACAGTCTAAATTGAGCTGCAGGTAGTTACAAATCATGCTCAGCAAAATAAATTTCCTTTGTATTGTCTTAAACTCTTTAAGATTTAGTAGGGTCTTATATCCCTTGAACTAATGTGCCAGAAGTGTAATGCATGCAAAGCAAGCATTCAGTTCATCTGGGAGAGAAAGTTTGTACAACAAAACTGTACCTTGTAACAACAGCTGGGGGCTTGGTGAGGGTGGGAGGAGAGACGGGGATAATTATATGTTGAGTCTAATTTAAATATTGTTTCAAATGTATGTCCAGTGGATGCAGTGATCTACACAGAGCATCTGAGGCTGTAGATGTCAATTTTCCCCCATTTGCTTTGTGCTAGCAAGAATAGAAATAAGAAAAGAAGGATGAATGCAGACGGAGTATTGTTACCAGATTTGCCCGTCACTTTGAGGTATGCTTATTTATTAGGGTTACCTTCCTGGAAGAGGGGGTGTGATTCTCTTAATGTGCTGCTTGTGTTACTTGTGTGTTCATATGGCTACAAGTCCCCTCCCAATGGAGCTATCCTGCAGGACCTAAGGTTTTCAGGGCTGGGTTCCTCCAGCCCCAGATTCAAATAAACCCCCCACAGATACACACAACCATTCCCGATTAGCTGAGTGTGTCTGAGCAGACCAGGCTATCAGCACTCTCAGCTGACCCCTTATACGTCCCTGAACTCAGCAAGCTGGGTGGCTGTCAGCTGTCACCATCATGTGCCCGTTGCACCGCACCACAATGGAGCACACTTATGAGCAGGCTGGGTCCAAACAGCACTTTTCAGCCATTCCCTTATATGCCCCCTGGACTCAATCAGGCTGGGTCAAACAGCACTTTCAGCTGTCACCCTTATGCACCTCTGGACTCTGTAGGTTAGGCAGAGCAGCACTTCTCACCTACCCCCTTGATATGCCTCTTTGCAACACAACTGTTCTAGCAGTAACCCCCTTGATAAGCAAACCCCATAGGATTTTGGGCACTCCAGGGATCTTTGGCTTAGGTAAAAGAAGCGTTGCTGCAGAGCAAGGTAGGGAAGCTAAGAACACAAAGGGGTAAATGCATTTGGAGAGAGAGAAACTGGCAACCAGCTTGCTTACAATAGTTAGTTTATTGCCAGGTGTATAAAACTTATAATACTAATAGTGATGGCATACAAGGAGAGAAAAACAATCTAACAGTTACAATACAACAAAATTACAGTAGGGGTATTGGAGAAGGCTAGCCCAGGTTTGATTACAAAAGTAGAAAGTTATACCTGGATTAAAGAGAGAGAGACAATGAGAGAGAATTGGGGAAAGATGGGGGGGGGGAGAAATCTCACCACTCCTTGCAGATCAGAAGTTCCCAGGAGATAGGCAGCTCAGCTTAGCTTGAGAGAGAGGCAAAACCCACAACAGCATCAGTCAGGAAATGGGGAAGCAGGCAGCATTTGGGTCCAGGCATCAGAAGAAGAGAGAAGAGAGGTTTGAACTTGGGTAGGGTTTTTTTTGTAGAACCAGGTTTGTTTGTGGGTAAACAATGTCTCACTGAAGTACCCCAGAGTGGTTTTCTCTATGCTGGACAATAGGAGCTGATCACTCCCACTTATGGTCAATGTTCCTTGAGGGAGCTCACAATGCAACCAGGTAGATTCAGTGTTTTGCATATCAATACTAGAATGGTCTGATAACTGCGGAGCTGGATGGGTGTAGGTGTGAGTTCATTTACATCAAGAGCAGAGATCTCCCATAATGCAGTGTGTCCCTGCCTTGCCAATCCCAGAATTCAGTGCGATTCCTGCTTTGGCGCTTGGTTCTCCATTCTTCATGCTAATTCTTGTTCCATCTTCGATGTAAATGAGGCTCCAGTTCTCCATTCAATGTGTTAATTGAGATGCCTCTTTTTACATCTTCTATGTAGATGAGGCATGGGGAGTTGTCTTAATCCTATCACCCTTGTTGAGAGGGTTTTAGGTGTGTCTCCCACAGCCTTTTCATAGCTTTTGTTTCTGATTCAAGCAGAGGCTGGGGGGGATTCAGGTGAGCCAGAGAGAGGATAGGGGTTTTCACACGGGTTCCCCAAGAACACAGAGCTGCCATGTAGCAGTATTTCATAGAAGCACTAACTAGTGCTTTTATAGTAAATGCTTCCTTGGGTATCCAGTCTATATTTCGATTATCATACACACTTTTTTCAGAGTTGTGCCTTGATTCCTCCTGTAACTTTCTGCCTATGAACACTCCATGTTTTCTTTCCTCTTCTCTGGTTAACAAGTCAAGATTACCCCTATATGAGCACTATCCATTGTTGGCTGGCAGGGGCTGTCACTGCAACACAAACATTCAGATTCATCTATTTGTTGTGTTCTGAGGCTGTCACATAAACTATGTTTCACTTAAATATTGCCTAAATGTTTGACACTAGGATTCCAAATATTATAGAGTATTTGTAATTGGACTGATTGTTAGCCACTGATGAGCTGGTGGATTACTATATAAAGTTTATTGAATTAGTATTCAAACCAATCATATATTTAATAATGTTTTTTGCTATTTGAAACATTGTTATGGATTGGGCTAAAATGCCATTGAGGCTGATAGGTGTGAGCTCACCCTTCAATTAATGTAACTGAAAAAATAAGCCCCACCTAAGACAGAAACCCGTTCATCAGATATTTGGCCTGAGTATTGTTTTGGGTAGTGGTGTATAGAAGGGGAAGTGAACTGATAGGGCCTGAGGTCACAGACAAGAATAGAGAGAGAGGCAGAGGAAAGACAAGAACAGAGAGCGAGACAGAGGAAAAAGACCAGAAAAAACAAGGAGGAGGAGCCTATAAGCACAGCATGACCCTGGAAAAAGCTAGAGAGAGAGCTTTTCAGACTGAAAAGCTGGTTTTGGCTAACGGGCTTAAGGCTGTAAGCTATGAAACTGCTCTTTTTTTGTTCTAGGTCCCTTCTATGTTCAGAGATACAGGAATTTGTACATTCCTTGTAAATAAGCAAGACTGCATCAAATAAATACCTGGATGCCACCAATTTTGACTCCCAACTGAGCACCCACAAAAAGGGGCAACAATATCATAACCAGAATTAGCTACAGAAATGTTAAGGAGCATAAAGTAAGAATGGCAGTGAACTTAAAGCTTTGTCTTCTGACTGGTTTCCTGCTGGAAATTGTCCTCCAGTTGTTTAGATTTCCCTTGTGCTGAAGATTAATTAGGGGACATCAATCCCAAGAGTGATGTATGAAATACAACTTCTTTCAGGGTCTTAGGTGGAGACGAGTTCAATAGGAGTGCCAAATGTTTGTAATATCACAGTTTAATCTGAAAAATGAAATAAACCAGTCAGCTCAAGCATTTGTTCATTTGTTTCATGTTATGGTGACAGGGTGCAGAGGGAAAGTTAAGAAGTTGCATTTACTAAACATTTGCATATAACCTTTACAGATCTCTTTTGCTTTTGAAAACCAAGGTGAATTCAAAGGAGGGAAGGACATCTGAAAAGTAGACAATGCTGATGGCAGATCATGAGGCTGTATTCAATGAGTCTCATTCCTTTTCTGCTATTAACTAGTTGCACTGTTCTTTACCCTTCAGGTTATGGCTACTTTACCAATGTCACTTTTCTTTCCGAGTGAGCTGTGGACAGCGTGGTGCAATAATAATAATTTGACTAACATCTGTCTGTTCTTTTTCTTCTGAGCCCATCACTGTAGTGTATTATACACCTTCTCTTTAAGTTCAGAGGGTATGAATTAATAAATTCACTTTCTTATGTTGTCTGAAATCTGCTGAAGCTGAGTAGATTTGCAGATGAAGCTTCTTCCATGTTACTAAAGTAATCTTGCCATGAATTGTTCACTTCTGATTGCTACCGGAGGCAGCAATGATTAAAAATATTTATCCAGTCTTTGGGCCATATTCTTCCCTGTTACATCCATAAACTCCCTGGGACCTGTGTAACTCTTCATTGTATCCATCAGGGTCCATATTGGCACCATATTTTTACTGTCCCTATAGAGAATGTGGTTGTAAAAAGCTTTTGCAAGATTTTCAGTTCTATTTGTAGCTCATGTATTTTATACTGCCAAAGAGATGGAGAGAAGCAGTGGGGAGGAGACACGCATTTTCGTTGGAATAATATTTGGGGAGAAAACTTTCAGAACAAGGAAGTCTGTTTCTGGTGTGGCAACCAGCCCGTGGCCCATATTATAAACATACAGTCAGCTAAAGATTGCTCAGATAACGAGGCTGCCGAGGGCCTTTGTTTTACACTGCCTGTGACTTAACATCCTTTTTCATGTGGTGCATGTCCCGGGAGTGGATAATGGTATTGGCGATGTTCTCTCGATTTTAGGGCAGCAAATTCCAGGAACTTGCCCTGTTGCCCAGCAGGGATCTATGGGCATTGTCCTCCTACAGCTGTGAGACTAGTCGAGGACTCAGTTGCTCCATGGACTCTGAGGGCCTATAAGGCCAACCTTTCGGAGTTTGGGAATTTCGGGCACAGGAGGGACTTTACGATGGGTAATCCCAGCTGGGGATGGTGGTCTGGCCCCTAGGGGAGTCACAGCTGGGAGAGGAGCAGCGGCTGGGGGACCAGGAGCCAGGGGTCCATGGGCAGGCCAGGCGCTGGGGACTGAGACTGGTGTTTCATCCAGCGCCATGGATGGGCCAGGAGCTTCCTCCACTATCAACCGGCCGGCTAATGATCCTGTCCTACTGGAGTCAGTTGGCTGGTTTCCCAGACTCATGTGGGCATTTCATAGTATGGAGTTTGATCCAGGAGGGTGGGCACCGGAGGGACGAGATGTTCCCTGTAATACTGAAAACCCTGACAGAGTTATTGAAGGCTCTGCTGTGGATCTGCAGCTGTAGGAGGGAGGCCATTATATTTAAGGCAGCATTTGTTGTTGCCTTCTTTGGTACTTTGAGTGAGTTGGTGCCTAGGGCAGCTGCAGACAGGCCCCAGCGTGCATTAAATGTTACAGATGTGCAACGCTGTGTCCCTGTACTTAGGCACTCAAAAACAGACCAGAAGGGAAGGAATGTGCAGGTGCTGAAGGAATGTGCAGACAAGCACTGGTGGGGCCCATAGCTGGGCCTGCTGTTCACACATGGTGACGGCAACTTCCTGACAAGGTACCAATTCAGCACATTACTGAGAAAAACCTGGTGCTACTGCAGTCCTGATCTGGGTAAATTTGTTATTCATTTTTTCAGGATTGGAGCAGTGATGTCAGTGGCTGCTAGAGGTTTTGTCTGTGGCAGGTGTGGGCAAAAGGGCACTAGAAATCAAGGTGTTACAGGACGTATGTCCACATCAAGGAAAGATGGCAGAGAATGGCAAAATGTAATAAGCTTGCTTGCTTGCAGTTTGCTTGCTTGTTTCAGAAGCTATCTAGAGTATACAGAACATCTGGATTTGCAGGAACACTATAATGCATTGGGCCCAGAAGAAGATAGCCGGGATCAGCAGCCGGATCTCAGCTGCGCTCCAAGGTGTTCGCATCCAGAAAAGCCATGCAGTGGGATCAGCTCATGCCACTTCTGCACTCACTGACAGACAAGGGCTGGGAGCAGATCCAGCCTGTGTAGATAAGGCTGGAAAAAAAGTAAATAGGGAGGTCTCCAAGATATTCCTGGAGACAAGACGGCTCAGTGTTGTAGCACAAGGAAATCCATTACAACAGGCCTGAGGTTTTCAGGGCAGATGGCCTACATTTGTTAGATGGAGGTGCTGACACGTGGCTATGGAACGTGAGGGCATGGACTGGGCAGGTGATGTGATACCAGTTGGCGTGGCTGGGTAGGGGAGTGACCAAGCTAGTTGCTGGCATCCTTTGTGGCCAGTTTCCGGTGCAGTTAATAGAATAAAATGAATGGTTCCTAGAGGTGGAAGACCTGGGATTTAGGTGATGGGTCTTGGGCTCATGTGACAGGGTGAGACCTTGTGGCCTTTGCAGGCTGAGGTCCCCATCCTGCTGCACCCTCTGTCCCCGTCATGGTGGGGACAGTATTAAGCTAGTCCTGTAGGGAAGGCTCAAGAGAGCCTTTCCTGTACTATGGGTTCTGTATTAAGGAGCCCTGTAACCCCTGCACTGGAACCCATTAAATGCCTGGTCATAGGACAGTATGGATGATGAGTGGGAAGCACCCCTCCCCTGTGTTAAAGTTTAATAAAAGTTGCAGCCTGCTGCTTAATTCCATGCATATGTCTGTCCTCATCTTGCTGCTGTTTCCACATCAATATATTTTATGGACCTAGAGGGGGAGAGCTGGGGAGGGGTGAGCATCTGCTACCTCTAGAGGCTACTGAGCATGTGGAACTTACACTTAGCTATCATCTAACCATGGGTGGCTTGTGAACCGCCCGTGTGGTGATACCGCACCCCAGCCCGCCCCACCCCCGCTGCTGAAGTGCCATCCTGGCTTGCCCCAGCAGCGTGGTGCCGACCCACTCCGGCCCTGGCTGGCCAGTCTGCTATGGCACTAGAGTGCAGGGCTGGGCCAGATGGCCTCAGCCTTAAAGAGCAGGACTTGGTCTCCCCGCTCCAGAGCACCGGTCCCAACAACCCTAAATCCCTCTGGCTGGGCTCCCACCTGCCTGCTTCAGCAAAGACGCAACCGGCTGAGACTACTGCCGCTACCACGCCCACACCAGCGGGGCCACATCTGGCTGTCAGGGCTAAGCCTTCCTTGGCTTTACGTGCCGGTGCCCATACATCTAACTGCTTTAAACTGGGATTCTGTCTCAATTAAAGAGAGAAGGGGGTATAGCTTAATGAAGTGAGAGGCTTTGTAAATTCTTACTTGACGGAGCTCAGGTTATGAGAAAAAGATGGTGCCCTATGGAGTGAGTACCTCGTAGAGATTCAGGGAATGGATATTTTAAATACTGATTCCAGTACTAACTTATACCATTTTTGGATATAGGCCACCATTTTCCTATCTCACCAGAAACTGAGACCAGATTACTAACCCACCAAGGACTGGAATGCTGTATGAGGATCCCCAGCTTTTTGTTTGCTGACAAGGCTCTGAAGTGTTTGGAAAATAACTCAGATGCTGCTATTCTTTTCTAGTACTGAAGAGAAGGGGGTATAATAGAACTGTACACAATATTACCTCAGTATCCTCCTAGCCTCTTGTTAATGCAGATGTGAATCAATGGATTGTTTGAAATCCTACTGCCTTTGCCATTTTTTTGTTAGAGGGTAATGGCCAAGCTTTCTTCTACCCAGGTGGCAGTGAAAGCAAATTAATGAAAGATTTCTACATAGCTCTTAAGAACAAACTTCTGAAAGGATCTGAGAGAAGTTTGTGCTGGAGATGCAAATGGCAGGCCTTCATCTATCTCCCATATGAGCATGTGTATACATTATTATAAGAACAACTGGATTGTTTTACAAGGCCATCTAAATCAGAAGGACCAGCAAATGGTACTGATGAAACTACATGGATTCATAATGTACACTGAGTCAGAAAATTTATTTATTTATTTTATTTATAGACATTTTATAGTATTTATCACTCTGGATAAAGATACATCAAACTATCTCTGAGAAGAAGAGGTTGCTGGCTGTCTCTTATTAAGCTGTTTTCTTGCAGGTTCTAGTGGTTGAGCCATTTGGAGTGAGTGTCATTATGTCATGGTTATTTGGGAAAACACAAGCTTAAGTGCACATGCTAGCTTAGTGCACATATGTTAAAATTTTTAATGTTAATTGTCAATCCTACCTTAAAAGTAACATGATTAATATTTGATATAGCTGAGATATCTTTTCATAATGCATAAAGCAGAAGTGGCTTGT
>ML675604.1:33254545-33290209 GCA_007922155.1 Mesoclemmys tuberculata | reverse complement strand
GCTTGTTTTTAATGCACATTATGGGTATATTGCAAATAGCTATTCATGACCATCCTCAGAGAGATCCTCTCCTAAAAACCTCCAGTATCCAATAAGTCAGCGCTATAGAGGTTTGGGACCAAATGTTTAAAAAGGAGAGGTGTGGTCAGAGTATAACAGTAGGAGCCAGAACTTCCTGAATTCTAATTCACGCTATGATGCAGACTCCCACTGAGGTCAACTATTCCTGATATCTAAGCTGGGCTATTGTGCTCATATTTTGAGGCCTTGGGCAAGTCATTTTCTGCCTCAGTTTCCTCACTTGTATAAGGAGGATAATAGTCACTACTTCCTAGGGAGTACATTTTATCCCCATGAAGAGGACAAGCATAGGGCCTATACACCTTTGTCTTCACAATAAACGGAACATCAATGGTGCATAGGCTAATGCTGGCTCTCTACATAGGAGTGAATATCATCCAGGCAAATAACTTTAAGTTTGTGAAGTGCTTCAAAGCTTTAAAAGTGCTATGTAAGAGCTGAGTGTCGCAGTTTCAGGGCAATTGCATCTGTATTGCTCCTCCTTGGTCTCTCGAGGGCAGCCAACTTTGGCTTCTGGCTCCCAGCTGTCATTTTCCTGAGTGGAGATGTGTGTCTCTCTCCATCTTGACTAGAGATTTTAAAGTAGCACGCTTCCCTGCCTACACTGTGATATCCCCAGCAAGCCAGATGGCTTACAAAGACCATCATCTGTGCTTTGCTTTCTCTCTGAGGGCTATGACTGCTATTGACTGCAGTTGTCAGTTACCACTCAGTTCCTTCTAAACAAGCACATTTATTCTTAAGGCGAAAGTATCACAGAGAAAACGTATCAAATCAAGAAAATAATCTACACACAATCTTAAATGTTTGCCAGAGGCCACAGCCAACTCCAGCCTCAGGCTCTGGTAGGTTTTAGTCCTCCAAAACCCACAAATGGGTTTTTCCCCATGGTTACAAGTTCATCCATTTTAGATCCAGAATTAGAACCCAGGCTAGGCAAATCAGTTGTTTCTTTGTACAGCTGGTGCCTTTAATCTTATCTTTTTGTAACAGATGATCAGCAGACAATGATCCTTTGCTAAGGTTGTAGCTTCAAAAGACTGGGTTTTTGCATAATTGGAGAAGGGAAATTTGTATTTATCTCTCCCTAGAGATTCCCCAAGAAATACATAACACTTGTCCCCAAAGTCCATACTTGCCTGACACATTTTCAGTATTTTTTTTTGAACTACCAAGTCTCAGACCTGTCATATCTCCCCACTAGAAAGGTTACATACAATCCTAGCCCACACTAATATATAAACTTAATACAATAAGGTCTTCCAAGGATATTGCAAGAAATCACCATATTGGTCAAACTAATTTTATTACTTAAATAGCCCCTGTACAGTACCATAGATTTTCTCTTATCATTTAAATTATCAACAGTAATTAATAATCTGCTTCTGGGTAGTAAACCAATGCCTTTGGTTTACACTTCTATACATCCCACTGTCTCAGTGAAAGCTACTTTGTCTAGTGTTTACAGTGTGCAAAATTTCTGCTGCTAAAGTAATAGCAGATATTTAAGGGTCAAATCTGGCACACACATCTTGTTCTCAGTGGGACATACTTGCATGTCAGGCAAAATTTGGTTTTAAAGAAGGGGGTCGTGCTCCTGCAAATTGTTCAATTGGTCTAACTTGTGTATCATTGGTCATTTTCACTTTGACTGTAACCAGTTTGGGTAAATTTTTATCTGACTGAACTTTGTGAATTTCACAATCTCTGTCTCTCATGAGTCTCCTGAAACATAAACAGGAATTATTCATAAATGATGTAGGCTGTTAAAAGGGTTGCTATCAAACCTCCATGGGAAAAACCCTGGAATATCCCATCTCTCTTTTAGTAGTCTACGATTATATTACATTCATATTTTAGGACTAGGGTCACCAAAGCTATAATGTATTCCTTTCATCTAGCATTTGAGCCACATAGCCAGGATGATTAGCACTGACAGAAATGGGCAAACCAATGAATAAGTACTCTTAGCAGATAATCAAAATGTGTGGGGCTTGTCGATACACACGTTTAGTTTGTAGCAAGCTGAGTTATAAATTTACTACTCGCTGGCCTGCTGCATGCACTAAAAGTTCCCTAGTGCACTTTGGTCTACTCTCATATTCAAGCGGGGTAGATCAAAGTACAATATTTAACTTTTAGAGTGCTGCAGCAGCATCTACATGGACACAGAGGGTATATCTGCACTGCCATTGGATGGTGTGATTCCCAGCATAGACAGAAAGACTTATGCTAGCTCTGCTTGAGTCAGAGTGCTAAGTTGCATAGATGTTGCAGTAAGAATGGCATCTTGGGCTAACTGCCCAAGTCTGAGCCCATCTCACCCCCCTGGGTCCAAGCTTGGGTGGCCACCCTGAGCTGCAGCCAGTGCCACAATGTTCACACTGCTATCTTTACAATGCTAGCTCAAGTTGCAGTAGCCTGAGGCTGGGTCTATATCAATGGCGGCAAATTCGCCGCCATCAGATCAATGTCTCTGGATTGACTGAGCGGTCTGTGTAGACCCGCTCAGTCGATCCAGAAATTGACGGAGGAAAATCACCCCTATAAGTGGTGTAGCATTGCGTCGACGGGCACAGCATTGGCACAGCGCAGTGCAGACGGCGCACGGAACAGACGCAGTGAAGTCGATGGGAGATACGCAAGTGATTTATGTCACTTGCATATCTCCCGTTGACTGCCGCCAAATCTGGAAGATAAGTGTAGATCAGGCCTGAGTCTATTTACTCAAGCTGGGAGTCAAACCTCCCACACTTAGCATGTAGCAGGCTAGTGCAGAGTAGATTTATACCCCAGGTTGCCATCAGCTAAGTGTTCATATAGTCAAGCCGTTAGAAGAAAATGAAAGGTTAGATGATGTTGGGGCCGTGTGCCTCAGTACATGGGTAAATAGAAGGCAGAACAACAAGGACTTTGCTGAATTTCTTTCATGAATTTTCTTCTTTCCTTTTCTTTAGGAAATCTCAAAAGAGACTAAACAAGAATAAAATAATGCCAAAAGGTGGCCACTGAAACCACTGGTGAGAAGAGGGTTGTTTAGCAAATGACTTACCTGTATTACCAGATGCATTTTTGAAAGATGGTTAGAACTAGGCCCAATCATCTTTGGGGATCCTGAACAGTGCTTTCAATGTTGAATCTCATTTGAGGATATTCTCCAGTCTATGAAGAGAAATAAGGGACCAAGACACTACTCCAAATGAGTTCAGATCTCTTGTAAAGATAGATAATTCTACTCTTGAGGTGGTTCTTACACCAAAAAGGAAATTGAGGAATATAAAAGAAATGAACAGGAAATTAGCTTCATTTCATAATGCACCATAATCTTCCTTCTTAGAGAGGGAAGTGGTTTGTTGTGGGAGTCCTTGACTACATGCATGATGAGACATGTAGTCTGGCCCATAGAAGAGAAACAGTCAACCTATGGAACTCTTTGCCAGAAGATGATGTGAAGGCCAAGACTATAATGGAGTTCAAAAAAGAACCAGATAAGTTCATGGAAGATAGGTCCATCAATGGCTACTAGCCAGGATAGGTAGGGATTGCTGTTTGCCAAAGGCTGGGAATGGCTGATGGGATGGATCACTTGATGATTACCTGTTCCATTCATTCCCTCTGAAGCATGTGGCATGGCCGCTGTTGGAAAACAGGACACTAGGCTAGATGGACCGTTGGTCTGACGCAGTATGGCTGTTCTTATGGACATAAAGCAACTGAAGATCAGCTCCCATGGGACAACACAGCTCTATTTCCAAACTGAAGGATTTGGGGTTTTGGATATTTGGGGGTTGATCAAAAAAAGAAAATCCACTAAAAGCATATTTGTTTTTGTTGAAAACTCAATTTTCTGTTTGAAAAATGGTTTTGATGGAAAAATTTCAACCAGCCTTATGTGAAGCAAGCCTAGGTGTTTTCAGTCTTGTGGTTCTGCAAGTCATAGCTGAACTGACCAAAACAACTGGCAAGTCACTAGAGGTCACATATTGTGCTATATGCTTCAACTCTGTGTCCCATGTTTGTCATGTAACTACTGCTGAATAGGGACCTTGACCATCTCAGAGATGATACTAGACATCCATATCTATATGAAAAGAGAGGAGAAGCAAATTCTTCTTCCCAGCCCTCCTACTGCAATCAAAACTGTAATCCAGATGGCAGCTGAGTACTTTCAAAATTACACACACACACAAAATGATTGGATTAAGTTCTCTCGTGGCTTCAGGTAGACATATTTATAGAATACTTAAGGCATTGCAAGGTCAGGGAAATTGTATCATATAGATACTGTTCCGCTATGCCCAAAAATCATTCGAATTGCAAGGATCAAGCAGCATAAGCATGTTTTAGATAGCCTTGTAGATGAAGACCAATCTAATACCTGGGAAGGTTTTTAAACTCTGATTGTGCATGTCACTGTGAGGTTTGAATATAAACCTGCTTGAATGAAAGATGCAACAAACAATAAGATGAGGCCCTTTGACGTTGCAGATTCAAGAATTAAATGGAGCCACTGGCATCCAATTCTTTGTCCTCCCAGTTTGTGATCAAGATAAGTGGCCTTCACTCAATGAAGGGCTTTTTTGGAAAATTGATTACATGGAGTTCAGGCATGAGTTCATCGCTGGAGTAATTAGTTAAAGGACCTTGCTTTACCTCTCCGATGTAAAGACGGCCTTTGCTAAGGATAGCCCAGGTATTACTGGCTAAGCTTGGCTGGGCTAGCTATAACTTGGAAAAGGAATTCCAAATGGAGCTTGTAAAATAGTCAAGTGAAACCTTGTGATATAATTAAGGATGTGCATAAATGGATGTATAACATTTCCACTTTCCCTATCAATTATCCCTATCACTTTCCCTATCAATTACCCATATTTGAGCCGCCAATTCAAGAAAGCATCTCCATCCTGGATAACTCTTGAACAAGTATGTAAATCCCTTTGAAGTCAATAGGCTTTAAGCATATGCTTAAAGATAAGTAGGTGCTAAATTACTGTCCTGAAGAGAGATGGTCTTAAGTGTATGTTCATGTGCATTTCTGACGCATAATAATCTAAGTGATTATTGGATAATATTCTTGGCAAGTGAATTTTGAATTTGTAAAATTATTTATATTATTTAGATTTGACGTTAAAAAAAGAATTCCTACACCAAAGTTCGGAATACTCTTAAAATAATTAGACATACAATAGCCACGCAGAGCATTAATACTAATATACAGATAAACTATGTCAGCTAACAGCCTGGAATATTTTTTATCCTCTCTTGGAATTCTCTTGGGAACATATTCTTTGTATGAAATGTTATTAACTGACATGAGGTCTCTCAGCCCCTTAGGCTGTGGCATTTTTTCCTAATACTTTGCTGACCGTTAAACAACCCTCATGTATGTGATCTGGATACCATTGTTTAGACTTTCCTTAATGCATGCATTGAACTGTACCTCGTGCTCTGTTATTGTACCTGAAACTGTGTAGCTTTCATATGACTTGCAGTATTAAATATGTTGCATTATGATCACATAATGCAGTTAAGAAAGGAAAACATCAATTATTTATTCCAAATATGTGACACCTACCTTTAAAACTGTGCCATCTTTGCTCTCAGGTATCCAATTTTACCTTCTCTTTCAGACATGGCCATCTTCAGATGGAGAACAAATTATGGCCACCTCCCCTGTGCACTCAAGGAAGGATTCAGGGATCTTCTTACCCCAATGGACATTTGTTGGAAGTAGCTGTAATTTAGTGGCCTGTACTCCTAGAGAGTAAATTGAGGGGCTGCTTCTCTTTCAGTAGTACTGAGCACCCCAGAGAGAGGGAGTGTCTGGGCACAGAGGGATACTGGATGTAATTTGACCTCTGTTGGTTGTTGGGAAATAGCACTGTGAAGATCAAAGTTACACTTGTTACACAGATATATGGTAACTATCTTGGGAAAGCACACTCTCCACCAGTGACTCTGAAAGCATTAAGCCCTGCACTATATAGGTATAATATATCAAAATGTGAAACTTATTCAGAAGGTGTGTAGCCTGACCTATTTAATGATCTGCAGGCCCAACAGATTTTACAGATCCAAATACTGATACATTGATGTGTTTCTTTGGTAGAAACCATTTTGTCATCCATGCAACACTTGTATGAGGAGATGCTAAAATGAGTCAGTCATCAAATATTTGAAAAATGAAGAACAAAATCTGAGCAGTGATCAAGTACCTCCGTAAGAATGGCTTGTCACCAGAGGAAATCCACAAAGACATGGTGGCAACGCTGGGGGATGATATCCCTTCCAGTACCCCAGTAAAAAAACTGGCCTGCTGAATTTAAGCAAGGGAGAATCGGCACTGAGGGGAGCTAAGGTCAGGTATATACCCCAAAGAGAACACTCTCCCAGAGAAAGTGGATGAAGTCCACAAGATGGTGGTAAGTGACAGAAGATCATTGGTCAGGCACCTAGCTGATGCAGTGGGCATCAGGACTGGGTCAGAGCACATCTGCTGCAATGAAGACTTAAGCATGAGAAAGGTTTTGGCAAGATGGGTGCCCAAGATGCTAAGCACTGATCAGAAGAGAGTGTGACCTGACATTTTCAGGGAACTTTACAAACACCTTGCTTCTCCAGGCCAATGCATCTCCCCACACATCCCAGGTTGCAGTGACCACAGAGGCCAAATGTGGCTTTCAGTGGCTTCCCCATCCAGCCTATTCACCAGATTTGGCCTGTTCCCCAAGCTGAAGGAAGACCTTAGTGGGAAGATCTTTCAGTGATGATAATGAGCAGATCACAGCAGTCAAGAAGTTTCTGGACATGCAGGACAAGGATTTCTACAAGACAGGCATAGCCAAGCTGCACTGGAACAAGTGCATTGATGTCAAGGGGGATTATACTGAAAAATAAACAATTGAATGTAAATTATATTTTTTTCATCAGGCTAGAAACTTCCTGAATACCCCACATATCACCATGTGGACAGCATATCTCTTCCTTACCTCCTCCTGTGGTTTAGCCTTTTGGAGCTATAAAAATGCCTAGTTTTTGCAGTCATTTGTGCTAGATTATTTTTAAGCTTGCAGGCTCAGGACTGAAGTTTCCCATGGGATGAAGCCAGGGCAGTACCAAAGCAACAATTTCATTTTACCTTGCATCAGAACTGTCACTTTATTTTTGTATTTTACAGTCCTGCAGTTCCTCCAACAATATCACTGAAAGGATTAAATTATATAAAGGTGCAATCCTGTGACACCTCTGAACCAACCTCTGCGGAGAAACAATTTCTCTCTCTGTCTCAAAGCTAAATGCAAAGAGGCTGCATGCAAATATTATCACAAATCTGATTAAATGGATGGAATCAAGGAAAGTCAAGAGCAAAGGCAGCAATTTCCTCTTTTACTAGCTGACTTGTGCTCAAGTACGAGTGAGTTTGAATTGTTAAATGGTCTTTGAGCAGCACGATAACTGAGTGCAATCCAATTGTGTTAATATTTTGAAACTTTAGCAGAAAACCAAACTCTTTGCATAAGGCTCATGACTGAAAGCAGGAGGTCTGAGTTCTTTTTTTTATCTCTGTCACAGGCTTGCTGTGTGATCTTGGCAAGTAACTTAACATCTCTATGCCCCAGAATGAGATGGGGATAACAACACTTACCTGCCTCACAAAGGAATTTGTGAGGTTAAATTAATTAAGATATTTCAAAATCCTCAGATAGACATGTCTACATCAGTTCCATAGCTAGCAATGGAAATGTGGGTGGTCCCCAATTCATGGTGGATGGGCAATGAACCCTCTCGACTGCAACAGTGCAGAGCACTTAACCTGACCCCTCTATAGCAACCCCACTGCAGAGAGCCAGGCTCTGCCTCTCACCTTACCTGCCACATTGCATGCCCACTGTCCCCTGCAGGGATAGAAGGAGACCTTCCAGAAACGTTCATCACAGCAGGGAAGGACCAACTAGCTTAGACACCCCTGCCATGAGTGTCTGGGATGAGGGCAGGAGTAAAGTCAGGGGTAGGGGGAATGCTTCATGCACCTGCTCAGCCAGGTGGGGACTGGGGCTTTTTGAGGTGCTTGCCCCATCCTCATGAAGCCTCCAGCACTAGGAGAGGGCTCCCTGCCCTATTATCTGCATAAGAGGAATGCGAGGAGGTACCGCTGGTGTCAGAGCTGGAGCTATGCAGCTACCTCTGCTGCTGCTGTCACCACCTGGGCTGGGGTGGAGAGAAATGACATGGAGGCAGGGGTGGAGTTGCTGAGTCTTGTGATTTGGGCCAGCCACAGAGCACACCTCATTTGAGAGCATTCACACAGGCTCAGATTTGGGTGGGTCTGGGTGCTAGGGCGCTCATTGGGTTGGCCACGGCATGATCCTCCTTGATCAAAGTATTATTATTACATAACTGGACATCTTCTGCGTGCTTTTCTTAGCTTTCCTGTAGAATTATGCAATATGCATTGACAGCATGCAGTGCAATAGGTCCTTCAGAACTGGTTTTTGATGAGCTTGTCAAGACACAGCTGTGCTTTGCATAGTATTCCTATTAGGAAATGGCATACTACATCATAACAATTCCATCAGAGACATTAGGGTGTAAGATGTCAATGTGTAATAAGATCACTATGCCTTGCATTGGGTGGTGCTGCACTAATAATGCTGAGCTACATGCAATATAGTATAATCTAGGAGACTTGAATGTTGCCTTTGTAATGGATCTCTCATGCACGTTATGTTTTAAAATATTTTGATAAGTTCGGTATCTGCTGTTGAAGAGCAGATGCTTTCCGTGAAGTAAGTAAATAAATTGGCTGTTTAATGTTTTGTTGTTTGAAAATGCCACCAGAAATGTCCTAGTCGATATCACTGTGGAGTAATGACCTATAAATATTCCTGTTTACAAATGAAGTTGGTTTTGATTAGAGGAGTACAAAACTTGCCAATCTCTGAGTAAATAATGCAACCAAATTGTTTCAACTGATCTAATCAAATCACTGGGCTCAGATGCCTGGAACCACATACAGTCTGCATTCTCAATGGTAGCAGTGGCAGTGTCCGCTTCCAGCATGCCGACTGCCTTTTCAAAGGGTGTAATTTATAAACAGTCCAAAAAAGCACATTTGAAGCCTTATGAAAATAACATGTTATTTTCACAAAGAGTTGGTCGGAGTACATTCACCCCCAGCTGGTGGAGGGGAGGGGAGATCCACAAATCATTTTCAGTGACCTCTCCACAAAGTTCACCAGGCTGTCTTGATTAAATCCAGCATTGTCATGCAATGTGGGACTTCTAAGAGCAGGGATAAATAGGGGGGGAAATGTACTGTAGAGAAGGCATTTGTAGGTGTGGACAAGGCGGATGGTACTTTATGTATTTTTATTTATTCCATGGGCCCTGTCTCCATAGTATCTGACCTCCACACAATTATTAATGAATTCATCCTCAAAAAACCCTTGTGAAACAGTGAAGTATGAATCTTATTTTGCACATGGGGTAGCTGAGGACGAGACATGAAGTGTCTTGCCCAAGGTCACAGAGGACGTCTGTGGAAAAGCTGGGGCCAACTCCTGCCCTCTCAACACTCTAGCTGGTTGTGTAGATTTAGGCAAGCTCTGAGAATACCTACCAGATCAAGTCCCTCAGGGTGTAGGCCTAATTTCACCTGGTTCAAGGATCTTAGTGGAGTTTAGGAAGCTGGACATCCAGTTTGAGGTGTTATGACTATTCTCATATTTAAGCAACTAGGGAACATTATGGCAACAATTTAGACACTAGGGGATTTCAGGTACCCCCAGGGTTAAGTAACAGCTGAGCAGGTGTCCTGAGGATCACAGTGGTGCCTAAATTTTGGACTCAGATGCCTAAACCAGGAGTTAGATACCTAACTCCTTTTTTGCATCTGGGCCGGGGAATAGATCATCTAAGCATCAATCCAGTGCCTTAACCACAAGACTGTCCTTCACTATGATTCTTGCACCCATGTTCATATTAAGCAGTACCTTACTTACTATTTACTTGTGGAGTACTAATCAACGTAAGTAGGGTGGCAGAATTGGGTCCAAGTATAATATTAGAAAAACCTGCTATACCCATACATAATGCAGAGCGTATGTACGTGTGTGTATGTGTGTGACTGTGTATCTGTTTCCTATGAAAGAAATAGATACTCCAAATAAAGTTCCAGAAAGAAGAGGGAACAATAAAAAAGCACGATGATATATATATAAAAGGTCTTGTGAATCTAGAATATTAAAAGACTGTCTCATTAATGACTAAATACCTTTGGGTGCAGCATTAAATTGATAAGTGGAAAGCTACTGAGGGAAAGACCTGAGACGTAAGCAGCAGAACAAAGAAGAATACAAGTAACAGTCCTTGAGAGACACATGGAGTATGTGGCTGTAAATGCCATGCCTAAACAAACAAGGAAGAAGTTGACAGAAAATGAAAAGGCAAGGTTGAAAAATGGACCAAATAGGGAAAAATGTAAGTGATGTGACAGGTACCTTGAGTATAGAAAATGATAAATATTAGGGCAAACATAAAGAAACTGTAATAAGCCCAATCACTTTTAAAATATAGGCAAAGTTAAACAATGAAGTGAAGGAGAAGAGCGGTTTATATGTGCAATAAATAAACTACATATTAAAAAAGAATAGCTAACAAATATGTAGAAATAATATACATGTTTACATAACAACTAGACACAGATCTACATGAACATAAAGCAGAAACTGAAATAGAGTGGGTCCAGAATTTATAAAGCTTGAAAAGTCAAAAGCAAGAGTTAAATCCTATATTAAGAATGAAATTCTAGACCTGGGAGAGAATGTACTGTTACTGAAGTTAGGGCACAACAATGAAACAAGAGTTTCTGTTGGTACACCAATATTTCATGGACTAACACACATGGTGCTTGCAACAAGAAAGTGTATGCAACAGAATATCAGAACAATTACTCTAATAAGAAATCTGACACAGACATGGGTTAACTGATTTAATTGTTTGAAAGACTCATTGGGCTTTGGATGAGGTGTGCAGTTACTGGAGGGCAGACAGCCTTTCATTAGTACCATCCCAACTGTACCACAAGTCATTTATAGATACTAAAAGAAGATGTTCTCATCTGTAGACTAGCACTGACAAAGACTGGGTTCACTCTACAGAAATTGTGGCAAAAAAAAAAAAAGTGGTACATTAATGTTCTTGTTCAGCTTCTTGGAATCAAAGAGTATTTCCATATGTGCTCAAGAACAATATTTGCTGAGATAGCAGGAGCGAAATTCTTCAACAAATTGGATGCCTCTGAAGGATTTTGGCTGATTACATTGCACAGGGAAGGCTCCAAGTTCTGTACTTTCAAAACACCATTTGTCAGGTTCTGCTTTCTGAGATTGCCTTTCAGAATATATTTGCCGCTGGAAATATTTACTCCAAGGCGCACACAAAAAATTATTTTGATCAAACAAAACAAAAACCACTCATTCAGACACATGCTTCCACCTATGCATACTGCAAGCCTTTCTACACCCCAACCCAGCAACCAGTGATATCGAGGCAGTTATTGGATGCAACATTTAAATAAAATATTTTGATCACCAAAAATATTGGAAACTCACATTCCTCATGCATCAAATTTAAATTCTCCTTCCTCGTATGGTTGAATATATAAAAATTTGGTTTCTTCTGGTTGTTTTCTTCTGGCACATGTATATGGTGTTGCTATTTGTAGATTACATTACTTAGTATTATGAAAAGATTTTATCACATTTTAAAAGAAATCACCAGCTGGGATACTGGAGATAAAATTACTACAAGCTTTTTGGTCATAAAATTGTTGCCTGAAAAGCTTATAAACACAGTAAGTTGCATTTGCACTTTCACCTCAGGTGAAAATAACATGTATCTTTTTATTGCCTCTTTTTATGATTTTCAGTGATGAAATACAGTTAATGTCAGTAAAACAGTTCATGATTTAAAAAAAAATCAGACTAGATGGAGTCAGTGCTGTGTTCACTGAAGGAGTCTACTCTTCAGTTTGAGGTGCAATAGATGGCTAAACCTGCTCTGGGGCAATCTAAGTTTTTGGTTTAAAGTTGCCAGCAGTCTAAAGTGAGCAGTAGCAGTTGGGAAGGCTGTGACACATTTAAGAAAATTTGGTTGGCAGCTACCTAAGCGCCAGCTGTCTCATGAATTAAACTTGAAAAAATGGATGTTCCAGACAGAAAAGCATCAAAACTGATTGAAAAAACAGCATCCAGTTCAACCCAAATTTATTGCAGAAACTGTATGAATCTTAGTATGTAAACTCTTCAGAGCAGCGATAGCGTCTTTGTGTGTTGATGATGCATAGTGCTTTGAGGGTGCTTCATGAAAGCCAATAATTAATAATAGTTTACATGAACTATTTAATTCCCTGGTGAAGAATGACTGTAGTGTATTATAGTCTATGAAAAGCCACTATGAAATGCTCTCCAGGCTTCTCCTTGATCTTCTTCCCAACTCCAGTTGGCGCTGGATCCCTGCTTACACGGGGTGCATGAGACTGAAATTATGTAAAGCAGAAAATGTTCTGAAATCATAGTTTGTCCTAATGTGGCACTGTGATGTTGGCCTCTAGGGGAGCCATGCGGAGATAGCTTAAACAGGGCAAAACTGCAAAAATGGGGCAGGCAGACCCCCAATACTGGTGGTTTTTATTCAGTAAGATATACCAAGCCGGAAGAAACAGCTTCTGATCACCTCACTGGTTATTCAGAAGATAAAAATACAGTTTTACTATAGTCATTCTGCCCTTTGGCTAGCACTGAGACAACCAAATCAAATAGGATGGATATTACTGAAAATCTTTATCCATCATATGTACAAAAGATCTACCAATCCCAAAAGGATCTTATTCAAATACACGCTTAGAACCAATGCTTATTAACTAAACTTATATTTATTAAAAAAAGAAGAGAAAAGAGCATATTTGTTAAAAGATCATTGGACATACAGATGAGAATAAAGTTAATAGGTAAATTTCAAAATACACTGAATTGCAAAGATAAACTGCGATGTAAACTTCTTGGTTTGCAAAAGTCTCTGGAAATTACCCAAACAGCTTGGGGATCAACTGTCCATGTTTAAAGCCTCTTTGTTAGAAATCCAGTCCAGTGTAATGAAGCAGGAAATGAAGACCAAATAGTCTGTGTACAGAGTCTGTATAATTTCTTCCTTGAGAATTAGCAGGGCGATTCCAGGCTGGTTCTGGGATCCCAATCTTGCAATCCAAACTTCTCCTGTATGAGGCTTGGACAAATCTGAGATAAAAAGGATTAGGCCTGAGGCTTCTTTTATAGTCTTTTAGCAGGCTATGACAGTCACTTGACAGCACACATCACAGCAACTAATCCTTGGGTGCATAATAGCTAATTACTTCTGGCTTTGAAGTAACATCTCCTGTTTTCTATACCCTGGTAACCAGCTACACTAGCATAAGGCAATCGGCCATTTACAACCATTCACAGGTATTTACTACTTAAACTTCAAAGAGAAATAAAAACAATAGTATTTATTCCATTCAAGTTCCATCTAAATGCTAATATCTTTTGATTTTTGACTAACAGAATATAGTGAGAGATAGGAACTATTTGGTTACATTGGTAATCACTACCAAGATTATAAGTAAATATAGACTTACATCCAAACCCTTAACAATGCAAGATTTAACCTCAAAGTCTTAGCGTTTTACAATGAAAGGCCCTAATTATGATTTGTATTTCCTTTCAATGTGTTCTCCAAGGTTGTATTTGGGTTATTCAGCCTGCTTGAGATACCCCTTTCTGGCCCAGTGTCACAGGCACCATATTCTCTTTCCTCATTAGATGAGCAATAGCCTGCTGGCTTTCCTTCTCTCTCTGCGCAACAGTTTCTGTTCTGGCAGTACTGGATAAAATGCCTTCTGTTACATCCCTGTACCACCACTGGCCATCTTCTCCCTCTTCTATCTCTGGTCAAATATAAATACTTCTGTAGCATTGGGTTGGTTAACTCTCTTCTCCCTTTGTATTCCTGCAGCACAGGCTTCTCTCTGATTACTGCTCTCCACCTTTCTTTGGCCTTGTCTACACTGCTGCCAGCGGTTGATGGGAGATGTGCAAGATGCGTAATGTAACTTGTGTATCTCCCTCAACGTACTTACGTTGCTATACCACTGTGTCAATGGGAGGCGCTCTCCCGCTGATGCAGCCTTACTCCTTTTGAGGAGGAGGATTACTGATGTCGACCAGCGAGCCCATCTCGGATCTGCTGAGCACGTGTCTCCACGACCTGCTCAATTAAACCTGCTGTATTGATTACCGCAGAGCCAGCAGTGAAGACATACCTTTAGCTGCAGGAATAAATGTGTGTTGGAGGGGACTTGTTGTCCTGAAGTGGAAGGCAAATGAGTGGGTTTCATTTTCACTGCCTTCCAACTCTTCTTTCTCATTCCCTTCAATATGACAGACTTCTGGAGACCAAAAGAGCTGGAGAGATAGCACAGATGAAGAGATTATGTCAGCTCACCTGCTCAGCATATAGCCTGGGGAGAAAACAGGTAGATTCCCTAAGAAGTTGGGAACATGGTAGATTGCAACCAAAATGGGGAATAATCAACATTGTGGATATGTCTACATTGCATCTCTGAGGGTGCTTCCTAGTGTAGGTAGACAGAAATGAGCTAGTGTGCTAAAGTTAGCAGGGTAGCTAGGGTAGTATGGACAATAGCTTGGGCTAGCAATCTGCATACAAACCCACTCAGACCCCTTGGGTATGTACTCGGGAGCTAGACAGAGCCATTGCCTGTGCTATCCTGGTTACACAGCTAATTCAAACTCACGCTTGTCTGTCTCCCTGTGCTGGGAAGCACATCCCAGCTGCAGTGTAGATATACTCAGGGAGATTAAAGAGATGGGTGTTGCTGCCTGCATGTTAGCTGGTCACCAGATATAAACAGGGTACAGTAGTCCAGGAGATAAGCAGAAGTCTAACGTTCTTGCAGTTTCTCAGAAGCTTGCGCTACAAAACATCAAAACAGAACCATTTATTGAAGCTGTGGCTTTCATGCACTTTTGTCTGGCATCTTTATTTTAATCTCCTCACCCAGTTTTGTTTTTCTGGTCTGTTTGTCTTCTGGAAATGTTTAACTTGTGTAGTTAAAATTAGTATTGTGTTATGTCTGTCCAGTGCCAGGCTTCTGGAATTTTTCTATAAAGCTAATCTGATCTTTAACTATGATTGCTCAATATCTGCATAACTTAGTTTTTCATGTTTCTAAGCACCCAGGTTTGGTGGCTGGCTTGGTCAGAGCAGCAATTACTCTCCCAAACAAATGTGAGAAACATTTATAGCGCCCGGGTTCCCCTCATTCTCCCATTCTGGGCAATTTCTCCAGTTGTATGAAAACTTTAGAGTTGAATACCACAACTGTCTTTTAAGCAAGCCGATCAGTGTAGAGCTGTATCTGAACTATAAACATTCACTGGTTCATGGCTATAGGCATCCAATGCTTTCTATGAAGAGGCTACAGACTACTGACACTCTTTTTCCTCTATTATTGCTACAGTGTTGACAATTTCTATTCTATTCAGGTTCTTATACCACTTGGATCACAGCCTTCCAGTAGCATATTAAGCAATCAGACTACACAGTGTGCAGTGGAGTGGTTTCTTTAATAGGGCTTTAGGGTTTTGGTTCGTTGGCTGGTTGTTTTTGATTTAAATATAAACTATTTTCAGTATCTCCCATCTGACTGAGTGAGGAGTTTTATGATACTATTTTCTATTTAGGTCTGTTATATATAGGTTCTTATACTTCACTCTTCACTGTAGTATCTGAGCATCTTCCAGTAGTGCATTAAGCAACATGACTGCACAACTGTCACATGTTGTTTGTTCTTTCATTCTCTTCCCAGGGGGAGAAGTGAGTGAAGGGTCTTGTTTTGGTAGGGTTTTTAAAACTATGCATGTTGCTATGTATTTACGTTGGAGAAGGCAAGGTTAAAGAAATGGGATTTGCACTTGGAGCTGAAGGTGGTGAGTTGTATCATGACCCTTAGATCCTAGTGGCATTCATTCCATAGTCTGACCTGCCTCTGAGAAAGTTCTGTCTCTAGCACAGATGCACTTTGCCTTTATTGTGGGGTTTTGAATTCATCATGGACATTAACTCTGTAGCTGAAGTCCTTTCTTGTCCACTCATTTACCTTTCCCACCTCCCTCATCCTTCCTGACTCTTTCTGTTGTGACCATCCCTGTGGTAGTTTCCTGAGTGGAATGTTGGAGTAATTTCACATTTCTGAGATAAATAAAGCCTACCTGTTGAGTGCTGCATTCTAAAATTTTTGTGGGGTTTTTTCCTCTCACAGAAAATGGGTTTTTGTCTCATGAAATAAGAGTATCCTAGGTCTAATGCTCGCACTAACTGTCCTGCAAATTGGCCATTCACATATGCTTTAACTGAAGAGGATTAAGAGATAATTATTACATGAAACAATGTAGCTAACAAACAAGTAAACTTATGCACATGTAACTTTTCTGTTAATTATGCTCAAACCTCAGTATGAATTAGGAAAAATTGAAGTTTAACCCCAAGTTTTTAAAATCTAATATTTAAGACAAAACAAAACATACTCCTGTGGATCTAGTAGGCATCAATAAAAGTATATACCAACATTGGAATTCCTTGTATTCCTTTTTATTGCTTTGCTGTGCATACTGTATATTTTACATGTGTTCCATTGTACTGATCCTGGAATAATTCATAAAAATTTAAATAAAATGGACACAATTTTTTGAGTTGAGACAGAATGAAAATATTTTATATTTTGTGTTTGTTTATCTTTATATAAGATATAGATAAATATTTCTAGTAGCTAATATGTAGATTATCAAAATGAATGCTCACCTGTTATGTATGGACTAAACAGATGCATCAAAGATGTAGACCAGTAAGTTGTATAGTGAACAAAATCACATCTACATATTTTGTAAATGTAAATAATTGTTAATTACCATATAGCTTAAAAATCAAACTGATATTTTAAATTTTAGAAATTTCTTCCCAGGCTGACAATTGTAGGGAATTTTTAGAATTTATACCACTGTGTTACCATAGAATATGCAAATGAAGTAAAAGTATACCTTATTAAAGTAGCATCAGAGATTTTGTCCTGTACTGTCTTCTTTTAATTGGCTTTGTTTCTTACTATAATTATGATTATTACCACGATTGTAATTGTGATTCTGAAATATCTTGCTCATATGAAGAGTTCTGAATCATGTAAGTAGTGTAACTGATATCTGTGAGACTACTCAGGAAAATCAATATTATTTGTGTGAGTTTGTATTTGCAAGGTTGGGCCCAGTGCATTAGGTGCTCAGCAAGAGGATGGGTCAGGGGAAAAAAATTAAGTGCACACTAAATTTAGTTGCCTTAATTTTTGACCTCTGTTGGAGTTTTGGGTGCTCAGCACCTGTGGAGATCTGACTCCAGGAGACTCAGAGTTAGTGGACACACCTGAAAATTACAGTAATTTTTTACCATTGGCCCTGAGTCTTTTTTTCAGTTCCACTTGGTGCACTAAATTAGGTGTAAATACCTTTGAAGTTAGTGGAGATACACTGGTCTCAAACTTGTGTAAGTGACAGGATAATCAGGCCTATTGAACCAGACTTGGCTTTTGTGTACATGAGTGTAAATCCGTTGGCATATAATTGGCAGCAGAATCTAGTCCATAGTATTTAGAATGATGCTAGGAATATGCAGAAGTTATCTCTGTCGAAGTATAGTGTTATCACTCTTCCAGTAATCTGCCAATAAGAATAGCATGGTTCCATCCAATGTTGACTAGATTTGTGGGGGAAAACATCTGAGTATTGTTGTATTTTTGCTTAACGTTTCCTAATGGTTTACAAATTAGGACAGTCCTAAATAAATCAGAAAAGCTGGTTATCTTTCAAACAGGATGACATTCATCATCTTCTAAATTGTAGTTAATGCCACCTTGTGGCCCAAATTATTAAGGGGTACTGACGAAAAGTGCGAACCTTACCCCCTCATTCTGGAGGGCAAGCTTATCACCATAGCAACGTGCCTGATCTCAGCCAGCAAAAGGGGAGGGAATCCAAAGGTCACCATACTCTACCACAGCATGTTGCAGCTGAGCCACCGTTAGCAGGCCAGAAATTTCATTGTGATTGACTAGAGTTTTCATATTCTTTTAAAATAAGTGATACTCAAGCTGTGATATCTATCACTTGATATATTAATAGCAGGAGGTCCAAAATTACTATAACACATGTATTAATAATATTCAATGACCCAACAACAGTGAACTTTTAGTTACAAAAATCTACCTTTCAAGGTAGATTAAATTTTTTACACCTATAAATATAACATTTGATATCACCTCTTATGCAGCTATAGTATATATCTTTCAGTGTTCCACATAATAACAGCCTAGAAACAACATTACCCTTTTGGAGGATTTAAATGAGTTGTTTTCTCATTTTAACATGTGTACTGCTGATCATGGCATTTCTGTCTAAAATTGAGTCTGAGGGACTAATTTTGATCTCATGCTTGTATAAATCAGGAATAACTCCACTGAAGTTGATGGAGTTGTACAGTGATTCTGTTAATTGGTAAACAGGATTAGAATCAGGCCTTCCAAGTGTTTTAGTGTTCTTATTTTGTTCTTTTCTGTAGGGGCTTAGACATCCATATGTGATGTGGAAAGGAATTTTCTGGGTATGTGCTTGAGGACACCATTAACTGCAGTGTTCATGGGACACATTTACATGGAAAACAGATGTATAGATTATTGCAAAAATGTAACGTAGCCACTTCATTACTATTGACTCAATGGAGAGTTTCCATTTAAAGTTCTTGTCTGTTCCTATTCAGAGTCTGTGCCCATGTCCAATTTTAAATAGCCTCTGTGGCTACCCCTTATTCCAAGGACAAGTAGGATGTAGATGGAAAAAGGACTGTTGGATTTGGCCTGGAAGAGGTCACTAGTTACCTTAGTGGGGGATGTGTCAGCAGAGCATAAGGAGTGAAAGCTGATTGCAATGTGTCAAGGATATAGTAATTAGGAAATTAACACAGTGGAAGTGGAACTTGGATGTGAAGAAGAGGATGAAAATGGGTAGCAGCTGGAGACAGGAGAAGTCAAGGAAGGGTTTCTTTCTTAAGGTAGTTGAAACAGTGGCATATTCAGGTAAAGCAGTCAAGTGAGATGGAATTTAAGAATGAGTTAGAGATGAGGGATGATGGAGAATGTAAAGGCCAGGAGGTGATAAGAAATAAGATCAAGAGATTTGAGAAAGCATTGGAGGGACATTTTGCTGTTGGAGATCAGAGTGAAAATGAGAGAGTAAAAGAGGAATGTTGGAGCAGGTGGAGAGTGGAATGAAAACTTGGAGGATAACTTATCATGGATTGTGTCCAATTTTTTCAATGAATACATTTGCAAGAACTTGTGCTGAGAAGTTGCAGTGGGTTTGAGGAAATTATTGCGGTGGAAAAGAGGCCACGAGGGTGGAGTAGGCTTTTCTTGGCTCAACCCTGGTTGGAATCTATCTTTCTCCATTCTTGGGACTGCATGGAGGAGGTATGCTAGCTCTAATGTTGTCATAGCTCTTTCTTACCTGCTCTAAATTGCAGGTAATTATTACCTGCCCTAAAATTGGCAGATGTGGAATTTCTAAGAAGTGGAGTTCCTTTACAAGCTGCTCTGCACCAGCTGTGGTGGAGCTTTCTTCTCTTTAGATTTTTGTGGTGAGATGAGCTTTTCTCTAGGTAGATCAGCTGCATGTTGCAGCATCTATGATTTTCCAAAGCTTATATGATCAGGGAAAACCATGAATATTTTAATTTGTATTGGGCTCTATGTTGGGAAAAAAGTTATCTATCAGTGGCTAATGTTGTTGTTTATAGAGACACTAAATAGATATAGAATTAGATGAGGCATTCTTTTGAACATGGATTCTGGTGACCTGGCCTTGTTCCCTTAAACCCCCCCCACAATCTTTCTTGGGACTAGCACCAGTACTGTCTGAGGCTAGGTTAATAGCTGCAAGCAGTTCAGATTAGTCCTTAATGTCCCCAAAATAAAGCCCATTACAGCAACACAAAACCTCATACTCATGTAGCTCTTCTACTGCACACAGAGCTCTTATTCAGCCCCAGACTGTTCTTCATGGAGCTGTTGAGCCTGTCCTTCCTAGCAGGAACTCAGTCTTCTGGCTCTGTCTTTCTTCTTCTCAGTGACCTTCCTGTTCTAAGGGAGAAGATAGCACATATAATGCTCTTCTTTGGAGAGCTTCCCCTCAGTTGGTTGGGAGAAAGGGAAGCCCTGCCACACCCTAAATTACAGGCTTCCTGGGCCCTTAAAGGAATGGTGTCCTGGTTTTTACTATTGTTAGGACCTCAGGATTGAGCACAGGCATGCCAGGTCGCTATGTGGCATCCTTAGCCACGGCACCATAGAAATGCACTGAATGTCTGCTCCTGACAAACGGCCTTAGTGTTAAAGGCTTACAGGCGCACAGCAGCCACACCCCTTATTGGATGGACAGGCAGCAATTTCATTGGGAGTCTGCACTCTATAAAGGCTCCAACAGGAAGAGGAAGCTGTCTGAGCAACAGACCATTGCCTGCTGGTTACTGTCTAGACTAACTTTGCCTCCCCAAGCCACTGACTTGACCACTTGTATTGAATCTTCCAGCTACTGATCCCTGCAAGAACTCCAGTGATTGCCCTGGACATCTCCAATACGGATTGATCTGCCAGCTACCCGACAGCTTGTGCATGCTTGACTACTGCTGTGGATCACCCCCTAGCCTGCCTTGGCCACCGGCATTACACCCATCCAACTATTAAGTCTCTGGGACTGCTTCCTCTCTTCCTGCTACCAGACCATTTGTTTATTCTAAGATCTCTGAAATGCGGTCTTCTGGCCCACTCTAGCATTAATGGCCAGTATACCCTTTTATGGGGGGAATTTAAATACTAGTCTATAATGTCAGAAACATCAACAGAAAAACATTGTGTTAGAGCATGAGAATGAGAAAGTGAAACTGACACAAACCAGAAAGTGAAACTTTCAGTCAATATCTAGTATTTATTCACAGCTGAATAAAATGTAAAAAAATAAGCTGTATCCATTCAGTTTTAGTATTCTAAGACCGACATTTAGCAACTATGGTTTACGGATCACTGGCCTCATGGTGCTGGTATGCCTTGTTTCCAGTTTCTAAAGTGCATTAAAAGACAGCTAAAATATATTAAATGATTTTCTAACATTAAATGTCTAATGTAAGCATATTGTTGTATTTCCACGGGGATATTATGTTAGCATGAACTGAAGGGGAGATAATCTGCATAATCATGAGTGGAAGACAGGTGATCTCTCAATTTAAGAAGTTGTTCACATTACAAACTAATTGGAAGTTAACGGATCCAAATTGTTATAAATTATAGCAGGCAACTATCTTATTATTTTGTCATAACAATTATTCTTATTTTATAGGGAGGGTGAAACTCCTAAGAAAAATAATATTTTTATCTGATGATCTTATCAAAATTAAAAATTAAGAGAAATAACCCATTATTTTAATGTTCAAAATTAGATAGACATCTGTAATATTACAGCTGAAATCTTGCAGTCAGCTCCATTTGGAATTATAGCATTTAAAGAGATTCATAAGCACAGTGTGCCAGTCTGGGAAGCAATTACAAATATTTGATTTTTTTCAAAACATTTATATTGAATAATTATTTTTTCACATTTAATTAACAACACATATAAAGCTTGATATGTTAATAAAACATCAACATTTTGCACTGAAATGCATTAAGTCCCCTTCAACTGTCAAGTAAACAGTGAATATGTACTGTGTGGCAACTGTTTGACATGTCAGTTGTTTAATCATTAGCACTAGACAAATATTTCAAAGTATTTTCTGTGAATATTTGCTTGAATTTAATGCTCATGCCCCTTTTGTACTTACTTTCAACAAAGACTTGAGCAAATAGGCTTTACTTGTACAAATATTAATGGAGGGTGAAATTCTATCCTGTGCAGAGGACCAATGCATCGTCCTATTTTGGTGCAAAAAGTGGTATATGTGCCTCTTGTGTTGGCTCTCCATTCAACGGTGGATTTCACCAGAAATGTAAATGCGCTGGACAAAGATACAGTATGACCATACTCTTTACAATTAGGATCACACACACACAATCAATTTGTGTCAATGACTGTGGTGATGAAAGAAATTTGCAGACCAATAAATACAGTAAACTAAGTATATTTTAGTTGGGATCATACCCTGTGTAATACACCAAGGGCATTTAATGACCCAGACAAGGTTCTGACTAAATCTTTCTCATTTCTTCAAGAGGCTTGCATACACACATAATGACTTTATGTGGATGTTATGAAAGAAAATTAAACTTAAGCTCAATTTCCAGCCAATATATTTGACAGAAAGCTATTTTTTTTCCAGGTATGATGCCTTGGGAAAGATCTGTGTGTCTAGAAAGGAAAAAAATATTAAATGTTCTAAAATTCCCTAATCCTTATCTGCTACTACTCCCTAAGAGGCTCAAAACCCTATTGAAAGTGTTATGCTCATCCAGGCAGGGAGCAGATGTAATATCATGTGACTAATCTGACCGATCACAGTTAAACCACGATGTTCATATTTTTACTCTCCTAGTCTATCTTCATTCGAATCTGTAATCAATCCAAAGAGAAATCAAGTATGGAAAAAATGAAATGAATAAATTCAAGAAAATCTGGATCTGCTCTTGAACATTCAGTAAGCATTAAAAGTGGTTAGGCTAGTTTAATACATTGTTAACTGCCAATTATTCATCTCACTCTAGCGATTATTAACAATTAAATTAAATATTAAAATGTTTTAAACAGGTGAGAGAGTTATAGTATTAATTTCACAAGTGTCCACCACTTTTATGTTAGATTCCCAAGGGGAGTGGTAGAAGACCCAACACTTAATTTAAACCTATGCTGGACAAAATACTTAATGATGTATGGTCTGCAGGCAATCACTTATATTTAAGTGACCCAAATTATTAAATTCCAAATTAAATGTTTGAATTATAATAAGCAGTTGACTGAAACTGAAAAAAGTGGAAAAGGCAAAGGGAGGAGGAGGGAAAAAAGGTAGGAGGAAAAATAAGAGGAACTTTGATGTCAAGCCCAACCTTGGAACTTCCCATTAACTTTTCTCACTTAGACGCAACCTTTACCATTATTTATTTGTAACTTTCTTTTTATAATTTCTCTTTTCTTAGGGAAAATATTCACAAGATTTTAAAAATTCACACTTTTATCTATTTCCTTCCAATTTATGGTCTCTTGGGCAAACAGGCAGTTTTTCAAAATATGTATCATGTCTCTGACAGACTGGAACAGCTTGCAGTCTTTCCAGTCTAGTGGTTTAAATCTCTATTTTTGTGTGAGTATATATCTATATCCTCTATATCTATATTAAGTCATATTATTTAAGTACTAGATTGGAGAGGGTTCTGCTTTATCACGCATTTATACACTTAGCTACAGTGTGACAGTGTTGCAAGCAAAATTCTTTCAGCAAATGTGTCCATAACATTTACTGCAAATGTGCAGTAGCAGATTGTTAACTTGCAATATCTTTGGCTCTGCAGTAATAATTAATAAAACACCAAATGCAAGTGGGCATATTATGAATGAATTGCTTGCTAAATTTCATTTCCTGCATTAAAGCAATTCTATCAAGGCAAACATAATATCTGAAACACTTTTATTTTCAGTGCATGGATAAAAATGTCCAAATGGATTTTCCCACTGAAACATGCTTGCGTACATGGGGAAATTGACTGGCATACCTATAGTGGAATAAGATATTCTACAGCACAGGAATTATTCTGAAATAAAGTCACTTTTATTCCAGAATAGAGGATCCACACAGGGACTCATTATGGCATAGCTATCGCAGAATAGTTTATTCTGCTATAACTATGGTGGTTAATATCCTTTTATAGATAAGCCCTTAGTTACAGAGAATATGGTCTTGAAGTTTAACCCTCCAAGATGTTGCCTAGAGCATTTCTTTTAGCTTGCATTATAACATTTTGCAGATAGGGGTTTATGAAGGAAAAAAAGGCTTAAATGGTAATGGGCATTTAACAAGGCATGAATAGCACATGAATAGCAAGATGACAGCCAGGTGCTTCCAGCTGATTTCCACGTGTGATTCCCTACATTGTGTGGGGATGTGATGACTTCATACCATTAAGAAACAGAACTCCAAGGTATGAGGACTACTGAAACAGAATTATTCTCCTGGGAACAAGTCACAGAGAGTGAGAGTAAAGACGTTTAGTTTCTCCAACTTCCCGAGCCCTTTAAGCATTTTGAAGCCCCTAGCAAATTCTGAGTTTTGAGGGCCAACAAGTGCTCCATATTTCATAGACCATTTCACATGTTTGATCTATGATACTCCATATATGTTTAAAAATAAGAGTTAACTCTTACCCACAGAATGATAGTTCTCAGCTTTTGAATTTATCAGACCAAGAACCTCTAGGAAACCAAGTATACTGGGGAGAAATTGTGTAATGGATCTGCTTTTTAAACATGGAGTAAAACTGGTTTGCCAACAGAGTGAATACTGTGTGCCTCGCCAGTGTGGACAGTTGCTAAACTATTTCATGAAGACTAACACCATTTTAAAATAGTTTGGTCCCATCCACAGTTACTAGGAAAATTCTTTGCAACAACAATTTTTGAACAATATCTTAAAATAGTTTCTTCTGATTATGAAGTTGGGGCTTCAGTGATACAACTGGAGATTACAGTTCTGACAGTTCCAGCTCTGGTGGTGGGAGAAATGGAGCTCAGTAGACATGATGATTCTGTCCTATTCTACACAGGTTCCTAAGCCACCCTGCCCACTGTGGTGTCTGAGCACCTCAAAAGTGTTTTAAGTGATTTTACTAACAACTTTCACAAGCAGATCTCTTTCTCCTTTTTGTCCCTGGCGGAAAAGTTACATGAGATTAAAAAAATATTTGTATACATATTTATGTTATGTCTGCTGTGCTATGTTTTTATTATTGAAAGCAAGGTCAAAAAAGTGCACCTTGTGCTTGGAAATAAAAATGGTGATGTTCTTGGTGGAAAATTAGGATAAAAAAAAGATTCTTTGCATTAATATATGTAAGCAGGGTCTGAATGAGCTCTACCCTGACATCTAGTGATGAGCTGGGGAATAGGACTTCGGGAGCCAACCTTGTTTGCATGGACACACCCACCCTACCTAGGTACTCAGCATGATGGGACTGCTTTGCCCGAGTGATCACTTTTGGCTGGTGTAGGATCACAAGTCCCTGTTATCGAGGCAGAGATACTAACAGGTTGTTATCCTTGTTGTGTGAATCAAGGGCAACAGAACTGTGCTTGGCATACTCTGATTCAGGGACTCAGCTGAACTGCATTCACTAGGCAGGGGATGTGGCTGCCAAAGCCTAGTGGATTTGAAAGAAGGTGGGGACAGGTACTTGCACCTAGTGGTATGGGCTGAGCCTAAGAGTTCTAGGCACCATTTGGCCTCTCCTTTTTCCTCTGTGTAATAACAGAGCTGATTAAGACACAATGGAGAGTCCTGTTACACACCACAGAGCTGAAATCACTGATACCCAGGTTTAAGCATTAGACCTGCGTTGGGGCAGTATCTCTGATGCAAGAGATTGCCCATTATGCATTAGCAGTGAGGCTCCCCCTCTAACAGCTGAAATCACTGAGAGTCATATTGAGAGGTGGGACCTCCATACGTGTGGTGTGTAACTAGCAGAGCAGCAGGAAGAAAGACGTGGAGTCAGTGGGGCGGAGTGGCAAGAAGCCAGTGGAATGACATGTCGCCGACAGCATGGCTGGCAGAGCGAGCAAGGTGTCTTCTCTCCCTCTTCCCCAGCCAGGGAGGAAGGTGAAGTCCACAGATGCACCTCTGAACTCTGAGTCTTCTGTGGCTAAAGACAACTACTGTGGGTGGGGTGCTGTGAAGTGGGGCACATTAAAGGAACTTTGGGCTGTTGGACTTAAGAACCTGAGGCAAAAGGAAACTGCCCAACATACTTTAAGGTGAGTGTTTTTGCTTGTGGTTTTATGCTGATGTACCTTGTTTGCAGCATTTTCCCAAGTTAATACTGGATTACTTTCTCCTTTTATTAAAAGTTTCTTTTCTACACTCAGTCTCTGTGCTTGTGAGAGAGGAAGTATTGCCCCTAGAAGCACCCAAAGAGTGGTGTGTAATTGTCTCAGGTTACTGGATTAGAGTTCGAGGTGTTTATGTGTTGTGTTGTTGAAAAGGAACCCCTAGCTATTGAACCCAGCCCCTATTTATTGCCACTCCAACTGGCAGAAGGGTTACATATAGTATTTTTCAACCATAGCTCTCATGATGATTTAGATAAATAAAGATGGATGCCTGCAGCCTGGCATTAGCCTAGCAGTTGTCTGAAAAAGGACAAAAATGTTGAGAAGGCCATTGTCCTAGAGTAGGGCTGAGAGTGGCTGGTGACATCCCGTCACAAATAATTATAAATGGTATCTTATGTGTTTTAAAATAGAGTGGGCCAGATCAATGGACTAATCATGGAGTAAAGGTTCTACTCAGTCTGAGTAGGGTATCAGAATTTGGTCCAGGATGATTGTATTGGCCTTGTCAAATCATTATCTTTGTGCCTTGTCACTCTTCATTTGTCCCACAGTTTAGGAGCTTAAATTCCACATTTGGAAGATATCCATCGAGTATCTTATCATACAATCTTTGCTCTTGAGAACAGTCCCATTGTGTGTGTAGAACTGAAGAACTGGGTCCTTAAAGGTGTGCTGGTGGAGGCTGTTGGTGAAATTTTACTCAGAGAAGGACAAGTTTTTGTAAAGACAATTGTCCACATTTAACCTGGGAATCTGTCTGGTGGGTTCTACTTGCATTCTGTTGAATGTTAACACTTACAAAGGGCTTTAAAATATTAGTTGTCACAGCTTTTTCTACCTTTCCCCAAATCTTGGTGAAGTAGGTAAGTAATATTATCCCTATGTTCCAGATGGGGAACAAAGGCAGAAATTTAAAATAACTCAAGAAAGGCTACAGAGAGAGTCAATGTTAGAACTGGGTAAGAATGTGGGAGTCTCTTGTTCTCAGTCTTGTGTTTAGTTCACTGTGTTATTGGGATACCATTCCAAGTCCTTGGAGTTCACAGAGTCTTTTCAGAGGAGCAACCAGCTAAGCTGCAGCCTGGTGACTCTGAGGGGAGCTTATAGAAGCTCTAGAGTCACCAGCTGCAGCCTAGAACCTAAGGGCCATCACTGCTACTACCAGCACAAACTGATCCAGGCTTTTCCCAAACATGAGACCTACAGCCTGGGTTTCCACTGAACGCAAAGGACAAGTAGGGACTGTTACTGTAGTGGGGATTTAAAATGGCACTGGATTCCTTGGTTAAATCAGTGACAAACTTTCAACATTAATGATCAGTTTACGTTTCCAAGACTATCTTCACAAGGAAAAGTGCTTATATTTTCTTTACTGAAAGATGAAATTAGTCCTATTATTTCTAAATTCCCCAAATTATTAGGATCTGTGGGCTTCATGAGGCCAGATTAATTGACTTAAGTGGAGTGAGTCCCCCCCCCTTTTTTTTTTTAACTTTGGATGTGGCTACATAGCATACTTCTTTGACTTTTAGATCATAGGTTTTTTAGTTTGGTGCAAAATCCAGCGTGCGACTTGCTTTCTAACAGTTCCTGCTTTCGCGTTCCTGCCCCTCTCCCTTTGTAAATAGCTTGGTTAGCTTAAGCACTCAGACCTCCTATGGGAATCTGTCTGGAACAACAGGCTCCCTTTGCACACATGCTTTCTTTTATTTCCATATCTGAAATTCAGTTATATATTTTTCCTAAGATCTTCTGATGTTGTTACTTCAAACTCAGTTTGTCAAAATCACACATTAGCAAAGATTTTGACTAGTACAATTGTGTTTTAGTAGCTTGCTAACCTTGGCAACATTTGCCCCAAAAAAAAAAAAAAGACAGAAATCAAGTGTACTGATCAACACAAATATACACTTGTACAATATTTGAAAGGCAAATAATTATGTTGTTGCTATAGTGGTAAGTGTTTTCAATTCCTTTTGTGTTAATCAACTTAATCGCATCTGCAAAGGCTGAGAATCAGTAATTGAATGGTATATACGACTATTGTTAGAATCTAGATGGGGATAAAAAGGAAACACTGCAAAGACAGTATGTGATCAGCTACTGTAGATAGTACTGGTATATGTCTTTAGTATATCGTTAGCAGTCTGCATGATTCTTGCGATAGGAGAGTTATGAGCCAGTTCCTGGAACACTTCCCCAAATAAGTAATCCTAAAGTGAACTGTCCCATCAAAGGCATGGTGAATACCAGTCACAATGGAGAGGTTTCCTAATTTAGTTATTCTGTTATAAAAGTTTTCTTATAAACATAATAAACTATAGTTATATAGGGCCAGATTCAGATACCCTTAATTACATTAAGTAGCACAGTACTCATTGGCAAACATTGCTCAAGTAGGAGGATGCTACTCAGTGGAAGTAAGGATATCAGAATCTCGCCCATCATGAACACACCTTCAGTCATTGCACAAATCAGGTCAGATTCTCAGTTGGCATAGTTCCATTCCAGTCAATGGAGCTGTACCAATTTATACTGGCTGAACATCTGGCCCTATTGAGTCAGTAAAATTAGAGAGAGACGTGACTATGGAAATGTCTAGAATGCAATCACTGGGTATCATTGCACGACATTCCCAAGCTAGTTTTAATCTAGTCACCTCAGGTCCTAGAACAGTAAAGCTGCTTCAATGAAGCAATGTGAGCTTCCAAGTCATCTATATGAACCCACCTGGAAACCTAGCTAATCACTCACAAGGCTAGCCCATGTTTAAGCCTGTGCTGCCATGGCTTCACTGTTCCTGAACCTGAGGTAACTAGATGAAAGCTAGCTCTGGTATGTCTACCTGAGCAGCATAAAATACCCTGAAATTATAAAGTCATATCGTCTATGATTGCCACTGAAGGATTATTTTCTACAGATTATTATCCAGTCTAGTTTGCTCAACTGATGAGACTTCTATCACTTCGTTTGGGGAACTATTTCAAAGCCTAATAAACTTCATAATTATAAAATGTTTCTTAGATGTGTACGAATGTTTCTCAGTGTAATTTTTCCTTTGTTCAGTTTTGTTTCTTGATAACTGTTTAAGATCTTTGTTCTACCCTAAACAATGTTTATCTGTCATTCACATAGCTAGCCTTAGATTTTAGCTCTAGTTAGTCTGTGAGCAAGTTAAATCTAGATATCAGGTCAGATGAACAATATTATTGGCAAAATCAGTCTTGGACATCAGAACTTTTTTTTGAATTTGAAATATATTGTTTACATAGTCAGTCCAAATCTTCTCTCAGAAAATCAGATTTGTGAAGAGAGTGGCATTTTAGCTTATAGTAAAATGAGGAAAAAACTAAACATTTAAGAGCTAGTGAGTGTCAGGCACACTAATTATACCACACGTACATCAGACATTATCATAGTCCTGAGCTATAACTTGCAGTAATGTAACCCTGTAGAATTCAGCTGATATAAAATTAATTGTCACCACAATTTTGTAAGTATTGTATGACTATCCCAGAGAATATAGACTAGGATGCCATCTCTATTTAAGTCAATCGCTAATACATAAAAAAAATCCCAAAGAATATTAGAAAGTTTGTGACTTGAGGGATGGGATAGTGATGGGAAATGGATCAGTGCATCAACACTTCTGAAGACCTAGGTGCAATTGCTGATTAGGTCACAAAGGAAATATGATGTTTCTAACCTATTCTGGCCCCCAGCGGAGATATGTCTGCATCAAAGGTAATAAATGATTGGCAATCCCTGCTAAAAAAGGATGAGGCTCAAATAATGGAGATATTGCAGGTTAGTTTGGAGGAGCAGTAATAAGACAGAACTTGTACACCTCCTGTCCCCAATGTGAATGGTTCTTACTACAATGTGTTTAACTTTCATGAGCCCTGAAATTGCTTGAAACTTACAAAACAAGTAGTAATGAAAATCCTGCCTAACTGAACAGAGAAGCACAGTATAATATGAGGTACATTGTATTAAGTAGTATGTGGGAGGTCTGCATACAAATCCTGTTAACAAATAACAGAAGAAAACAATTTAACATTAACATTCAAGTTCAAAACAACTGAAATAAAATTCAATAAACAACGTACCCCATTGAACAGTGTATTCAATTTATAGGGTTTGCATCTTGTGTAAAAGATCTTAATTGCCTGCTCCAACCTACTAGGCCCATCAACTATGGGTCTTTCACATTTGAAGAAACAAAGAGAGCGCTTATTATAGAGCACTTAGCAATGTTCAGCCAATCAACTCTCTCAAGTGGCTAAACATTCTAAACCCTGTAATTTTGTATCTAGAGTGCCTTGCACAATGCTGAACCATTTGTTGCACTGTTCCATGTCATTTCATGTGTAATTCATCTGAATTGCTGTCAAGACCCTCCATAATACGAACTAACTCAGTTGACACCATATATATTTATAGTTAGAGATATTCATGAACAGAAGTTTTGTAGTTAGGTGAATGTGCATGTTTTACTTGTAATATCGATCTCTCAAGGCATCTTTCCTTTTTGAAAATATTTCATGTGACAATGGAGAAAAATTGATTAATCATTTATGTGAATCTAAACTGGTCTAAATTGCAAAGGAACTTATTTCCCACCAGTGTAATCAATAGTCAGTTATGTCAATTTCCTATAGCAAAGAAACATTGCAATGTATTTTGCAACGCACACACAATAGTATTTACCATTAACATGCAATAAGATGCACATTGCATAGAAAGGAATGTACTGTGTTGGTATTGCTAAAAGTAACAAGTATTGCAGTGTGTCACTTTACCATTGCAAGGCTTGAGATTGTTTTCAGCTAACAAGTTGTAAATTGAAACTCATGTAAATGGCTAACGAGCATACCTAACCCTCAAGGACAATGGCTAGTGTAAGCATCCAATGGCTCAGGAAGCCAGATGTCCTCTTAGTGATTCTAATTCCAATGAGAACAACACATTTGCTTTTAGAATTTCTGTCTGTCTGCCACCTATCTGTAAGGACCCTCCCACCTTCTTCCTCCACTCTACCCACTACTGAGTGCAACCCTAGCATTCTTGATGTAAGTAAAGTGATTAAAAGTATCTCTGCATGTATGTAATGACCATTATCACTGTTTTTCTCTCTGGATGGGACCATGTCTGTGTTTGTAAATGAATAGATAAAGAATTTAAAACGTACTATCTAATCGATAAGAAACTGACCACTGTAACACCATGCAGTTGAAGTTGATTTATCAGACTTCCCAGTGTCGTGAATAAACCTCTTCAGTATTGTCTGTGCTGTCTGATTCTTGGAGAAAGGATCCTTTGTGCTTTACACCATCATGAAATCGTGCCTTCTTTATTTTGTATCTGACAATTAATTTTGACTGCTAAAGTCATTTTAGAAACCATACTATAGTTAAATCAATTAATTTTTTATTTATTTTAAACTTTAAGCAACCTAATATATTTGTCATCAACCTGAAAGGAATTCACATAAATGTTCTTAAAGTTTATTTTGTGTGCATTGATTCCTATCTCTGCCCACTCTCTCTATATTTTGGGAGGTGCTAGATTGGTCACATGATATGACACTTAAGGATTTCCACCAGCTTTTAGAGTCTCTTTTTATCTGAATAGGGGCATGAAAACAGATGTGGAGGTCTAAAATATATGCCTTTCAAAGATGCAGCTAGAGCTGTATAGAATTTAGCAGCTTCACTTCACTTAAAATCGTTTTCTTTCTGGTTTTGTTTCACCTTCTGAGCTTTGCTTTGAATTTGGAATTGATTTGGAATTGGAAAACTCAAAGTAGAACTAAACTAACATAACCAATTTTTGACTTGTTTGGTTGTTAGAATTAGATGAACCACTTAACTTTAATGGTTCCATTCTGAAACCATAAACGGGACCAAGTTTGCTCAAAACCTAATCTAAGTTTGCTTGAATTTCAGCTCAAAATCATTGAAAGGTTTGCAAATTTTTGAGTTTCAGATTTTCTGGAAGTTTCAAAGAGTTTGGTTTATATTCCTAGAAGATTAAAGATTAAGAATTTAAATCTGAAAACTTTGAAAAAATTGTGAATGATACAGAAATAAAAATTTCCCTGTCTTTCTTTCTATCAGTTTAGTAATAGGTTACCAGTAAGACAAGCTTCAGAGATCTTTTAGGTTCACCTAACTTCATAGTGGTCAATAGTCCCTCATCAGAGCCCAATCTTACCTTCATCCCAAATAAATCAGGTTTGTTTCACTTTTATTATTGCAATTTACAGTATCAGTTCAGGGCTTCTGACACTGAAATTATAGAGAATATAATTTATTCTATGGGCATTAACTCTGCATCATTTTAATTGCTTTTGCCGCTGATCCTTCACTCCATCTTATTAGGAGCCATAGCTTTGATAATTCATTGAAATTATTGTGGAATGTCGTGATGTACTTGATGGGTGGGGATCACAGGAGGTTTATTTCGATCTGGACATTAGGCATCAGTGACTCTTGAATGCTTGCTGTATGAAATCTGCCTATTTCACCTAACCTAACTCTGTCTAATCTACGTAGATACATATACCATGCTTGTTACTATAGTCTCTAAGGCAAACATTCAGTAAATTATGTAAAATCACAATGATTGTCATTCTTGTTGAGAATCTTATCAAAGGCTATATGAACACTCAACCTGCAGCTGGCCTGTGCCATCTGACTTGAGCTCATGGACTTTGGGCTAAGGGGCTATTTAAGAGCTATGTAAATGTTGGGGCTTCAGAGGGAGCCCAGGCTCTAGGATCTTGTGAGATAGGATTGTCCCAGAGTTTGGGCTGCAGCCTGACCCTGAATGTCTACACTGCATTTAAATAGCTCCTTCACCCAAACCATGCAAAGTGAAATCAGCAAGCACAGGCCAGCTGTGGGTGTCTAACTGCAGTGTGGATGTAACAAAGAGGCCAAGGGCTGAATGGGCACAGAGAATGAATTTATCTGTTGATCCTCAAAACCAGACTTGAGACATGTTTATTTCTAACAAGATAAAATCCATTAACAATGCCTTCATGACATCATTTGATAAAACCTCTCAGTAGGGGAATACAAACCAGTTTGGGAAAAATGAGAACTTTGGTTCAATGAATCACCTCCCATACCAAACCTGAAACTTTTCTAAGACTTTGGTTAGCTTGGATAGAGCCTGACAACCATAGCCCTCGCTAACTTTGTTGCTAGGACTCTGGGGCCTATCAACTTGTTATTTTTAAAGAAGAGCAACTGGAAGTTGATGTTATTTGAAATAAACATGTTATACAGAGTCAGCCACTCCATTTCCCACCCGTACATTGATGTGAATTTTACACCTGGTTTAAATATGGCATGAACACATTTCTGTATCTAGCCTAGAGTCCATGAACACATGATTATTCCTAGAGCTGGGTAAATGTTGTAAGAAATGAACTGTGAATAATCATTTACATTTTTTAAATGAATTCATTTTGACTTTGTCCATGTTCTGTCTTAAATCACTTTCCATAGATATCTACCCTAGCAAACAAGTATACTGATAGGAATGTTTACCAAAACAGAGAATTTTAAGTGAAAATTGCAGAATATTTGCTGGAATCAAATTTTAACTTGATAATCATGAGTATATGCACCAGAGAGCTAAGACTAAGAGTTGCACTAATCGAATTAGAGAAGAGAAAATTAGCATGTGACCTATGTCCAATCAAAACAGCTTGAATTATGAACATTAAATGCTCACAATAAGTGGTTTGAGAACACACTAAGAATTAGCAAAATTAGTTGGCAAATCATTTCAAATAACAAATAGATTACAGTGACTCATGTTCTGTTTGTGGAAAATTCACAATTACTGTGCTAATAATTTTAAATTTACACAGTGCCTTTCATCTTAATAGATCCTAATGATGCACAACCTCAACATCCGGCAAAGGTAGAGTATGGCAAAACCTGGAGGAAAAAAAAAGAAGTTTAATGCTAATGTGCCAAAAAATCATGCCTACTTTTTTCAAACTGTATTAATGTATTTAATTGCTGTCAGTAAAATAATTGAATGCCTTTTGTTTCTTCTTCTCTATTTCTTTCCTGTCATATATTTTTCTTCAATGTATTGGTTTTCCCAACATTTTTAAATTTCTTTCTTTTCTCCCTACCTCTTTACCCGTTTCTTGTATTTTCCTTTGCTTCTTTTAATACGTATTTTTGCTGTATAAATATTTTCTTGTCTTTACTCTATGCTGCTTCTCTTCCATCTGTCATAGCAATCCTCCTCAAGTATTTGTTGTCTGTCTCTTCCTATTGGCTTTTTTCCTTCCAAACCAGGAAAACAAGCATCTCTTTCTTTCCCTTTTCCTTTTTTTCTCTTCTTTTATTTTCAAATTTGTATTTTTTTATTAATTTTTCTAAATACAACAAATATACCAAAATACCAGATTTGTTATAGTCAACAAAATAAATACAGAGGGTTAGGATAAAGGGAGGGAACGGAAAGTGACATATCTATCATCAGGAGCTATATTAATCTCAGACCTCTAAAAAATAAACCCAAATTACTTTGAATTTCACTCTTCATTTATTCTTTCCAGCCCATTCTATGTTTTCCCCTCAAATTCTCTGCATCTAATCTATCTATCATATACTTTATGTGGTTTCCATCAACATTTTGTCTTCCCCATCTCCCAAAATCTCCTTCACCTGATTCCACATTCCCCTGAATTCCTTCTTTTTTCTTTACTGACTATGTGTAACAAAAATACAAATGCTATATATACCTAAATAGCATATGTTTTACATATTGCAATTATGAGAGATCATATATTGACTTCTGCAGGAGGGTTCCCTTTAATTACAATGCACAGACTATACCATATGTGATATATAAAATCCATGTGGCATACTATGTATGTGAAACACCCAGGCCTTTTCCATAGGGACAGGCCCTAGAGTTACCCTGATTCTAATCCTCAAGACTCCAAAGTTACAATCAGTTCTACTCCTTGCTTTTCTCCCCTTCTGCACAACTGCAGGGTTGACTCTTCCGCCCAGTAACCAGGTTTACTTCTCTGCCTCACCCTTAAGCCTGCAAAGTTACCCCTGTCTTTATCACATTAAAATAAGCTTATTAATCAAGTGATCAGGACCCTAGTTTTACATCAGAAAACATTGAGGTCAGTGGAAGGTATAAACATAAAGGGACTGCAGAAGTGGATCCGGTGTGGTAAGCCTTTTTCCATATATTATCTTGGTAAATATTTTTATTGATTTATCTTTTTGATTTTTGTCTCGTTTTGTGTATGGGGCTTTTTCTAATTTGTTTCCTTTTTTTCTTTAAACCT
>ML675604.1:33036220-33254145 GCA_007922155.1 Mesoclemmys tuberculata | reverse complement strand
TGTGTATGGGGCTTTTTCTAATTTGTTTCCTTTTTTTCTTTAAACCTTTCTCAGATAGTTGCTGTCATGCCTCTTCCTCTCTCATTTCTCACTCCTGAGGATTGGTGGGGCCTCAGCAGCCATCGGACATCATGCCAGGAGGTGCTCATGTTGCTGTTTGGCCACGTATATGGTGGCTCTCTGTTGTGTGCAGAGATGGCTAGGACATGGTTCATGTTCCATAGGACCATGATAAAATCGTTTACTGATATTTCCCTTTGGTGAAGACATTGTGTGAGGATATTTCTGACTTTTATTCTGATTTTTGTTTTTCCTCTTTGGCTTCCAAATGGTTGGTAGTAATAGGGAATAGGGTTTCCCCTCTGTCACTGACCCATAACTCCCTGCTTGTGACATGGTAAAACAGTCAGAAAAAGAGTCCCTCTCACGTGACCCAGGGGAATGTGTGTCCTTCTTCCAGTGGCTGAGAGACACAAGGGAAAAGCTCTGGAGATTGCAGCATATAAGATTACCAGAGCAATTGCTTTGTCCTACATAAAAACATAAGAACAAACATATTGGGTAAGACCAATGGTCCACCTAGACCAATATCCATCTTCTGACAGTGGCCAATGCCAGGTGCATCAGAGGGAATGAACAAAATAGGTTATCCTCAAGTGATCCATCCCATTGATCATTCTCAGCCTATGGAATACATCAATCACTGCCTATCTTAGCTAATAGCCATTGTTGGATTTATCCTCCAGGAACTTATCTAGTTCTTTTTAAAACCCTTTTATAGTCTTAACCTTCACAACATCCTCTGGCAAGGAGTTCCACAGGTTGACTGTACGTTGTTTGAAGATCTACTTCCTTTTGTTCATTTTAAAGCTGCTGCCTATTTATTATTACTGATCCAGAGGACCTTTCTTCTTATTCTATGATCACTTACTTTGCTAAAGAGCCTTTGGTGAGTGACCTTGTCAAAGGGTTTCTGAAGATCTAAGTGTGCTATATCACCCTTGTCCACATGCTTGTTGACCTGCTCAAAGAATTCTAGTAGATTGATGAGGTATGATTTCCCCTTACAAAAAACATGTTGAGTCTTCCCCAACAAATTGTATTCATCCCTATGTCTGATAATTCTGTTCTTTACTATAGTTTCAACCAATTTGTCTGGTACTGAAGTTTGACTTACCAGCCCTGTAATTGCTGGGATCACCTCTGGAGCCTTTTCTGATAGGTACTTATGAGTTCTTTCTTTGATCAGTAAGTTATGGTCAGAGACAAGGACTTGAAACAGATCTGGGTGAAGCACTGGTTTTTTTCCCAGGCTGGTAAGATAGCCGACCATTTTATGCCTCTCCTCTCCTCAAGCTCAAGCTTCAGGCTTTCTTACCTGTTGGTTTGAAAATCATTGGTCTTGTTTGCCTGTTTTCTCTGGAGTGGCCAGGCAAACATTTCTGCGGTGCATGTATTCAGTTGTTTTGTTTATTCAAACAAATAAAATCTCCTAAACATTCATGAAAACCAAAAGATGGTCCCCTGATTCTTCTAGAAAAAATAAGCCCTCCCCCGAATTGGTTATATCAAACCATCAGCTAGCAATAGCGAAAAGGTTTCCACTGTGCACTCAGCTACAGTAGTGGGTATGTTGATTTTTCTGTTATATGTGAGAGGAAGTAAAGGCTTTAATTTTCCAGACACACACATATATATATAGGAAGTCTGTAATGCCATGTATCAATTTGGGTGTGAAAACCTAAAAATATTAGACCAACATGAGTGAGGGGACAGTCCTGATTGTTGAAAGTGTAATGAAGTCCAAACTGCTGTGTGTAGTAAGAAAAGGAAGGTGTGAGTTTTGGATGCTTAGTTAGGCATGTGGGTGGTGACTAATTCTGCCCATATTTTACTCATAGTTACTGAAGGTATAAGGCTAGGTTGACGCTTTAGTCTCAGCCTTGGGCAGTGCATAGCTACTCCACTTCATCAGAAGCACTAGAAAATAGTTGTGACTCAGGCTCAATTTCTTCCCTGCTCCCCTCATGCTGTGGGGCAGGGAGTGTCAGATGGGAGTCATCCCTTTTCAGAATTCAGTTTACTTTCCTACTCTCACTGGCTCGGCTCTGCTAACCAGCATGTAGGGTCAGTGCTCTGGTCCCATCTCTCCAATGTCACTTCCTTGCAGGCAGGAGTATCGGGGCAGAATCTCTGCTCTCTTTCCCCTGTGCCTTGAGCTGCCATATAGGCATCTCTAATGTGGTTTTGTGATGTTAGAAAGGGTGACTTTTCTTCCGATGACACCCCTGTGTAGCTGTGGTAGGGCTAGAGACAATCTAGCCCATAAAGATTTTTAAAGCATTTGCTCAATTGTTGTTTAAACTCTGTGAGTCAGATTTTTCCTTTTAGCTTAGAGACATGGGATGAGTTGCACAGGGATAATATTTGCTTGAAATAGTGCTGGTCTGGGGAAATTTGTGTGGAGATTTAAGAAGACAGTCCTTCACTTGCATAATGCAAAGACTTGTGAGTCATAAGGATGATTTTTTTGAACGTGGCTATGTGAAGGGGGATAATTTCCCATTCAGTATAATATCCTCCATCAGATTAGTACCTTTGGGAGCACCACTGGTCACAGAAAAATGTTATTTATTTATTGTTCATTTTGATTTTGGGATTAAGCCAGAGAGCTGTTAAGGGACTCTTGGGACTACGGAATGCTTCCCTTTGGCAAATAACATATCGTTTTATATTAGAGAATAAGTGGACCCAAAAGGTACTTTATATAAGATTGATAGCCTGGTTAGTCATAAGTAAATGTTCATTATAAGATATGAACTGATGTAATAGTCCAGGATTATGGAATAATGCAAATGCCATGTTAAAATACAAATGGGCTAGGTCATAATTATATTACACAGCTTTGTATCATACAAACAATACATTAAAATATTCTTCCAGGAAAGATTTTCAATGCCGCTGTGGGCTAGGATATATTTTAAGATTGTATCACTGATAATAGGCATGTTTTTTTGTCAAGAATGGTAGCTGTCTTCATATGAATTACTGCGTCTTCTTTGGACAAAATGATTTTTTGTCCTCTAAATGCTTGTTCAGTTCACTATACTTTTTCAATAAAAATAATTATTAAGCATCGGGCCCTTACTCAGGGTGTTCTTGGTTACTTAGGAAGAACTCCCTGTCCGTGGTGTTTTACCAGAGCAAGGACTACAGAAACAGCACCAAAGATGCTGGGATTCCTTCTGTGATTTCTTTGAATTCAGCATTCGAAGATCTGAGTTTGACTCCAGATTCCATCACTCAGTTATCTTTATTTGGCACCCATCAGTGCTATGTTGGGTTGATCAGATTCAAATAAAGGGGGTGGATGCTGGGCATATCACAGATCTTAAATTACACAGCAGATCTCTTTCTTTTATATACATGCACACATCATGTTACATTTAATATACATTACATCACATATTTTGGGATTGGCTTGGTCACTGTGTAGGAACCAATTCCTCTACAGCAGGGATCTCAAACTCAATTGCTGTGGCGGGCCGCATTTACATTGAGTGGAGTTCAGGGGGGCCGCACATGACACACACTACTCTGCTGTACCTTTCATGCTCTACTCTCCGCCGAAAAAATCTCCACGCAGGGTAAAATTCGGCGGCACAGTAGGAGAGAGAGGCTCTCACAGGGACTTGCAGGCTCCACTGTCCGCTGTCAAATCTCTCTGTGGGGCCCACATTCGGCGGCCATTTCCTTTTTAAAGCAGCACAGTAGAGCAGAGAGAGAGGCTCACACAGGGACTTGCAGACTCCACTCTCCGCCGTCAAATCTCCCTGTGGGGCCACATTCGGCGGCCATTTCCTTTTTAAGACGGCCACAGCTTCCCGGAGCTCCGCTCAAAAAAAATGCCAGCACAAGCCTGCAGCCGGATTCGGACTGCGGGCCGCATGACACAAGCCCGCGGGCCGCAGTTGGCCCGCGGGCCGCGAGTTTGAGACCCCTGCTCTACAGCATGCTCTGTCCATGCACAACTTACTCTTTACGTTCCTGACATATCTTGTCTATTGTTATCTTATCCATTGTAAACAGTTCCCTGGGTGTTCCCCCTTATCTTAGCTAGTACAGACATTCTGTTTCCAGCCTGCTGATCCATTTACCTCTTAAACCTGTCTCCCAAGAAAGGAGGCCTCACCCATGTGTCAAGCCAGGCGTACAAAGAGTAGCAACAGCAGCATCCCAAATTGTGAGACAGAAAAACTGCACTTTTGTTTGTGAAAATATTTCTTAACCAGTTCTCTACTATCCTACCAGCTGCAGGACATGTACCTTCAGCTTTGTGCTTGTCTGCATCTATTCAAGCCATGTGAGACACACATTTGGGGATATGACATAGCGGAGTTCATATCTGTACATATTATGGCATTGCAGGAAACATGCTACCATAACAAAAAGGTTTAGTATGTCATGAGCATTCCAGAAAGAGACCTTACATGACATACTTTGCATCAGACAAGACACAGTTACACTGTAAGGGTGAATATGAATGATACACAAATCACACCATAAGAGTGTACCTGGGGTACAGCGTGTCACACAGGGCCACCTCCAGCCCCACTCCAAGGTCAATCATGACACTTAAGCAGTCTTCTCATGGGGCATCTAGTTCTAGCTGACAGAGCCCAATTACCCCATGAAGTTTGGCTGCACTTTACATAGATGCTAGAGTTAGGGATGCTCTAGGTTCTGCCCCACCTCCTGGCTTGAAGTGGTTACCATAACATACAGGGTTTACTATTTGGTTCAGTGGCTCTCAGCACCCCCACTTTAAAAATTGTTCCACCACCCTAGGTACCTTAGTTGCCTGAGTACACAGCACTCAGTGGAGTTTTCAAAAGTCACATGCAATTTTCCTAACTGCCCACGGCTAAGGTAAAATGCCCATTATCTGCATATTAGCATATGTTAATAAGCAGGAGTGAAATGTGTGGTATCCCCCTCCTAGAGTATAAAAGCCAGCTAACTGAGTTACTTCTTTAGTTCAAAACTTGGAGGCCAGTTGTTTGACACTAAAGTTTCTAGATATGATCCTTGCTGTTGGTAAATATTGAGGGTCAATTACACAGCAAAACCTGTCTAGGCACAAACAATCTCTTCCAGCCTCCAAGAAAGATGTGAGGGTCAGTTTTTTAAAAGTGCTTCTCAGCACCCAACGTGCTGAGCTCTTTTGAAAATCAGGCCTATAAATACTAAAGCGAAAATTTCAGAAGCTTGATTCATAGATTCCAAGACAAGAAGGACCCACTGTAATCATCTAGTCTGACCTTCTGTATAACAGGCCATAGAATTTCTCCAAAATAATTCCTAGAGCATATTTTTTTAGAAAAACATCTACTACTTATTGAATCCACCACAACCCTTGATATATTGTTCCAATGTTGAATTACAGTCACTGTTAAAAATTTACACTTGGGGAGGCAAAAATAGCCACTTAAACATCATCGAGATTTCAAACCAATAATATACTGCTGAATGATCAATGTCATCAATATATGGCAAGAAGACGCCATAATAAAAAAATGCAAGATAAGTCTTTCTTTCTGCTAAATATTTTATTCTGGGGCACCTGAGAGTTTAACTTCAAGATTTAATCATATCCAGATCAGATCAGGACTGTTGTTAGCAATAAAACATGCTTCCTACTGCCTAATATGAATAAGAAAGAAACCTCAGATCAAAATAAATAATCAATTAAACTAAGATAAACTATCACAGTCTAGGTTGGAGGAGTGGGGGTTACTCATTAGTTGAAACAGACTTATCTTTTAGAGAGAAATACATGCATACCAAGGATTTGTCTTCCTTTTCCCTCCTGCTGTTCTGTGACCATGTTTCTGTGTGATTCGCCTTCTATCTACAAAGCTACTTTTAACACCTCAGTGCTAAGCACTATCCTCTCTCCAGGGCATCCAGCCAGCCAGGCTCCCTGCTCCTTCCTCTCACACCCCTAAATAGGAACAAATGCTGAGCTGACAGAGTGGGAGGGATTCCGATCTAGTTACTGAGGATCTATTTCTCTCAAAGAGATTCTTTACAAACAACCACCAAAGCACGGCATTTTTGGAGGGTATTTAGTGCCTGTCAATACTGTACTTAAGGGCTACCTTATTTTCAGGTCTTTGCAATACCATTTTAAATGCTTAGGAGAAAAACAATTTATCAGTGGTTCCACTCTCTTGGTAAGACTATATTGAGAAGCTGTGTACTATAAAAATATATAGTAGGCTAAGTGTGGGGTTACAGAACCATACATCCCAACTGGAATATCATGGGCCAGGGTTTATTTTTATTGTTATAGACCTGACAGATTCTGATGATATGCTGTTTTTCTGGTTATCTTCATGCTACACTGTCTAGCAGAAAATCCCCAACAGTCTTTTTTTGTATGTGTGGTAGATTTGTCCAGGCATTTGGTTCACATATGTCTTGTAAATAGTATCCTACCCTGCCTTTCTCTACTGTTCCTGACATACTTACCTGTGGGGTCTTTTCATCAGTGGGAGCTCTCTGCACTGACCCTGACTTTTTCAACTGAAAATCAGGCTAGACAGTGTAGTTCTGGGAAGTGTTTCCATTTATCCTGCCATGCAATGTAAAGAATGGTAGGAGCAGAAGAATATTTGTTGCTTCTGAGAACTCTGGAGTGTTCATGAATACATTAAAGACTTAAATATTTTGGCTGGGATTTCAGTACAAATTGCCATTTTAATGAAACAGCCATTGCATTTCCTGGCTGGAGACACAGGGCCAGATACTTGTCCTTACTTTTTGCGCTGCTCCAGTAGCAAAGGCCAAGAGATAAGAAGAAAGCTGATATGGCAGCTTTGTGCCACCCCCAGCTGGGCTCCCAAGGTAACAGGCATGGCTAGGGGCACTGCTGTACTTTGGTTGTAGCTGGCTGATAGAACAGGCTCCTGGGACCATAGGCACCCCGGTGCAACTTAGAGAAGCCCTGAAGGCAGGGCCATCCCTAGGGGAGTGCGGGGCCCGGGGCAAAGCCAGGACCATGGCAGCAGCTGCTCACTTCCCACTGGGTCTCAGAGGTGGGCTGCAGCTGCCACCTCCTGCCCGGTAACCACTTCCAGCCAGGCTGCAGTTGCCTGTCTATTGGCCAGTCCTGGCACATAGCTGGGAGGCGGGTGGCAGCCACATGCCTCCCAGGCTGGTCCTGGTACAAAGCACGGGGCCCCTCAAAGAGTGGAGCCCTGGGCGGTTGCCCCAATTCGCCATGCTCTAGGGACGGCTCTGCCTGAAGGTGCTGTAAGTTTTGCCATCCCCTACCCCAGAACTAAACAGCCACAAAGATAGCATAAAGTCACCTTTGCCTCGCCTTCCTCATCCCCTCCCTCCCCCCCATCCAGCAGCAAGTGTGCTCAGCCAGTCAGTGGGATCTGGCTACCCAGCGTGAGCACGTAGAGCAGGAATATGGAAAAGTAGCGATTTGTAAGACAAAGTCTAATAGCTGTAACAACATAATGCAACTAATTAATAAAATAGAATGTGTCTCGCAGCACCTTTGAATATCCCTGAGAAATTTCCCATGCACTAAATTGGAGTCTACGTTCTTGCAACCGTGCTCTGAATCCTCAGACTGTCAAGACATCAGCTTCCAATTTGATCGTTGGTTATTATTAGATCTAAAATACTTTTTTTAGTGATTTACTATTTTCTTAGTAATTATCTGATGCTCGGAATATTTTTTATGCTGTCCAGGAGGCTTTTCTTTGGTAATGTAAGTTGTTCTTCAAGCTCAAGAGGCAGAGTCTGAGCTGTTTGTGTAGTGGGAAAGGGCGAGAGGTAAACTGGATTTACAACCCGCAACTCTGCAAAGCTATTTATTAGCATATATGTAGCTGTTTATCTAAGGAGGTCTGTGATGGCCTGCAGGTTGGACATTGTTTGCACAGAAAACTCATATTTACAGTCCTGGAAGGTGTTGGGAGTAAATAACATAATGGTGGCACTAAACTCCAAAGATAAGGGAAAAAATAAATATTCATGGGCAGCTGGAGAAGGCATTATCCCCATCTGACAGCAGCTTTCCAAGCTGAAAAGCTGCTGTACCACAGAAGATGTGTAAACAAGGGCAATTTTTACCGTATTGGCAATCGGGAAACAAAGCAGTTTGACTACCTGGGTTATTTTTGGAGAGTAGGTTAGCTCATCACTTAACTTGTCCTGCTAACCCCTCCCTCCCACAGGCTGTGAAATTCATTCTAAGAAATGTAATCCATACAGTGCTGTGGCTTTCTGAGGCATGGAGGGACTATATGACAAAGTATTGTTCATCCTTCACCCTCCTCAACTGGGAAAGCCCTGGCTTGATAATTGACAGCTCTGCAGTGCTTGCATGTATGCCACGTACTTCCTTGAAAGGGGCTGATTTTATGGGTTTGTCTGCTGCAGTGCTATGATGTGAAAGGCAAAATACAAAAGAGCACTGAGTAATAAAATGAATGAGGTGACACTCACAATAATATATTAGTGAACATTTGCTACAGTATCAGCAAACGTTGGATTGTGAAGTGAAGTTTTGGACCAATGGAGGTTCTGTGCCAGAGATGTACTTGTGTAGGACTCTTGCCCCTAGGTTTTTTTATGTGACTCATATTGTCTGTGGGGATTGTGTAACGAAATTGATTTAGAAATTTAGGGTGAAATTCATTTTATCTCTACAAAGCCTGAATAGCCCATGGGGCAGAATCTGAGGAGAACCACTCCTTCAGTGGGCGGGTTTGCAACTCAGCCGCACATGAATTGGAATAGCATGTGCTGTCCCTTGACAATTCTTGGATAGGTTGTTAGGACCATGAAATTGGAATAATTTTGGATCATTTGTTCCCTTCCCTGAATGCAACCTTCCACAGATACCCCTCTGTGGTATGCAAAGATTGTAGATTCCCCTTCAGCCCCTAAGGCTTCTGTGCCAATTTCCATTCCATCACCTTCGTTCAGCTTCATTATAAAGCTGATGTGATGCAGACAGCTTTGTAAGGGCCCTTGGAGAATTTCACCCTTAGGGACTATTGCCTGCTAATTAAAATTGTATCCACAGGATATTTACACAGGGAAAAATGGATAAAACCTGGACAGGGAAAGGAAGAGTTGATGGGAATTTCAGAAGTGAACATCTGAGAATTAGCCATAAAAATCATTATTCGATGGAGAGAATTAGCAAAATTGTCTCATCTTTATTTATCTTACATATTTTAAACTCTGCTTGCAAAATCAAAGAGGTTTTTTTTTTAAAAACGTTTTTTTCCTTGTTTTGTTTAGGAAGACTGAGAAAATGATAAAGTGGGGAGGAGGGTTGTAATGGGAAAAAGTGTGTTTATTTTTCTCTCTTTTTTAAATTGGGTTTCTAAGGATCCTTAAATGCAAATCTACATGTGGGAAAGTGCAACGGGGCAGGGAATGATCAACATAGGGATGATAAACTACAGAAGAGGGAGGAAAAGCTACTCCCCCATTGCCTAAAGAACAAGTGTCCTCTATTGCAAAAGAATTGCAAGAGACAGCTAATCTTAATTCTAAAGGTACTTGCAGAGGTAGAGGAGAACTAAGGAAGTATCTATGGACTCTGCATCTTGCCCACGTGCTCAGGGTTTAGCTGATCGCCATATTTGGGGTCGGGAAGGAATTTTCCTCCGGGGCGGATTGGCAGGGGCCACTGAGGTTTTTCGCCTTCCTCTGCAGCATGGGGCATGGGTCGCTTGCTGGTGGATTCCCTGCAGCTTGAGGTCTTCAAATCTCATTTTTGAGGATTTCAATAACTCAGTCATGGGTTCGGGGTTGTTAGAAATGTGTATGGGTAGGGTTTTGTGGCCTGCCTTGTGCGGGAGGTCAGACTAGATGATCATATTGGTCCCTTCTGACCTATGAGTCTATGAGTCTATGAGTGGGTACGGTGCTGGCTTTTGTGGTTCACTTTTTTCAGGACCAGCCTCTCTCCAGTCATAGTATAGGGAGTCTATGTGCCTAACTCAGGCTTTGTGGATTACAATGTTGTTCCTGTGATTTTTCTAGTGACCTAAAACTTAGGTGTTGCAATTTTCAATGTTGCAATGTCTAAATCCCTTTGTGGATTCAAGCCCCTGTGATTCTGAGTAGGCTGGCCTGCAAAACACATGCTCCCAGCTGACAAGAACATAGAAGTTTGAGGGAGGCACAGTTGAGTGTGTCTCTACCTGGGCTAACCATAATCCACCCTGAAGCAGGCACTTCACTCTCTTCAGACACTGCAACCCATAGGACCTTACTAGAAAAGCTGTAGTAATAGCAATACCAGCATAACAAATTTGAGTGGGCCTATGTCCCTGATTAAGTCTGTCCCTGGAGCCCTCAAATATGTCTTTCCGTAGTCTGCAGTCCAAATCCAGAATCTTTACTCTGGCAAAACTTCAACTGAAATCAATTGAAAACTTCCACTGCCTGACTTCTGGATCAGGCCCTCTGTTGATAACAGAAGAGCTAGTATAAGCACAAAGTCCGAGCAACCGACAAGGTAGTTAGAACCGTGAGCAGCAAACCTGTCCTATCTGACTGCACAAGAGCAGCAAGCCTATCTGTCATTATGCATCCATTGCCATACCTCCTAGCACTAACCAAAGTTGCCTTCACAGGGACAGAGCTCCTTATTCCAGCAACATGTCCAGGTACTAATGACACAAATGTCTGCTGAAGCAATGAGGTGTCAGCAGTCCTACCTTCTTAGAAATCAATGACAAATGGCATTTGGGGGGTCAATTTTCTGAATGGTTCACTGAGGTTTAATTGCAGGACTCCCACTGATATTAGTTTACCCCCTGAGAGTCTCACAGCGAAGATTAGTCAGCAATGGGAAAAATAAAAGTGATGTCTAGTCAATCATGAGAGATCTTTGCTTCTGTGTCACTCATGCCTAGGAACAGATACTGGATATTAGCCATTGTGGTCTTGATTTGGTCAACTTGAAGCTTGTTAATCTACTTTTATATTCATTGAGGGAGCACTTGTGTAATAAACTACGAAGCTGAAGAACTGTGATGCTATAGCTAAGAACCAAACAGTCACTAAAACATCACCCTTTGGCTTACTAATGTAAGAGAGACCATCATTTTTGGTCTTCATTTTAAAAAATGCCCATTTAATAAGTTTAGGGACCTGCTGTCCTCCTGACAGGGATTGGAAAGCAAGCGCTGACCTCTTTTAGCACTCCTTTTTTCCCAGGTAGAGAGTCATCTTTAGCCCACGCTATAAGTGCTCCATCTCTCTACAGGTATAATAAAACCAAGAGTGCGGTAGATAACTGACCTGCCTCTTCCTGTTTGAGTGACCCACCCTCCTGTAACTTATTTCTTTAAGCACTGGATGATCCTGCTGTTTGCTTCCCTTTTTCCTGGTGAACTATTGGATACCCAAGAGTTAAAACCTTTAGAATCAGCCGCAAGCTCCCTCACATTTCTACTTTTCCAAATCATACGGGGGAAAACATCCCTTCCTTGTTACTGCCTCACTTGTGATATGCTACAGCTTGTGAAACGCTACAGCAAAATGAATGAAGTGACAGCATCTTTCATGCTATTCTGTCACTTTTCTGAAATAAGAAAAATAGCAAGTGTTTATGAGTTAAGGACACTGACTCATTACCAAAGGAAACAAACAATTCTCAGTGTTTGAATAACAGAAACACAGAGCATGGCTGCAACTGCCAAGCAGCAGAAAATAACCTGCTGATAATATGCCCACATGGCTTGGCTTTCTGAAATGCTAAGCATCTAGAGCTCTGCTTAAAGACACCAGGAACTGCAAGTATTCAGCATCTCTGGCCAATGCTGATGAGTTTTGGAAAATGTTATTTTTATTTAAATAATCTGATTGTTTCATAATAAAAGCAATTTGCTGACACAAACAAGAAAAGAAATCTGCAAATGGTGATCAAGTCAGAGAAGAGCAAGCAAAATATATTTGACAGTCTCTATAAAGAATGTATATAAGTATGTATAGTACTGTATATAGAATTTTTATATGTTCATGACTGTGTGGTTTATAGTTGATTCTTGCTTCAGACAGATTCTTTAAAGCTGATTATGTTATAGTTGAATACTGGTAAAGAAACCAAATATTATTGTTTTGGTTTAATAGGTCATGGGATAGTTTTCCCATTATTGAACTAACTTGCTTTTTTAAATAACAGGATAAATTAATTTTACACATGGTGCCTTACATTGTTAGAATATAAACAAACTATCTGCAGCAGAAAAATAATTTGCATCCAAATAATTTATCTGAATGCACGCCTTTTTTCTGCTCTCCAGAAATATCAATGATTAGGCCTCGTTTGATGTGAGAAATTTATTCATTCATTTGTGGTGAGTATTTAATACTCTGTGTTCAATATTTAAAGGTGTGTTGCTTAATTATAACTGGTCAGAGAATTCATGTGCTATTGATTCTGTTACTAAATTGGATGAGCTGGCAGGCTCTGCCAGTGTGAATATTTACGTGTGAATTTAAAATTTGATATACGTATATACTCACACGTGGACTTGAAAATTCATTTTCCAAAAACATTTGTGCCAGAAAAATTGAATTGCTCAGAAGATGAACACAAAAAGATATTAATTAAAAAACTTGAGTTAAGATCTTTACCCTATCTAGAACTGATACAACAGAAGCAGTTTTGAGAAAAACTTTAATAATCCTTTTATATTTGCATAGCAACTAATGATTCAGATGTATGTAAGTACAAAACATTTTTCTTGACTTTAATATAAACTTTTTGTATGACTGAGGTATTAAATATTCTGGGCTTTTAATTATTTTAATTTCGCTCTTTCCTTGTGATTGTTTTGTCTCATTCTATTAAGAATTTGTAAGTATTGAAAGAACTTGGCTAAATCTATTAATATTTTCTCATGTACCTTTGCATCACCTTTTAGCCACATGTTACATGCAGTGGGGATATAGCCTTTATTTGGGTAATTCAGCTGGGGGGGCGTGGGGTGAAGGGCAGGAAACATAATGTATAAACAAGGAGTCCTTTCCCTCCTATTTGAATTGCATGACTAGATACCAGAGGGTTTATCTTTAGCAATGGTGCTTGACATATCTGTGAGTTAAAACTAGCATTTTAAATAAATAATCTCCCTCTTGGATTTTATAAACGTGCTTCATTGATCTGAGAATCAATAGAGCATATCTAACAAATCTGTCCTGCTAATGAATCAGGATTTGATCAAAATGCTATTGAAAGCCATGGAAATTTTATATTGAATCCAGAAGGGATTATTTAACTATTGGTTAGTTAATAGGCCAAATTCTTAAGAAAGGCTTTATTGATTTCTATGGCTCTGTTGATTTCCTTCCCATCAAATCTGAATGGCTAGCAAATTCACAGGTCAGTGCCCTTGACTTCAGTTGATCTGAAACTGGGATGGGTAAAAATAGTGTGAAAAATTGTGCTGTTGCTATGTAATAACTCCTGCTTAAAAGTCAGTTTTATTTTCACTTCTAAAAATATCCCAAATTAATAAATAGATGACAGAATTATTAGGTCTGATTAAGAACTTCCATTAAAATTTGATTGAAGTGTATAATGATGTATGGCATGCAGATCATATTATTCAGTGACGGGTGAACCCCGAATCTTTTGGTTCAGTTTAGAAGGTTATGGGAACCTCTCCTATTGAGAAATTGGGTTGAAAATCTCAGGAGAACAGACTTTCTTATAAGATTCACAATACTTCTTTGGTTCTCTTCATGGTGTCTGGTTCTCCTATTTTTGACTGAAGACAGGAATTGGTTGAGTGGCTTCTTCCCTTCTTTCCTCCACCACTTTCCTCCAACACTTTTTCTTCCTTCCTGAAAACCACTGCCAAAATGGAACCAACAACAAGGCAGACACACATTCCAGACACAAAAGGGTAGACAAATGCCACCAAACTGAAAATGTGAAAATACTTTTGTGTGTTACAGAAAAAAATGACAAATAGGACAGGAGAAAAGTCTCCAAAGAAGAGAATAAAGTACAAGATAAACTGAACTCATCATGTGTGCCTACCTCAGTTCAGAAAAGAGGACTGGGTGGCATGAAGTGGAAGTTGCAATCAAGATAAAAGATACAAGTCTTTCAAATATAATTAGGGTTCAAACCTATGAACTCGCCCTCATTTTGAAGTCACACTCCAAATTCAGTCTCTACTCCACTTAGACGTTGAATATGGTCATTACCTGGATATTGAAATACTTTGGAGAAGAAGAAGGATTTCTGAAGTTCCAAAGAGAAACAAGAATGGAACTGGGGCTTTGAGATGGAAGGGGAAGAAATGCAGAAGACACCACTTTCCCAGCCTGACCTATGGGCCTGAGTCAATTTTGACTCAAGTTTTACACTGGTATTATGCCATGGATTTCAAGGGCATTTTATATCAGTTTAAAAATAGACTAAAGCATGATGAATCAGACTGCATATATCACGCTCATTTTCTTTCTGAAAATTTGACAGCTATATTGAAAGTAGAAGAGTAAAAGGTGCTAGCCACATAACAATTCTTCCAAAGATAGAAACACGGGAAGGGATGTCAGTCAAACAGAAATTTGGGAGTAGTGATCAGTCATGTATACTAGTCATCGCTGGGCTCTTATCTAATAACTCATTTCCTATTTACCACAATCTAATTTAATTTGGTTTTAGTGATCACTGCTTTTCCACTTAAAGTGATCCGATTAGACCTTCAAATATTTCCATTTTTCAAGACATAGCACATCTCCTGCAACTCTATGTAACGTATATTCAGGTGGAATTTGATTTAAGTGGACAATTTACTTGTGATTCATGCCTCCTTTAAGACACTGAAGCAGGCTGCTAGGCGCCAGTACAATTTTGAGCTATCTAGGGCACCAGTTAAACTCCTTATATCCTTGATGTATAATGAACATTTTAGTAATTTTTAAAATCACATCAGATTTATAGTGTGTAAAAACAAACAAAAATCCCTCCCCCAAACATTAAACTGTCACATGGTTTTTTTACACACATACGCTCCTTCCCCTTTTGGTCAGTATTCCAACATGCAAAGAAATGCACTTTTTTCTGGGTATATATAGCAGATTGTAGCACAAGTTCTTCCCACCACCCATGCAGAAATGTTTAGAGGTTAGCGCTGTTTAGTCATTTTGGGTGTGGCAATGTTGTTATTTTCAAAAAGCTTAAGCCTTGTTCAGGCCAATGTTCCGTTTACACTGTTTACAATGTTCAGGCCAATGTTCTGTTTACACTGTTTACAATGTTCAGTGCAATGTTCTGTTTACACTGTTTACAATGTTCAGCGCAATGTTCTGCCTACACTGCAGGACTAAAATGTGCTTTGACTGTGTTGGGGGAACAACAGCATTTCAACTGAGTTACCCCGTGTTGTTGTATTTGTAGTGTACATGGTGAGGCCCAATAGAAAAGCACAGATGTCTGAAAGAGAGCTGCAGCAATGTTGCATGGATGCCAGGCTGATGGGGTCAGTGGCTCAGGCAAATTAAAAAGAGAGATAAGCCATAAGATAGTGTGTCTGTTTGGAGCCCACACAGGAGCACAAATACTACCATCTCCATATGTTTTTTAGCTTAACTTTAACTAGTAAATTAGAAATCTTGCCCTAAAGGATATTTACCCTAAGCCCAAACTAAAAAGGAAAGTATGACCCATGACCTTAACACCTATTTGAAAACAGGAATGTGTGTCATTGATGCACATATTTTCACTGTCTCCTTTTCACATCTTGTTTTCCTATGTTTCACTAGATTTAGTAAGCTATAGTAAAACTTATTAGGTAAATGTATGATTTGTAATGATGTTTGGCTGCTGTAATTATAGGGATTTATATGCAAACATTCTCCTGGCCTCATATGGCAGGTGACAAAAGCTCACAACTAAATATAAAAAAAATGAGACCTTGACAAAAGGTGGGAAAAGGGGTGGGCATTGGAATAGGGTCAAAGGAAAAACAAAAGGAAAAACAGTGGGGTAATCTGATTGACATCATGGGTGTCTATACACAAATGCAAGGAGTATGAGGAATTAAGAGGAAGAACTGGTAGTCTTAATACAGAAGCTAAATTATGACTCATTTGGCATCATAGAGATGCAGTGGGATAAATCTTATGAATGGAATATTGGTCTAGAAGGATATAGCTTGTTCAGGAAGTCCAGGCAAGGAAAAGAAAAGGACAAGATGTTGCATTGTACATCAAGAATGTATACACTTGTTCTGAGGTCCTGAAGGAGGTAGGGGGCTAACCAGTTGAAAGTGTTTGGGTGAAGATAAAAAGAAAAAAAACCAGGAGAAACATCAGGGTAGCAGTCTACTATAGACCCACCTGTGATGAGGTGAACCCCCATCACTTGTTAGAAAAGGGAGAAAAAAAAGCACTTGAGTCATGCGTCACAATGCGGGGTGATTAAATAATTGATTCCTGGCCAGTGGAGCAGATCTAGCTAAAGACCCATTAGGCACCTGGGCTTTATGAGGAGTTGAAGAAGCTCATTTGAGAGCTCACTCTCTGGGAAGATCCTGGAATAGGTAGACAGAGGAAGGCCACAGGCATAAAATAGATCCCTGTGGTGGGTCCTGAAAAGGGGACAAGATCCAGGGAAAGACTGAAGAAGAGGCAGGCGCATCCCATGGAGAGAAATCATAGAATCATAGAATATTAGAGTTGGAAGGGACCTCAGGAGGTCATCTAGTCCAACCCCCTGCTCAAAGTAGGAATACCCTCAGCTAAATCATCCTGGTGAGGGTTTTGTCAAGCCGCAGCTTAAAAACCTCTAAAGATGGAGATTCCACCACCTCCCTAGGTAACCCATTCCAATGCTTCACCACTCTCCTAGTGAAAAACTTTTTCCTAATGTCCAACCTAGACTTCCCCCACTGCAACTTGAGACCGCTGCTCCTTGTTCTGTCATCTGCCACCACTGAAAACAGCCTAGCTCCATCCTCCCTGGAACCCCCTTTCATGTAGTTAAAGGCTGCTATCAAATCCCCCCTCATTCTTCTCTTCTGCAGATTAAACAGGCCAAATTCTTTCAGCCTCTCCTCATAAGTCTTGTGCTCCAGCCCCCTTATCATTTTTGTTGCCCTCTGCTAGACTCTCTCCAACTTGTCCACATCCTTTTTGTAGTGGGGGGGCCCAAAACTGGACACAATACTCCAAATGCGGCCTCACCAATGCTGAATAGAGGAGAATAATCACTTCCCATGATCTGCTGGTAATGCTCTTACTAATGCAGCCCAATATGTCATTAGCCTTCTTGGCAACCAGGGCACACTGCTGACTCATATCCAGCTTCTTATCTACTGTAACCCCCAGGTCCTTTTCTACAGAACTGCTGCCTAGCTCATCTGTCCCCAGTCTGTAGCTTTGCATGGGATTCTTCCGTCCTAAGTGCAGGACTCTGCACTTGTCCTTGTTGAATCTCATCAGATTTCTTTTGTCCCAATCCTCCAATTTGTTTAGGTCCTTCTGTATCCCATCTCTCCCTTCCAGGGTATCTACCACTCCCCCTAGCTTAGTGTCATCTGCAAAATTGCTGAGGGTGCAATCTACCCTCTCTTCCAGATCATTAATGAAGATGTTGAACAAAACCAACCCCAGGACCGACTCCTGGGGCACTCCACTTGTGACTGGCTACCAGCTAGACATAGAGCCATTGATCACTATTCATTGAGCCCTTTGCTCTAGCCAATTCTCTATCCATTTTGTAGTCCATTCATCCAACCCATACTTTTTTAACTTGCTGATAAGAATACTGTGGGAGACTGTATCAAAAGCTTTGCTAAAGTCAAAGTATACCACGTCCACCGCTTTTCCCTCATCCACAGAGCCAGTCACCTCTTCATAGAAAGCAATCAGGTTGGTCAGGCATGAATTTCCCTTGGTGAATCCATGTTGACTGCTCCTGATCACCTGCCTCTCTTTTAAGTGCCTTAAAATGGATTCCTTGAGGACCTGCTCCATGATTTTTCCAGGGATTGAGGTGAGGCTGACTAGCCTATAGTTTCCTGAGTCCTCTTTCTTCCCTTTCTTGAAGATGGGCACTATATTTGCCTTTTTCCAGTCATCTGGGACCTCCCCCTGTTGCCACGAGCTTTCAAAGATAATAGCCAATGGCTCTGAAATCACATCAGCTAACTCCCTCAGCACCTTCGGGTGTATTGCATCTGGCCCCATGGACTTGTGTATGTCCAGTCTTTCTATATAGTCCTGGACCTGTTCCTTCAGCACTGCGGGATGTTCACCTCCTCCCCATTCTGTGCTGCCCAGTGCAGTAGTCTGGGAGCTGACCTTATCTGTGAAGACAAAGGCAAAAAAGGCATTGAGTACCTCAGCTTTCTCTACATCCTCTGTCACTAGGTTGCCTCCCCCATTCTGTAAGGGGCCCACACTTCCCTTAATCTTCCTTTTGTTGCTAACATACCTGTAGAAACCCTTCTTGTTCCCTTTCACATACCTTGCTAGCTGAAACTCCACTTGCGCTTTGGCCTCCCTGATTTCATTCCTGCATGTTCGAGCAGTGTTTTTATAATCTTCCCTAGTCATCTGACCAAGCTTCCACTTCTTGTAAGCTTCTTTTTTGTGTTTAAGCTCACCAATGACTTCTTTGTTAAGCCAAGCTGGTCGCCTACCACACTTGCTATTCTTTCTGCACATCAGGATGGTTTGTTCCTGTGCCCTCAATAAAGTTTCTTTAAAATACAGCCAGCCCTCTTGGATTCCTTTCCCCCTCATCTTAGCCTCTCAGGGGATCCTGCCAATCAGCTCCCTGAGGGAGTCAAATCCACTGGGAACAGAGTAGTCTCCTGTGGGAAGCCTGGAGTTAGGGCCTACAAGAGGAGGATGAGGCCCAAAGGGAGGAAAGTAGACTTTTGTGGGAAGGAGCCCTGTGATAGGGTTTGTAAGTGGAAGAGGAAGAGTTGAGAAGCCCAAGAAGACAGAAAAACTATTATCTGGATCTGTTTAGATTTTGATTTGGATGTTATGGTTATCCTGAATGGGGTTTGAATTTTATATGATTTGATCAGAGGACTATGCTACGGAAGATTTGGCAAGAGGCAGGTGTTCTGCAGGAAGAAACAGAGTTGTACAAAAACTCAACTGGGTCCTCTAAGGGGTTAGAGTGCCTCCCCAACAGACCACCAGATCAAAAGGAGGAGGTGGGTGAGGCATTTCTAGAACAAATAATATAAATATCCAAAATCTAAGACCTGGAAGAAATGGGGGACTTAATCACCCAAGCTTCTGTCTGAAAAGTATATGGGAAAATATAAAAACTCCAGTAAGTTTTTGGAATGTGTTGTGACAACTTCTTTTTTCAGAACATAGAGGAAGTAACCAGGAGGCACCCATTTTACACTTGATCCTGATTAACACGGAAGAATTGAACATAAATATCAAGGTGGAAGGCAACTTGGGTGAAAGTGACCATGCAGTGATAGGCTTTGTGATTCTAAAAAAGGAAGGCGTGAAGGCAGCAAAATAAGGATAAAGGATTCCAAAAAAAGCAGAGTTTAACAAATTCAGTGAACTGGTAGGTAGAGTTCCATGAGAAGAAAATCTCAGAGAAAAAAGAGTTCAGGAGAGCTGGCTGTTTCTCCTGATGTATATTTGCAAGGAGTGGGGAAGCTTGCACTGTATCTGTCCATGGAGCCTGTAGTTAGACAGTTCCTTAGATGAGCCACCTGTTCCATGGATAAAGAGGGAACTGCATTTTCCAGGGCATACACCCTCTATTCACTAGACAGTTTAAAGATTAGTAGCTTAAAAATTTTCTGGCTATGACATTGGCTCCGTTTCTGAAAGCTCTTACCTTCAAAACCATTTCTAGGGATTAATGAAAGAATTTGAACCAGCCTGATCCTTTGCCAAGAATAGAAAACTCTTTGGGGACAGAACTCATGTCTGATTGGGGGCATGTACAATGCCTAGCACAATGGAGTTCGATCATAATTAGGGTCTTTGGGCTCTGCCATAGTATAAAAATAAATAATGACTAGATAACAGATCCCATACTATTTTTCAGTATCAGAAAAAAATCACAAATTTTTCCTTTTTTTTTTGGATGGGGAGGGGTTTTCTCTACCTGGTTTGGCTGAAATGGAAACAAATATATCACAAGAATAGATATTGTCACTTTTGTGACATTTGTGATCTGAGTGAAAGCAGGAAATACTGATCAATGCATGAGTTGAGTTCTTTCTCATGAGACTTCCTCAAGAGATTCCAAATGCATGTATTTGGATTAACTTCAGATGCTTATCTGTGGCACATCAAATCTCTAAAATTTTGGGGGACCATTCATCTGCGAGTTGAGCAAGTATTTTTATTTCTCTGAAACTAATTCATCCTCCTCCCATAAACTGTCCCCCAAAGACTTTGTCATTTAGATAGTCAAGACCAAGGATGGGAGGAGAACTATAGGCACAGAGAAGTGAGCCCAAGATGACACAGCAGATCGCTGGTTGAACTGGGAATAAAATCCATTTCTCCTGACTCTCACTCTAATACCCTATCCACTAGACAATTTGGAAATTAGTAGGCATATTAGCCTTGATATCCCTTTAAAGCAAAAGAAGGCTGAGGGGTATAGTAGGGCTATATAACACCTAATATAAGTACTTCTGCAAAGAGGGAGAAAATACTAGGTGCTAAGGAGCTCTTTAATTTAGCAAAGAAGGCAAAACACAATCCAATGGCTGGAAACTGAATGTTAGATAAATTCAAATTAGAAATAAGGCACTCATTTTTAACAGTGAATAACTATTGGACAGACTACCAAGGGAGGTGGTAGATTGACATGTCTAGAACAAGACTGGATGCCTTCCTGAAGAACATGCTTTAGCCAGGCACAAGTTATTGAACTCAATCCAGGAGTAATTGGGTATAATTTAAAGGCCTGTGATATGCAGGAAGCCTGATTACCCAATGGTTCCTTGTGGCCTTAACCTCCATGATTCAATATTATAAAAATACATGTTGACTCTCATTCTTCAAGGTCTTGACCACTTCCTGGAAGGTGCTGTACTATCAATTCCTTTGAAGTCAAAGAGAATTCAGGGTGCTTAGCACCTTGTAGCACTAAATCCCTTCTGAATATTAGCAATATTATTATGGTTATGAGTGATAAGTTTGTTAAGCCTCACTGAACAACTTGGCAGCAAATGATCATATTAAATTTAAATATAACACTTCCTATTTTATTTACTGGATATTAAAGTTGTCCTGTGGGCCTCGAAATACTGATGCCAGAATTTGTAGGTAATGAATAAATGTAGGATTTAACTACTATTTCATGCTTGTTCAATTTTTTAAATTTTATTGCTTGTTTCTATAAGCCATATTCTGATGTCCTTATTCCCACCGAGGAGTACTTAACACCTTGAGAAATCCTGTTGATATCAGCGGGACTAATTGAGGACTAATGTAAGTAATGATATTCCTCGTTCTTCCTAAGATATCTTTATGGGGACAGGAGTCCTGGAGCTTGCTGAGAGCAATGTGGGAGGACAGCTAAATGGAGTATAGTTTGCTGGGTTCCCAGTTGCATTAATACCCTCAGTCCATATTCTCCAGGCCCTTTTGTGCATAGGAGAAGGTTCATGAATGCAATGATCCTGGAGCCCAAGGCTGTGTTCAAGTAGATTTGAGGTTCAGTGTGAATATTGCACACTGTATTAATAATCCTATAGCTTTTGCTGGACAAAGCCAGAAGAATTAGCAGCCTGTGTTTGGTGTTCTTGCTATGAACAGGTAATGAGTTAGGCAGTGGTTATACCTGTGTAATCTTGTCTTGCTTGGGGTAATTTGTCTTTTATATCACCAACTCTTGTATTCAGATTAAAGAGACAGATTGTTTGACAGTGTTGCCAACTCTTGCAATTTTGTATGTATTTTGTGATATTTGGTATTTTTCTTAACCCCACACCCCCAGCTCCTGAAGTCATGTGATTTCATTTTTGTAACCCTTATGGTGGCAGAGAAAAGGTTGAAAATGTGACCCAAGTGCATGCTAAGGGCTCTGAAGCCAGAAGGCAAATGAGAAGAACCCCAATTTTATTATAACTTTTAAAACAATCTCATGATTTTAAAAAGCAAGCTCATAATATTTTGAGGCATGATTTACAATTTTGAACACTTGGCATTGGCAATATTGTATAAAAATGAACCATTGGATCCAGATAGAAGAGAGAATGGATGCTTTTTTTTTTCAAAGACACACAGATCCTCAACACTACAAATAGAAGATATTGCATTACAATTAATTTTAAACATCTGAATATAGGCCACTGCTCTCAGAGATTGGTTGGGAATCTGTTCCACTGATCTTCAGAATTATTACATTTATGTTTGGGATTCTTTCCTCGTGTGATTTTTATTTATTTATTTTTAAATTGTCACTGCTTTAGTAATTTATCTTCTGATTCCACCAGACAAGCAGGTTAAGGAAAAGACAGGTTTGCTCAAATATTTCCTGGTTCCACCACCCTAACAGTGTCCTCAAATCTTTGGGCACGTAAACGTGATTTTCCACCACTTTTTATGTTCTGGATTCTATCTAGGGGTGGCCAAGTGCTGAGTGCCCAGGTTCCCAATGAATTCAGTAGTACTTAGGGGTATTCAGTACCACACAGGATTAAGCCTGTCTGTATCCAATAGGCCTTTATGTTAAGACTCACCTTTTCCACTAAAATTCACCCTGTGGAAGATCATTCTAAATTTAGTCCTAGAAAATGTGCAAAATACTGATTAACTTCTGATGTATCAAACAAAATCTGCCTCAAACTGACTCCATCAATGGTTCAGATAAACTCAAATCATTCCAGTGCTGAGGTCTGCAGGAAAGTGTGAACCTGATTCCAAGGCTGTTAAAAGGTTGCATCAGTGCTATTTGTCTGAGAGTGTGTTGGTGTGGAGTGGATTGGGGGAAGGGAAAGGGAAAGCGGGGAGAACGTGTCTGTGGAGAGGAGGAGGGGAAATTGCTGTCTGGTGCTGTTTCCATTGTTCTCGTGTTACAGTGTTATCTCAGCATCTAAATAAAATGGCATAAAGGATATAACTGAAATGGAGAAAACAAAGAGCTGTAAGAGTGATGGGTGTCTTCAGCACAGTCAAAGTGTGTGTGTTGGGGGGGAGGCGAGGGGTGCAGGAGGAGTCATGTCCCATTTTAATATATTTCACTGTCGCCACAGCTGCCAACTACCCAGGCTTTTCTAGGGCACATTTTCTAGCATTTACAGTCACCGAGGTTTCCAGCTGAACGTATTTCTTACCTTTTTTTTTTTCCTTATGTGTTCTCTGTTAATGTACCCTTGATTTAAAAGAAAAACAGCCTTCATTGCATACGGAAACTCTGGATTTTTGTTGTTAATTTAAAAAGTCCAGATCTCCACTTTCTGTTGGAAATTATGCAATTTAGAAAGAAGACCCCGATAGACTCATTTTCACTTTGTGTGTGTGTATGTGTGTGTGTTTGATAGAGCGTGCAAAAAATAAGTCCCCTAATCACAGAACCACTCACATAAAAAACAAGTACTTAATAATGAATAAAGATTTCCAAGACTGAGTCCTAAATGATGAAAGGCTTTGGTAGAAGGCACAATAATGGAAATGTAGCAGATGGCAGATGTAATATTTTAAAATTGTTTAGCTATCTGTTACTCTGTACTTTTAAATGTTCATGGTATACCCAATAAAAAGTGCATAATAAAATAATGCTTTCTTCATTTTGGTCTTTAGCTTAACTGGTAGGAAACAACTACTTGTTGCCATCAGCATTACAAAAGTTAGCACCAGATAATCTCCAAATAATTCAGGTGCCTCAGTCAAAAGTATATCACCTTTTTCACCTCTGGAAAAAATTGATTTGGTTTATTGTTTAGTAAATTACTTGCCAAAATTGTATGAAAACAGAATAAAAGCAGGGATCATCATTTTGTTTTCTGTTTGTACAGTGCCTAGCACAATGGAGCCCTAGTCCTAGTTAATACAAATAATAAATAATAATCAAAGTGGTATTGAAATGAATGGGAGACAGATTTTCCATGTGTTTCAGTGAGCCAGAGAGTGCACTTACAACCTTTAACTTGGATCATAACAATCTATTTATAAACCTCCAAGAATAGACACCCCTTTTACTTTGATAAGCATGCCTCATTCTCCTTGTCATGGCACTGCCCAGCCTTTAGCACACGGCCTTTTTATGCTCAATTTTATTTCTGATCTAATCAAGAAACTTTCACAACTACAATCCAAGCTGAAATGTAAAAGACAGGTCAATGAGAAATTTATGTGCCGGGAAAGCATAAATGCCATGATAAAAGTTCTAAATTGGGTTAAGTGTGGCCACCACTTGCACTTGCTTTAGTAATGGGTCATAACTTCAGCTCCTGTCTGTCTTTTATGGGGTTCATGTGTGTGGTTAATTTTGTCAAATGGGATTAGCCTCATGGAAAGGACATCCAGCATGTACCAACAATTGTTTCATCTACCATCTGATTTAAAATAAACAACAGATGGGATCCAGCTGCAAAGTTTGGATCCTGGTTCCTTAAAATAATTGGCTGTTTGAATTGAATGGAGGTACGCATCATAACAAAATGGCTACTCCCATTATTCAGTGCAAAAATGGCAGCATTCTTTTTAAACTTTATTTTTATATAGCAAGTGTGCATTTTTAGAATGCTGATCTGAGCATAGTGAGGACAGTTTCCTATTATTATAAATCTGAGCTCTCACTCTCTGCGTTTTGGCACGAGTCATTACAGACAGTTTAAAATGGAGTTAAAAAAAATCTACTGGTGCATTGTTAGGCCCCGATCCTGCAATGACATGTGCACAAGCTGATCCGGGACCTGCGTAAAGCCCCACTGACTTAAGTATGGCTCGATGTGGGCACAGGATGCTATCTCCATGCATCTTACTGCAGGATTAGGGCCTGAGTTCAAGAAGTTGCCGGTTGCAAAGAAGCAGTTCTTCAGCTGAAGTAAAGGCTGGGTTTTGTCTCTGGTGGGTATCAAGCATGTTTAGAAAGTAGCATGCTTGACCAGCTGCCTTGCTCCTGTGCACCCATTTCTAGCCATATTATGGAAAAGATACCTATTGCCTTTAAGGACACTTAATTATATGTTTGGTAAGTAAGCAGAGTTTTAAAAAGCAGTGTAGAAAAGAAATCCCAGGGAGGGTTTTATTACTATTCTGACCCTGGGAAAGCCTGGCTAAACAAGATAGAAAATACCACAGAAACGTCATAAATCCTCCTTGATTTCTACAAATTAGAGCTATGAAAGAAATATATGTTAAGTTACTTAGTTCACCTCCCTCTCTAGTGCATGATTTTTCCCTACTGAATATTCTCTGCTATTTTATTCCATTTAATTTGAAAGGTGACTGGCCATTTTTTTTTTAATTGGACTTGTGCCATTTTTTGCTTCTTTATCATGTGTAAAGAGAGGGTGAAAGGATTTTTTAGAGGGATTTTTTGTTTTGTTTTCTACCTTTGACATACCCAGAATATCAACTCTTGTCTTCCCTCATTTACCTGTAGGACATAATCAAAGGCAGTGGTGCTGGAACAGTTTGTATAGTAGGGGTGCCAGAAGTCATTGAACAAAACTGTAAACCCTGTATATGATGGAAACCACTTCAAGCCGGGGGTGCAGGAGATCCCTGGGACCCTTCATGCCAGCGCCTATAATCAAAGGATGGCTATTGTTAAATATCACACTTTAGTTGAAGGAGTGGAAGTGCTGAATGTTTAACAAGACATACCTCCTCCAAAATAAACAACAAAAAATGTATTTACAAAAATAAACTGAAAAGAAAGTCGTAAACAGTCTGACTTTAATTTTGATTGTCTGGTTATATAACTAGTTCTCTGGTCTCCCAGGCTAAACAGGATCTGAGTTTCTAATTAAAACCCCCTCCCCCAAACAAACAACAACAACAAAAAATGGGAAACCCACGCAGACCCCATTTTAAAAAAACCCTTTCAGGCCTTCTTTATACATTATAGCTGCAAAAAGGGCAAAGCCGATTTTTCTTTTCCGTTTGCAAGTCACCTTTAAATGTCTCAAGGGATGATTCTTCCTCCACCTCCCTTGGGAGACTCTTCCCATGGTGATTGCTGGTAAAGTTTTGCCATTATTCAGTATAATTCCTTGTCTAGTCAGTTAACTTTCAACCTTATGTCCCTAGTTCTAACTCACTGCACCATGCTTGCTCTCTTGTAAGATTGCAGAAGAAGAGAAACCTGGTTTGTACCAGTATCAGTGATGTCTCCTCGAGTCCAATGATCACTGTTCTTTTCTCCTTTTATTCTCAGTTTTCCCTTCTTTCATTTTGTGTCTCTGTTCATTTTTCTTTCCCATCTTGCTTTATATTGCATGTTTTCTTATTTGCTTTTTTATTATTCATTCTTCTCACTTTTGGTTTTTGATCGCTCTTTCCACTCTCCCCACTTCCCAGAAAGCTACCTGCTGCTCTGAGTGTGGAGAAATGCCCTTTGATGGCTCGGTGGGACTAGGCCACATATGCACTCATGGCTGAGCTGAGTCCCTTGGGACTAGGCAAAAGAAGCTTGATTCCTATACAGATGAGTGGTCCTGTGGTCAGCAGCTGTAGGAGCCTTGGAAAAGAAGGGAGAGGAGGCAAGCTGTTTTCAAGGAGCTCCCATTGCTTTACACACAGCAGGAAATCCACATTGTATGTGAGAAGGGAGGAAATTTACCTTGTATGTTCTGGATTCATCCAGCTTTCCCTTGCAGAATACAGGGATAATTCTCCAGACATGACTATTCAAGGCCTTTACAAACCCTCATCCTCAGTCCTCATCATAACACTGACATACTTCCCCTCCCATGAATAAAGGAAACAAATCTATATAATAGAATTAAATATGGTTCTAAAAAATTGAAAGGTTCTTATAGAAATTACTATAAACTTGACATGGTTCTATAGTAAATGATCCTCCATATTTTAAACCATCCTATAAAATTCTACAGCTGCGATATAATTATCTCTTAAATTCCATAGGCTGGTTGCAAAAAATGATAGAAACTTTATCAGGGTTGGATACACTGCATTATACTGTGACTTAACTACCCTGTAAGCACACTGCAGTCACAGTGTAATTATACTATTTGTATTTACAAATGCCTAATTGTACACACATTTTTGTGCACCTAGAATCCCAGGTCCATTGTATACATTCCATCGGTAGGCATCCGTGCACCTGTATCTATGATTTATCTGGATTCCAAAAAGACCAGTTAATTATATAACACTGGGATTAAGCATAATTAATTCAGTCCTCTAATAAAATTTTTGGTTACTGAATTGTGCAGTACTGTAAGTACCTGTGTCAACAAGTATAGCTTCGGAGTAACTACAGTGAACCTAAATTCTAAAAGTACTTTTGAAAAATATGAGACTATAGAAATAACTAACTCAATCAATCAATAATGTATTGAATTTTCCAGTTATATGAATTAATAGCAGTTACGAGTATATGACATATACAGTGAAATTACAGTGTAACTAATGATCTGTATTATGAAACACATTCTCTTTTGTAATAAATGCTAAAGGACTTGTGCCTGCACTAACTTACTGAGCGAGGTCCTCATTCTCATGTATCCAGGGTGATTATGGCAGAACCATCTCCTCCACCATGGCATTTTGAGGAGAGATGGCCAACTCTTTCTCTCTCAGCATTCTTAAGGGTCATTTCCAATTCTCTTTTTTTCCCATGGGGTAAACGGGGGGGAGGGGGAATAATGTTGGGTTTCTTTTTTCTTCTCATTGGGGAGCTCTGCTTTACTCTTTCATTGCAGTCTCTCCTTTTTCCCTTCTAAAATCCTCTATCATCCCTCTTATGTGCTTTCACATGCCCTATTTTCTGTTTCTCTCCCAACCTACTCCATGCTCCTTTTCAGCAGTCTCTCTCTTGTTACTGTGACATGGGGGTGGGAGGAGAGCTGATGCCCTCACTATGTTGTCCAGAGGAGGAGGAGGAGATAATGTTTAGACTGTAAGCTCTTTGAGGCAGGGACTGTCTTTCTGTGTCTGTACAACACCTAGCATTATGAGTTTCTGGTCCCTGACGAGGGCAATAACACTACAGTAACAAAAAATAGATAATTATGAATAATAGGCTGCACCCAATGTGGATGACACCTGTGGCTCTCAGGTTCCCTCCCCTTACCTGCCTGAATGAAGAGAGCCTCTTCAGCAGGCAGCAGAGAGGGAAAGCGGAGGGAGGTCTGACCTCCTGCCCTCTATCCACAATTGCCCCTGCTGCAATTATGTTTGTTTCTTAGAAAGCACAGCTAGTTGTTGGCTTCTACAGACATAGCCTGAGTACGTATCATAACTAGGTTTAAAAGCTATGGGCAAGCCCACTGTAAAGATTGAATAACACTGATTTATACTGTTAGTATTGCACAGTCATCCTGGTTACGAATATTTTAGAGGTTTTAGAGCAGTATTCAACAATAGTAGCCCTAAACTTTATACTTGAGGTGAATATTGCATGGCACTGCTCTAAAACTATCTTAGAACTTTTGAAAAACTTGAGGTCCATTAAATAGACTGTCGATATAGTCCCTTGATTTGATATATAAATTAAAATAGGAAAAGAGTATTACTACTGCATCAGTTTGTGTGGTGTATGGTCATGAATCTACCTACATTTATGTACACTTTTATTTTTTTATATTTCTCTGAGATTCAAGCCAGCAGTGCTGAATTTTGGAAGATGCTCACGTGCTTGCAGGCACATGTGCATAAGCTCTGTGAGCTTGCTGCTAGTTATTGCTTAAGGTCTCTGAGCAATTCATCTCAGCCCTGCTCCATTTTCCCCTCACACCCAATTGAATACACTGGAGAGTGACCAAGAGTCTGCTCCTATGCGTATTGAAATCAGTGGAAAAACTCCCATTGACTTCTATGGGCACTGGAGCAGGCCCCGAATGAATGAAAAAGAGCTGAGAAGACTGACGGCTTACACAAGACAGCAAATTGTGGATGAAGAAAGGGCAGTTGCTAGAATAGAGAGCCCTGACCTGTGCCCGTTCTTGACTCAGGAGAGACAAAGATTTTCCAAACTAATCAGAGTTTCTGTTGGATTAAGATGTGTTGAGGCTGTCTGAGGTTTGCCAAAAGCATAAGAGAAGGCAACATGGAAACAGTTTATACAAGAAGGAAACATCACCACAACAAGCAGCCAATGAATACATTATTAATTAATCAGCACTGGGAGGAAATTATGAAACTCTTTAAAGAAATAAGTATATTAAATATGGAGGCGTTGCTAAAGCTATCCACAAAAATAGCAATATTTATAGGATAACTTTGCTGAAGAAATATGAAGTCAACCTCTTAAATTAAGGTAGAAATTGAATAATTTGGATGGGGCTATTAATAACATTAAAATTGATTGCCTGAAGATTTGTTGTTGTGCCGTTAGATTAAAAGATAAATCAATGTCAGTTTTGTACTGGAGGCCCTCCCCCCCAATCAATCAATGACTTTAAAAAGGCTTTCTCCCCCCCCATTGGCTTTTTACCTCTTTTCCACAGTCCTACGGGTGCTTATGTCATTACTTTATTTGTTTTTGCATGAGGACAATATGCTCCATACTGGAGGCGGAGGGGTAAATATACTAGCTAAAAAGCCTTCCTGGTTAGTGTTTTTTGAAGGAAGTGGGGGACATATTTTAATCTGTTATGCCATGGAAATGGAATTACTGGAACTACTTGGGATTTACATTGGTGTCACTGCATCAGAATCAGGCTATGCACTTGACAGAACTTCATACTGAACCCTTTATAACACCAATCCAAAACTAGTTACCCCAGAAATGCAAGGCTGGATGCGATGTCCAGTGATATGTTGCTTTTTATCATTATTCCCAAGGCTCAAAGTGTGCCATCTTGTGCATCTCTGTGAAATGATGCTTTCTTTGACGACATGCCATTTTGATTTTATTCCTAGCTTTACCCCCAGTTTCTGCTCAGATGCCATCCTCTGTCGTCTTTGGGAAGGCAGCCGGTTACTGGCCTCAGATAGAATCATACACCTCTGTGTCACCTTCCTGAAGGCCCTACAGGGAAGAGAGTGTCATTACTTCTGCCACAAGGCATCTGAGCTGCCACTTCTGCCTCCTGTGTCGTCTTGCTGTGTGGGGGGTGGGGAGAGAGAGAGAGGGAGGGAAGGAAGGCTGATCTCAAGGCTTGAATTCTACTGCAGAGTTTGTTCAGAGACATCTAACAAACCTGGTGCATAAGACATTGGCAGCAGTGGCAGATGTGATGTGTCTAAATTAGGACTTACAATGTGGTGGTGAAATGGTGTTAGCAGTGGTATTAAATTTATGCAAAATTTCCCTTGTGTAGACAAAGGTGCAAAGCTCCTGAATTCAGTGCAGAGCTTTGTGGCTAATACTTTGTATTTATTATGTTAACTCTTTCTTTCTGCCATGTTTTCTCACACAAGAGATGTCATATTTAAAGTAAAAGGGATGCTCTGAAAATTATGTGGAATTGGACTGTATTGGATCGAAGAGATTGCTATGGAAAATATGCTAATTAAACTTACATTGAAATCTTTAATGCACAAACAATACTGCCAAGATGTAAACCAAAAGGACACACTTTCCTCATCTTACTTTGTAATTATTTTGTCTGTATTATACATGCTATGGAAATTAAGATAAAGAAAAAAATCTATATTTTAGGACATCGTGACTGAAATAAGAATGGAAATACGTTGTTGCTGTTTTCTTTTTCTTCAATATTAACATTCAGTATATTTTCATCCTTACCAGAAGAAATGAGATGATGCACAGGAAAAAAGAAGTTAAAGTTAAAGGTTTCCCTACACATCTGTGTGGCAGAGTTATCTAACTAAATGAACACAAGCTAGTGTTTGTTAAATATAGAACAGTATACCAAAGGACAAGCATTTTCAAAGTACGATGTTAAAAGGAACTACATATAATGAACTATTGTACAAAGAGAAGCACAGAGAAGGTAAACAGATATATATTTTTAAAAATACCCTCTATCTTGCATCAGAAAACAAACATCCACATATCACAAGAGAGATTTCCCTAGTTCGCTAGCAGTAAAGACAATGCTACTGACCAGAAAGTTTCAAATGGCAGAAAGTAGTGTAAATTCTTTCTTTTCTTTTATATTCTTTCTGCTGTACAGTGCTGTTCTCTTTGGCTTGTTGACTTATGATGATGTTTATTTTTTAAAATTTACATCCATCTTTTTTTTCCAAGAACTTATTATTTTTTGAGAAAAAAATTGAGAGTATTAAATTCTTTTAAAAAGTAAACATAGTTGAAGCTGAGAGTTGAAGCTGTTGAACTGAGAGCCTTGGAGACTGAAGTCCTCTATCTGGCCACAGAAAAGTGGCAGTTTAAGACCAAAATAATTTTTCCCCCCAATGCTCCAATAAGATGTCTCACTTTTGACCGAGAGAGATCCCTTCCTGGGGTGACATGGTATTTCAGTTTTCATACCAATTACATCCTTGGCTCCTGAGCTGAGATGGTCAACAAAAGTCTGTGATGATGGTTTTTGTTTTAGAGATGCTTGCCTATGGAAAACGATTAAAAAACCCACCAACAGCACATAGACCACTGAACATCCACCAGATGAAAATGTACCTTAAAAATGCTTTTTACAAGGTCCAATAATGAATCAAGAGAACTCAAGGAACCATTACATAACTTTGAGGTGGGTGGAAACCCTTTCGCTCATTCAAGCCAGTGACCTGGAGGTGGAAGGCTTTGTATCTTATTACCTTTCCCCTGAGACACCTAGTTTCTGAATCTGTGAAACTCTGTAGACCAATTCCATGATCTACAGCAACACACCTATCAGGGGAATAAAGCTGATATGCTGCAGCCTTCCTTCCTCTGGAATTTAGATATCAAGTCTTCTTGTCACTTCTTCCCCCACTTCTTCCTTCCAGAAAAAATGCTATGCAAAATCCACGATGTTTGCTTTAGGAGTTTTTATAAATTCCATTCAGCATTTCTGCAGAAAAAATGGCAGAGTCCTGCCTCAGCTAAAATTATTAATTTTGGGGGTCATATTTCATCATTATTGCAGAGAATATGTCCAAACTCACTAGTTCTCTTTGAAAATCTTGGCTTAAGTGCTCAATTGAATAAGGATCGATATAAGCATAGGCTTAAGTGCTTTCCTGAATTGGGGGTTTAGTGAATTGCAGGAGGGAATCTATCCTTAGGAAACTGTAGTTGTGAACTTGCATGTGGCCTCGATTGCAAGGATACACAGAAAAATGGCAAAAAAAAATCCGTTTTCAATATTGACTTTATTTGTTTTTAACCTGTGTACAATGTCCTTTAGTCAACAAAGGAACTTTGTAAACTATACTTTATTTTCAACTATGGTGTATGGCACATCTCTTTTATAATGAGGTTTCATTATAATGAGGTGTGTACTTCCTTCAGGGCTTCCACTCCATAATTTCACTCTGTATGTTATATATCATTTTCAGTAATTAGTCTACATTTGGAGGTTTCTTTTTTATGTGATGGAAAGTTCTGTGGTATATTTTTTCTCCCTGAGAAATGCTTTCTGCTACAGCTTTTTTGTACTACAGTTAGAGCTAGTTTGCTATATAGAGGCTGGATCTATCTTCTGTTGTGTTATTTGTAACATCAGTCTATACAAGTTTAAATTATCTCAGTGATTCAAGAATGTATTTTAACTAGAGAGATGTCAACAACTTGTTTAACTTGACCTTCAAATGTCCTTTCTTTCACAATCCCCAGCCAATTTCATTCGTGTACAATATATACAAGGTATGCAGCCTGTTACTATTGGATATGGCTGTGAAGTGGCATTCCCCCTGCCCATTCTTGATGCCTGTCATGCTTCGCCAATGCTGACAAGCAATTATTAGTCTTTGTTTCTTTTATACTGTATATTGGCAAAACAATCATTGCAAGAAATTGTAGAGGTAGAAACCATTATCTTTTGCACTATAGTGGTAACATAGCTTTTAGGCTTACTGAAAATATCCATTAGGTTCTGCCCTCTTATCTACAAATGCTTTCTACTTTGCTTTGTGTTGCTCCAGGAGTTGAATCACCAACTTCTGCTGCACTAGGGTCAGATAACTTTATTCTTTTGTCAGTTGATTTTTTTTATGTACCAACTGGGCTTTGTTCAGGGCTGAAGGCATTCTTCATTTGTTTTGATTCCCATTATATTAGCCGTAATTTGGATATCTGTTTGTTTTAACTTCGTTGTCTTTGAAGATTTTGGAGGGGGTTTTTTTGTGTGTGGAAGTTGTGACATGACAATCCCTTGCAATTAAAAAAAGAAAGAAAGAAAATGGAAGAGATCAAGCCAATATTAGTCTCAGAGCTGTGAGGGGGAATCTTTGAATTCTGTTTTGCTGTGTGGTTATGTCTCCATGATTCACACAGTTCATTGTTTCAAATACTCTTAATAGCCCTGGAGCAATTAAGCAGTGTGTATCTTGAAGAACAAAGATACTTTCTGATTCCTGAGCTCATAGCACACCACAGTTATGCTCTCTCATTTCAGTTTGAACTGATCCAAATGATCAAACGTACTGTCTGCCATGACAATTTGCCCTGATTTCAGCAATCAGTGGTCAGCTACTGATCTGGCTACCAGAGTAAGTCCCTATCATAGATATGGAAAACTCCAGTTTGCACTGGTGGACTTTATTTCTGCTTGATGCTCCTGAGAGGCACAGCTCAAATTGTAGGCATGGATTTCTGTTTTCTGAAGGATATCTGTTTGGCTATCCTCTTGCATTCTTCCCTCCAATTTGCCAATCCACTCTTTTTTCCTAAATTGTCTCCTCCAAGCCTTCTGCATTCAGCAAATGATGCCACTTTGGACCACCCATTTGCCTTCTTTCCTTGCAACCACCTGCCCCCCTTCTTCCATGAAACGCTCCATGAACTGACCCATGAGTCTACTACGATTCTTCAAATCTCTCCTCAAGACTCACTTCTGTGAAGCCTACAAGATATTAAACAACTAATAAGGGAGAGGCTGAGAGACAGTAGGCTATAGCTTAATCTAATTTTCTTTATTCTTTAAAAAAACCACTTTGTAAAAATTCCATATATTTATGGTTGTGTCCTTCTCCTACCAGTTTTGTATGATGAATATTGTGGGCATCACCAAGTGTTTTTCTCTCTTTATATATTTAGATATAGCTATTTAGAAAGAGACATCTCAGCATTGCCCCTCGTTTAAGGAAGCAGACATAGAGAAAGGCACAATCATACTATATGCCATTTTCATGATCTAGTAGCACCCACAATCTGGTCAGATATTACAGTAGGAGGAGGCATGTAAGAATCTATAATGTGATCACTATTACATAATGACTCAACTTTAGTTACCTCTTGATCATAATATTTCATACATACAGACAAATCCTAAGGCTATTCTCTGGTATAAAACTTGCTATGCTGTATTCAAAAGTGTAAATAAATATCAGTAACTGAAAGGGAGAAAAAAACTTTAAATGGTATTGTTAAAAAGAAAAACAAAAAACATCCTGTAGGATTAGGCCATATTTTCATCAATAATTTGTAAATGTGAAATTAAGGTAGTCCAATGGCCTTAGCTCTACACGAATGCATAACCTTACAGCCTCATACTAGCTGAGTTTCAACAATATACATAACATCCCCTACTATGCTATTTTATATTCACTAGTCTAACACATGCACCAGCCAATCCCTACACATAACAATCTACCCACACATCTGACTCTCCTCCAACTCTTTGAATCTTTCTTAGCCAGCTAGAACATCTCACTTTTTTCAACTTTCTTCCCCTCTCTTCAGTTTTCTCCCCTTTTCATGGCATAAAGGGGAGAGGAGAAAAACAGTGGGATCTCTAAAATATGGTTTTAAATAGCAGTGTGAATGATATGAAAGGAACAAGACATTCACAAACAAAGTGCATTTCTTTGTTTTATTTTCATGTATTTTACAGTTCTCAAAATGGACTAATAAATGAATCTGCAAATGTGTGAAGAAAAATGGCTTCTTGACTAAGGGGAATATTTTCAAAGACACAAAGGACAGCTAGGTGCCTAACTCTTGGTGAAATTCATTGGTGTCCAACCGCCTTTTGTGCCTTTGATAATTTCCCCCCCAGATCCTTGTTTGCCAAGTTTGAGCCTGCAGCCAGTTTTTATGACTGAGTTATAAAAGCCCTGTAAATAGGGTCTCAGGCTAGGAGAGGTTGACATATACCTAATTCTTGTGGTGCCAGCAGACACTGCTGTAATAAAAACCTTGAAAGGTATAATGACAGTACATGCTAAAGTTTGAGAAATTCTTTAAGTTAACACTAGACTATTTCTCAGACTGAGAGGGTGGGGTTCCTTTAGAATAAGGCCTGGATTACACTGACAGGCAAATCCAGCAGCAGTCGATAGGAGTTACGCAACCTATAGAGAACAGCTTGCGTAACTTATGTCGGTGTCTTAAATTCCCTTCTGCATGCAGTCTCCACTACACTGCGCCAACAGGAGATGCGTATCTGTTGATGCAGCACTGCGCTTTTTGGGAAGTGGTTTTATTAAATGGACTTCCAGATTGATTGAGCCCGTCTTCACTTCCGCTCAGTTGAGCCAGATAAATCCATCTGATGGAAGCGAATTTGCCATCATCAGTGTAGACATACCCTAGGATGCTTCCTGCAGACTGCTGTTGTCTCCAACATGCTGTCATACACTATTTACATTCAGCTGAGTTCTTGTAATTATACCTCTATTTAAAGCCATTGGAAGGATAGGAAAAAATGACTCTGTCATTCAAATTTTGTCTTCTAGCAAAATATTGAACTGTTATATCAGAACAGACTACAATCCCTTTCTTCATTCCCCCTTCCCTCCCTCTGACTTAAGGACCTGAGACCTTCAGGACTCTTATAATTTAAGATGAATACAGAGAAAATTGGCTTTGATAGTTAAAGCTGAATTTTCTAGGCCCGGTCTACACTTACCTTTGCGATTCGGCGGCAGTCGACTGGAGATATGCAAGTGACGCAAATCACTTGCGTATCTCCCGTCGACTTTGCAGCGTCTCCTCCGTGCACCGTCCACACTGCGCCGTGTCGAAGGGAACAGCGTTCCCTTCGACGCAGCGCTACGCCACTTACCGAGGTGGTTTTCCTGCGTCGCTTCCTGGATCGATGTGACGGCGGCGAATTTGCCACTGTCAGTGTAGTCCCAGCCTAAGGTTTATCCAGGTCCCATGTCCTGAAATGACCATTGTTTGTCCTGTCAAAAAGCTAGTGAAGATATTTATAGTGGGTTAATCCTTGTCACTTTCAGAAAAAGAGTTAAAAGTAATTTCAGGTACTAGACCTGCTTTTACCAATTCTTGCAGTTTTACATCCCAATCTTTCAAATTTTTATTTTTGTTTTTTCTCTCCCAGGCTCCTGTTGCAGTGTGAACACTCCACACAAACAAGGGGAAAACAAACAATGCAGCTGACTATACGCAAGGCCATGTCAAACACACAGGGTAAGCAAGCTGAAAAAACTTTTTGTTATAGCAATCCTAAGGTAACACTACAAGGCAAGCAATTTCCTAATAGATGGAACTTAAACTTAAGTTAACAAACTTCTGCTTTCTGGGTTTCTGGTTCCAAACAGATGCAGGTTTACATGCAGAGATGCTGGTTCACTGCTTTGGCTGATGTGCCTCATATTGTTTGCCACTTTAGCCATTTGTGGAAATTGAATTTTAACACAGAAAAGTTTTTGCATGGTACCTATTTACCTGCTCATTCCATCAAAGAAAATAATACCATATAACTTTTATCCAAACAATCAAACTTAAGCAAGGCAGCTCAAATTTCAGTTATCAAATGCTCACAGTGAATTGTTCCTGATCAGTTCTCAGATCTGCAAAAACATGTGTGTAATGAATTTGAGGAACTCATGATCTGCTCTCATACACATGCAGGCAGAAAGAGGAAAAATGCATCAACCAAATGAATGATTCACTCATTTCTAACATTCAGTTACAGGAGGGAACATTTGTCCTGAGTTAGGGTGCAGGTAGGGGAACCTATCATGAGCGCTTTATCATGTCTCCTTAGTCACTTAAATGCTGTAAGAAAACTTGTATTGTGGAGAAGCTGGAGCCATGGACGTTTATTAATTCATGATTGATGCTTAAAATGGTGACTACAGAAACAAAGCCATGAATTTGAGAAGCAACCATCAGTACATTGTAATGGGTCTTTGCCAGATTGCTCAGCTACTGGCACCATGTTTCTCTCCTCTGTCTGCTGAGTGATGACTAAAAAAAAGAGAGAGAGAGGGAAAAAAAAAAAGAGAAATTGACATTCAGAAATGAAACAATCCAGCTGTCTGATTGCTTTCTGGATAATCCCTTTGATATTCTGCCTCTGAACAAAACAACCAGGTGTGTGGGATAGGAAAGGCAGTTTGTCTGAAACACTGACAAGCTGGGGATTTAGGGTCCCTGGAATTTGTCTTTCCTCTCTCAGAGAACCTATATTTCTGTAGATTTCATTCTAATTTATTACACGTAAATCCCAAATCCTCCCAACTAATTTAAAAATCAGCTAATCAAATGGAGCCAGATTTTGAACTTGGGATCATTTTCTTCTGAATTGCTATAAAAAGGGCATGCACAGATTCAAGTTGAGCTTTCTATATAAAAATATTTAAAAGCATAAAAATTATTAAACCTCAAGCTACTTGTCCTGTGTGCATCAGGCAGTCAGGAAAAAGCTTGCCAGGAGGGGGGGTTGGGAGGCTGTCTGGTCTAGTGGGTTGTACAGCAGCCTGCTAGTTAAAAAGGACTGGATCTAGAAATAGACTTTATAGTGTATTCCAGAGAGGTATCATATTTAACTCACTGTTGAGGAAAGAGTTCTAAGGTTATCAGGTGACTGTTCACTTCAGCAATAAATATGACATCTCACCATATAGAATCTCCTTTTAAATTTATTATTATTAATACTGAGCTTTCTGCATGCCCTTAAAACTGCTGACAACATGTATCTCTCTTCTTCACATTTCATTTGGCAAATAATTATGATTCAATATTGCTGATTTCATTTATAAGCAAATTAATGAGCCATATGTGGGTCACATTAGATGTAAGATGATGCATTTCATCTTCCATACTATGCAATGTACTGTAACATGCTATATCATGTGACACCATGACCAAGTCTTGCAAAGTGCCTTATTCCAAATTGTCAGTTTCACAGCATTTTAGTCCGGAAGCATGTACAGAAGAGTCAGGATTGGATGTGAGATCACTGCTGCCATAGGAAAACTAAACTGCACCTCCTCCCAACCTACCACACTAGCCCCTAAGTGAAGAGCTGATTTTCAAATGTTAACAGGTGTGCTGGTTTCCCTGGCTTTAATCGCATGCAAAAAAAAATGGACCAGGTGGGGCTTATGAAAAGAAGAGATTGTCTACCTCCATATGAATAGCAGGCACTCTGATACTTTTATCTTTCAGTTTAAATGAAAGAATCTTAAAATCATCATAATAAAGAGGCCACATTAAATTCTCTATTATAAGACCGATTTTTAGAAATCCAGTTCCCTGACCATTTCAGATTGCACTGTACTAAAACTTGGAATAAACATTTTTAGCTCTAAACTTCCCAAAGTCCTTTCCACCCCATGTTTCATGCTAAATTGTTTTCCTGCTTTTAACAAAAAATGTTTTAATTAGTTTTGTGCTTTAGCAATCTAAAATGTCAACTTCATTTGACTTTTTTTTCCCCCGTCAAAAGTCTAGATCTGAAACGTTTGTAAAAAAATATTCACAAATGGGAGCCAAATTCTCCTCTTGAGTGCAAAGGAGACTTTCAGCCCTTAAATGTGTAGCTTGCTTAGTCAGTTCAAGGAGAACTGCATGAACCTAGTCAAGTGTAAGTTTGACCCTAAGTTCTTAATGTGTTCTTTCACGTCGTTAGGAAATCAAATAATTACAATGAAAGATACATTTGTTCTCCTTCATGGATTCATAGATTTTAGGGTCAGAAGGAACCATCTAATCTGTAAAATAATCATCTCCTGTAAAATAGGTCAGTTTGGAGAGTATTTGTGACTATGACTATTGGTTGGCCCTAGTGATATTGAGAACCTGATGGGCAAAATGAGGTCAATATCAATCTATGGGACCTCATGAGTGAACCTCAGGAGGCCCAATTCTTCAGTCCTTAGTCTTCAGTTCAGCAAAAACTCCAACTGATGTTAATGAGAATTTTCACTGTGTAAAAACTAGATGATTGGGCCAAAAAAATCAGACTATCAGAGTAACATCTATAGGTCAAGATGTTTAAGCAAAACTTTAAGTTGCTGGACAACAGACTGTCATGAGATTTCCAGTTCTTCATTGTGTGTCAAGTTTGAAAAACAGCTAGAATAGCCTTCCTTGTAACATTGTGTTACATCCTCTTCCGGAAATTGTGCAAAACAGGCTGGCATGATGGGGAAAATGTGGATCTTGAATTGAAACAATTTGCAAGCATTTGAAAACTCTAGCAAGTTGTCCTGTAACTTTCAGCTGAAAAGAATATGCCATTTCTTAATTTTTCTCAAATTCATTTTTCCTTATATTTAATATGAAGAATGGCTGGAACATCACAATAATTGTAACTACTTTCAAATGGTAGACCTCAGCACTTTAATAGCAACACATTAACTACTTTTGCCTTCAAATTCTAGCAATGACACTTAGTTTGGGTGCAATGGTCAAAGCCATATCCACTCACTGGGACAACATCAGTTAAAATAATTCCGAATAATATAATTTAACATCAGCAGTGATATTTTAATGATTATCATAAGAGTTATTTTTACCTTCATGGTTTAGCCCCAAGGAAACTGTCAGAACTACCTCCAGATACCAAATTATCTATTTCTTCTGGCAGAGATATTTGGTTCCCCAAATGATCATTACATATGGGGAAATTTTGCATTGGATGGCTAAAATTATTTTGGCCTAAAGTCCAGCAAAAGTAATATTTTTAAATTAACTTGGTTCTTAATCTGTAGTGCTCTCAGAGTTTGTAAGAGTGTGGATACGCATCAAAGTTTAGACAAATTAACAAAAAGGGTTCATGTTAATCTGCATAAATTAAAGTGCCTTAAACCCCATGTGGACTCTCTAATTTAGAGGTAAAGTGACCTTAATTTTCTGTAGTTTAATCCTTTTAGGACTAGAGAACTAAGGACCCTTTACTTCTGAATGAGAGTATCCACATGGGGGTTTAATGTGCTCTAACATATGTGCATTATCTTTGCACCTTTAGTTAATTCATCTAACTCCTTATGTGGACAAGCCCTCAGAAGCTGGTGTTTCATGCAGTGCCTGAAGTTCATCTATTTTCATAACCATACTGTTAAATGTTTCTTGTTACATGTGATATAGTCTTGCATTGTGCTGTTCTGTCCTCTGATTGCATACATAGCACGGGGACCACTTTGACTAACAAGTGGAGATACAACAGGATTGCCAAAGCACAACACAGATCCAAATGCAGACCATAGAATTTAATATCAATCTGTGGGCTCTTTCATACACAGATGTTATCAGCGAAGACTATTCTTACCATGCCCTGCTCCATCTTGATCCCAGTAGGCTGCTCAGATCAGATAAAGACAAAGCATTGCATGCCATCACCCCTAGTGTTCACAGATTACACCTTGCCATTAAAAATAAGGGAAGTTGTAATGTCCCTGTTACTGGGCTTTCTCCTAAGTTGTGTTCAATGTGGCCCTCAAAGTGGGTAGTTTAGACATCCTTGAGAAAGAATGTATCTATTTAAACTAGCAACTGTAACACTGCTTCTCTAATTTAACACCTACAATCAAGTTTCCTTGTCAATCACATCTAATATTTGGAGTGGCAGTTCCTGCTGCTGCTGCTCAAGCCCCTCTGTCACAGATACATTTGATATGAAATTGGAGGAATCTAATGTAAGGGTTTTAACGATTCATTAGAACTCTCATCCAGCCCATTAGAAGAATGTGTTTCCAGGAGCTATGATCTTTTTTAAAGCTGCAAATAGTTATAACATGGTGCTGAGTTCCTGCAGTGACACACAGTAACCTCATGTTACTTGCTTCATATTAGACTTTAATTATATTTCAAAACTGAATCAAATATCTATGCATATAATGCAGTTTTAAAAAAATGCAATTTACTGGCAGTTTCCGAAGCTGCTCCCTCTTCTCTACATTCCCAGAATGACTTACATTCATTAAATGCTTTATACAAGCTTTGTTGTGAAGCAGTTATGGTTGTTACACACACAACATGCCTGACAAACCCACAAAAGCAAGGAATGAAAAGTTAAGTTACCTAACACTACATATCTGTTACTCCTCTACCCACAAGCACACACCTTACTGTGTACACCACTAACCATGAACTACAATTTAACCTCTGTACCCCCGTCGCCTTTTTGCACACATCCTTTACTGATTATTTTTTCCCCAACGTGAGCATTTGTGAATGTTTCTGGTTACTTGCATTGGCAAAGGAGAACTTGGTAAAGGGGCTGATGGAAGGCTGGGATCCATAAAGGGGCAGAACGAAGGATGCAGTTTTCCCCAGGGTTCCCCTCTTTACCAAATATTTTGGAAGTAGATGTTTTTAAAGAGATACCAATCCACAATGCAAAATAGTGCTGAATGAAATTAAAAAATTCCATAGATTTTTTTTTATTAAAACTTTAGCAACACAAATAATCATAATAAAAAAAACCCTATAGAAACTTCCTAGGACATATAAATTAACCCTGGGTGAAGGAGAACACCTATTGGTGACCTAATTTTAAAGAAAAACAAGAATTTATGCCCCCATTTTAGCATAAGTGTGGAGTTACTAACAGGCACCTCCATAATACATCTGGCTCTTCTTTACTTTACCATTATTAATAAAAGTCTGAAGATGACACACAAAATGGAGGGGAGGGTAGAAAATAATAAAGAGGACAGGATGCTGATATGGAGCAAGCTGGATCACTTTTAAGCTGAGCACAAGAATCAATATGCCTTTTTATGTAGAAAAATGTGAATTTATACATCTAACAAAGAATGTAGTCATACTTACAGGGTAAGGAGATGGGGACAACTCTATCCTGGGAAGAAGTAATAAGATAATAAGCTGAATGTGAGCTCACAGCGTGATGGTGTGACTAAAAGGTCTAATGCGATCCTTACATGTATAAACGGGCATGTTGAGTAGGAACGTTAGATTACCCCTGGCGGTGGCACTGGTGCAACTTCTACTGGAATATTATACCTATTTCTGGTGTCCACACTTCAAGAAGGATGTTGAAAAATTGGGGAATTCAGATGGTTCACAGAACAGTCATGAAAATATAAGAATGGATATACTGCATCAGATCAGTGCTCCACCTAACCCATTATTCTGTCTCTAAAAGTGGACAGGGTGAGGTGCTTCAGAGGAAATGAACAGAACAGGGCAATTCTGAATGATCCATCACCAGTCATCCTGCCCCAGCTTTTGACAGTTGGTGGTTTAAGGACATCTGACCCATGTGGTTGCATCCCTGACCATCTTGGCTAACAGCCATTCATGGACTATCCTCCATGAACTTTCTAATTCTTTTTTAAACCTAGTTATACTTTTGGACTTCACAATCTTGCATGGCACCTGAGGTTGACTGTGTATTATGTGAAGAATACTTTCTTTTGATTGTTTTCATGTTGCTGCTTGCTAATTTCATTGGGTGACCCCTAGTTCTTGTTATCTGAAAAAGTAAATAACACTTCCTTTCTCCATACCATTCATGATTTTATAGACTTCTATCATATCCTTCTTAGTTGTTTCTTTTCTAAGATGAACAGGCCGAGACTTTTTAATCTTTCCTTGTATGGAAGCTGTTCCATACTCCTTATTGTTGTTATCCTTCTCTGCACCTTTTCCAATTATAATATATCTTTTCTGAGATAGCGTGACCAGATCTGCACACAGTTGTCATGGTTTGGCATGCAATCTGACCAGTAGAGGAGTGTGTAACCCTGTAAGCCTGGTTGCCTTTACTGCTCAACTGCTGTAGTTCCCAGCCAATCTAGAAGCATACACCGAGTCTCTGTGTGTTAAGCAGCGATGATTCAGCAGCTCTGATTCCAGCAGCCTTATTGTTGTACCATAGCCATGCTTTAGTCTCTACCAGCCTTGGTTAGTACTAGTGATGTGATTTTAACACATTCCCAATCCTGAATTCCCCCAAAACCATCTGCCCTGAAATGTCCATCCCTCTCCTGAACCTCTCAGAGAAATTATAAGGTTTCTTTGCTTCTTTAAAGAGACAATACTCAACAGCTTGCCACATTAACTGGAGTTAACAATCACTTGAATTCAAATACAACGTTGGGTTTGTTTCAGTGAAAATAAAACTTAACAACTGGATATAGATAATGTCAAGTAAAATAAATAAAGGTAGACATGATTACAAGCAAATAAAAGTGGAAACATGGCTCTAAAAATCTAAGACTGATTTAGCAAGGCCCAGTCTTTGTTTAAGATGGTTTCACTCATCATAACGTTTAGTCCAAGAACTCAATAGGTACTCTTAATCCAGGATGGTTGACTGGCTTTTAGTCAGGATTTTCTACAGAAGTATAAGGTGCTGGTTTCCCTTGTCTTCTTAGGTGAAAGATAAAGATGAGTATCTATCTGTCCCTTATTTCTATAACAGTGATTTTCAACCCTTTATCCTAAACCCCTAAAAATTTTGAATGGAGGCGTGGATCGCTTTGGAAATCTTAGTTATAGTCTGCTGACCCCGAGGGGTCTGTGGACCACAAGTTGAATTGTTCTATAGTATTGTCTTTATTCTCAAAGTTAGGAAGGCCTTTTGGGGTTGTAATCTCCTGTGTCTTTCAGGGGTGCAGGAACCACATTAATTCTCTGTCTCTTGAATTCATGCTCAAGACAACCCTACCTAGTTTGCTTGATAGCTTTGTTTATGGCTAATATGTAAATTGAAGTAAACTCACATTCTTTTGTCTAGTACAGACCTGTTTTCCACCTTTACCTAGGGTAGGCCGTTTCCTAAACCTGGAATTATACAGAGGAGGTCAACACATGAATTTTACAATGATATTAGACTTCAGATGATACCTTTGTCATGTGCTGCAGTGCAATACAGACTGGTGAAGAGTTGTGGAACCTCTTACTCTGTAACCTTTAAGTGCCCTAAAAGCTTTGCTACTATAGCTTTCTGCCTAGGACCTTGAAAGTCAACAACACGCATGTACTCTGTGTGAATGAATTGAAGGGCCCTTGTCCCATGCTTTGGATCCAGGAGCCTGTCAGCAATAACACAGTCTTCCACTGGTTTCCACCATTCTTGATTACCTACTGGCAAGATGACTCCAAACTCCTGCCAGCCTTAAATATTCCCTAAAACATGTGTTCTGAAGTGTCCTGCCCTGTCCTGGAACATTTAGAGGAATGCTAAGGTTTGTTGCTCCTTTAAAGTTTTAGTATCCAGACAGTTTGTTACTTTAACTGGAGTTACCAAACAGTTCAGTTTAAATGCAGCACAGGAATGGTTTAGATTAAAAATAAAACATGTTTATTTAATTCCAGAGAGAGGTTTTAAGTAAGAAGAAGTATAAGGATTAATGTCAGAACACGTTATAAGAGAAACCGAGATAAAATGATTTCTAGTGACTAAAACTTAACAAGTTAGACTTGGTTCAAGGTAAAATCTTCACCACATGTTTCCATCAAGATGGCTGACTGAACTCCTGGATCAGAATCTATCCCCTATAGTCAAAGGTCTGGTACTTAGTCTTCTTAGATGAAGGGCAGATAACTTGGGATTCTGTAACCATCTCTTTTATAGCCCATTGAATCTTTGAAATGAATACTTCTGAAGCATACCTCCAGATTAAAGTCTGTTTCCAGCTGTGAGGTAGGCAACATGGAGTCTATCTTGAAGGAACTGTCCTGCTGCTGCTTCTCCTGCTGGGGTTGTCTGCTAAAATGCAAATTATTTAGTTCCTGTTCCCTCCAGTGAACATGAATGTGATTGTCAGTCTCATCCCCTGCTGTGATAGTGTGAGGTTTGCTTCCACCCCTTCTTTGCTTGATGGGTCTGTATGTGTGATACATAAATACATTCTTATTGTCTTTCAAAGTACTTTGGAAGTAACTCCTAGATGGGGAAACCACATTCCTGTCTCTAGGATGGGGTAACGCCTGCTTGGCTGGCAAACACATTTTAAGACTGATCATTTCAGTTTATGTCCATAACTTTGCATCAGTTGCTTGCACCTACATTATGCAATGACATTAATAACTAGTGAGTTATGAACTTTTCACTGATATCTTCCATGATATTAATCAGATACATTTCATGACATTAACAAATTGATTTGAACCAGTTAATCCAGTTGAAATTCATTACCACATATTGAGGTGCCCCTCGCCCTCTCTTCTTGGGCTGTTCTTAATGACACAGCCTTATAAGTCATATTTGGACAAACATCACTGCAGTAGTGTGTACAGTATGAATATAGGGGTGCTTAGTGTCACAGCAGTATTCAGGGTGTAGGCATATTATGACTTTATATAGTGGCATTATGATATTTTCTGTTTTATTATCTATCCCTTTCATAACATTTCCTAACATTGTATTAGCTTTTTTGACTGCTGCTGCACATTGGGCAAATGTTTTCAGAGGACTAGCCACAATGACTCCAAAATTTCTTTCTTGAGTGGTAACAGCTTATTTATATCCCGTGATGGGCTGTTCACCCTTCACCCCCCCCTTCAAATAGGCGCTCTTAAAGGGTGTGAGGTGGCTAGGTAGGCCAATTAATCACATAGGCTGCACCTGGAGGAGGAGCCAGGCTGCAATGAGGACTAATTAAAGGATGAAGCTCACCTGGACAGGAACAGGTGGGACTTGTTTTAAGCCAGGTAGCTGAGGGCAGAAGGGAAAAAGGTAGATAGTCATTTCCTCTATGGCTTGAGGAGAAGGGAGCTTGGCCTGGAGGGGCTGGCATACTATGAGGAGGGGGAAGAAGAAGCTTGCCAGAGGCAATGTAAAAAGCCATCTAGGGAAACAGTAGCAAGGTGTGGGATAGTATAGAAATTAGTTCCTAGCTGCAGGGTCCCTGAGCTGGAACCCAGAGGAAAAAGCAGGCCTAGGGTCTCTTACCAGCCACGGGAAAATGTCACCATTGAGGAGTGGTGAATTGGAAGATTGCCTAGGATGGTTGGTATAGAGAGACTTTGGTACAAAATGGCCCCCTGGAAAGAGAAAACTACAGTGACCTGGCTGGAGGTCCAAGCCATAAATAGGAAGCAGTCAAGTCCTGAAAGAAAGAGAATGATGTGAGCTCTGCAGAAAGGGGTATCACAAGGAGGTGCTCCAGTGGGGAGTAGAGCACCTCGTGACAGATCACCATAATTTTGTTTGTATTGTTGGAATTAGTTTTTCCAAAGTGTGCTACTTTGCACTATCAGTGTGGAATTTAATCTGCCGTTTTGTTGTCCAGTCATGCAGTTTTATGAGAACTTTGGACTTCACTATCTTGAGGGGTGTTTTTTTTTGGCCACCTCTTTCACCTCTGCTCACCAGTTTTCCAGATCATTTATGAATATATTGAAGAGCACAGATCCCTATACAGATTCTTGGGGGAGCCTGCAATTTACCTCTCTCCATTGTGAAAACATTCCTACCTTTTGCTTCCTGTCTTTTAACCAATTACTTACCCCTCAGTGGAGAATGATTAAAGGATTGGAAAAAGTGCCTTATAGTGATAGACACAAGGTGCTCAATATATTTAGCTTCTCAGAACAAATCTAAACACTTGTGTTGTGCATTGTGTCTGACCTATAGCATCCCTTGCTGACCTAGTGTGGTGCAGCAGGCACTCCCTGACTCAGTTTCCCTTCTCCTAGAGCCCCTTAAGAATACCACACAGTCCAAAAGGATATAAGACAAAATTCTCCCTGCTGGGTTCTACTATATTAAAGCCAAATAAAATTGAAATAAGGTCCCTCCCTTTGGGTGATGTTTCTCCCCTTCTCCCTGAGGCCTGTGTTCTCTAGGAGCTCCTTTCCCTTAGGAGAGCTTTATGTTTTGTGTAACGGTCAGTGCTCTGGCCTCCAAATGCATTGATTTGAGTTCATATCTGGGTGGGACCTCATCATGCCCAATCAAAAGGTAAAACATGATCCAATGGCTGGACAGTGAAGCTAGACAAATTCAGACCAGAAATAAGGGATAAATTTTTAACAATGTGGGTCATTAACCACTGGAACAATTTGCAAAGCTTCATGGTAGATTCTTCATCACTAACAATTTTCAAATCAAGATGGATTTTTTCCTAAAATATCTGCTCTAGAAATTATATCTGTTCTATGGCCTGTCTTATGCAGGAGGTCAGACTAGATGATCACAATGGGCCCTTCTGGCCTTGGAATCTATGACTCTTCCTGCAGTTGAGACCTGAGGGCCTCTTATCAGGCCCAGGTACTTGTCATCAAAATTCTCTCCAAATGTACACTTGCCCAAGGACAAAATGGGGAGGTGGGTGTGTGGATGAATGGATGGAGGAGTAAGAGATGTATAGGGGGCAAGAAGGACCATGAGGTATGCATAGACAGGTTCATCCCCAGCAGCACAAACTAGTTCATGTCCCCTTAATTTGCAGCTTTAGGAGTTCGGTTTAGGAGTTGTGTGGGTGTGTGTGTGTGTGTGTCCACCCATCCTCAGGCCAGGTGCTCTGGACCTTCTGCTGGGTGCTGCCAGGAAGGGGCTCAGGCCGCAGCTCCCTCCCCTGCCACCTCTCACAAGCAACAATCTCCACATCCCTGGAAACTAACTGCTGGGTGGGTGGGGAGGAAGTGGTTGGTGCTTTGGTTCCCATCAGGCTGCAGCTCCAGAGCCTCCATTGACCCAAACCAGTGCTGCAGAGCCCAGCCAGGTGCCTCTTCTGAGGTGCTACCTCACTCAGCACTGCCATTTGCAGTGCCACCGCCTCCTGACCAGGCAGAGCATGTCTCTGACACTGGGTGCACGTCCACATTCACTGAAATGAGGAGGCAGAACCAACATGCCCAGGCGGGAGGGCCAAACAGAGTGGGTTCTTAAAGAGGTATGCGAGGTCCAGTGTGGTGTTTGGCCTGTGCAGTATATGCAAGATTGCTGTGGAGCCGTGCAGTGCACTTTACAGGAAATATTGCTCATCATTCAATTAGCTGCCTAGATGGAGGCACTCCCCCTAAATTAGCTCATCACAGCCTCTCCTTAAAGATGTCAGGGATGAAGGTCTGCAGATGGGCCTCAGATCAACTCACTAACTGCAGTGGAAACCCCTAATCCACCAGGTCACCTGATTGGCTGAGTGACATTATCAGGACTGATCTTGAACCCAGAAGCAGGGCTTGGCCAGTGGCTGCTCAACACTTACATCCACAGCTGTGATTGCTCTGGCTTCCAGACTCAGGCTTTGACCCTCAGCTCTGACTCCTATAGCTTGACTCTGGCTCTGACCAGTAGTCCAGGCTGTCCATGCTCCAGTCCATGGTGGGGGAGGCAAAGAGCCGGAAACCTTATGACAGGATTTGATCACAGTTTAGACGTACACGGGGAACAGACAAAATATGTAATAAGATCTAATAGCTGGAATTTGAAGCTATACAAATTCAGCCTAGAAATAAGAAGCAATTTGTTAACAATGAGGGTAACTAACTTCAGTAACAACTTAACAAGGGTTGTTATGATTCTCATTCATTGGAAATTTTTAAACCAAGCGTGGATGTTTTTCTAAAAGCTACTCTGGTTCAACCACAGTTATTAGATTTGAAGCAGGAATTAATTCAAAGAAGTCCTTTGGCCCATGTTATGCAGGAGGTGAGACTAGATGGTTAGAATAGTCCCTTCTGGCCTTAAAATATATAAATCTGCGATATCTCAGACATTTCCCAAGTTCCCCAATGACCTTTTTTTTTTTTTTATCAGAAGCACACATTTTATTCCTGCTGTTCTTAACAGAATTAAATGTCCTTTTGAAGATTCTCTAGCTAAGCACAGGAACAGTACAGAATGATCACATGTAAAATAAACAATGCTGGATTCTCATTTATTTTATAGAAGGGCTAATAACAACTGTCTTTTTCTCAAATTTCTTTCTCCCCTTTTGCATGAGTGGAGAAGCAGTTTTCCATGGCCAGACTTAAGAATGTGTGTCATAGTTATGGGGTAGCAACACTTCTGTCCCCTTCTCAGGCCTCTCTGAATGCTCCTGCCATCCTAGGGTGGACTCACACAACTCTTGTACCCTTAGACCAGGTTCTTGGCTGTAGCATCCTCTGGTTCAACCATGTTTACCTCCAATAGGTCTGACTGGGTTCAGGTACCCGCAATTCTTCCCTTTATGAGCTTTTGAGTGGTAATGAATATAATGACCCCAAACAGACTTCTTAAAACAGTATTGTTTAATCTTACTGAAAGGAACAGAACAAAGCATAACAGAAGAGGTTCTTACAGGTATCAACAGTCAATGCATGCCTTGCTTACCTAAAGTCTTTTCTTCAGTGCACTGTTAGCTCAGGTTATAATGAGAGTGTTGCCTCTATTTTGACTTCTGTGCACACACACACAAATATCTAGCTCTAGTTATGTGGTATTTTTAGAGTGAGCTAGCTGGCCTGTTGATGATGAAGGGTGGGGGGAGAGGGTTGAAGCTTGATTGTTGCTGAAGCTTAAACTAGTTATGCAGTGGGGATTCAGCTTACAGCCCATTCAAGTACTGGGGGTCCTCCAATGCCTTCCAAAAATTCCATCCAGCTGTATTTGCTGTATCTAACCTCCCTGCCTCCTGGCCAGAAGGTATCTCCAGTATAAACCATCCCCTTCAACATTCAGATGTATCTATCTTCACTTACTTTGTCTCTCTGTATTGTATTGTCTATTTTGTGAGTTGTCCAATTCTGCAAATATTTTGAAACATTATTTTATTGCAAAGTTACTTATTTAAATCTATAAGTGTATAACAAATATTGTTGAATACATGGAAATATATCTGCATTGTTAAATGAATCAAAGGCATCACAACATCAAATACCATGTTATCTTAATAAAGAGATTTTTAAGAGTTCATCAAATACAGCACAAGTTTCTCTTTGCTCATTAAGCGCATGAAGCACTGTCAGGGAATGGTCCTGTGAGACTGTAATACCGAAGTCTACTTTTTGGTCCTATGGAGCAGGATAGTTGTGTGTGGTGGTTTGTTTGTTTTTTAAAGAACTATCATATGCATCTTAGTTCACCTGATTGGTATTATCCTGCCTGATTGTGATAAGTTAAGGAAGGTTGTCAGGAAAAAACAAATGGGAAACAAAACAATGGCATAGATAAGGCACAGCCAGAATGAATACCAAAAGTCCTTGAGGAAAAAATGGGCAGACTGCTACCTGGCTTCAACCAGACTAGCAAGGTTTACTCTTCCCAGGCCAAAACTTAGGATCAGTGGGAATACTGAAACCTTAAAGATGCTGGCCTAGGAAAGAAGGGGAATTGGCTGGATTGTCAGCAGCTGCCCAGAGGGAGACAGTGGCAGAGACATAAATGACAGCAGTCAGACTGTCTCTTCCAACCCAGATATGAAGATAACTGGGCTGAATGGAATTTACCACAGTTTGAAGGGAAAGATTAAGGCGTAAGTAAGGTAAAATATGTATAGGCCCTTTTGTTTTATTCCTTTGCTCTGATTGCTATGTATCTTTGGGTGAATAAATAATTCTTTGCTTTCAAAAAGCTAGTTTGGGATCTCTTTAATCAGTTGTTGTCACAGTCTTTTGGAGGATAAAGATGCACAGGTGCCACATGCAGTTGGGCCTGTTGGTTTAATTTGGTTGGTAAACAGGAGAGCTCAAGTCCAGAGATTCAGTCTGAGAGGTAGGACTGTGTGGTACCATCCAGAGAGGGGCAAAGGTAGTGAAATCTGTCTCCAAAGAACTGGTCATTTAGTTTGTCCATCATTATTTTAATTCAAAATTTTAATTTAGTTTTAGAGAATCCTATTTTATTGCAAATTACTTCAAAATGTGAATAATATGAACTTGCAAACCAATTAGCACACTGGGTGTTCTGGACTAATGGAACCATCTTGAAATCAGATGACAGTATTTCAAACAGATGAAGGTGTGTGGGCCAGGATGTTTACAAGCCATACTTTCTGACAGGTAGATGCCAGCCTTTGAAAGTGATGAACAGGGACACCTCTTTGTGAAGAAAGATGAACAACAGGAGCATATGTTTAGCCCTCATTTAAATGCATGGGGCATTACAGGAACTATTTGCTAAATTTTAGGGTTATTACTAGTGGTAAGCGTAAAGGCAACAATGTGGGCTTTATGAGGAGGAAAAGGAAAACCACCCCAAACCAGATCTTACTTTCGTGTTTATAGAAAAAATCTAGCATAACTCATCATTCAAAGGTACCCTTCTTCTAGACTATCATAAAATGGAAAATCTGGCCTTGTATGGTTTGGTAACCTTGGATTTGTAGGATTTGTTTCACTGTATTTGGAAGTGGATTATTTTCTTTTTTGAAGAATATATCATCAGTAAATATCTGCACTGGAATGATTTACATCTATAAGGACTGCAATTTGTACTTTCATCAGTGTGTTTCCAGCTTGGGGCTATCTGTGAGAGGTGGTAGCTTTACTTTTCTGAGGGGAGGAACGGAGGTATAAGGAGCAGGAGAAAGGGACTTTTCCTCCTGAAAAAAATAACTGTCCTCAAGATGAATTGTGTACTTTAAAAAGGAACAGAATTGTGTGTATTTTAAAAAGGAACAGATTAGTGTTCATTATATATGCCGATACAAAAATCTTTGCATGACAGAAATTACTAGATTAAATAATTACACATAGGAAAAACTGTTTGAGTGCTTGACTTTGCAACCTTAAAAGTTAGCAAATGCCAAAATTAAGGTTCTCTGTGCATTGGGGCACTAGACATTTTCAAATAAAAATTCACTAGAATTTGTTAACATGGGCAAAACAATGCATTTCTTTTCTTTTCTTTTCTTTTACCGGCAGCATTCTCAGAATTGAATGAGGTGTTCTGGCTGAAATGTTCCAAATAAATTCAGGCTGAGCAGATATCCTACATGGAAAATTTCATTGTGAGTTGGTCAAAGTTTTGACAAAGTTATGAACACCTGAGGATATGGTCTTGTAATGGGATGTGTTGGGCAACCTTAACAATCATGGTGCTCTCAGCCCTGGCTATAATATCTATAACATAGAGAGTATGTAATACTGAACAACTTTTCTAGGTTTAGAAGCCAAGGAATCTGAAATACCTGAACAGATCATTAACCCGATTTGTCCAGTATCCTATTTGGTACAGGGATTGGTGACATAGTGACAAAAATACTTGCATTTGGTCTAATTTTTCCACCCTTGTGTACTGGTGCTAGATAAATGATGTGAAAAGTCTTAGTGCAGACAAATCCCAAGAATGTCCAAGGCCAGAAACTTGAGGACTCAAGGAACACCCTGCCCTGCATGGTTGTGCTATAGAAGCGACACTTGAGAAAGAGGGCACAGCAAGTCTTCTCCCTGGTACTCCTGCACAAGTTCTAGGAGCAGTGGTTTTTGTCTCCTCAGAAGGGGATGGACCCTGGCTCTGTCACTTCTGAACACTTGGGAAGTTTGCATCCAAATCCAGCATTTGCCTCTGGCCTTTCCATGTATGTAATAAACAGAACTAACCTTCCAACTTTTTAGGAAAGTATGGACTTGAACCTGCATCTGAACTGCAAAGCTAAGGCCTATCTCAGCTTCAGAGGAAGGTTTAAAATCTTAGAAACTCACCAACTGTGTACATTTCTTCCTGATTCAAACTTGTAATCAGCTTATGCCCTGAAGCATGAAAATTACTCGTCTAGTCCTAGGTAGTTAAGCTCCATATGAAATTCCTTTTCAGACCATTTTTATGGAAATTGGTTAAGGCTAAATAACTGGGACCTAGTTCTACAAAAATACTATAACTTCCATTTGGAATTTCCCAGTTCCTGGAGTTCCAGTCTGACCCCATTCCCAGAATAGTTGGATTCAGTGGTGGGGACAGAAGAAAGTACAAGCCCTGGCTGGGGCCAACAGAGAGGTTTCTGCAATGTGATCTGGATGAGCGGTTCACTGGACCACTGATTAGCCAGGGTTGTGGAGTTCCCGCTCTCCTCCTGAGCAAGTTAATCAGGGAAGGGGCAGGCTGATTTTCCAGAGTTTGGAGACTACAGGCTGAGAGAGAGGCGATGTAGCTCAGGGAGTCTCTGCAAAATTCCCCACTCCTCCTGAAGGGAGTTCTTGCGCTGCTCTGAGCCTGGAGCTGTGTGAATCAGGCAGCTCCAGCACTGCAGTGATCAGAGAGAGAGCCAGGGCCACATCAAATCTCAATCAAGAGCCAGGGAAGACCCCAGGAGGACTCCAGATCAGGGAACCAGTGAACCTGGTTGAGCCAGGAGAAGACCCAACTGTAGCCAAGGGTGAAGGAAAAATAAGGGGACTTTTGTTTAAGTCAGCCAGTGTTACAGTGCTGCAACACTTCACCGCGGGTCATGTCCGCCTTGGAAGGTGCCATGGAGGGAGGTGGAGTTGGAGTGTTAGGAGTTGGGGCACTAGTTTATTTATAAGTAGTTATTAACTAATCTTAACCTCTTCCTTTCCCAGATCCAAGTTTTCTGTTCCCAGTAAAGTTTCCCTAGTGCTGTTATTGTTGGAATAGTGCTTTGTTTACCTTATTGTTCCTTGTGTACAGGCTTTACACTTCTTGCCTGCTAGCAGTATTCTCATTGATTTTTCACAGGGGGGACAGCACCCTTGTGTATAGGGCACAGTGAGCACTTTTGCGAGGCGGTGTCTGGGCACCAAGAAAAAGAAGCCCAGGACCTGACCCATGCAAGAAGAGGGGAGAAATTACTCCAAATTTTGGTGATGACAAGCACTGAGGAGACAGAAGGGAGGAGGCTTAAGTCTCACCTCAGGGGAGAAGGCTACAATATTTTGTCCCTTACCCCCCCTCAGATATATATTCTCACAGCTGGGCTCTCGACACATGTCTACTCCCTACCTGCCTCGCTAATCCAACAGACATTTCCTCCCAGCCCAGACAGACTCCTCGTTTTTCCTCCCATACGGGGAGCCCAGTCCTGTCCAGCCCACCATGGATACATTGGCCCCATACTATATTTTGTCTCCAGAGTCCAGTCCGAGCTGAGCTTGTGACTCTTTTATGGCCAGTCAACATCAAATGGCTTTTCAAACTTCCTTTCCAACACTGGCAGCCTGAACTATTTCTCTCACTAATGAGAGCTGGTTGAAGTGTTTTAAATTTGGAGGAAATTATAAAGTTCAAAATTAAACAACAACAAAAGGAAAAGTAATTGGGGTATTTCTCCTTTTTCTGAGCAGTTTTACTGCTATTACTGTCTTGTGCTCTCTCTTGCTGACTGGTCCCCACTGCCTTAGAGTGACGTGTAAAGAATCTCTCTCATACACACACACAACTGCAATAACCTGTCTGCTTCCATAGCACTCTAGGATCAGGACATGACATTGTGACATGAAATGAGGCGAGGAAGCATATTTGCGCCCCCTACCATTTTTTTTTTTTTTGTAATTTTCCCTCCCCAATTTGAGGTGGCACAAAACAGTCGAGTGGGGGGGGCATGTGATCACCCTACAAAAGCTTTTCAAACTGTGGGGTGTGCACCCCTAGAGGTTGCAGAGGAACACTCAGGAGGAAGGGGTGATTGGTGACACCAGGTGGCTCATGTCAGCCCCGCACGGCAGGGCTTGAGGAGGGAGTAGCATTTCCACCCCCTAACTCACCTCAGCTGTCTGGGTTGGGGATCCTCAACCAAAAAATTGAGGGGGGTACATGACTCTGTATGCCCCATCTGTGCATCACTTCTGGCCCCATTTTTCTGCCTGCTGGCTTTGCGCCCTGGGCAGCTGCTCCGCTTGCCCCACCCTGGCTATGGCCTTGAGCCAGAACATTCCTCTGATGCCTATCTTTCCTTGGGTCTTAATTCTGGTCTCTCCAAAACTAGCAGCTAGCAAGAAGCAGTTAATGGTGAGGTGCCCCTCCTGCTGGCACTCTTCTGCTTTTTCTTTTTGGACTCAACACCTGCTGCTGCATCTGGATGTGCACCGAACCCCTTCTTCCAAATGGTCTCCCTTTTTACCTAGGTTCCAAGAATCCATGGCTAACCCTGCTGATTCCAGAACATGTAATCCCATTTTGAGACCGTCCAAGGTTTTTAACCTCACTGATATGCTGCGTCAGGGAGTTCCACAAGTTAATTTTACATTATGACATACAACACTTCCTTCCCTTTGTCCGTTTTAATGCATTTTTAAAAAAATTTCAACAACTGCCCTCTTGTTCACTTATTGCTATGAAGAGCTCTAACCATATTCATGGACTGTATTCATTTCACTGGACTGGACTGTATTAATTGAAATAAACAAATATAGTGTTTTGAAAATAGCGTCACTGATGATCCTATGGTACAAAATTTTATAAAAGTAGAGTCAAGGAAAGATTTTGCACTCTTTGTATGGTTTAATAAATCATCGTTTCCAATAACAAAGCCCATTCCAGGTTCTGTATTTATGGGCTGAATGTTACTGTCATTACTAGTTGCTTTCAGAATGGTCTGTGTCACAGTCACAAGCATGGGGTAAATTCCCCCAAATACAGTATCCTGATTAACCCTGAAAAATCTCCTCATTATCAGATCATGTTTGTGAATATGTATGTGCGGGGGGAAGGAGGGAAGGGCCATATGAGGAGAGTGTAAAAAAAAAAAAAGAACCAAGAGCTCAAACAGAGTTGCTTTCACTGACAACATCAGGAAAGGTGAATGTTGACTTTGGTGTATTTTTTTTCTGTCTCTTCCAATTGCATCTTAAATTTGATATCTGTGGGGAATTCACTGTTTTCTCTACCTTGTGCACCACATGTAGACAAACAGCGATCCACTGGATCAGTTCAGCCCTTGGAGGTTATACAGTTAGCTGGTGGTTGCAGGATGGTTAATTAAAAAAATATGCCTTACTGCAAGCTGATGAAAGATGTTTGTTGACAGGGGCTTGTGGGAAGAGATGGACTTCAAAGCCACTGCTTGTTCAGAGTATGGAAAAGTATCTGTGAGGACAAATATTGTCAGAGTGCAGGGTTTGCGGTTTAAGCTCAGATGAATGAACACATCACTTTTTGCAGTGATAGGAAGGAAAGAAGATTGTAACTCTAGTTTCCCAGGGGGATGTGGGTGGGGGGAGTGGGGAAGAATGCAGGGGGGAGAGTATTCTTAGTGAATTCTGAAGAAATTTAGTTCAAAAATGGCTTCAACGTTTAAATCTTAAAAATACTGAACAAAACTCCTCCTGCTTTATCCTCCTCCTCCCACACACATCTACCCAGCTCAGCCAGTAAACATGGTAAGGCATTTTAATAGCCAACAGTGTGCTGTTTACCCACAGCTTTATCAAACAGGATGGCTGCAGAGAGTAATCAAGGCTTCACCGGGGTGGCATTATTTTGATGTATAGTGTCATATTTCCTTACTGGTTCTGAAACATCAGTGACTTAAAGTTTCTTATCTCAGTTTTGTGGTTTATAAACTATAATTGACTGTCTTTTGGGACAGCACAGAGCATTTTTTATTTTCTTTGTCATTTTCCAGGCTGTTTGTGTGTGTTTCCAGGGTTTGTGTGTGTGTGTTTTAAATACAGGTCATATTCAGTTTGATAGTCTCTGTGCATCTTAATGCAGCTGAGGCTATTAACATGAGCTCTGTTGATTTACAAGTACTCTTGCCTGGCACTGAGAATTTTGGAGGTGCTTTCCCACCATTATATGGCATATCAAACAATGCGCTAGCCTTTGCTTTCAGAAACTCCAGTTTAAATCTGGAGAATTTGCCATTAGATAGACTGACTCCAGTTTTGTACTGGTATAAATGAGTTCAGAATAGACTCCAGTGTCTTGAAGATGTGATTACTATATTGTATGTGACTGAAATGGAGGCTTAAAGAAAAACGCCAAAAATGTTTATTAAAAAAAAATTATGACAGAAGATTTTATTTCTTCCCCCCCTCCCTAAAAAACAAGTGACTATTTAATTACTATATTGGTTTTCTCCTTGCTTATGTTAAACAGGGCTGCAGCACATCTGAAAATCAAGCCCTTAGACTCCTATTTCGTAATGTATTTTACTTCTTCTGGAGGTCAGGAGATGAGACAATGAGGTCATTTCCTCTCAAGGATGAATACTGCAAGGATAAGATGGAAAGGGAACTGTGGTACCTGTGTCCTCTTTAGAATTTGTCTCAATCAACTGTGCATGGCTGTAGCATGTACAGTGGTTGCCATCAAAGTATCAACATTTACTAACAGTGGACTCTGAAATATTGGCAGTGTTCCCCTGCATTTGAAATAGGAAATAACAGTGGTATCTCAAATAACATGGTGTGCTAAATGTTGCCATTTTAATTATGGCCACTCTAACGCCTGACATATAAAGTGCTGTTTATGGAGTGTAAGTGCAGCAGGCATCAATCCAAATCCCAGAGGGAATCCTACCCCTTCTGCTAGTCTTCTCTCTCTCCCTCCCTCTGTCTCTGTCCCATCTCCTTTCTCTCCTCCACTCCTGATCCTGTTGCTGTGCAGTCATCACCTTGGACTGGAACTTAGAAATGTGAGCCCTCAGATCAACTCTCCATGTCTTTTTGCAGTGAGCTGAACTGATTTGCTGCTCCTACATGTAAATTAACTGGCCAATAAACTGCTTGAAAAAAAAGCCACAAAAATGTCTATTTCAGTGTAACCTTTTTAAATGGCCTGTCCCTTTAAGTGGGATGGTCTTGATTTGAACAGGTGAGCTACCCATCAAGACGGAAAGCGAGTGTGATGAAGATAATCCATACATAGATTCATACATCACATTTTTTTTAGAGTCTGGAAGGAATTGTTACAATCACCTAGTCTCACCTCTTCATAGCACAAAACATGGTATTTTACCATGTAATTCATTCCTCATGTTCTTTAGTGTCTGTTAGAATACAGCATATCTTTTAGAAAGAGAGTCATTCTTTCTTTAAAGATTTCATATCATGGAGAATCCACCACAAACCTTGGTAAGTTGTTCCAAAGGTTAATTACTTTCTCTGTTAAAAATGTATGCCTTATTTCCAGTTTGAATTTGTCTAGTTCAAATCTCTAGCCACCGGACCTTGTTATGCCTTTGTCTGCTAAATTAAAGAGCTCACTATCAGAAATCTTCTCCCCATGTAGGTACTTCCAGGCCTACCTGATCAAATTACCTCTTAACTGTTTTTTCAATAAACTAAATAGATTGAGTCCCTTCAGTATCTCACTGTAAGGCATGTTTAGGGAATGTATAGACACTGTTTAAACGGTAAGTGCAGGTCACTAGCTAATCTCTCTTTTTAAGTGGGCTGTCTTGTTGACTTATATAATTATTGTACATACTATGTATATTACATAAACTCCTTGGGGCAAGGATTTGTTACTTTGAGCTACATAAGAACTGCAATATTGACACAGACCAATCCTGTCTTCTGCCAGTGGCCTGTGCTATATGCTTAAGAGGGAATGAACAGAACAGAGCAATTTATTGAGAGATCAATCGCCTGTCATATAGTCACAACTTTTGGAAGTTGGATGCTTAGTATCCACCTGGAGTATGGGTTTGCATTCTTGACCATCTTGGCTAATAGCTATTGATAGATCTGTCCTTCATGAATTTACCTAATTCTTTTTGAACCCAGTCATACTTTTGGCCTTTACCACCTCTCGTGTCAAAGAGTTCCAGAGGTTCACTGTAAGTTTTGTGAAGTACTTCCTTTTATCTGTTTTAAACCTGCTGCCTGTTCATTTAATTGGGTGATTTCATCTTGTGTTATGTGAAAGGGTAAATAACATTTCCCTATTCACTTTCTCCAGACCATTCATGATGTTATAGACCTCGCTCATATTTCACCCCTCCCTCCTTGAGCTGTCTCTTTTCTAAGCTAAACAGTCCCAGTCTTTTTAATCTCTTCTCATATGGAAGCTATTCCCTGCCACGAATCATTTATGTTGCCATTCTGTACCTTTTCCAATTCTAATATTTTTTTGGAGATGGAGTGACCAGAACTACTTGCAGTATTCAAGGTATGGACATACCATGGACTTATATAGTGGCATTATGTTACATAGTGACATACAGTTGACTGTAAAACATCAGATATGCTATACAAATAAGATTGATAGATTTCAAGGACAGAAGGGATGATTGTGATCATCTAGCCTGACTGCCTGTGTAACACTGTCCATAAACTTAAACAAAATAATTCCTTTTGAACTACAGCATTTAAAAAAAAATCCAATCTTAAATTAAAAGTTGCCAGTGAAGGAGAGTCCATGACTCTCGGTCAATTGTTCCAATGGCTAAATTACATCACTGTTAAACATTTAAGCCTTATTTCTGGTCTGAATTTGTCTGTCTTCAACTTCCAACTATTGGATCATGTTATACCTTTATCTGCTAAATTTAATAGCCCACATTCAAATATTTCCCCCCATGTACACAGCTGGGACAGTGATCAAATCACTTAACCTTCTCTTTTTTCTGATTTTCCTGATTTGTCACTTCAGCCACATTGTCCCTCTTTCTGTTACTCCTCTGGCCCCCGATTCTCCCTTACACTGCACACAAACTGCTTGACTTCATGTCAAAGGATCCTATCTATCATCTCTCCTATTTTATTGAGATGTCAGTTACTGCCTTCATTCTGCAAATTGTGCTATTTTCGGTTGCTCATTTTTTAATTTTTCCAACAAGCAACTTTATGCTTTATCCCATGCTGACCTTATATATGATAGTAGCTCCCAATAAATATTTGCAAAGCCATTGTATAGGCCACATTCAAATCTTTCCTTAAAAGTCTTCTTTGCTATAATGCCTCACAACAGTTAGGTAGCTTTTCTGCTGTTATGGCATTTTTTTAAGCTGTCTTCCAATTAGACCATAAACTCTTCAGAGGCGGGAGCATCTCTTTTATGTTTGTATTGTGCCTAGCACAATGAGACCTTTCTCTTTGGATGCCACTGTAACGCTAAAATAAAGCTGGTAAAAATGTTCACAATATTTTGAATTATTCTTTCTTACAAAACAATTTGAAATGTCAAAATTTTTGAAGAGCTTCATAGTTGGTTAAAAAACAACGTAAAGTTTTTCTTTTTTAAGAAAAATCTGAACAAATTGCCATTTTTATTAATTTCAAATATTAAAATTTTGTCAATTTCAAAATCTGAAAATGTGACTAACTAATCTAAACCTTTGGATGTTTGTGAAGTGACCCTCACAGCCTACTAAAGTTTGTATCATGTATCCCTAATTTAAATGGCTCTAACTAAGGAGCTGAGAAGACTGTTTTCATATTCACAAAGGGAAACCATGCACTTTCAGTCAGAATGACCTTTATTTTATAGTAAGAGAAACAAGAAAACAAGAAAGAGTAAGATCTTTCTGTGTTAGCTTGCATGGTATATGTGTCTCCTGTGTAGAAGTCTGCACTGAATTTTGCCTCCCAAAATGACCGCCTACAAACGCAGACATTAGGCTGAAATTCTAAGCCCACTGAAGTCAGTGAAAAACTCCCAATGATTTCAAAATGGTTCGGATTTCACTTCAGCTTCCTGGATGTTTAAAGATGTCGTCTTAAAAGGTACAAATTTTGTACAGAAAATGGTTGGGTGGAGAACAGCAAGTTCACACCTTTGCTTGTGATCTTTATAAAGACAATTTTTAGTAATAAATTATAATTAGGTTTACAATATGGAAATTCATCACGCTAGAAAGGGCTAGGGAAGTGATCATTTATTTATTCTTTAAAGTAAGAGTCCAGGTAGAGGTAATATTTAGAGATGGTCAGTAATTTCCTCTCTGAATGATTTGCAGTCAGAAAATATAGTTTCTGCAAAATTTCAATTTTGCCCCCAAAATTGTTTTCCATCAAAAAATAAACATAAAATATTTAGTTTTGAATCAGATTCAAATCAGAATATTTTTCTTGAACTGACCTGAAATTTTTTGTCTGAATCAGCTGTGACAGGGTAAGACCAGATGGCTACCGAAGAGTAATATTATTTATTGATCTAAAATTCTTTTTGGATGTGGGGCCATGTGAAGTGTTAGTTATAGCAATATTAAAAAAAAAAAACGATATAGGCCAAATTTCAGTGGAGATACCCCAGAAATAAATCTGGCATAGTAACTTCACTGGTTTTCATTTTCCCTCTCTCCATATTCATCCTAGCCTCTCAGCTTCATGCATAATGTAGATCTTTATTTTTGGCTTTTATTTTGTATAAAATGTCCTAGGAATTTCAGTTTCTATTACAAAAAGTAAAAAATCCGTGAATTGGTACAAAAAACCATGTTCACAGTTTTTGGGGTAAATATTGGGGTGAACATTGGGGGATAGGAGGACAGAAAAAAGCAACAAATAGAGAAAAGTAAAAGCCACCCATGATACCAAACTGCCATCTCTCTTTTCGGAGCAGGGAGCTGGATTTGGGGAGTTCTGGCCCTTTTCTTTGGATTTGGGCATATGTATGTGTACATCAGTGCTCACGTATCTATCTTCCACTACATTGCCTCAGTTTGACAAACAGCCTTGCATTTACATATACACTAATTTATTATTAACATAAACACATCTATTTAATATAACGTATTGGATTTTTTAACATATCAGTGGTCTAACACTTGAGTGGTCCAAAATTTGAACACAAATTGGTAAAAACTGACTAATTGGTTTTGGGAAACATAGGAAAAGCCAAAAATGGAGGGTTTTAAATATGAATCAATGGACAATACATTTTTAGTTGCAAAAATTCAGTTTTATAATATCACTTAATTTGGGGCATGATCATGTGTGGTGGCAATAGATCTAGGGTTATACAAAATAATGTGGATAGGAAAAACAAGCAAATAAATAATGTGCATATCACTCATTTATATGATTTTAGCATCTGTAGGAAACCAATACATTGCACAGTATATCACATTTGCATAACTGATCATCTTCAAGAACCTGGTTCTTTACAAAATACTAATGTCTGTTAATGAGAATCATGTTTGGAATCTATCAACAGGTGAATATGGCAAGTAGTGGCCGTAACTGTGCCAAACTGGCACATAAAGGACTTTTCATGGATGTGTAGAGCTTAATCTGTTAGCCAGATTAAGTGAGTTTTATGAGGAGCATAAAAAGGATCAAGAGTCTCTCTTGCCAGAAGGGTACTAACTGGAGAGGCAATCAGGTAGGACCTTAGCATCTGGCCTGCTCTCCTCCTGGTAGGAAGCTAGGTCCCTGTGTTTTGCTGGTATTTACTTTCAGTTGCAGGTAAAAAAAAAAACAACCCTAGAGGAGTGCGTGTGCATGTGTATGTGTGGGCAAGGGGTGGTTTGGATAGTAATCAGTGTGTATGCGGAGCTCATTGGAGTAGGGAAATGAACACACATTGCCATATATCAATTTTTGTTTGAAAAGTAAGGTTGCTAAACAATGTCCCTGTAGCATTTTTGCCATCGTTTCCAGGTCTTCTCTCCCCCCGAGTCTGACCTCCTGCATAACACAGGCCATCAAATTTCACCCAGTTATCCCTGAACTGAGTCCCATAACTGGTTTGACTAAAGCATATCTTCCAGAAAGGCATCCAGTCTTGATCTGAAGACATCAACAGATGTGCAACCCACCACTTCATAGAACTATTTTTTCTCTGTCTATCCACTGCTTGCCTTAGTAGAAGCTGCAGAAAAAAACCCAACTCTCCTTATCAGTTGGGAGCATAAAGTGTCTGAGATTCCTAAGTTTTCCCTCTTGTTTTCATGCAACTCATAATTCAACAACAACACAACTACTGCAACCCTGAAAAATTCAACCAACTTTATAAAAGACATATATTCATTTCTGGCTGAAATTTGTTTTCTAAATTTCAGACGGAAGTGCATATATAGGAATGAGTTATAAACATCATTAGCACTGAAGATCGGGAACTAGAATGGAAAATGCTGACATAATCTTAACTAGAGCAAGATGAATGGTTCTATGAAGATCTGCAAGCAAGGATTTTTTACAAGTGAGCAGAGGGAGTATTGCATGTTAAGTGAAAATGGTGAAAGATGTGTGCATTTCATTTAAAATTAACCACACCACCTTTGGCCAATTCACATTTTAGGGGATTTTGCCAGCAAAAATATCCACACAAATTTGGGTCAGTTTCACAGGACTCAGAACGTAAATGAAATGAAGTAGCATTGCTCATTTCTAACCTATATGCGCATTTTTCATGTTGTTTTACAGATGAAAACTTTGCCATGCAGCAACAAAACCTTTTCTTAACTCTGTGTACAATCATGTTGATATATTCACCAGGGTTTAAATCCACATTCCTCCTTTCCATCATATTTAGGACATGACAGTTGCTTCCTTTAAGCAAGGTGAAGCTCTAAACTTTGTAAGATATGGTGGCTTCATTTTTTTCATCTTGCTATATTCTATATCCCATTTCAAGCTCATATATGCTGTGGTTTTTAGTTACAATATAGTCCATCTTTGGGATTCCTAACCTTTAAGAACTCATGACATCTGACTTTAATACCATATGAGTTTTATTATAGTTAAATTACTTTCAGATACACTCAATGGATGGATAATAGTTAAGCCATTTTTATGCATACTTCTGATATTACAATAGTTGATTCTATTGTCATTGGAGGAGATTCTCAAAGGCACAAATGACATGTAGGTGCCCAATTCCCATTGTTTAGGCACCTAACTCCCATTTGTGCCTTTGAGAATCGCCCTCATTAATAACAAAATGTAAACCTCACCTTAAGCTCATCTTTGATTCCTGTAGCACAGCATTTGTTCATCTTTTACCATGTTAATGTTATAAAATGACAGGTTTAGCCTGAGATTTATTTTATACCACTCACAGTGATTAGGAATATGTTGGAGAAAAGATCTGTAGTGAAATCACACTGCCACATATTTCAATCAACAAGATCTTCAAGATTCTCTGTGTGAAGCAATATTTAAACATTTACACAAATAACTCATCCTTGAAATCAAAAAGCTTTCAACAGATAGTCTTGAAAAGGGCTCTTCAGCTTTTCTTTTCTTTGGAGCATGAAAATACTAAAAGTAACAAGTAAAATGTTTCCAAGAAGATTTAGGCCTTGGTTGGTAATTAATGTCTAGATTGCTCAATATGTTGTGATCTTTTTGCATATGCTTGTAGGTATGTGTGCTACCTCTTTATTTATTTTTATTCATACACTTTGAACTGGCATGACACATTATGTCCCTTGACAGAGTGTCCAGTTCTTTGCAAACAGCTCTTGACTCAAACCTGGCAAACTCACTACACCAAATACACTGCTTAGAGGGTATTTGTCCATAAAGATTAACAGGTAAGGCCTCTATTGAAACATTGCAACTCACTGATGTTCATAATTATGGTGTGAGGTGTGTGCAGTTAATATTTAAGAGGTAATGTGTAATTTATGCTCTTGTGTCCTTAAAGTTAAAATAAGTCACCAGGGAGTAATATTACTTGGTGACTGCCTGATTCATGTAGGAAGGAGTTGTCACCCCTCCCCGGTTGGCTGGTGATGTCATGCAAGGCTTAATTGTCTGTCATTGCCCCCTCACAGAACCTGTCAATGACAACTTCAAATGATCAAAACCACTAGGAGGGAAAAGAAAGACCATGACTACAGCCAGGGAATCACGCCGCCTGTAAATGAAGAAAAAAGATTGTTTCAGCATAACACAGACTGGGGAGAGGCACTCTGGATGAATTCACTCAGGAGACAGCTTGTTGAGCAGAGGTGTGTTTGTTTGTTTGTTGGTTGGATTCCCTTCCGCCTTCCGCCCATGAAAGCCTGAATCTTGGTTCCTGTGTAACCAGCCAACTGTTCAACAGACTGAACTTTTTTGGGAGAATGGGTAAGTAGGAACCTACTTTTTTCAATAAGAAAGACAACTATTAATAACTAGAGGGTGTGGCTTGCATTTTGATTTTGTTTTGTATTGTAACCATGTGTTTCCATCCCTCTCTTGTTTGTGGTGGAATCTCTATTCTTTCATTTCATTACCAGTTCTGTGTGTTGTTCAGGATCAATGGTTTAAACTGGGGCCCATTGTTTCTTTGGGCAGAGGATGTGGGATGCCTGTGAGTAGCCAGTGTTAGGGGCTGGATATCACAGGGAAGCAGTTCAAAGGGACTCGGACTGGGGTGCCATCTTTTTTAACCTTCAAGGCAAAGACAGGGCTGGCATAGTCTGGAGGAGAAGGCTTAAGTGACTGATAGTCTGGTGGTGTTAGGGAGCTAACACCCAATTCCACAGCCAAGAGTCCTCATGCTGGAGGCAGGTGATAACAAGGTAACTCAGTGCTGGGGACTCAAAGAACCACCACCACCGGTCACCAGTTTTACCAGCTTTGCTTCAATTGGGATCAGTTGTGACTCTGCCCTACAGTGCAAGAGCTGCACCTCCCAATGGGAACCCTAGGAGGAGTTTGCCTTCAGGGAGGCAGAAATCCTCTCAAAATTCTGCCATGCACAAGTGCCATACAAAGGGGCAGTTATACCTGCACTTCTCCAGATAGTACTGCATACCACCCCTTGTGTGCCCAGCCAGCTTTATTACTGGTGTGTAAAATGGCTGGGCCATGATCCTACCTCCTTGAGGGTTCTGAGTTCCCATCAGTATAAAGGGAAAGGTACTTCCTTGCACCCCATACTCTGTTCCTTGTAATCGAGAAGGTATAGCGAACATGAAGGGGATTTTTTATTAGGATGAGGAACATACATATTGCCTGTAGCACCCTTGTTTGCTAGCTTGTGAACAGGATCACAAGCTGTGTTCCTTCTAGTATCCTCATAGAGGGGCTTCCTAACTCCTGGCCCTGATTAAGTAATCATGGACTGGGTTGCTGACAATATTATATCCCTTTGTTATTTAAAATAATGTAATCTCCAAAACATTCATACTATCTGAATGTCCTAACACTGGGGTAAGCCAAAATGCCCATATTCCTGTCTGCACAAAGTTCTTGACCTGTCTCTTTAGAGCTCTACAATCTGTGCATACAATGTGTACATTTTTTCTTATATTCTGAAGAGCAATAGACCTGTTTGTGGCAATTCAAATGCAGATAAAAGAAGTTTGTCTAGCCTGGGATATCTAGGAAAAGTAATCCAAATTAACTGAAGGTGTGAATTTGAAGTGGATTAGTTAAACCCACACTAGATGCTTCAGTCCTCACAAACTATTGCCCGGTGTCAAACCTGTCATTCTTGAGCAAGCTCATCAAGAAGCTCACCAAAGGCTGACAACAAGCTCTTCTAACTAAAGCCAACGTCATAGACACAGCACAGTCTGGATTTAAGACAGGACATGGAACTGAAACTGCTTTAGTGGCACTTATGGATGATAGACAGAAGACAGGCATACATTCTCATCCTCCGGGACCTCTCTGCAGCATATGACATTGACGATGAGGTACTGCTGTCTCACCTGAGAGAGGTGGCAGGAGGCTAGGGTAATAATGTGCTAAAACAGTTTAAGTCCTTGGAGCGATGCACCCAAAAAATAGCAATGGGAAACTGCACGATATTGTTTTCAATTCTTTTAGGGTAAAATCTGAATTTCTGTGCTGTCTATAAGTAAAGACCCATCCCTATGCTCTACTAAATAGAAAAGAATCAAATACCATAAATAAATATATAAAATAACTTATAGATCCAGAGTTTTCTTAATGGGATGGATGTGCCTGCTTCTACTAGCACCATTTTTCCAGCTGAGAATATGTTAGTGAAGCTCAACCCAATCTCATCTTCAATATGCAGCCAGCTCAGGGTACAGGCAGGAGGTAGCTATGGGCTGTGTGCATTCACGGGGAAGAGGAGAGGGTGGAAGCTCAATGAAGGGAGGTAGGGACTTTGGGCTGGGAGGGATGTAGCTCAGGGTGCAAGGAGGAGCTGTGTCTGTGAGGGTGCTGCTGCTTCAGGGCCCAGCCATGTGCTCGGTCCCTAATTAGCACAGTGGGGGCAGCTCTACTCCTTGTGGCTATGTGTGTGCTGTGCCGGGCCAGGCCATGTCATCCTAAACAGTCACTGTGATGACTGGAAGCCACTGGGCCACTCAAGCACCTAGGACTACACCTACCTGAGCCTGGAGTGCACAGCAGCTGTTACCTAGCCCACATGGGGAAACTGATCTGAATGCACAGAGCATCTGATGTCACTGTTCGCCCCCCCAAGTGTTCCTCTGCAGCCCCCCTAGGGATCTTGAGGAAGCGGAGGGGGCGCAAGTGATAGCACCAGGCTCTCTGTGCATTCAGATCAGTGCTGTGAGACTGTGCTTTGAGGTGAGAAAAGCTGCTCTCCCACCTTCCCTTTACCCAGCCCACTGTGGAAACTGACCTGGATGCACAAAGCATCTGTTGTTGCTGCTTCCCCCCCAAAAGCTCCACCCGTGATGGTGGACCAACAGGGACTGCACTGTGGCCCAGTTTGGGAACCCTTGATTCATAACTTCATCGCCTCTTGGCTGGCTTACAGCAATGCCCTATATTTGGACATGAAAATTCCCAGCGCTTAGAAAACTCCAAATAATGCAAAATGCTGCAGCATATCTCCTCAGCAACACAGGCTACTGTGGGTACATCACACCCGTCTTCCACTCTCTACACTGTCTTCCCATCGAATTCCAAATCAAGTTTACGATCCTGGTCCTTATCTTCAAAGTGCTCCATAATATGTCCTGGGCCCAGCATACCTAAAAGACCATCTAAAGCTCCAGGATGAAGATCATGATCAACAACTTTGCCCCTCTGGCACAATAGATCTCTCAACAATAAGAGTAATGCTCAGATGTGCAGGAGAGAAAACTTTCTCTGGGGGCAGTCCAAGACAGTGGAATGAACTCCCCAAGAAACTAAGCACTATTACAAAACTCACGACTTTCCACTCCATGTGCAGGACACGTTTCTTTGACCTCACCTTCCCTAATATGAACACCCAGGAACATGTTGTGTTTGTTTGTTTGTGTGAAATATACAACATGTACCAAAACAATATACTCCACTCCACATCACCTTCTTCTCTCTCAGGATGGATATATATATATATTTATTCATCATATAAAAAAATTACATTGAGTCACCTTGAAAGTGATTAAGGGAAACCCATTTAAGATACATAAATGACATATACATATTTATATATAATCACAAATAAAATAAAATAAAATAAAACCAGTACAGTAATGACAATGCTGAAGAAGAGCTTTGTGTAGCTCAAAAGCTTGTCTTTTTCACTAATGGAAATTGGTCTAATAAAAGATATTAACTGTCCTATCTTGTCTGTCAAGTTGTAGCAAGAACAGATTTAAAGAATTGTGCTTATTAAGGCTGTGGTCCTGAACCTATGAAGCAAGGGGAGTTTTGCCACGTGAGTGTAATGTGAACAGGATCAGGTCCAAATTTCTTAGAGGCATTGGGCACTGTAGTTTTTAAATATCAATCTTGTAATGCTTCATGAGCAAATAGGGGTTAGCTACAAGAAATCCTGAATCTGATAATTCCTTGTACATATATAGTACTCTGCCATCCATTGTTTGCAAAGTGATTTACAGAGGTTGGTAGGTATCATCCAACATTTTACGGATGGGAGTAACTGAAGCACACAGGTTAAACAAAGTGTCCAAGAGCACACAGATTGAGTGGCAGAACTGAACCCAGCTCTCCCAGATGCCAGCGCATTAGAACACAGCTGCTGTCCCCAGTATAAGAGTGTGCATCAGGTGGACTCTACACTCATCTGCTAAATGAGGTTTAGTCACTCCATTACCATCAATTACAGTCCAGTTGGTCTGAAATTGATGCAGCCCACGAAACAGAACTTCTCATGAGAAATAAGTTCACCCTGAATGAACCCTGAGGTTTTATGAGCTCCATTCCATCTCTGAATAGAGGAATTCCAAGCCTGGGCTGCTGCCATCTTCAGGGACTAAAATATTCATTGGAGAGTGGATAGAGCTGCTTTGAGTGAAATCGGCAGCTAGTGGTTAGCGGGGAGGATGCTGAGGTCTTGACCTTGGTTACTTCAGGCATGAAGTTTAGCCCTCCAAACATCCAAAACAGTCAAATCTCAATTGGGCATGTTGTTGTTTTTTTTAATTTAATTGATATGTCTATAGAGACAGGAACATTGCCTACCTGCAGTAATTTTTCAATGTCCCAGTATTAGAGATTTTATTTTTATTTTTATTTTTTTGCAAGCTACAATTCATCAGTTCTGAGGTTTTGGAAAACTGAGTACTTTTCCTTTTGCATAACTGTGCTAGAATCCACATCTGGCAAGGGCTGTCTGATGAAAGCCTTTAAAACAGTTTGCGCTTACTTTAAGAAATGCAGCTGTGATACAATAGTTACAGCCCTATATTGCTCTCCTGAAACCTGGCAAAAAAAGCAACTGTTTAAAGTCATATGACAGGTTATTATTTTGCTTAATGTGAAATGCTCATCTGACAAACTGATTGAGCTTGATTTGTGTGCATAACCCCTCTGCAAATCTACAGACTATATGATTTCCCTTTCTCTCCCCCCGCCAATTCCCCAAAACTGACATCAACCATTGTGCCATCTGAAAAAAAAAATAAGGCACCTGGAGTATTAAAATGATTTAACCAGTTTGATTTATGTTAATGGTACAGAAGAGAATATTTTTTGGTCCTCAAAAACATAACAGGCAATTGATGTGCCATATTGCAGTATGGTTTTAGCTATCAACATGTCAAGATTTAGTTTTGCTGTTAACATTTTACGATTTAGAAGGCTATAAGAATATGTGCAGTGTAGCAACAACACAGGCATCATTCCCTCAGCTATATTTATTGGGCTTTCATTTTTCCTTTTAAAGAAGAAATTGAAAAAGAAAGGGAGCAAGGGAAAAAGACAGGCATTCTCTCTGTCTTTCATTTTCTCCAGTCTGTCAAGCTATGAGAAATAAAGAGACAGAAAACTAACTTCTAATTGTTTTTTTTCAAACTAAACTGTAGCCAAGGCAGAAAAAATCAAATGTACAGCTTGTTGGTTACCAATGAGAGCTAAAGATAACCTAAACAGTGTGCATGACATGTAGATAGACCCTCTCGTCCCACCCAGAATCAAAAGTTAGTTGCATGTTTAAAATGCTGTGAGGAAGATTTTTCCATTTATGCTATTTGTTTGTAAATCTGATACTGTGATGCATGGCCTATACAATAATATACATATGTCAACATTACATTTTCTCTTCCATTCTGACCCTTCTTTCCCTCTTCTTCAGTTACATTTACTGCACTAAATAGATGAGATGCATTTCTGGATTCTTGAAAAGGAAACCATTTTCTACATGTTTTTTTTCAGATTCAAAGAACATCAGTATGTTTACATCTGCTGAGGTGAAAGTCAAAGTTTCCACATCAGCTACAATGGACATTTAACTTGTTCCACATTTCTAGTTTTTACAGCTGGTCGGGGTGTGTGTGGGAAATGTCATGCAAATTTTTTTCAAAAGCTTTTCCTAATATATATTTTTTAATTTCAAATGTTTCAAACTCCTGAATTGCAAACAAAACCAATCAAATTCTGAAAAATGAAGGGAGAAGAGGAAAAGGGGTTTCACAAGAAAATTGTCAAAAAGTTTCTTAATTTGTTTTTTGAATTTTGAAACTTCAAATTTCATCAATTTTGAAATTTAGAAAATTTTTACCAACTCTATTACTTCTAGTGTAGAGAATGAAATTAATAGCTTACTTCCCAACATTGCTATAAGTGATGAACATGTGTTCACAAATCTGGACAGACGATCAGGACAATATGCTGTATTACCAACCTCAAGACACCAAAGAGATGAAAAATCATGAGTTCAGACACCGAAAAATCATAAGATTGGCTACTAAAATCATGCAATTAAAAAAACTATCAAATCATGGGGTTTAGTCTGTGTTTTGACTTTTTTAACCCCCCTTCTACTCCTTTGCCAGTGTGTGTGTTTGTGTGAGAATTTCAGGTTGAAAAGTCACCCTTTAATGCAGATAAAAATGCACACCTATTCTTGCATGCTCAGATGGAGACTCCACTTACTGTCTCCTCACCCCTAAAATAGGAAAGGATGGCGGTTCCCCTATTACTGTCTTGACTCCTTCCTCTCTTAGTTTATTTCCTATGATAGAAGACGGTCTGGAGGGTAAATAATTTGAGAACCACTGACCTAATTCATGCATCATTTTTATTCACACTTGCAATAGGATTTATGTTATTTTCTAGAGTTGATGAGTGACAGATATACATGCTACAGGACTTTAAAATTATATCGGTCATTAGGGCTTCTGATTTTTGGTTTTAACTAATAAACACCTCTGATACAAAAAAATATATTGAAAGTGCTGTTTGTTCAATAAACACTGGAAAGATACCAGAAATGATCATTTGTATCTAAGGCCTTGTCTACACAAAGCAGTAATGAGGACTTTTGGGGTATGATTTCTAAAGTGCACTAATGTGTTGCACGTTAATTGGGCTGTGTAGACCCTCCGGTTGCACACTAAAGATTCCCTAGTGAGCTTTAATGTAGTACTGTTTAAAACAGTACTATGTTAAAGCTCACTAAGGAGCATTACAAAGAGATTACTCATTACAGTTTATAGTAATGTAATGAGTAATGTAATATATTGCATTATATAATATACATTACTCATTACAGCACCTACAAAGAGAAGGTCCTGAAAAATCCTGATTTTTGCATACAACTAAAAAATTGCCAAAAAAACCACCCTGAAAAATGAAACTAACAGAGACCCCAAAACAGAAGCCCTCCAATCATTCATGTAAATGATTGGGTCATGGTAAAAATAATGTGGGATTGGTTTAGCCTTTACAAGAAACAACACTTCCTGACTCCCTCCCTTCCACTTCTCTGCCTAAGACCACCCCTGCCTCCCCTTGTTCTGGACCCCTGCCTCCATTGCCCTCTGTACCCTGCCCTGCCGCCCTCGGCTCTGGACTCCCCTTCCCTCCCTACACCTCCTTCTTGCCCCGCATACCCCCCTGCACCATCTAAATCTTCCTCCACACTTCCACGGCCCACCATCAGTGCCCTGTTCCCCCTCCGTCTCTCTATCCACCTTTCACCATGTCCTCCTCACAGTTCTGGTGCTCCTCACAGTCCCTCTGTCCCATCTAAATGCCTGAACTATAGAGAGGCAGCCATTTTGTCTGTGGGTTTGGCTTCAAACTCACTAAAAATACGGAGGCAGCAGTCAACCTTATTAAAGGCTGCCTCACATGCACATACAGATAGACTATAACAAAATAGTGGCCATCTTGCCTTTTTGAATAAAGAAAAATTCATGCATTTGGAGCCTTTCATCATATTTTCACAAGACAGGTGAAAAACCCACCCCAAAATCACTGGAGTCATGATAAAATCATGAGAGTTGGCAATACTGCATATGTGTCCGTAGCTGGAGATGTGTAAAATCTTCTAACAACAGGTGGGACAAATTCCAGCTGTCGTTTAGCACATGGTTTGTCCCAGAGATATGCTGTCATTATTTAAGAAGGGCATTCACATCATGAAAAATCACACCATTTATATTAAACTTATGTCAAGGGACAAAGAAGAGAGGTCTGGGAAAAACCTTTTCTGGTGCAAAATGAGTTTTGTTGAATTTAAAAGGTTGATAGATAGTCTTCCTTTAATTTCTAAAGGATACCGCTTACGATTATCACTTCATTGTACCAAACTGTCCATAGTACAATTTCCAAAAGCTCTCAGCATTGGCCTAGCTGTGCTCCCATTGAGGGCAGTTATGTAACTCCTCTTTACTTCAGTGGAAGCAGAATTAGGAGAATTCTGCATGCATTTGACAATTCCACCTTGTATGTATCTTAAATTACATAAACATCTGGACATTTTAACATTATATATAGTTTCCCAAAGCTCTGAAGAACTTACTCCTTTGCTTTTGACACGTTAGGCCCCAATTTTGCAAAACTTTATGTATGTACTTAAATACCAATGATTTCAATGGGACTAATTATAGTAGTAAAGTAAAAGCACTTGCATAAGTGGTTGCATGACCGAGGCCTTAGTTTCTTCCCAGTATCTTGAACTGCCGCTCTATATATTTGACAAAGAAACCAGGCCTGCAGCACTTCCATTGTAAAGTGGTTTTAGTGTAAATAAGATTCAGGCCCCTAAATACCTAGGGCCTAATCTCCGTTGTCCTAGACCATGTGCAAAATGAATGCAGACTGCATGTAAAATACTACCAAAGCAAAATGGTAGAGTTTTATGTTCACTTTGCATAGGTGTAAAATGTCTACAAAGGTGCAGGGAAATAAAGAATCAAGCCATTCAAATCCTGTAGCTATGGACTGGAAACAAACATTAGGGTGCACTTGGATGAAAATGTTTACACTTTTTTTCCTGAAACATGCTGCGTGTATTGATAAGATAGCCACAGAGTTCCTGTGTGATGCTGGTAAAGTCACTTAAACCAAACTGTTCACAGCTGGCCACTAATTGTGTGTTGCTCATTATCTGGGTGCCTAACATTGGCAGAAATTCCGATCGCTTACAAGTGCAACTGAAGTCCGGGGACGCTTAGCTTTGAATATGTAAAGTGCTATGCAAATACTGAGTACTGTGAAAAAATTAGACACTACATGTTTCAAGTTGGGCACCCAAAATTAATGGACATATTTTACAGTTTTGGCCTTAATCTCTCAGTGCCTCAAGTTCTCCATCTTGATAATAATACCACCTCCTGTCCCGGGGATGTTGTGAAGACATATTTATCAATGTCTGTGAAGTAGTCAGATACTGTGGTGATAAGCACCACAGAAAAGTCCATAAGGAAATTGATAATATTTTATTCAGTGCAGAGATAGAGCATTAAAAAAAGCTAAAGCCACACACCAGAAGATTAGGATAAAAATAAATATTGCATAGCTATTCATTAAGTGAGCACCATCCTTCCTATGACTGGATGAGGCAGATATATGAAGAAAGAGTATGTGATCATATAATTAAAGATTGTAACATACTACATGAGCACAAGTGGGCTGAATTAAGGTAGCATAGCGTTTTGACCTCAAAAAAGGGAAATGTGCCAGATACAACATGAACTCCATTTAGGACTTTGCTATGGCTATTGATTTTACATGGAAGGTGCTCAGATGTTATGGTCATGGTGATGGTATAAAATTATAAGATAGAATCTGAATTCTGGCATTTCCTAGTGTTGAAGGCTTGACTTTATAACCTTGACATTCTTTTAATGTAGTTTTTCTGTCTGTAATAATATTTATATATAGGAGGGCAAAGCAAGCTATACAATTTTCTTTAGCTGAACACTTTACTCAGTTCTGTTGCAACCATCCTTTTTCAGGTAGCACAACATTGATTTATAGCAGGAGAATTCACGTTGCGTTCTAAAAAAAATTTCAGCTTTGTACACATTCATCTTTTCTGTTTTCTACAGAGAAAAAGGTTAGGACTGCTAGAAGCCCATGTTTAACCAGAGAGGGCATTTAGAGTAAATGAATGCAGTTAGGTGTGGGGCAGAAAGGATGAACTTATTCTCAGATTTAAACTGATCTGATTTCTAGTTTTAGAGAACTAAACTTGGATGGTTTGGACTCAAGAAACGTGCTTTGATTATTATTATTTTTAAATAACCATCCATCCATACGGCCATTTAGGTAGCAGAGCACAAAAATATTATGGGTTTTGACTGGCAAGAGCTGACACACGGATGATGCAGTCCAACAAATGTAACAGTTGTGTCACTGTCAAATAAGACTCAAGTTTTCACATGGATATGCGTATGCACAGATGCTGCTATGGACTATACTTTTGGCTAAATGGATTTCATTTGATAAACAAAAAACATGTTGCTTAAACCATGAGTTTAGTGTGAAAAGGACCCAGAGATGACATATAGTGATATTACAACCAGATTTGGATATAACATTAGAATAATTTGAATCTTAATTGGCAGTCTTATTTTATTCCACTCAAACGGAATAGTACTATGGTTTGCGTGCATAAAGGGTTGAAAATGTTTTGAACAGTAATTAATAGGAGTTCTTATTAAGGAAATACGTTATTTGTATTTTATATGGAAATTAGATTGTATGTTTTGACTTTATGCATGAGGTTTGGAACCCCTGGGTATCCTTTAGGGAAGAGGAGCAGCTGATTTTTTCATTTGCAAGCCAGAAATCTGACAGCCACAGATGTGAGCTAGTACAGTTTTAGGTGTAAAAGCTGTTTTCCGAAGCCAGAATTCAGGCAATTAAGCAGGTTCCCCTCCTGATAGACTGGTATTTAGCCAGGCTGTCAGTACTGTATATGCTATTCTAGGCATAAAAAGGGCTGAATGTGATAGAACACCTGAAGTCTTTTTCTGGAAAAGAAAGGACAAAGATTGTTAAGAAATTGAGATTATATTCTGTAAATATGTTTGTCTTTGATTCCCCTACAGATCTGCCTCTTTTGCCTAGAAATGTGTTGCACAAATGGCAGATAAATGGATCTGAGTGCAAACTTGTTGTATCCCATTTAACAATAAATAAATTAAATAAATAAAGCACCACATGCTGAAGACATTCTTAAGCTATGGAGCCGTTTACCCAGTGATGCATCAGTAATGCAGCGCAGAACAATATCCCTCCTTTGGCTTACCTATCCTTTTTGTCTAATAAGAAAATGAATGCTTACTTGTCTCCTGCATGAAAAGTCATTTTTTTCTGTGTAAGAAATAAACGTATACATTATCTTTATACTGTATTCCACCATTCTTGTTTTTTCACCAGTGTTAGAGGTTACTGAAACCAGGCACTGACTTGTTACTTCTGACTGACTGTTATTTCTCCATATTTAGTCGGATTAATAGCTCTATGCCTCCTCAGTCCTCCTCCTTTGGCCCTTCATCTGCATCCACAGTGACAATGGGCTGAGTCTCCTCTCTGCCATGGTGCAAACTGCAAATAATTCCAAAGAGGAAGTTAGTGGTGTTTCACCAATATAAAACTGATGAGTGAGCAGAAATCAGATCTAATGAGTTTAAGGCCCTGATTTTCATCCTAGCTATTTATATTTTATTGTGTAACATTCTATCACAGAATTACATTCAGGTGTAAAATTAAGAGCATAACTGCAGCCTTTTAGGTGTCTAACTTGCTGATTTGTAGTCCAATTAAAGGCAATTGTGCTCTCAGTGTTGGAGGGTATTATTTTTTTAAATTGTAGACTAAAAAATATAAGAATCCATGTGTTAATCTGACTTAGCTGTAAATAAGTTTACAAAAACACCCCATAGAATTTAATAAATGTAAACAAAACTAGAAAGGAACTGGTTAGTGAAATGGCAGTATAGGGTTTGCCATATCAGATTGGGCAAAATCCTATCAAGTCCAACATCCTGCCTCTATCTATCTGTCTGGGTTCTCTTATTGAGGCCCATCATGATATGGTATCTAAACATCTTTTGAAATCAACCCAATATTTTTTCCCATGCCGTTTCACTTTCAGGTGAGGCTAGGTTATATTGCTTAGATGTTAAGAAGACCTTAAACTATTATCTGACATATAGAATCATGGAAATGTAGGCCTTGGAGAAATCTCTCCTACCTTCCCCTGCACTGAGGCAGGATTAAGTGTACCATACTAGATACTTGAATAGAAATGAGGCATTTGGCAATACACCTACATTTTTTTTGTAGTGCATAGGGACAATAGTAGACATTAGTCAGTTTTTGCTGAGAGTCTATGAGAAGTTTCAGAACTTGCATATGGTCTTACTAGAACTAAAGTAACCTCTATTGTATTTCTTAGTAATGTCTCTGCAATAGAGAGATGCAAGGCTTGTACCCAACAGTCCATTATTTTTACAAATGTTACTCTCTAGACTTAACCTTTAGATTGATATCCCTACTCTGAAGTCTTACATTCTTACAGCCAGGAAGCACATATCACTTGCAGTGGAGTTTATATGGGTGATTGTCTTGAAGAATCATAGCTGCTCTGGTAAGTAATTGTTCTTTAGAAAGTCAGCAGTTACCTACGCTTATTACAGAATGGATCTTATAGCATTTCTATAGGCTTAGAACAAAAAACCCACACACCATCTCTTTACAGTGACTTTGGGTAAATGCTGATTTTATTAATGGCCATGACTACCGCTGTTGGAATGCGGAGTCAGATCCTCAGCTGGTGTAAATTTTGATGGAGCTCCCAATGGTGCTATGTTGATACTCCAGCTGAAGATCTGGAATTTTAACTTTTGGATTTCCTGACCTTTTAGAACATGAATTGTGCAATCTGCATGTTGCATTGTATTAATTTCTTTTATTTTTGGTTACTGCTTTTGAAGCAAAGGGAAGAAAATGGATTACCTCTGATCCATAATAATGGCAATTAAATGGTCCCAACTGAACATTAAGGTCAATGGAATGTGGAGGGGTGAATTCCCATGTTTGCTGTTGCTATTGCTTGGCTGGAGACACTAGGCTGGGTTAACAGGAAAATGGTCTATCTGTTCCCATTGTGCTGATTGTATCTTTGCAATAGACAGAGATAAAAAGGTATATATTTAAAAAAAAGCATAACATTTGAAGATTATTGTAAGATATATAGCAAAAATTGTTGAGAGACAATAAACCAGGGGATCTGTAATTATTTTCAGATTTGTGATTTTCACCTGTCCCAAAAGTTAAGGCAGATATTTTCATGTGTTTCAGTGGGACAGTTTCAATCTCCCTTTGCTAATTGTCCCAGCTGCAGAGTGAGAGCAGCTGGCCCTCTCCCTGCTAGTCTATTAAATCTAGTCTAGATGTTCATTAAACACTATCACAATGCTACAGTATCTGGAACCTACCAGAACTATAAAAAGATACAATCTGAAGACTATATTTTCCTCCAAGACCTTGTGGTACATTACACTGTCTGACTGATTTTCTGATAGATGGCAGAGGGAAAATGAAATGTGGCGAAGTGGTTGTAATTCATTTAAAAATACTGAAATTCTGAGCATGTGCCTCATTTAGTATGGTCAGAATCAATTTTTATTTGTTTGTAACTTCTTAAGTGTTTAACCTCAAACCACTAAAGCATGAACTGCTTCTTGGTAAGGACTATGTAAATGCCAGGTTTTGAACTTCAGCTATTTTTGCTGTAGCACTTTTTCAAAAATAGACCTGTTAGAGCAGTAGTTCCCAACCTTTTTGGCTCGAGGGCCCCAGGTATCATTTTTACAACCCTGAAGGGACACCAGTGCCTGCCAGCAGCCCTCTGCCCCACTGCAGCCAGACGGAAGGAGCCTCCTCGCTGATTTCCCATTTCCCTGGCTGCAGCAGGGAAACCGCATGTGTCCTGTAGCCCTGTGTGCTCCACCTGGGTCCCTCGGCAGTGGCTCTCTTCTGCAGCCAGTGGGACAGGAGATCAGTGCTCCCCTCCCTCTGACTCCAGCAAGGATCCCAGCGCCTAGGGACCCAGGTGGAGCGCTTTGTCGTGTTCCCTGCTACAGTGACAGGGAGGGGAGTGCTGATCTCCCATCCCCTTGGCTGCAGCAAGGAGCCTGAACCAGTTTTTAGCCCTGTGGAAATGTGCTCCACTTGGGTCCTTAGTCAGTGACTCCATCTTGCAGCCAGTGGGAGGGGAGCCACGGGCCACTTTGAATGCTCCCATGGACCACTTTTGGCCCCTGGGCCACAAGTTGGGAACCACTGTGTTAGAATCTTTAACAATGGAAAAAACCCATGGATGTGTTTCAATCTCCCATATCGTAAGAAGAATTGAAGGGATTTCACTTGAACTTACAGAAAAACCAAAATCAAACTACATGGGGAGGCAGAGAAAGGCATTCATGTAAGCAGCATTGCCAATCTTTCAGAAATCATGAATCAGGTCCCAAAAATGTGCAATTGATTTAAAACTCATGGGATTTTTTTTTTTTACATTAATAAGTTTTGGTTTCTTTTTCTTTGCCTTCTGTTTTCTGGGCTGTTAGGGTGCAAAGCTTTTGCTTCAACAATGGAATCTAGAAACTTAATTGTGTTTTTAAAATAAAAGCTGAGATTCTCATGGAATCTATTGATTCAAACCACTAAGAAAAAGCACTAAATATTGCAAGGCTCACATTGAGAGTTGGCAATACTGTGCATACATAGGTGTCGTGTTAAAGAATGACTGTACTAATAGCTGGGGTAAGCCTCTGAATATGTCCACTGTGAAGTTGGTGTTTCCAGAAGCTTAAGATGACTCACTTTTATCTCTGTGCTTATGGTATTAATAAACCAAACTATTCCCCTGAGTACTCATGAAACAATCTTTCAGACCAAATCTAGAACAATTATTTCCTCTAATCCCACAAGGTTTGCAAGGAAATCTTACAGAAAAAAAAAAACATCATTTATAAGTATTCTTGGAAGGGTTCAATTTTTATCTGTAAATGTCAGTAAACATTGATTTCACTGTATACACACAGATAAAACAATATTTAATCAATTAGAATAAAAATATGCAGATAGGCAAACTAAGAAAAATGCTGCTTGAGAACTTATTAGAGTTTGATTAAGGATATTTACTTGACATTTGATGTCGACAATATGTGTTGTAATGGTTATAAAGCTTTACCTTTTTGAATCTCGGTGTCTTCTGTCATTAAATAATTATTGTCAGACTCCTCCCTTCCCCCCCCCCCAGTTTCCATGCAACTGTAAAATTTTAAATAAATAAAAATTTAAAAAAAAGCTTAAAACCCATAATTTTGAACAACTGTGAAGATTTAAATTGATAAAAGTTGAAAGAATGCTTAAAATAAACATCAATATCATCTGCCAAAATTATGAGGGACATTCATTCTTTACAAAAGTTAATCAAAGATAATATGAACCATTTGAAGCACACACACATATATATGGACAATAGTGTGTGGGTGTGTATATATATATATATATATATATATATATATATATATATGTATCTATATATATGGACAATATCATATATTTATTAACATTTATGCAGGAGAATAAAATATTTAAACTATAAATTTTATATAAAATAAATGTGTTTGTCTGTAAGTGATATTGTTAAAATAACTATTCATTCACAGTAGATTTGTGAATGTAGAATACATTCACCACCCAATACTGACGATGTCAAAGCACATTGGATCATTGAAGATTTCAAAATAGAATCAGTGGTTTCACATTGCAAGGCTTTTGATGCCAGAACCCATGAGAACTCCTGTATAGATGTCTTTTGGGATGCCTGTAAAATTGCAGGTTGCCTGAGAGTAGGTAGTGGTGGGTTTTGCTGGATAATACCATGCACGTGGGAAAAGCATACAATTTTCCAGCACTGATGGTAAAACATACAATTTGAAATGTGTTGCCCACAACCTGCATCTTTGTATGAACAGTGGCACTCAGACAAGACTCCATTAGAGAGGTGTTTGTGCTCAGCTAGAATCCAGTTGTCTTTTTTAAACATTAGTGCTGCTATTTGAATGGCCTGTGTGGTACAACTGGAAATGGGCAACTCTGACTTAAATGTCCCAAGATAAATGGGCAAAGGTAGCTTCAGTGCTGAAGAATCTGAGAGAAACAAAAGGGCATTGACGTTCTCCACTTGAAATAGCTATTAATTGAAGCACTGACTCTGGCACAGAAGGGTCTTGCAGGGACTGTAGTTCAGATTTTTGGGGAGGTCTAAGTCAGAGATACTTGTGTATATGGCTACATCTACATGGCCTGATTCCTTTGGCTGTGTGAGGAGTATATACTCAGGTAGCCCCCTTACACTGGCTTAGCAGTAGCAGTATAGACAGTGAGGCATGGCTTAGGCGTATATAGTACAGACATGCCTGAAGTGTGGGGTATGTACCTGAGAACATACCATACACAACTCTCTACTTGCCCAAGCCGTGCCTTCCTGGCTACACTGCTATTTTTAGTTGTATAGGTCCCACTGTTTCCCCACAGTTGGATCCCCCTCTCCACCAGCTGGGAAAAGCTCTGGCAAGGGGAAGTAATGGGGAAAACCTCAGCCTTTTCCCACTACCTCCCCCCACCAGAGCCTTTCACTGACATGTAGCTACACTCTACAGTGTGGATGCAGCTTGTTTTCTGCTGCAGCATGTAGCTACATATGCCCTACACAACTGCCAAAACTGATGTGTAATATAGACATAGCCTGTATCTGTTGTGCTCTGATAGATATCCCAGAGATAGGACTCTGATAGTCTATTTAGATACTTATAAGGCCTATTTAGATACTTAATGTCCAATTTCACCACAGTATTTGAATATCTTTCAGTCCACTTCAGCATTGAAATGGCTGACAGAGGATCATAAACAAAACCAGAATATTGTAAATGTTTATATCAGAGTATTTCTACAATGTGGATTCTGAGGAAGGATATAATGTACAAGTAGGCTCCATACAGTCACTATACATGGACTATTTTAAGACTAGGAGAAAATAAACACAAAATATTGAAGAAGGTAATTTAGAGTGTTATATAAATGGCTTGCCAATTTCCACACACATCTGCTTTAAGCATGCAATCCCCAGTGCATATGTATATTGGCATAATTTCCTACCCAGCTAGCATGTATGTATCTGGGGATTTGTGTGGCTCAGTTGAGTGTGTGCTTAAGAACATGAGCAGTTTTTGCACCCTACATTGAAAATATGGGCCTCTATGTCTTGGTTTTGTTCCCTGAAGATTCTAAAACAACCTCAGGGTGAAATTCATCCCTCTTAGAGGCCCTGCATGAGTCTATGTACCAGTGCAGTTTCACTTAAACCTTCAAAACATGGCCTCAAAGGGACTTAAGTGGCACATAGACTTCAGTATTGCCACTGAGCTGAGGATATTAGCTGAGGATAGTCCTGCTTTGAGCAGGGGGTTGGACTAGATGACTTCCTGAGGTCCCTTCCAACTCTAATATTCTATGATTCTAACCTTAAACAATGAAAATTAATGAACTGGCCTCCCTCCCAAAATAATTAGACTGTCTTAAAATAAAAAATTGGGATTCTTTTCTTTCTCTTTGTGCCATCAGGATGCACTTGGATCATATTTTCAAGCTTTTATATATATATATATATATGTGTGTGTGTATATATATATATATATTTCTTATGTAATCATTTGCCTCCAGGAGCTGGAGCTTTCCATAAAATAGCAAACATTAGACAAGGACTTGCTTACCAAGCCAAGAGGTTCTTTTTAGAGATGGGCCTGTTGTGGGATGGATCCATTTTTCAAAACATAGTGGAGCTAAAAGGAAATTGTTGCCGATACTAGGAGCAGAATATGCTGTAATAATAATTGCTACTATCAGTATCTCTATACAAAAAAGTATTTGAACCATCATTATTCTTTCTGAAAGACCTGCTGATTCTACAGTTTTCAATTTAATTTTTTGCTCCATGCTTTTCTTACTGGAAATATTTGCTCTTAAGAGTTAACCAGCTCCTGTAACTTATTTCCCACTTGAAGCCATAATTCTCTGTTTATGACTTCACAACTGTTTGCTGTAGAGGTGATAACAATGTCACAAATATAGGATTATTTTGGCTTCAGCAGATGACCTCTTAAAGAACAAGGAAGTTGTTTTCATGTAAATATCCCAACTAATAAGGAAAGAAAGAAAGAAATCAGGACGTGTGGGAAATAAGCAGTACTTTTTCCATGAGGCATCAGCAGCTCTTTGAAATCTATACATTTGAGAGACCCATGTAACTTCACAACCACTTCAGTAAAAGCACTTTCCCAGCCCTTATTAAGTTTTATTACCAGTTTTATAAGGTGCACCTATCTGAGCTTCCAGGTGCATATTTGAAAGCACGAAGCAAAAATAAAAACAAGATTGATTGATACAAACCTACACAGAGCTATACAAACCCTAAAAGTAGCTAAATTCCTTCCCCAACCCTAAACTGCCCCTTTAGGGAAGAGACTGAGGGAGCCAATGTAATATCTATGAGTAACCCATTGTTCAGTGTGTCTCCTTCTCTGAGAATATGAGTCTGTTACAGCTCCCAGACACTGGTCTTGGTTCTCTAACTCAAGCTTTAAAGGGTCATGTATTTAGCTGTGTTGAATCCCCAGTTACTATCAAATTGGTGAGCATGATGTATAGTCTCTTAAATTCTGTGCACAGGGATGAATTTAATTCTGAGTAAATAAATAGTATTTGCAAATTCAATACATTTATGTTGTCAGACCAGTGAGGAAATCTTCCTTCAAAACACCCTCTGCTCAGCTACCAGACTGTCAGCAAGGCAGCTTTGCCCCCTACTGCTTTGATGTACCTCGGGCAGGTCCTGCATGAGGGTGCTCCCTGCTCCCCCCAGCCCCTGCCCTCCGATGCTTACCATCGGGCCTCAGCTTCGCGAGCCCCCTCGGCCCCCCCATCCTCACGCCCCAAGCCAGCTGCTTCATCTGCAGCCGGTCCCCTTCCAGACAGCGCCAAGGAACCATCTGTATGCACTCGTGCGCCACATCCTTCACTTCCTCGCCCTCGTGTCCCGCCCGGATACGAAGTGGCGGGACCTACTACTAGCCTCGGAGGGCGAGGACCCCCGGTGGGCCAGTCTGTATTCCACCTTGACCCCACGGCCTGCCGGGGACATCAGTTGGCGGCTCCTTCACGGAGCCGTGAGCACGGGCGTGTACCTGGTGCGGTTCACCTCCCACCCCGACACCTGCTCCTTCTGCGGCGTGAGGGAGACCCTGGTGCACGTATATCTGGAGTGCGCCAGGCTGCAGCCTCTCTTCCGGCTCCTCCAGAACCTCTTGCTGAGGTTCTGGCTGCACTTTTCTCCTCACTTGTTCATCTATTCACACCCCATCCGTGGCCCCATGAAGTTACGGGACCTCCTCGTCAGCCTCCTCTTAGCCCTGGCCAAACTAGCCATCTACAAGACCAGGGAGAGGAGGTTGGTGGGGGGGCTCTCTGCGACTGTGGGATCTATTTCCGTTCCCTTGTCAATTCATGTCCCCAGGCAGAGTTCCTCTGGGCGGCATCCGCTGGCTCCCTGGACACCTTCGAGGAGCAGTGGGCACTGTCCTGGGTTCTCTGCTCAGTGTCCCCTTCTGGTTTCCTGCGTTTGACCCTGTGACCCCCACACCCTTTCCTGTTTTTCATTTGTTGTCCCCCGTAATCAGTTGGACCCGGGTCCAGTGGCTCTGCCCCTAGGCTGGGGGGGAGCCTTTAGCGGTGGGTGGGCGCCCACCCACCTACCCCCAGATTCAAATAGGAGCACAAGCAATGTGTTGGGAATGACAAGAGTGATTTTATATATTAGTAAGGTTGTTGAGTACCAAGTAAACTTATCCAAAAATTGTTTAAAAGCCCCCCTAAGAGTCTTGCAGTCCAATTATAAATTATTGTGTCTCATGATTTAAATCAGGGATGTGATACCATACTTTTTCACATGGTGGTTCTTTTAACTCATTAAGAGATGTTGTGATTCAGGTGTGCAAAAGTTATGAATAATCAGTTATTTATTTTTACAATGAACATAATAAATAAGGAAAAGCAATGGCGCACACTGTTAGTTCACCTCAGTTACAATCATGGAGTTTCATGGAGAGCTTTTAACAGAAGACTAAGACTGGAAAAATGAGACCAGCTTCCTGAGTGGAGCTCTGTTCCATAGACAAGCAGAAAGAGAAATCAATTACATCCCCAAATCAATAGGCAGATCTTGTCTGCTTATACATAATACAGACAGTATAAAGGTGACCAAGGGAATGTTTCATTCCTAAAATAAGGAGTCATTCCAAAGTCCTGTGTTCATATCATTACTAATCTAGCTATAAGAACTATATTAACTTGAGAAGTCCTTCGATTCCATTATTTAAAGAAGTTAGTTGAAGTACATTTACCTAAGATTTCAGCAGGTCTCAAACTCACAACTCATTTAAAGAGTGTCTTGAGACAAAATTCTCAATGGAAATTAAGCTGAAGATCTAGCCCTGTGTCTAGGGATAGGGAATGCACCACAGCGGCCTTGCTAGCTGAAAACTAACTCTCCATTTTGGTCTGAAATAGCTTGAGTCTGTTGACCTTCTAGCCATTTTGTTGATCAAGCATTTAGAGGGGTGGGAGGAGGCTGATGGCCCTGGGTTTGTACAGGATGAGTCTATTGGAGGTGGATTTTTTTGGATTGGAGAGAGAAAATGTGAGTGGTGAGCGATTTATTAGTAGCGTATGTGTTGTCTGGTGGTTGGTATGTGGGTGAGTGGAGAAACATGCTGCTGTTTTGGTTTCATAATTATTTTTGTGCTGCATTTCAAAATTAGTAGCAAGAGCATCCAAATAGGCATATCGTATACATTTCAAAAAGGAAACTATTTACAAATTTTAAAGAGGAAACAACTGTAAACTGTTTCTATATACCAATGCATAAATTAGGGTTTTTCTAGTGCAAAAGCACAAGTTTAAAATAAACATTTTTATCTTGATCTAGTTAGAAAGATTTTCACAGATCTTTCAAAATGTGAAAGGAGGAGTGAGGGAAAAAGACTTCTTTACAACCTGATTATGGCTTTGGCATTGTGCTTTGTCTTCACAAACAATATAAAGACCATTCTGAAGCAACCCACTTATCCTTATCTTGGTAACAATTTAAAAACTGACTTATTCATCCTCAATTCTAATTTTTGCTTTTTCCATTCTTGAGTTAAAAGCACATTTAACAGTTGGTCCAAAAATACACCCAATTCAAGAAGGCTAATTTAATTCAAATTACTCTGCTTAAAGCCAGGAGTTGCAATAACTTTGTGTTCTGTGAAATAAAGAGCTTATGTTAAATACACTTACATACAGCATAAATACTCGAAGGCAGAGACCACTGTTTGTGTTTAATGATTTTGTTTTTCACTTATCTGATTTCTTTCAGATCCTTTTAGGTTTGTGGATTCTGGAGTGGTCACTGAACTCTTTAGCTTTTTTGTATCACTTGGAACCTTCTGGTTCACGTGAAACCTGTGAGCTAACTTGGGACAGGTATAAATGAAAACTTTTGCCCTCTCAGGTATGTTAGTCACGTGGGGTGGGGGTTGAGGTTCTCTGGGGATGGGCGGAGCAAGTGGGGAAGGACTGCCTGTGGCCACTATGCTCTCCCTGCCCCACTTACCTGCAGAGAGGCAGGGTACTCTGTCCTTCTGCTGCTGTGCCTCCCCCAACTCCCGATTACAGCAGGAAACCAACCAGCTGATGAGCTAGCTGCTCAGGACTGGACTACTTCAGGAGATGGTAGCCAGTTGAAGGTCCTGTTGGAGCGAAGTTGCAGCCAAGACAAGGCACGGCCCATACGGGCCTGCGGCTATTTACAGAAAATGACGAGAGAGGATGATATAGAGTCATACCTTCTGGCTTTTGAGAGAACAGCCCTGCAGGAGGCCTGGCTCTGAGATGGGTGGGCCAGTATCCTTGCCCCCTTCCTAGGAGGAGAGGCCCAGAAGGCCTATTATGATATAGCAGCATAAGCTGCTGCGGATTACCCCCAGCTGAAGGCCAAAATCCTGCCCAGGTCCAGAATGATGATAGCATTGCGAGCCCAGAGGTTCCATGAATGGTGATACAGTGAGGACAAAGCACCATGGTCTCCTTTGTTTGATCTAATCTACCTGACCCAGGAGCGGTTGTGCCCCGAAGCCCTTAGTGCCGAGAAGATGTTGGAGCTCCTGGTGACGGACAGATATACGAAGGGGTTACCACTGGACCTCTGAGCCTGGGTTGGACAGAATGACCCCTCCACTTATGACAAGTTGGTTGCCCTGGTACAGAGACAGCTGGTGGCCCATGAATTGTCTCCAACTTCCCAGGAGAAGACATGGCAGGTGCGGAAGCCAGTTCCCAACCCCAGTTCATTGATAGCCCAGAGACCCAAGAGAATGCGAACCGAGAACAAGGATGCCAAGGAATGGCCTAAGGGCAGAAAGGGACCTGGGAACTTGGGAGGTGAAGACTAGGTGGGGCCGACCGAATAGCTCAAGACAGAGGAGGGCAGCTAGCCTAAAGTACCGGTGTTATGAATGTGAGGAACTGGGTCACATAGCAGCCCAGTGCCCCAACAGTGGACCAGCTGGGCAAAGGTCGATACCTGACCACCCTGGATTTGACCAAGGGCTACTGGCAAATCCCCTAGCCAAAGATGCCAAAGAGAAGACTGCCTTCTCCAGGCCCAATGGCCTGTTCTAGCATACTGTCCTCCCCTTCAGACTCTATGGAGTCCCCACAACATTCCAATGGCTGACGGATAAATTACTAAGACCCCACGCCAATTATGTCACTGCCTATCTTGATGACGTGGTCATCCATAGCCCCAACTGGGAAATGCACCTGGGGAAAGTAGAGGCAGTGCTAGACACCCTCTGAAATGCTGGCCTCACTGCAAACCCCCTCAAGTGCGCAATGATGCTGGCTGAGACCAAATACCTGGGATACATAGTAGGAAGAGGCGTGGTAAAACCCCAGTGAGACAAGGTAGAGGCCATCCAGACCTGGCCATGACCAGTTCGCAAGAAACAGGTCAGGGCATTCTTGGGGATAGTGGGGTACTATAGGAGATTTAGACACATCAATGGCTACTAGCCAAATGGGCAAGGATTGCTGTTTGCCAGAAGCTGGGCATGGGCAACGGGATGGATCACTTGATGATTACTTGTTCTGTTTACTCCCTCTGATGCACCTGACATTGGCCACTGTCAGAAGACAGGATACTGGGCTAGATGGACCATTGATCTGTTCCAGTATGGCCATTCTTATGTTCTTATATGTCGAGTACAGATACTATACATGCAGCTACATGCTGCTGTGAAAAGAAGGCTGCGTCCACATTTGTCACTGTGATGTATAGCTACACACCTCAAAAAAGGCTCTGTCAGTGGGCAAGCAGCAGGGAAAGGTTCCAGCAGTAGGGAATTGGTTGAGCCTTTCTCCATTGCCTTCCTGCTGCTAGAGTCTTGCTCTGTTGCTAGAGCCTTTCACTGCAGTGGGCAAAGACTGGTAGCAGGGAGGCAGTAGGACACAACACTGTTAAAAATAGCAGTGCAAAATGCGAGAGGCACTGCTTGGATGTGTGGAGATCCGTGTAGGTTACATACCCTGGGAATTCAGGCATGTAGGACACTCTACTTCCCTAAGCAGTGTCTCACAGTCTACACTGCTATTTTTACCTGTGATAGCTGGGTTTGCAGTATTTGTACTCTGTACGCTGCTGTAAGTGTAGAAGTAGCCACAGGTTTATAGATTCCAAGGCCAGAAGGAACCACTGTCATCTAGTCTGACCTTCTGCATAACACAAATCATAGAACTTCCTCAAAATAATACCTTTGAACTGGAGCATATCTGTTTTAAAAAAATCCAGTCTTACCAGTGATGGAGAATCCATCAGGACACTGAGTAAATTGGTCCAGTGATTGATTACCTTCCCTGTTAAAAATGTATGCCTTGTTTCCATTCTGAATTTTTCTAGATTCAAATTCCAGCCTTTGTCTGATAGACTGAAGAGCCCGTTATCAAATATTTGTGTCCCATGTAGGTACTTATAGCTGTATTCAAGTCTCCCCTTAGACTTCCTTTAGATAAACTAAATAGACTGAGGTTCTTGGCCCGGATCCATATAGGTATCTATTGATTTCAGTGGAAGTAAGGAGCCTAAATACCTTTGTGAATCTGGGTCCTTGAGTCTATCATTATAAGTCATGTTTTTAAATCCTTTAATCATTCTTATGGCTCTTCTCTGAACCCTCTCCAATTTATCAACATCCTTCTTTAATTGAGGACCCCAGAACTGGACAGAATAGTCCAGCAGCAGCCACACCTGCACCAAATACAGAGTTAAACTAACCTCTCTACTACTCCTTTCTCAAGATTCCCCTGTTTGTGCATCCAGGGATCACATTAGACCATTTGGCCAAAGCATCTGACAACACAGATCCATAGCTTATGAAGACCATGCTTAAAGGAACTGAAAGCTTAATATTTTTTGTATATAATAACCACAAATTATGTAAATCCTAACAAAACCATCTAGAGGGTTCATCCTCTCTGAGCCCTAGGTGATCTGTAGCATGAGGAGAGAAATAATGCTTTAATACCAGCACTCAAAACATATGAGGCTTTATAGCTTAAAATTAAAAACTTGAACTGGACTTAGAAACGTATTAGATGCTAACACAGTTTACAAAGCACAGGTGTCACATGTTCCATATTGGAGATTACACGAAAAAGATTTCCCTAGAATACTCTCTTGTTTTTTTGGCATAGCTGTTGTGCCAGTTAAATAGTTCAAATCCCACTTCATCATCATTGTCACCACTAGTATTAATTATAAGTAATTGGCAATAATATGATCTATTAAAAAAGCCAAGTTAGAACAATTTCTGTTCAGCTATTTTTAAATTTAATCTCTCCAAAATTGCAAATCAATGTATTTATAAAAAATATTTTTGACATATGTTTTCTAAAATAAATTGTGTCTGAGAGCAAACATGGACAATTTCAGCCTGCCAGGAATTTGTGTGAGAAAGGTATGAACAACTGAAGAGGGGATTGTTATGGACACTGCAGTTTAATCTTAATTAAAGTGGTGGCTACCTTTCCCACTATAATAAAAGGGAGCCTGAGAACAACGGTGTACTATAAAAATCAGAGGAACATTCTTATTTGTCAAATAAGTGGATCTCTAAGGCAGTGTTATTGCTGCAGTTCACTGGTTTAAAACTCTTTTGTTTTTGAACTCTGTGATTATAGAATTTCGATTAAAGCTAAAATAGCAAAGGTAATGGACGCAGAGAATGGCAAAGGAAAACAGTATGTTCTTTTTTTGATTGGGAAATAATTATCCAAGTTCGATGGCAAAGGCCCAGGTATCTGCAGTTTACATCAATTTTACCTCATTAAAGAAACACAAGAATTATGGTAAGTTTTCCCAAAGCAACAAAGCTGTCGTTCAAAAGGGAGAGTCTCATTGGGGTGCAAGTCCCTTCAGTTCCTGCTTCAGTCCATTTAAAAAAAAATGCATTTGAAGCCTGAGGGAAAAGTACAAATTAAGAGAGATTTTTTCTTTATGCAATGAACCCAGCAAGGCCTTATGTAGGCTGCAGAAAACTGCTGTACCTTCAGGGTGCTCATCCACCATGAAAGTCCTCTATTATCTCATTCTTTACATGAATGAAATGTGAATATAGTTCCTTCTTTCTCAAAAACCATTACACTGATTGGATTATGTCTGGAAGCAACAGAATGAGTTTTTCCACACAATTATTTTCAACAGATTGAAAATGTATGGCTTGCCTCTCAGGTGGTGACAGGAGCCCATCCAGAGTTTTAAGGATTGTGTGAAAAATAGTGTCATGGTATCCTTTTGAAAGCTTTGGATCGGAGAAGGGGGACAAAATCAACTTTTTAAAAGGGTTGAAAAAATACATTCAGTTTGCTTGGGCATTTTCTTCCAGCTATCTTTATTGTTGAAATGTATTGATATTGATTCTAATGAGAACATGTTTCATAAACATTTACTCATAAGAAAAATGTCTTGCAATAAAATTATAAAACTGGAGAATGACTAATAATGAAAATGGAATCTGAGTAGGAACATAGAGTAGTTACATGGTGGGAATAGGGAAACTATGTTTTCTTGGAGCTTCTGAATGTCTTGGCATCAGATAAAATCCTATTGTAAGAAACCTAGGCCACTCACTGAGTGAAGGTGTCTGTTTTATTTTTAACCTGGGAGCATCAGATACATTGTCATAGCAAAGATTATCTACAGAAAAATCTGGTTTTTCTTCACTTGAGAATGTGTTCATTCTAAGTGGTGTAAGTGTGTGCATGTAAATGGATATGTCTGTGTACATAGAGACATGCATATTGAAAATGATTCAACTGGGTGGGAACAGGGAGAATGGAGGAAAAATGAGTTAGGGTAGGCAGTTGTTTATTCCAGTTCTTACTTTTCCTTATTCATTCTATCAGCCTGTTAATCATATCCCTACCCTCTTTTTTTCAGTGGTTTGAAACCTATTTTCTAATGCAAGGTGACCACTCAGCTCTTAATGTCATTTTAATGGACCTTGTCTTGCTTTCATGGAGCAGTAAAAGGAAAGGTTTCGCTGTAAAACAAAATGGTCTCACTCCTGCTCTGAGTTTTCTAAGTACTATATCCATTGCCACCAATGGAAACTTGGAAAAAAGGAAATTAAAAACTGTTATTACTCAGTCTTTACAAGTAACAAACTTTCCAGCTCCTCATTGATTCTGCAGCTTTGCATGCTTTCTTTCATACCAGAGGAAGTGAACGACAGGGCATACATAGAAAAGCTTGATTGTGTAGGAAGAAGTCATAAAATGATGATCTGAAGGTTCTGTGGCATTGTAGGGATCAGAAGGCTGAGATGGGACTTGGAAAGGTAAATGCAGCCAATATCTAACCAAATGGTGTTCCAGCAGTAATGGAAGATTTTGAATTCAGGATCGATCAGAGTAGCAAACGACTGTAGTAGAGATAGTGTTACTGAGCCCTAATTAGTCATCCCTCCAGTGTACCTATTGAATTGCATATTTGCAAGGATGGAGTGAAGGCAATGGGACGTCACACTGACAAACAGGGGGAAGGGCAGGGGAAGCTCTCCACCTTATAATTCAGATCATCTTTGGAGTTTCAGTCTTCTGTCTTCATCATTTAGATTGTATAGAAGCCTACTGCACAGGCTGGGCCCTCTAGAGCCTTTTACAAATTTGAATATATTAATAGATTATTGAAAGAAAACTTGATGGGTGATAGCAGATGTGTGTGCTTCCCCTCATCCTCCTTAGAAGTCAGAGTCCCAACCTCATTAGAAGTCAGAGGCCTGCTGTTTAATCTACTGCCCACAGTGCTTTCCTTTACCATGCTTCCCCTGAAGAAGGAGAAAAGTCTTAGAAGCAAGGCTCCGTTTTTGCCCTTTCTCTAAGAGTCTGGGATCTGTAGCAGTTGCATTTTTCACTGATTGCTCACCTTGTGGTTACAACAAAACGCAAAAGAAATGTGAAATAAAACTCCCTTGACTGTAACTATAGGTTGGAAAACGGAATTTCAAACTTTGCAAAAATGAGAATATGGGCTCAGCTCCTGACACGTAGATAGGTATCCAGCTCCCAAGGAAATCAATGAGAGTAAGTGCCTTAATACCTTTGAGGAGCTGGGTCATAAATTAAATTTAAAAAGAAGGAAAGAATGAAGCTCAAGTAGTTGTTTACCTGATGGTGGAGGAGGAAGATCACGGTGAAATTTACTGTGGTTATGCGATCTCATAAATTTTATTCATCATTGCTGTGATTTAGGCTCTCACATCTCACTGGAATTTAATGAGAGTAAGGCACATAATTCCCTTAGGCACCTTTGCAATCCTCAGCCCATAACAAAGTAACACAATTCAGTGCATCCTTATTTTAGCTGAATTTTGACAGTTTGTTCATGACTGGAATATTGACTGCATCTGCTACTGCCAAGCACTCAACTCCTATCAGTCTAGTTTTGCTTTTCCATTATGTCATAAATAGGTTTCCAAGCACAATAGACAGGACAAGTCAAATTGAATGTCAGATTAAAAAAAAACAAACAAAAAACCCCCCCAAATATCTTAGTCCCCTGGCAGTTAGTTGTATGAATTTTGAAAGGCATGGAGATCACGGAATCATAGAAACATAGGGCTGGAAGGGATCTCAAGTAGTCATCAAGGCTAGCTCCTTGCTCTGTGGCAGGACCAACTAAACTTAGATCAACCCTGACAGATAATTGTCCAACCTGTTCTTAAAAACCTTCAATGATGGGGATTCCACAGCTTCCATTGGAAACCTATTCCAGAGTTTAGTTCCAGAGGGGTAGCTGTGTTAGTCTGTATACAGAAAAACAAGGAGAGTCCTGTAGCACTTTAAAGACTAACAAATTGTATTTGTTACGAATTTCTTACAAAAGACTCTCGTTGTTTCTATTCCAGAGTTTAGTTACTCTTAATAGTCAGAAAATTTCCCCTAATATATGACCTAAATCTCTCATGCTGCAGTTTAAGCCCCATTACTTTTGGTCCCACCTTCAGTGGACACGCAGAAAAATTGATCCCCATCCTCTTAAAAACAGCCCTTAATGTATTTGATGATTATTATCAGATTCCCCCCTTAGTAGGGTTTTTTCAAAACTAAACAGGCAGAGTTTTTTATAACTTTTCCTCAGAGGTCAAGTTTTCTAAACTTTTTATCATTTTTGTTACTCTCTTCTGGACTCTGTCCAATTTCTCCGCATCTTTTCTGAAGTTTAGCACCAAGAATTGAATATAGAACGCCACCTGAGACTTCACCTGTGCCTAGTAGAGTGGGACAATTACCCTCTTTTCTTACATGCAATACTCCTGTTAATACACCCCAGAATGATATTAGCCTTTTTCGCAGCTGCAACCCACTGTTGACTCATACTCAATTTGTGATCTTCTATAACCCTAACATCCTTTTCAGCAGACTACCACCCCAGTTATTCCCCATTTTGTAGTTGTATATATGATTTTTTCTTCCTATGTGAAGTGCTTTGTTTGCACATTTCTTTATTGAATTTCATCTTGATGAATTCAGAAAAATTCACCAATTTGTTCAGAACATTTTGAATTCTAATTCTGCCTTCCAACATGCTTGCAACCCTTCCAAGTGTGATATCATCTGCAAATACAAGCATATTCTTTATTATCCAAGTCTTTAATGAAAATATTGAATAGTACTGGACCCAGGACTGACCCCTGTAGTGATACAAGAGATTTTAAAGCAGCTCTAGTCCATGTAAGGAGATCAACACTAGAGACAGCATTTAGCTACCCAGCTGAAAACCCGGCAGAGAGGGGGGGAGAAGACATCATGGATTTTATCTGTTCTAATTTAAATAACAAAAATGGTGATAGTATCATAATGATTAGGCATGAATAGAAATACAGTTAGTTTTAAGTTTAAGGCTTTTGATATGTAATAAATAATGATAGTTTAGAGTAAGTTTTAGAAATCTGAAATGATGACTGCAATGATGTCATGCTGAGAAAGAGAGAGAGAGAGAGAGAGAAACAAAATGGAGGTGTTAAGCAACTGACCAAAAGCAGAAAGGCAGACTGGGGTGAAATAAAAGTCATTCCAAATACCTGCATGGAGAAGTCAGTTAAATAGGAAGGAAGATCTCAAGGAGGTCCAACTTCGAGTAAATAAGTGTAACTAGTTAGCATATTGGACAACTGATCGGTTGAAAATTATATCATCCGGGAGGGGAAAATGCTGTTGATTGACATGAAGAAAGTAACCAATCAGGAAAGGGCAGAAAATCATATATAAGGCAGAGAGCTGACAGGCTTGAGTGTGGGTGATAATCAGGAGAAGAGGAGATACTAGAGGAACATCAGCAGCAATGTCAGCTGCAATAGCAGCATAGACTGACCAGAAGGACCCAAGATTAAACAGAGGGATTTAACCAAGGAAAGTAAGTATGACTCTTCTAAAAATAAGGAATGTATGGTTATGATTGTAAATAAAGCTGGATGCTTGCATTTGAATGACTTCCTATCCCACCCATTCTGTGAGCCTCTGATCAACACTCACAGAATGTTAGTTTGTGGCAATATTATTAAGTATGTTACAGTAATGTCACTGTATAGATATGTGTAAGAGAATTTGTATGTTGTGTAACAAGTTTGATAGTCTAATAGTACATTGACTGAAGGCTTTATACATATGTATGCAGGTTTTGTTTCTCCCTCTGTTATATCATATGCTGCAATATTGTATGTTTGTCTTGCTGCACTGTAACTAAGCATTCATAACATAATAGGTGCTAAGGAAATATTATATTGTGTTATGAGTATTGTATTGCAATGTTAGCATTTGTGCTAAATTTGGTGGTGCATCAAATTGGGTTATAGAGTTCATGGTGTTGTGTATTGTGTTAAGTATGTCATTTGTTACATTGTATTACTTTTTATTTAAAATCCATTTGTATTAGAAGTAACATTTAACAAAGAAACATTTTGTTTCTGAAGAAATTACTGTCTGAGTGAGCAGACAGCTGTATGTGTGTTCTCCCAAGGGTAAACCAAGGCAGGCAGGCCTATGGAGTTTCTCAATAATTTAAATAGAAACTCCTGGTAAACCCTTGTAAATTTCTTAGGGTGGACTATTTCCCATTACCTTCTCTTAGAATTAAGGATTGGGATTGGTTCATTAGCATACCTAATCCACTATAGGATCACTTGGGTCCAAATTCTGGGGTTACAGTGGCACCCCACTGGATACATACTCCCAGTTTCACACCAAACCATTGATAACTACTCTTTGCATGTTGTTTTCAAACCGTTCTGCACCCATCTTATAGTAATTTTATCCAGACCATATTTCCTTAGTTTGCTTACGAGGACTGTGTCAAAAACCTTACTAAAATCAAGATATATCACATCTATTGCTGTCCCCTTATCCACTAGGCCTGAAACTGTGTCAGAAAAAAATTAAGTTGGTTTAACATGATTTATTTGTGACAAATCTCTGCTGGCTATTCCTTATATCCTGTTATCCTCCTGGTGCTTACAAATTGATTGATAATTTGTTCTAATATCTTTGGTCTATAATTCCCTGGGTGCTCTTTGTTCCCCTCCTTAAAGATGTGTAGTATGTTTGCCCTTCACCAGTCTCCTGGGACCTTATCTGTCCTCTAGGAGTTCTCAAAGATAATTGCTAATGCTTCCAAGATTGCTTCAGCTACTTCCTTAAGTACCCTATCATGAATGTCATCAGGCCCTGCCGACTTGAATAAGTCTTATGAATAACTTTAATGAGAATGTAAGTGAACATGTACCAAAGCGAGGCCTAGTCTTGCAGTAATAAGGAGATTCAAGTTCAACCTCAGCCTGCTTGGAAGGGTTTAGTGTTCTTTGTGTTATGTAAGAAAGCTGGCAAGAGCATGGGTACCAAAATTAGGAATTCTATTAAATCTTTGGATACATGCACATGGAGGGGGGGGGGATCCCCAGTAACGTTTAATATCCTGTTAGAACAAAAATGAGAGCTGAAGTGACTGGAATAAACAATAGGACTAAAAGAAGTGAGCTGTCAAACTAAAATGTATTCAGGAATGGTTTTAGTAAAATATTAATCTTTGATTTCATTTTTCCTCTCATTTATACATTTTTCCACAAGAGCAAAAACACCATGAGACTTCACAAAAAGTGAGTGAATAAATAAAAATGTGGTGATGTTTCAGCCTATGAGCTTATTTCATACAATTCACTGGGAAACCAGCATAATTCAAAACTGTGGTTGCATAGCCCACTGTCACCTAGTGGTATGAGAAGGAGCTTTTCCCACAGCTGCTGAGGAGGATCAGAGGAGCACTGGGATAATTATCAGGGGATTATCCTTCTACAAAACCAACCAAGAACAAACAATAAAAATGGTGGTGGTTCTGCAGTAATGGGTGTATACACTAAAGCAAGCACTGGCACTGTAGGGCTAAATTATGTAGAAGCACTACTATGAGACTCTTGCCAGAATATGGACAGAGGGCCTGATCATGCAAGCTGTGCTTGCACACAATCTCTCAGTGACAGAGACTTTGGCAGACTCAAGTAGCCTCTCTAGCTGTTTCTGTAACCCATTTTTGAATGTGTGCCATAGGTCCCCTTTTGTGTCACTCTCAGATGGTGAGTTGTTACTATTTCCCCAGTACCTACACACCCCCCTGGGGAACTTTAGCTTCTATTTTTAGCTCTAGAGGTTTCCAGTGCAATTCTTAGTGCCTTAGCCAAGATGGTGGCTATCACCTACTTCCTAAAGGGAGTATTGACTGATGGATCGAGCAACTATTTCTCTAGCCCCTTTCCCCCAAAACTTCCTTGCACATTTGGGAGGGGTTTCCATAGTGGGCAGAGGTGCAGAATTGCCTGCTTTCCTGTATAGTTGGATGACCCAACAGGAATAGTGGCCACAGAGCAAAAGATCACGATTTGCCCCCAAGTAAGTCAAGATGCTCCTGAATTCTTTCTTTGGAGATTATTAGACAATAGTAGAAGGGGAAAGCAGGTAACCTTGCTAGACAAGTTTCTTCCTTATCCTTATGACTTTAAGCAATTACACTTCACATAGTTTACATAATTTTCCATCTATTTTCAGATTTTAGGGGGTGAATTTTTTAGCACACTTATTCTAAAATAATAAAATGAAAAGTTTTCAATAAAATACAGACTTTTTTTTCAAATATTAGAAAATTTTGAAAACACTGAAGTTGAGGAGAAGAATTTTGATTGGTGATAAAAGGCCATTTTTTTTGATGGCAAAAGTATTTGCATGAAAAATTTCAACCAGATCTGGGTTCCAGGAATGAGCCCTTAATCTGGAATAACAGGAAGCAGGTTTGAGTAGTTAGCTGCCCTGCCTCTGAGCTTGTTTAGCTATCACACAGTGGACTTTACTTATGGAATTGTTTGTCTTTTCCTCCCTGGAATGTAAATGTGGACGCTGAAACATTTCTTCATTAGTTTCAAATCTCACAAATGATTTTTGTCTCCGATGCTGCAAACAGCTTCATGTGACCAGACTCTTCCACTTGCAAGGATCTCTGGTGGAGTCAATAGGGCTTTGCATTAATCGAAGGGTCATAGAACAACTTGAAGCATCAGAGGGTCTGCTTGCAAATAGTCTGATTTAGGAATAACCACCAAGTCCCAGATCCACAAAGGTAATTAGGTGCTGAATCCCAGGTTTAAGTGCCTAAATCCTGTTTTTAGGCTCCACTGTGATCCATTAAACTCCTACTTAGCTCTTGCCTAATCTGTAGGATGCCTAAATTCACTTGGTGTGTAAGGTTTTTTTTGTAATAAAATTTCCTTAGGCACCTATGTTTCTGCCTCCGGGCATGAACATTACCTCATTCTAGGGCTCTAGGCCAAGCCCCAGAGCAATCCACAAACCAGGAGAAGATAGGCATTCCTTTGTCAAGCTCACCTGATCCTCTAGGCTGCCTAAACTATCCAAAATAGACCAGTGGAAGGAGAGTGGGGGAGGTAGCCATCCCTTATAACTACTAACCCCCAGTGGTTAGCACACTCACTCACCTCAGGTGAAGGAGAATTCCCCCCTCTGCCTAATGAGGAAAAAGTGATTTGAAAAGGAAGCATCCACCTCACTGGCTGTTTTGTGTAGATCTAGGCAGCCTCCGTACACACCTACTGGATTGGCTTCTCATACAAGTTACTAGGAAGAGCATCAGCCTTCTCCTGGTTTGTGGATCACTAGCAGTGGTAGGCACCCTCCTGCCAGCTTGGACTTAGATGCCTATCTTTGATGGAGGGGCAGGGCTTAGGACAAAGCCCTTTTGTCAGCCTCTCCCATTGGCTGGTTTATGCACCTTCCTACCCAGTACGCTGGCTTTGTGGCTCGCATTCTAGGGCACCTATCTCTCCCCGTTCATTGTATAGGGAGCCTAAGTATCTCGCTCAGGCTTGGTGGATCACAATGATATTCCTGTGACTTTCTAGGCATTTAATATTAGGTGTTTGCAAAAATCCTTTTGTGAATCCCTGCTAAATTGACTTGTAAAGACGATAACTGAAGAGAGAGCAATGGAAGCATTGTCGCTTGGGGCATTTAAAACTAGATTGGACAAAAAAATAACTACCATAGGGAACCTCAGGTACCTTGGCTAGCTGAGTGACTGGATTACTTAGCTATCTGATGGACCATATTACTTAATAGCTCTATTGTAGCCCTAACTTTTATAATTCTATACTATGTCACAGTTCAAGGCAACTGCACTGTATTTACCCTCTGTGGCCCACCAGGAACACCTACTGTAGGCTCCAGCTCCTCAGCTGTCACGTCTCTTGAGTGGAGACCAACATCTATCTCCCTTCTGATCAGGGGTTTTTTCCAAGCTGCACAACTCCTTGCTTACACTGCAATATTCACAGCAAAACAGTCTACCTAAACAGGCCGGCAGCCAGAGATTTGTTTTCTCTTCAAAAGCTATTCCCAGGTAACCACCTGCAGTTATAAGTTACCATGTAGCCCTTTATTAGCAAGCACATTCATTCTCTATGTAAAAGCATTAAGGAGAAAACAGATTAAAAACAGAATCTACATGCAGGCTAATAGGCTTACCAGAGATTGCACCCATCTCCAACAAGGGCTCTGGTAGGGGGCATCAGTCCTTCAAACACCACCAAGGGGGTTTTCTGAGGTTACAACTACATAGCAGCCTCTGCTCAAAACAAACACACTGAGTGGGCTGATCAGCCTGTTTCTTTGTACAGCTTGAGCCATTGATCTCCAACCGTCTGGAACAGGTAATGAGCAGACAATCATTCTCCGCAGGGCGTGACTTTAAAGGTTGAGTTTTTGCATAAACAGAGATTCCACAGGCAAACACTTAAGACTGTTTGTCCCAAAAGGCCAGTCTTGACTGGTATATTGTTCAGTATAATCCTTTGAAGTTCATAACACTTCCCAGAGTTCACACCTCATTGCCCCCCAGCAAAGTTACATGCAATCTTGGCCCACAATAATCTGTAACCTTTGCATTTAATACAATGTACTCAAAAACACTTAATTTTAATTCCATGTTTTTTTCTAAGCGGATTGCAAGAAATTGCTATACTTGCTATACTACAGTTTTAGGCAAAGTAGCTTCCTTATAAATATACAATGATCCATACATTACCATCAGGTGCTGGAACATACCTCTGAGCTGATTACTGAGCTGTTGTGAACTTAGAAATATCCCAAATCTTTGTTTTCCTGGAAAAGGTGTTTCTTTTTTGTGTGGTGTGCAGAAAGAGCCATATATCTCTGTTAATGACCTTAATAAATAAAATAATTTTTGCTTGTCAAATTATTATGAACCAAGCCCACAAAAAATCCATGGCAGACTCAAATTCTTTGTTGTTTGAACAAAGGATGACATTGTTTGAGCTCCTTCAAAATCCTTATCTCAAAATCAACATATCAGACATTGTATCAGCATAAAGGAGACTTTGGGGATTATAAATCCTTACCTGCTGAATCTGAGACAGCCACATCTGGGCTGGCTAAATGTGAGCTACAATTGATGTACCTTGCCTTTTATCTTGTACCTAGAAAACAGAAGTTTCCACTTTCAGAGGGACATTATGGGATGTAATTTATTAAAACCAATGACATCAACACAATACTTTGGTACACAGTAGGGATGGGAACTCATTTTACTTAATTTAAAACCTATCTGGGTATCATGGGTTTTGAATGTTTGACACACATACCAACGTTTCTGGCTCACATTTGTGAGGTAAAAAGAGGGGAGAAGAAAATTCAATAGAAAATTGAATGGAAAAATGGACTGGAGATCCTCAGAAAACATAACTACTACAGATATACAATGAATGAAAGGAGCAGAGAAGGAAAGAGAAATTATGGAGATAAATAAATAGAGCTAAAGCTAATAGGTAATACTAGGGCACACTAAGAAACTGTCAGACGTCCCTAAAAGACATAGGCTTAACACTTTGTTCTTTGAAATCTTTTCAAACAAAGTTATCCACAATTGTGCTTTGGGTTTTTCTAGATACTTAAGTAATTATTCATCTTAAGAAAATCTGATATGATCACAATTAACTAATTTCTTCATTTCTAGTACTTTTGCTAACACTATACTATACTATAACTGTGTATTGCATTGGCTGTATTTTTGTCTTATGGTTTGATCAGTCTTGAATTATTAGCATTTCAATATGCTAACAGGATATGGTGGTCTTACAATGTAATGTTGTATGTGGCAAAATCATTAGTGTGATAAGCTGCAGATCAAAGGAGAGTGTTCACTAAATTGAATACAAATAATACAATATGGAGCTAATAAGAAAAGATGAAAAATTGTTACCAATAGACTTTCATTAATGTATTAGTGAGGATATTAATGGCAACATCACTAATACGATGTGATGGAAAATCTTTACTAGAAAAAAGTACAGAACAGAGCTTCATGGGCTGTACTCCTGAAAAAGCGAGCATTTCTCAGAACTGAAATAAATGTCCATATGAAACAATTTAAAGGCTGTTTCTGGAATCTTTTTTTAAACTTCCCAAGGGCATTTTTTTCTCAAAACAATACTGCATGTAAATAATACAATAGACAATTGATCATAGAAATAAATAGTGGCTCAAATGCCACTTGAAAGTTAATTATATGGGTTTTGAATTCAGTAAGGTGGGCAAATAGTGCAGAGGGGAATCTAGCTGTCCAAACAGACCCTATTGCACCCAAATCCAAACCCATTTTTTTACAGGTTTGTGTTTTGGTAGATATCGTACGTTGTTGCAACATGATGCCATGTGTGCAGTGATGCTAACATTCTGGATCCCATTTCCAAAGCTTAGAGAAGAATTAGGGGTTGCTGAACTTTGTAGCTAAAGCTACGTTTCTGAATACTCAGTTACATATACACAGTTATCACGAAACCAAATGTCTTTAGGTCTGGCTACCATTAATCTTCAAAGGATTTACTATCACAGTGACACCATGACAGTTACAGACCTTTGAGTGTGGTTGTACCTGGGTCGAAGAGCAATCCATTACCAGTCAGGTCTACCAAAGGTCATCTAAAAACACAAAGGCAAATCACAGGTAGAGGCTAATTCATATGTTGTATTCTTTCCTGTAGCTTTAACACTGTAGAGACAACAGGCTTCTCAACCTGCATATGTGGCATTACTATAATGTCCACACACGCATTGCCTTTGTAAAACCAAGTCCACTTTCCCGGTGTCATGGACCAGTGAACAACATAACAAAATTCTGCCACATAGCTGTTTACTTTAATTCTTAATTCCAGGAAGTTATGGCTGGGTAAATCTTTTCTTTTTATTCTGATAATGAGGCTGTTTCACGTATCTGAAATCTGGTAAATGACTAGTACTGGAGTTAATGTAACAGTTTGGGAAGTTTGGTTCTCAGTGTGTGCCTTTTTACGTTGCTAAATGGCACTGTACATTAGCTTTGATCTGGTTTAATAAAAATTGGACCTTTCAGGAATAATTTATGGTTATGACATATGGGTTTACATGGTTATGTTAACCTAAAATGGCTCAGGTTTGAGATCTTTAAACTTTGTCTGGAAACCTGTAGAGCCTAAGTATAAGTGAATTAGAGATAATTGTCTGTGTGATGTAGTGAGGGGCAGAGCAAGTTCAGTGAGAGGAGAAGAAAGAGGTCTTGAAGGGAGTGCTTAAGAGCAAATCAGCATCACCACCTGAGATCAATTAATTTGCTATCAGAGGTTATAAAAGATCCAGGGGTTGGGGATGAGGGAGAACTGGAGGTTTAATTGAAGGTTTCTAAACACAGGCACACTGAAGCTGAAAGGGGAACACAGGAAACAACTAAACTGGGAATAGGAACAACATGACCTGTGTTGTATCCTGATTTAGTTTTAAATAACTTAGAGCTGATCCTTTCCCCTAATACTTACAGAATTTGAACTGTATAGCTGTGTCAATCAGGAGGTAGGCCTGCTATTTTCTCTTCTCATCACTTGATCAAAACCCAGTTCTTCCAAGATAAAGGCTTACTAATAACCATCTGGAAACTGTAATGGTGATTATCTGTTCTTTCTTTAACTATTTTAAAAATAAGAAAGTTCAAGTCAGTGCTGCAATACATACAGTAACCACTATGTAACACTAATAAGCTGTTTTTCACTCTGTACAAATAGCCCAATTATACATAACAAAAGTTGAATAATAAACATCAATTTTTTTAACTGGACAATATTCATTTTTGATGAAGTGCCCACTTCCTGAAATTGTACCATGTAACCATCCATATTACAAAAGAAGCCATGAGAATAGAATTTTAATTTTTCAGGTGTGACAGAATGGTATTTCTGTGGGCAACCTGCATTTATAAAGAGAAAACTTTTAAGTAACAGCAAGTAAATAAGGGGTTAAACAAATTGTGTTGACAAATAGATTTACACCATTGTAACAGAGATCTCCATTGAATCCAATGGAATTACTTTGGATTTATTCTAATAAGATCAGATTTGCCCTAAGGACATCTTACCACCAACTCTCAGACAACATCAGGGCCTCAGCTTAGCGTTAGTAGCAACTTTTTGGACTGGCGTTCTGCTGCGCTTTTTTAAAATGAAGCTGATGTTCTATTTCAATTGCAGAAAATGATCAAATACATAACATCCACCTGAAATATAGTTAATTATAGACATAGCGGGGGTGGGGGAGGAAGTCAGGCACTACACTTGTCTCGGAGCCCCCTGTAAGTGTTTTCTAGTCATTGTTTTTTTGTTAAATGTTTTTCTCTTTCAAATTTAAGGACCCACACAAATAACAGGGAAAAGGTGAGTAAGGCTCCAATGCTGCAAAGATTCTATGCGTGTGACTATTCCCATGGCTAAGATGATGAATGTCTCTTCAGGATATTATTCAAAAGCCCACAGTGAACAAATGGAAAAATAGAGAAATTTATTTTTCTTTAGTCAATTCCAATTATAGTAATAATGGGAACTATTGGTATCAGTAGCACAAAAACAAGTTTATAGACAAAACATGAGATTTAAGAGGGTATCCTTTTGTACAGTTTGGAATATATTGATGGGTGGGGTTGATGACTTCCCTCTCTCCCAATTTTCTTCTAGATCCATAAAGGTTCTTCCTCAGCTCTCTGGCCATAGATCAGAGGCTGCCATCACCATGAATGGCAATGGCTTAGTGAAATATGTGTATTTGGGGTGTAGTGATCACTTTTAGCAAAATTTATTCTATAGTTTACATAATATTTTTCCAAGGAATCACTGGTCTTCCAGCTGGGTTACACTTAGCTACTATGACCCTATATGCATATGCACTCCTTTACATCATGGACCATGATGCTAATTGTAACAACCATTTTTTGTTACAATTTTGTTAGATTTTTGTTCTCCTGCATAGTGATAATAGTCAAAACTTAGGGCTTGATCCAAAGCCCACTGAAGTCATCGTAACAACTCCCATTGAGTGGGCTTCAGCCCTGGCCTTTTTATAGCACTTGGCAGTCACCTCCTGTCCTTATGGAGTCAGACTTAAATAAGGAACAAACTGTCCTTCCTCAGCCAGTGGAATAAGTAGCACATCTCGACATGGTGCCACTTGGCTACAACATAGCTTCCAAAAATGTCAGTGAAAAATAATGATTAAAAGCCCTCCCATCGGATATGTTGATTCTGGCTGTTTTAACTCCAGCCAGATCTTTCCAAAAGGCAGAATCAGTTTTAATTAATTGCAAAACAGCTGAAAAACAGCCAGAAAATAGGATGCCCTATGAGGTTCCAATACAATTAACATTGTGCACTTCACAAAGCACCAGTGCAGTGAAACGGCATTGATTTATGCAAAAGAGGCAAACATACATATCTAGTGTGTGGCTTTTTAAAGGACTTTAGTGCTAGATCTGAGTTTTTGATAGGTAGAAAATAATTTCCTCACCTAAGATGATGATCCAACACTGGAGTTACAGGTAAGTGCTACTGCTTATTTTACTGGTTCTGGATGAAGAGATGAAAAACAAGTGCTCTTTTTCATTAACTACAGTGAGTGATCATTTTATGTGTACATTGCCTACTACAGTGGGGCTCTGATCATTCATTGTAGCCTGCAGGTGCTACTCTCATCTTCCAGTTTCTTCTTCCCAGCTAGCTGGGGTCGGGTTGTTGGATCAGTCCTTTTCTGTTTTGCCAGTCCAGCACTTATTCCATATCCACTTCATTCTCCCGTACACAGTCAAACCCATTTTTATTAGGTGTCTTCTTGTGCTGCCTGTAAACTCTGTACCCACATACATCCCTAGCAGGATTCTCTTCATCCATCCTTCCTACATGCCCAGACTATCTCAGCCTTCTCTCTTTCAGCTTCTATCTGATACCACAGTCCTTGGTCTCACTCCTGTTGACATCTTTCCTTTTATGGACCACTAATGTCACCTCTCACACTGCTTTAAACATCTCATTTCAATGGCTTCAAGCCATCTCAAGTACCTCCCTGTCTCTGCTCCATACAGAAGAGCTGGTCTTACCATGATTTTGTATAATTGTCTGGTTAGGTAGTCTGGGCATCTGTTTATTTTAAATCATTCCATTTATCTTATCCCATATTCAGCAGCCTTGCTTACAATTCTCTGTCGATTTCCACATATGCCAGTAACCAGCCCCCAAAATACATATATGTAGAAATCTGATTGACGTGCTGGTCGTTGGTGCTGATATTTATCTATCTTGGTTCTGCTTGAGACACACGAGTTCAGCCTTTTCTTTACTCATTTTGAGGCCATAGGTTGTTAGTTCCCTGTTCCAGGCAATCACGTGGACCAGATCTTCCTCACTATCAGCCATTAGCACATAATAGTTTGGATAGATCAACTTCAAACCACCTTCTATTTGCATTTGCTTATTTTTGAAGTCCAGCACAATTATGAATGATAATAAACTAAGTGCCGATCCCTGGTGGAGTTCAAACTTCACTTTGAAACCCTCTGCTATAATACAAATATTAAATAGTAGTAGTAATAAAAGAAGGAAGTGGCACTTCGTTAGAAGCTAGGGCTGATAGGAGTTCCTTTTTTGGCTACAAGGAACATATTTTAGTCTAGACTGTGGTTTGGTCATGTAGCTTCCCATGCTGCTCTTATTGTGCATGCAGATATACCATTTTAGATCTGAAATGCACCATTTTATGAAAACAAAACAAAATAGCACCAAATTGTTTGCCGCAGTACTAGGTAGTCAGTATTGCCTGCTCCATTGTACCAGCTAAGTGGTATTTCTAGATGGTTCACTGTGTTTCGTTCTTTGTTGATTTTTCTTGTGCTGTGTATTTGAACTACTGTAGCTGGAAATACTTAGCTCAGAGATTCACAGAAAGAGCACATTGCTTGGGGTTGTGGATATATGAAGCCAGACATGAAAGGTTCCTGTTTGACTATTTTTTTTCAATGCTATTTCAGTTGCATCTGAAGCATTACTAGCTGTGACACTACACAGCAGTCCTCTTGTTACTTATAGTAGCCAGAGAGATCCATCAGTTTCTTTTTCTAGTTCTTTATGATTTTTGCTCAAAAAGGACATAAGAACTAAATGCAATATTGGAATCTTGAAAACAAATTCATTATCAAATTCCACTCACAACTGATGCTGTGGGAGAAGATTCACATAGGGCACATATATTTGAGATTGGGGGTCAAAGATCTGTTAATGAGTTTTGTGGTGAGTGAAAGGCATTTGTTACCCAGTGAAACCTTTATTGTCTTTTGCTGAGCAAAAGATGTGCACCAGAATGGAACTGAGGGTCAAAGTTTAAATCCAGTTTACTGTGCCACCTGGTTTTGATCTGAAGCTTGAGCACGTGACTGGCAACATTCACTGTCGCAGCAGGAGATCTGGGAATGGGGGAAAATGAGCAACATTTCTCTTTATTTTTCAGTTTGTGAATGGTGTAAGGTTGATAGCCTTGGAAATAGAAGATCTCTGTTTATTCACAGCTAAAGTACAGCATAGACAGAAGTAATACAAGCTTCCCCCAATGCCCTGCCCATTTATCTCAATTCTGACTTTGCTGAGCTCTCTAGGAGTGAGAAAATCACTTATTCTTCAGACTCATTAAGCCTTTGGTCCTCCTAATAGAGGTGCCAGTTGTGGCTGTCTCTTTTTCTTGGTCGTTGCCACCTGTTGATTATAAACTGACCTGCAACTATCAATACATTTCTTACAGGCCACAAAATAGGTGTCATAGGTTCATTTTAATTTTTTAGATACCAAGCCTGGTGTTGAACCAGCCACTTCTAGGTAAAAGGCTACACATCTCTTTTCCCTAAATTACCTGTTCATTAAATTGTATATTTGTATTAAGAACATTTGAGTGGTATTTGATTACTGTAAATTGTTTATACTTCATCATTTTTATTTGCATTAAAGTAGCACTAAGCACTGTAGAAACAGAGGACTGCCCTCACTTCCAACATGAAAATTTGCTCCTGTGTTTTTGTGGCTGGGTGACGGCCTCTTGGCACCACCTAAGTGGCCCATTGGAACCATAGCTAGAGCTGGGTAAATAACTGATTTCTCATTTCATTGGCAGTTCTGAAAAAAAAATGGGAGGGGGGGAGGGAGAGGGGCGGGAATTCTGTTCAACCCAAAGCAAATCAAAATAATCAAAAAACTAGAGATGTGGGGGGATGGGGATGGGAAGTGGGGGGGAAATAGTAGTGTTAGCAAAAATTTATTTTCTAATTCCAGAACAGGAAGGAAAGACATCACTTTTACCTCTTCCAAAAGCAAATAATTTATGCAAATAGAGTATTTATCTCACTCTGAATCATGGGAAGAGTGTTTGAGGCAAAGATAATGATATATAGATGTATCTGCAGACTAGGAGTGAAACCCATATGGGTCTTGTCAGGAGACTTTTCAGATTCCTTTAGTCTGAAGTTCTACAATATGCCAGCCTATATCTATTTTTATTTGTGAAAAATGCTTTCGCTTACTTTGTTAATGTACACTAGTTCAGTGTTTATGCTAATGCAGGTTTTGAGTGCTTGCGGTATCCTTTTGTAAAATAGGTACACAATAGCTTAGGCAAACAATGAGCTTTTTTCTGAAATGTGCTTTACCTTATCTTATTACAGTAATACCTAGGGGCACCAACAAAGATCAGGGACTCATTATGTTAGGCACTGTACAAACACATGACAAGAGACAGCTCCTGGTCCAAACACCACACGTTAAATAGACAAGAGGGACAAAGCATGGGAAGGGAAACAGAGGCACAGGGAGGTAAAGTGACTTGCTCAAGGTCACACAGCAGGCTAGTGACAGAGCTAGGAAGATAACCAAGGCCTTCTGAGTGCCTTATGTACTGGGCAATACTGCCTCTTCAGAACTCTTCATACAGTACTGCTTACTGTAGGACTTTCATTTAAAACAAGTTCTATTACAGTTTGACCTTCATATACTTGGGAGCTAAGGTTAAGTCTCTGAAGCTACGCTTCTGAACATGGTTCATCGCATCACCAGTTAATCAGCATTTTTCCACTGCTATTTTACAGTGTCTAGAATGGGTTTATAATTTTTACCAAATTTGGAGGTAGCTCATAAACTAGCTATTCTACATCTGGGTTCTGAGAACCATGCACACCGATTAGCTGTTTTGGTATCTATATTTTACTGAACTTGCATATTTCAAACGACTTAGGTATTTTATTCATTGTGCCTGTTCATAGAATGCTAGATAGTGATGCTAATTTGGATACAAATACACTCAAGCTTTCAGCATTTCATTCAACTTTCTGCTATTCAGAATTCTGGATGTTTATGCTTTGCTGTTAACTTTTATGTTGACAATTCTTATGTAAAAACATGTAGCTGGTCTGTGCCTTTAGAAAATATTACAGTAATGGTGTAAAGCACTACATTTTACAATAGTGACACTGCACTGTTTCAGGGTGAATACTGTAGAGTCAAGTTATTTCCTGTGATGTAAATTATAAGGAATTAATTTGGCAGATATTTAACTGAAATATTTATTGTATAAGTAACTTACATATATGTAACCATTACAGGTCCATCAAAAATTATTAGCCAAGATGGTCAGGGATGTAACCCCATGCTCTGGGTGTCCGTAAACCTCTGGTTGACAGAAGCTGGGACTGGATGACAGGAGATGGATCACTCAATAAATTGAGTCCCTCTGAAGCATCTGGCACCGGTCACCGTTGGAAGACAGGGTACTGGGCTTGATGGATCATTGATCTGACCAAGTATGGCCATTCTTGTGTTCTGATGTTCTTATTATAAAGATAATCTACAGAATGCCTTAAGACAGTGTATGTCTGTTCAAACTTGAAATGGCAGTTATGAGGTTCTTGGTTTTAATGCATGAAGAAATGGACACCTGAAGCATCTTCCCCTGGAGGGCTTGCAAGTGTCCTGGCACTGAAGTTGTTAAATTTAGAAACAATGGTATGTAACAGCAGTAGGGTTTTTAGTTACTGTTTTAGCTGTCAGGTTCATTTTTCTGTCTAATTGTACTGTCTAATTGTAACAAAACTGTCCTAGCTCAGGAAAAACTTCTTGTTTGTTAAATCTCCGATTAAATTAATTTTAAAATGTCCACCCTTTTTGTCCAGCAATCAAGGTCTCACTTCTGGGCTGATTATATGTTTGACATTTCTAATGAATTAAAGGAATCCGTAGGCATTCTTCCCCTGGGAAAGAAGAAGCTATAGTAACAGTCCCTAAATTACCACAAACTAGAGTTGTTTCTTTCTTTCAGTCAGATCATGCTGTGCACGTAATTTTGTTGAAATTTGACACTCTTTGTGAACTGTAATTTAAAAGAGAAAATTCTCTCACTGAACTGATGGCGACTGATTAGTTAAGGCCACAGTCATTCCAGTGAGATGCTGTACCAGCCCACCAAACTATACATTTCCTTAGTTCATTGGTCACACATGATCAAATAGAATGTATGGTCAGGTTGTAGATACTTTGTTATTAGAGTCACATCCTTTACATCCTCAAAATCCAGAGGACCCATGAAACTGACAAGGACAGCTGATGTAAGAAATGCAGTGTCTACACTGACATTGCGTTGCCCTAACTACACCAAAATAAGCCCTATGCCTCTCGTTGAGGTGGTTTAATTATGTCGGCATAGCAGGGGCGTTATATCAGCGGGAGGAGCATTTCAGTGTGTACACCCCCACTGTTTTGTCCACAAAAGATTTCTTTTGAAAAGAAAACTCTGTAGTGTAGACCAGGCCTAATACTCTCCTGAGTAATTTTAAAGACCAACTGTTTACTGATGGTAATGCAAAGTATTGCCTATGCTTGGAGATCAAATTACATGCCTTAAGAGAATGAAAGCTTCATAACTCATTGATTGAGTTATGACTTAAAGAAACATCATACTCCGTATATTAGGCAACGAACTGAAGAATTTCCTGTTTGTGTTACATAGATTAATAGCTGAAAGGGTTCTTTTTTTTTTTACTTTAAAAAAAGGTTAGATGCTAGAGGGCTCGTCCTCATGGACACCAAGCGCACAACAAGCTGGGGTGTAAAACTACAGCACACTAGGCTGCCGTTCATTAAGGGCAAGCCTTAGCAGGGCTCATACAGGGATAGTCTGACCTAATGGTCAGAGCCCAGAGTAACATCACAGTCCTGGTCAGGAGTCATGATTACGTTAGCCGGAGTCCCAAGAAGAAGCCATGCAAAGAGTTAAACTTGGGTCAGAGTCACCCTAGGGGGTCAGGCCTGTGTTGGAGATAGAAGCTATGGCAAGGGCTGTGAGATACTCAGGTACTACAGAAAACTGCCATATAAGTGCCTAAGTTTAGTAAAGAGGCAGGATGAATGTAGTTCACCCTGAACAAAGTGTGTGGGATTTGAGCCATTAAAATTAATTTGCATGAAATGCTAGATACCACTGGCATGCACCAGGTGCACACTCAATGAACAAGCGTTTCCAGTGTTGCCCCTGGATAGAACCGCATCATATCTGGTGTTTCTCCAGATCTTGGAGAGCAGTGATTACATGAAAATCTTACTTTTTTTTTTTTTAAATGAAAACTAAGTTTCTAGTCATCTTTCTTGTGGAGAAAAGCATAAAAATGTGAACCCAAAGGGCTCAAAAGCCAGAAGGCAAATGAAAAGAACTTCTGAAGTACAGGCTTTTTAAATCTCCTTTTTGTAAATTACTGTTTGTAGTAGAGAACCAAATGGAGGCGCAAACCAAGAGCAGAGCCCCTCTGTGGTAGGCTGTGTACGTGTACATAGTAAGAGACAATTGCTGATCCAAAGAGTTTACAACTTAAATAGATGAGACAGACAAAAGGTGGAAGAAAGGAAGCATTATTATCCCCATTGAGAAACTGAGGGACTGAGATTAAGTGACTTGCCCAGAGACAAACAAGAAGTCTGTGGCAGAGTTGGAAATTGCCCCTACATTTCAAGATTCCTGCTCCAGTGCAGTGACCATTAACTTAGCCTTTCTCACAAATGGATGTAGTAACTTTTGCAGGTTAAATCTAGACACCTGGGACAACGCGATGTGTACAGACATACCCCTGTACCCACACAAAGCCCCAACAATTTTAATATAGATGCAAAGGTCTGTGCATATTCATCTCAGTGCCTAAGTCTGTAAATTTGATATGGTGGAGGCCTGTCATCGCACGTGTCTGCAAAATGTCTAGTACTCTTTTGTGGTGCTCTGTAAATAATAGGAATGAAATGTGAATGGCAATTATTGAAAATCATGCTGACCGTAGTTGTATTATGGGTCAGATCCTACAAACTATCTGTGAGTGGAACTTCCAAAGCATATGAACCTAGAGGTTGCATCATTATTTTATAACTGATGCACAATATGGTAAATTGGTTGAGCAATGGCTTTCTTTTAGGGGAGCTTAGCTATAATACCTAATATTTGTTTTACAGCTTTATCATAAAATCCATAGGCTTTTGTTCTATTGATGTCTTTTGAAACGATCCCTCTAGGATAGGTTATATGACCCACAGGACTACTGGTCACGAACATACTATGAGTATACATTATGATGCAAGAAATCTGATAACTCTAAAACCAAAAGAATGTCTAAGTATTTATGTTATTAGTGATATATAAGCCAGCCTAGCTCCATTAATGCCACAATTTATGGTAGAATTACATTGCCAACCCCAAGTGCTAAAGAATCATAAATCAGGCCTTAAACACCAAACTCTTGTGATTTTTTTAACACAATGCAACTTGTTTATTTTTTTTCTCATTTTTATTTATTTTTTTTTTCTGGGTACACTTGCTTCACATTTTTAAGCTTTTTTCCACAAACTTAAGGGCTAGAAACTTACTTATAAGAAGGTGAGATTCTCAAGTAATCACTTGACTCCAGGATCTGGGCCTTTAAGGAAAACACCAAACACTGGCAAACTTGTGGTAAAGTCACGAGAGTTGGCAACACAAAGGCACTGGCCTGTGTTGGGGGTGATGAAATTCTGTACCACACCAACAGGAACTCCAGGAGATTTTGGATTAAATCAATCCCTGGTATAATTCCATTTACTTTGGGGTAGCTACTCCAGGGATGAATTTGTCCTGATGTGGAAGAAGTGTGGCCACTGAAATGTGTACTTCATGTACAAAGCTGTTGGCTGGCAAAGAGAGCGATAGAACCATGACCTCACTTCCTGCCTTCCCCTTCCCGGCACCTTGGGGAGGAGCCAGCTCCATCCACTCACTGTATTCAGATGAGCTTTAGGATTGTAACAGTCACTAGCTCTTCTGCACCCTCCTCCAGCCCTAGTAACCCTTTCCAGCAGATGACGCTATCTTGCCTTTATATAAATGAATGCAGCTTGCTTGTTATGCATTGGTTGAAAATAATGATTGTGTCTATTAAGAGAGTGATTCAGTTTTTTTTCCATTGCTCATATAAAAGGCTCAGTGGAATATTTGGGAATGACTGGGAGTTTAACTAAACTTTTAGTGTAACCAATTTTTATTTAATTAGCCTAGCCTGTAAAATAGCAAAAGTATAAGTGATTCACCACAGCTCTCAGACCTGTTCAAGATAGTGATAACCCAGATATCAATTGTATATAGGCCTAACTGAAGTTACACCCATTTATGCCACAGCTGAAATGGCCATATAAATGATATGTTTTAGTAAAATCAAGACCTTTTATTGGCATTATACTGCTAATGATGTTTAAAAATCTTAAACCTCATTATCCCATCCATGTCTGTCTGCGTCATCTTTTGTCTTCTTTCCCATCACGAAACAGGAACAAATAATTATCTTACTCCTAATGAGATGCTTTGTTCCCTTTCGTTTGATTGGCATGGTATTGACAGAGCAATTGATGCCCCTCTATCTGAAAGGATTTCCTGCTGAATCTTTGCACTCCTATGTGTCTGTTTTTGTTTGTACATTGTTTTTTTGTACAATGCCTCTCACACACAAGACTGAGAATAGAGCAATAATGGCACAGAAAGACATGCCCAGTGGTATCAGAAGAACATGAATAGGTGTCATTGTAAGTCAGTGGGGACCAAATGTTGTTACCATTTGACAGCTGTTTAGTGACATGTGAAATAAGTTTGGTGGTCTCGGTCCAAATCCTTGTAGATAAGTGGCACCACAACTAGCAGTCTCAGCAAAGAGCCCAGGGACTAAATGGGCATATGGATTTAATTACCCTCTGATTCTTACAGGGGATTTCTGCAAGTCAAGACTGAGGTGATGTTGTGAGGTGATGAGGTGAGGTGATCTAGGATAGGACTGATGCCTTTGCTTTTACCTGTTCTGTGACTAACTGGATGGCTTCGTTCTCCAGTATCTTTCCCTTTCACTAAATTTGCTTTTTTACCAAAGTTTATAAATATAAAAAACAGAGTTAATTAAGGCCACCTTTGACTCCCTAAGAAACAAGAGTTCTGGGGCCAGATATTTAATAGTCTTTAGGTGCCTAAAGATGCAGGCTGGCACCGAGTGGGATTTTCAAAAGCACTTATGCTCCAGGAGTTAAGGACAAATGTGTTTTTGAAAAGCTCACTAGGCACCTTATCTCATCTTTAGACCCCTTAATAATTCTCACAGTCTTGGTGATTACCTCTGTCTTGTCTCTTAATCAGTGGTCACTTTGGCCTATGTATTTTATCTGTCTGTAAAGCTCCACAAACATTTATAGCGGTAGAGAAATTAAAAATGTCTTTCCCCATCTATTGATTCTCTTGGCATTGACTACTGATATATACTCCCTATTATCCAACCTGGTGTCAGCCTAGCTGTTCATGTTATTTGGGATCTAACTTAATTTTAAAAGTGCACAGCAATACAAGAGAAATATACTTCAGAGAATAAAGCTGCACTGACAAGGAGATGGGTAAAATAGATGTTTTCTATCTCGGCATAAATCTCTCACGTTAAAAGAAGGTAATGGTTAAAAATGGATGTCTGCCTAATTTGCAGAATAGGGGGAAGGGAGAAGAGTGAAACATATTATGGGATCCTACTATAGGATGACCCTGAGAGCTGTAAAATGAGGTATTTAGGACAATTGAGCCTGCCACATTAGATAAAGTAAAGAGACAATCTGGATTTCAAGAGCTTCTCTGATCCACGGTTAAGAAAATTTATCCACAGGAGTTGGTGATAAGTGTTGCAATGGTAACAGATGCAATATGTTGAGGGGTCTCAGACATGTTAGAAGAAAGCTACCATTTAAAACTGACATGCATATGGGAAAAAATATTTGTGCCCTTTTTTTATTTTTGTAATTTTATGATGTAGAAAAGATCTAAATATTTTGTGGGATTATTATATTTAATCTGAGGATATCTTTTTCTGTATATATATATTTTTTTCAAATTGAAATCAAGTTTTTGTCCTGGAAGAATTTATTATTAGAAAAGTGGGAAATTATGACACAATTAGAGTAAGGAGAATGAAAAGTAGCCAGCTGACAAAGTCTACACAGCAATGAAACAACCCCGTAGCCTGAGCCCTGCGAGCCCAAGTCAGCTAGTACAGCCTAGCCACCGTTTTTTCTTTTCTACATAGACATACCCTTCGTGATAGGTCCCATATGAGAGGGTTAGAGAAGCAAGGTTTGATTGGAAAAGGAAGCTCAACTGGGCTTGTGTGGGATGGGGGTAGTATAAAGCCAGGAAGTTGGCAACAGAAATGGCTGCAGTGGTGAACTCTGTAGACACCTTTTGTGCATTAGAGAGGGATGGAGGGAATCTAGGGAAAGAGCAGGACGCTGGGAGCCTGGTCTTGACGAAGGGCATACTCAGAAGATAAAATGGTGGAGGGGAGAGCCTGTGGGAGGTGAAGTTGGAAACAGCAATGGGAGAGAGCAGCAAAGTTAGGGACTGAGCAGACCTTGGCTGCTTGTGGTAGAATCCCCGGGCCAGGAGCTCAGAGCAGTGGTTGGGGCTTGGGTTCCCCTACAAGCCACTGACAAAGTGGCATTGCCGAACAGTGGACCCAATGAAACTCTGTGCTCTACATGTGTTGGGATTCCTTCTGAGATTTTTTCCACTCAGAACACTTTGTCCAGTTCTGGGAGAACACTTCATCCAGTTTTCTTGAATCCAGGAAAACTCAGTTCAACTCCAGCTCCTTTATCACTCAAGTTCCTTTATTTGGTATACGTTGAAGCTATGCTGAGTAGATCAGATTCAAGCACAGGGGGTGGATATAGGGCATACCACACATCCAGAGTTACACAGAAATCCTCTTCCTTTATATGTATTTACACATTATGTTGCATTTACTATACATTGCATTACATGTTTTTAGATTAGACTGGTTACTTTGTAGGAACCAGTCCCTATAAAGCATGCTCTGTCCGTGCACAGTTCATGTATAAACTGATCTTTACATTCCATTTATCTTGTCCATTGTCCCTAGCACCATGGTAATTCCTGCTTATTTTAGATAGCACAGAAATTCTGACTCCGGCATACTGCCTGTTAAGCCCGTATTTACAATTTAACCTTCCATTTACCTTCCCAGTCATTCCCACTAAGAAATGATGCTAGTTACTTATGTCAAACCAGGTCTACAAAGGGGAAACCACATACTAACCTGGCCAGAGAGCCGAGTCACAAAGAGGAAGCTGCAGTTCCTGAAATGAGAGGGTTGACAGAGTGAGAGAGGGCAATGGGTTGAGAGACTGCAGGGAGACATGCCAAATCTGGAAGACAGTTAATCCCCAGAGAAGCCAGGAAGAGGTGCCCGTAGCAGTGAGTGAGAACTCCATGACAGCCTAACTGACATTTTTTAAAAATAAAAAATTTTTAAATAAAACTTTTTATAAACTCTGAAAAATGTTCTGTGCCAGATTGACTTTTTAATTAAAATTATTGACCATTTTGGCAAAAAACATATATGGCTATGACCATCTCCTTATGAACCTGGATATCTACTGCTCCAATTTTCTTTAGAGGCACTGTTCTTTTTAAGCATTTGCCATAGAAAGGAGGATGCACTGAAACTATTACTTCAGTTTTGCAGTTGGGTCCAGGTGGATGAATCCTCACACTACACAAAATCCCATGAAGCTACGGGCCTAGCCCTACAACTACTTCCAAGTGGAGTGCATATTATTATGGGTAGTCCCACTGAACATGTTCTCTGTAATGTTTGAAGGATCAAGTCCTGTAGTACTTATTCGGTAAGAGAAGCATTAATATGGAGATGTGCAATAAAAATAAAAGTGCAAATAAATATAGAGTGCAAATAAAGATATATAAATGAGTGCAAACGTATAAAAATAAGAGTGCAAATAAACATAAAAGTGCAATAAAAAAAGTTCAGTAAAAATCTCTGAGGAAAATCAGAAGCTGAGAAGTGATAAATTTGAAAATCCTCTCCAGTTTCTTCATTTCACTAATGTCCTATATAATCAACACAATTCTCCATCAGTGCAGTCCAGGAATAATATTCATGTGCTGAGAAAAGTAATCACAATCCCATCTAAAGTGTAATTTCATATATAATGTACAAAGAAGTTACAGTGCACAGTCAGATACAGATATATAATACTATGGAATAAAATGCAAAGCATATTTCTTAATGCTATTTGGTATAGCTTTTGTATTTCATTGGATTTTGATATTGCATAGTTCATATGACTATGTTATTAGATGTTTAATAATGAAATAAATAATATAGTTATCTCTACAGGTATTTTATATCAAGTCAATTACTGTGGGTGTCCTCTTGGTTAGCACCAGGGATTTCTGACTTATAAACATGAGTTGTTACAGCTCGAGCTAAAAGTCTTGGCTGTCAAGAAAAGAGCTGTAACAGACCCATATCATCTGGAGACATGTAACACACACTGACCAGTGGGTTAAATACTTCCTCTGCATAGATGAGTGTCATAAGCATCTGAGGCCCACAGAAGTTTTAAGCTGAACAAGTCCCTTCTTAACATAATGGCTGATGTTTTGGCCGGCACTGGGGAATTCCAGAACTAAAAAGCATTTTGCTACAGCTTATGGTAAAAAACTAGGTATGCAATCTAAAAGCTATAATAGATCTCATTCTCTGGGGACAGTTCTTAGAAGTGGACATATAACAGACACTGACCAGTGTGTTACATAATAATACCATGATATGAAGACATTAGAAATACCATTTTGATATTACAATAATGGCAAATCTCTTGTTGATGCTGATTGGAATTTTGGATACTCAGCACCTCTGTAAATAGTGCCCTTATTCAGATGATTAACTCTAGGAATATACATTTTATAACTTAAGTGATTTTGAAAATTTTATCTCAAATACTTGACCAAAGTGACTTAAGCTCCTAAATCCTGTTTTCAAAATGACTTACTTATGTAAGAGCATAAATCTTATTGAAAATTAAAGGGATTTGGTTTCCTAAGTGCCTAATTCACTAGTGGGGATCTAGGCTCTGAAGACTTTTATGTGCTTCTGAAAATTTTACCCTCCATTCTTATTATGTTCTATGAGATTTCAATGATAAGTTATGATGTTTCAGTTTTAGGCCAAAATCTTTCACATGAAAATGAATGGAGTATAATTTAGCTATGTTGCAAAGAGACAGGTGTCCCAGTATCACTTGCTTACTAAACCAACCTATAAAAGATGGAGGAAATTATACCAGAGTTGCACAAAGTTTAGAGGTGGTTTCACATCAAGAGTCAACAGCATGGAAAGTTTCTTGAACTCTCAACTACTGTCACTTCGTCAAAAAAGAGAAACTTTCAAAACATTTCTATTTGTTTGTTGTTCAAAATTCTCCTAATCTCTTTACTCTAAAATCAGAGTGGACACTTCAAATGCCACATACTACACAAAATAAAGTTGTGTTGCACTGTTTCCTGATGTCAGGCCCTTAGCAGTGTCTATAATTGGGCAACCTATGACTTTGGCATTTATAATTAGCCATTATACTGGACCTTGTTGTATTCAGACCTATATTGAAATGAATACTAAAATGAAATTTTAAGATGTTTATATGGAGGTAAAATTAAAAATAAAAATTTAAGATAAGTAAAGAGAAGAAATAAACACTGGCAACTAGGAGGGAGACTCTCTTTGGAGAGGGGAACCCATTGATTATTCTCTGTAAGTCAAATGTCTGTTCCCACAGTGTTTTGATTATTGAGAGGTAGGTGCTGGACAGTGTAAGATAGCTTCTTGGTAATGGTATACTGAAAAATGGGGGGGGGAGGGAGAACCTGTTCAATTTATGTAATTTAGAAATTATTATGTCCATGTATTCCATAAAGTGTATTCTGAATTTTTAATGTAGGTATGTAATAAGATGGGTAGCTCTGTTATGCATAAACTCCTCCTGCTTCAGTATCCATTCTACTCTGTGTTGAATGATTTCTTACACACTGTACATAGTTTTCTAAGCACAGACTCTGTGATCTCTGTGAACTGTGAGACACTATTTTTGCGTGAGTTACACATTTTGCATAGGCACTGTGGGACATGTTAGGGCACCCTTTATATAAAATAATCAATACATAAATGAGGTTGTTGAACCATTGCTGATGAAATACAGTATTTGGTATTTTTATTTGGTATTTGGTATTTTTATGGAGACTATAATCACTAGCAAGAAGGAGAAAAGTGGGGAACTCTCACTTTTACCATTTGGTGTTAAATATACTTACTGCTGGCAATTGATCTGACCCCCTAATTAGTTAAGTAGGAAGGTCTGTCAGAATCTGTGGGATTCGATCATGGGTCTGCTTAGCCTGGGATAGCTGTGTCACACTGGCTGGATTGGGGGGAGGGGGACGCGGGGGGCGGCATTTGTGTTATTGGTCATCAATATGTTAAAATCATAGTGATTCATGTCAGACATGCCATGTCAGATACTTTAGAAAGGTTATAATGTGCTGAGTAAGAACATATTTGTGTTCATGTGTGAGGGAAATTATGGAGATCTTTGATATCCCTGTATTTCAAACTATGTTGTATAAGACACACCCCAGACAGAGAGGGGCAGGACAATAGCCCGCATAATGGCCCATCAAGACTTTTGCAGAAGCAAAAGGTCCAGGAAGGAACTAAAGGCATACCAGAAGAGTTACCAGGATTGGCTCATGTGGCTCTGGACTCCATTTTAGTTCCTGTAAGACCTACAGGCCGCATGGCCAGAGACAGAAGATATATAAGATCAAGCCACAGAAACCATTTTGTCTTTGTTCCTGTCCAGCTGCCGACACACACCTACCCACCTCTGGATCAACACACTTCGCAACTGAACTGAAGGACTTAGACCCATCCAGGTACTGGATGTATACCAGAGGGACTATACAAGCCTGAAACTCCACAATTCTTCTAGAAACTTGATGTATATGGACTTTCAAATCATTCGTATGTATCTGATTGCTTTAATCCTTTAACATTTCTCTTATAGTTTGTTTTTCTTTTTATAATAAACCTTTAGTTTAGTTACTAAAGGATTGGCTGGCAGCGTGGTATTTGGGCAAGATCCAAACTTATAGTGAACTGGTACTGTGGCTGGCCCTTTGGGATCAGAGGACTCTTTTGAGTAAAGAGCATAGAGTTTAAATAACTGGTTTCTTTACTGGACCTAGTGGCTGATTGGGAGCCAGAGACTGAAATTCAGTAAAGGGGGCCGTATGTATTTGTATAGTGGCTTCTTGATCACCAGTGTGGGGGAATCAGAAGCACTGTTTGTGGCTGGTTGGGAGGTCTGACTTCAGTGTCACCCATCAGTGCTGGGAGAATCTGCTCTCCTTTTACAGCCTGCCCTGACCCTGGCATTATCATTTGGCTACCCTGGGCACGGACGGGTCATAAGCTGACACTTCGACATTGCCACTAGAAGGGATATAACCACATGCAATGTGGAGATTAGGTGCTGCAGGAAGTATCATCCAAAGGGTCCAGAGTGAGAGCACCCTGCAGCCATCTGATTGGCACATGCACACTATTTAACCCTAAAGGGTGGCCCAGAAAGTTGTCTGGGCAAATCATACAGACTTCTGGCCTGATGTGACGCCAGACTGCACCTTGCTTTGTGATCTCTAATCTTTGACCCTGACTCTTGCCTCCTGATTCCATCTCTGGTTTCTGAACCCAGCTCTTGCTTTCTCGATTGTGGCTTCTAGCAATTACTCTAATCCCTGCTCACTGACTAGTGACTTGTGGCCATCTTTGACTTGTGGATGCCAATCCAGTTGTGACTGCTAGTCCAGACTGCCTATGCCCCGGGCCTCAAAAGGTCAGGTGTTTGCTAGCTGAATACTTATATATATATATACACACACACACCCCAAGGTTGCCACACTATCAGCAATTTAAAACAGTTATAAGGCAAAGTTTCAAGCATTTGGAACAGGTATTATCGACTTGGGAATATTATAATTATTCTTTCTGTTATTTGTATAAATGAGCTAAAGGTTTCACGTTGTTTGGAATTCGAGGAGGTGGCTTGAAGGAATTTTTTGAGGTAATGTGTGTAGGTTCCTTAGTACTCATTGAAATGTTTTCTGCTACTTACATTCTAATTATGACGCTTTCTCAGTATATAAGCAATTAGATAGCCTTTTAATATACTCTCCTAAATACCTTTCTTTTGGAATCTAACATAGTGTAATACAATCAAATTGCATAGATCTATCCCTTGACATTTACCTTGCAATACGTATATCTCACTAATATACGTTTTAATAACTATATGTGCTTCATACCTCATATTTAACACACACATTCTAAAAACAAGAATCAGAATAAATGTACTTGTGCATGAATACATGACATAAATCAGCTATGTATATGTTGAAAGATGATTGATTTTTTTTTAAATGTATGCATGTTTTTGTGTTGCTTGGGACAGAAATTGTCTTGTTAACTTAATTTGTTTATACCTTCAATAAAGATTTAGCAGCTAAGGAATTAAAAGGAACACTAACTAATTTTATTTTATTTAGACAGCGAATGATGGCTAAAATCTTATTAACTGAGCTTTAAAACAAATTAGATATAACAAACGTATGGCCTGGAGTTAGCAAAGCACTTAACCACATGTGTAAACCCATCCTTATTCAGCAAAGCACTTGAATACTTGGAGTGAAAACCTGGTCCTGTTGAAGTGAATGGCAAAGCTCCAGCTGATATACAGGCCCTGGATTTCACCTGTGGTGAATTGGAACCTGTATCTTTATTTTTTAAATACATAGGGCTAAGTAGCATGTGTAGGGCTCTAAGCAAAGGTCTTAATCCATGTTACATCCCTATGCATGCAACCCAAATCATAATTTAGAAACCACTGCCTCCTGTTGAAAAGTGTAATTAATTGTTGGTATTTACGCTCCGGGGGCCTCCATGAGCAGCTCAGCAAAGCTGCTTCTCTGTGGCATTTTAAGAAAACAACACAATATTGTTCCCCTTCCCTCTATCCCCCTTCCAGTAAAAAACAAGAAAAAAAATCCCAGATGAACATGCAGGATTTGGCACCACACCCCAGAGAATCCAGCATTTTACATCTGATTGCAATGAAGTTGCTAAACCTCAATAAATGTCTTCCTTAACCATGAGTATTTATTTAGCATACAATAAGGCTGGGATTTTCAAGGATGCCTATGGGATTTGGACACCAATTCCCATTAATTTTAACGGGAATTGAGCATCCCAAAAACCCCAATGTGACTTTCAAAAGTGCAGCCTAAGTGTTTTACGGAATCTTTATGGATTTGGGAACCTTAATTTAAAGCACTATCTAATAAAATATCCAGAATATTACAGAACTGTTAAAGTATGTTATGTGGTAGATGAAGTATGGGAATGTGAAACTGGTAAAGCTTGCTCTCCAGGCAAATATAAAAAACCTGTGGCTGTGCAGGATACCAACTGGGGAAAGCAAGCCAAAATGTACAAGTTGGCCAAAACTTTTATACAAGTTTCTCTCCACCTCAAAATATGTAGAAATTACATTAAGCCAGCTGTCTTAGAAAACACCATACATTTCCTACTACCCAGAGATGCAAAAAATTGACCTGCTAGCCTCTCATTACCAAACCAATAGATTATCTGCTAAATTTTAGGAGCTTTAACTTAACTGTTTTGCGGCCTTATAATTATTTCACTACTACATTTAAAGCCTTATAAAAGAAAATGGCAGGAGATCTCCAAAGAAACCAGCAGAGCACAAAACTGCAAACATGGGAAATTTCCAAATGCACTAAATATAACCCCCCCCAAAAAATACAAAATGTAAATCCTAAATATAAATGTACATCTGAGACTTATTTACATTTGGTAGTCATAATACACCACATGAGCAGGTGAGACATAAAATATTAATGGGGAGATGGGTTTTAGTTCCTGAATGTGTTAGTCCCATTGGGGTCTGTGCATGTGTTATACATTTAGGCATTCTTTACTACACATGTTAGGAGACTTTTAGGCAAGTGATGATTTATACATAAAGTTCACCACTGTCGGCACTAGAGATTACTTATGTGATCAAGACTTTGTAGAATCATTCCCTTAACTGGTAGGCTAGGATCTTTCTGGCTTTAGTGCTATATTTGAAATAACTTCTCTTAGGGCCAGATTGTGAACCCTTTACTCTAATTGGTGAGCCATGACTCATATGAGTAGTTTGACTGAAGTCTAGATGAGATAAAAATATGTAAACTTTTGGCACTAATGTATCTAGTTTTGCTATGACAACATCGTGATTAAGCACCAAGATTAAATGGTTGGTTTGGATTTGGTCATCATATTGAATAAAATAAGCAATTGAGCTGATCAGTAAGATCTGAGCATTTTCATTTTTCTATTTTCCAGATTCCAATTTTGGATGTTTACTTTTTCTTTTTTTTAATCCCCCCCAAAAATTAGCCTTCCTCGTCTGCCCTGTGTCTCCTTTTCCAGCTACTGCAGTGCCATTTCCTACAGAGGCAGATGAGGACAATTTAGGCACCCAAACCACCTGTCTCCAGGAGTGGGGATCACAAGCAGAGACAGATATTTCCCTAATGCCTGGAGGTAGGTGGATATTTCCCTCAGATGGGCAGAGTTAGGACATTATCCCCTTGTTGGCATCTTCCATTGGCTAATTTAGGAGACTGCTTACCTAGTATGTTGGCTTTAGTGGATCTTATTTTCAGTTGCCTATATCTCCTCATACATTGTAGAGGGAGTCCAAGTGCCTAACTCAGGCTTTGAGGATCACATTGTTTTCCTGTGATTTTTCTAGGCACCTAAAAGTTAGAAGTTGCAGCGTTGAGCATTGCAACTCTTAAATCCTTTGGTGGATCCAGGCTCTGATGCCTATACCTCCCCCACCCAAGAGTCAATCTACCTTGTCTCCACCACTGTGGTATCTTATTACCTCATAAATATTTATGAATTTGCTCCTCAAAACACTGCTGTGAAGTAGGGAAGTCCTATTATCCCCATGTTGCAGATGAGGGACTGAGACACACGAAAGACTATGCCTGCAGAAATGTGTTAGTCTTTAAGGCGCTATGGGACTCTTGTTGTTTTTGCTGTATACAGATTAACACGGCTACCCCTCTGGAACAGATATTGAGTGATTTGCCTGTAGTCTTACAGAAATTCTGTAGATAAGCCAGGAATTCTGGTTTATCTGTGGATAATCCCATCTCCTGATTCCCAGTCTGGTGCCTTAGCCACAAAACCAGCCAGCCTATCAAAATGGCTTACATCAGAACAATTGGCAATATTCGGATTACTGAACCTAGTGATGCTGGGTAAGGGAAATTAACTTGGGCCTGGTGTCCTCACAGTCCTATCAACAGAAAAGTTTAATGATACATGGGCTCAGCTAACCCTTGTCCCTTCCCACTAGTGCAGCTGTCAGCCACTGCTGTTCAGTCTCTTCTTTCTAGAGGATTATGGGGTTTTCTTTACAACCGATATGAACCACGACTGCACGTACATGTAACAGCTCCTTAAGTAAATCATTTTTAGTGTGTGCATTTGGAAGGCAATAAACTTGCTTTATCAACTGATCAGTATTTGTATAAGTTAGAAGCAGTATATGAGCCTGTCACAGATCCTGGGCTGCTGATGGGCACCTCCAACTGTAAGGACAGTGAAGAATCCCTAGGATGCCCCCATCTGCCTAATTATGGATTTCTGTAATATAAATGGAGTTAAATAGTTCACTTGTGTTTAAAGGGGATGGGGCTCTTTGGTCCCACTCCCTTAATCACTTTAGTATGGTCTCAGACTCTCTAGCCCCAAATGGGGTAGAGAGTGGCATAACCGATTGCCTAATGGCTTGCCAAACCTATCCTACCCTGCCATTATACCAGGGCTGATGTTTCTTTGTGGGCATGGGTAAATGTGGTAAATGGTTCTGCTGCAGGCAGTTCCCCCTGAAGGCTTCCAGGAATCTCCCTTGGGAGCTTTAGAGCCGCCATGTGCTCTCTTCCAGAGCTGCCTAGCAATACTGGGAACTTCCTGCTTTTAAGCCCTTATTTCATCCTTGACATGATTGACAGGGCTGGAAAGGTGAGACCAGCCTTGCCCACAGCAGCTCTTTAACGCCATCACCACCAGGGCAGGGTTTATACATCCCATCATAGAGCTATGGTGAGTTTTGCATTTTAGATTTTATCAAATATTTATTCGAACCAAATCACTGAAACCAATAATGTCAGAGAATATCCTTGCAAATAATTTCCTGCTTGAATATTTCTTCTGTCTTAGCCCCTCATATTCAGCTGTCAACAGACACCCACACCATTCATAACTAAGGTTGTCAGAACTGACATTGGAATTTGAAGCATCAGGAGAAGCGGACATGGTGGCATCTCGATGAAATGTCTCTCTTTTCACCTTCACAGCTATCAGTCATTGTACACTTTCAGCATTCAAAAGTAGCAGAAGGATACCTTACATATTTGACTTCAGTTACAATTAAAATTCTGTTTTTGGATGTCAAGTAAAGGAATTTCACAATTGTCCCCAGTGTGTGCTGACCATTTAAATTGTGTTTTAATCATAACAAAGCTGTCCAGCTTGCCTTGGGACATCTTTCCAGGTACATCTTATGATTGCCACAATTTTCATCTTTTGACATACAGTTGGAGGAAGAGGAAGAAACAGAATTGCTAGAGTTGTGAGGAGAGAGACAAGCTCTTTTGGGAGTCGAGGTTTTCTTCTACAGTAGCAGACTATGTAATTTCTGAGCATCACACCTGCAAGGTCATCTATAAGTCTTTCTTTTGAGTATTTTTGAGATACCATCCGTGACACCTTTATGTCTTTATCAGTCTTGGTTCAATAGGGGGAAAGCCAATCGACAACACATTTCATACTGTTCTTTCTTTCTGCCAGGATCAAATTGAGGCAGGCTGTATCTCTTTGCTTCAGTGCGTGAGGATTTTGGGTGACAGAGTTTCAATGGCCATTGATCTTGTTATGACCCTTGCTAAAATATTCCCGTTCCATAAGAATTGTGTAGAATTACATTGAAACAGAAGATGTAGTTTCTGGTATTCAAGAATGAGAACCATCAGGCAGAAATCAACCTTTATTGGATTGTGGAATACTTCTTGCCACAGTGAAGTATGTGTGATCTTTGCTGCAGCCACCTATAAAAAGCATGGACTGGTCTCAAAGGTTAGTTGCAAAGAGCTTCAGTTTTATTCCCCTTCATGGGGTTTAACTGCTTAAAAGAGTACTACCCATAGTCTATTCAAAAGTCTGTACTCATGATGACAGCAGTTAAACATTAGGTTATGCCTCACCAGCAACTACAAATTGGGAATCATTTTTTAGATGGAAAATTAAATTTGAGCATATCAGAAGTGATTGACAATTGGAAACCTCTGATGAGAAAGTGGCCAATTTGGTGTATGCACTCTGTGTTTTCCAACAATGATTTGCTGTATTGCTAATCTGACCATTGATGATGTTGGAAGGGAAATTGAGAGAAGATTTCTTTCTTAATGGGTTTTTCAGCTTTTATATGCATGGACCCTGAGAGCTGGACAAATGCAAATCATGAGGGTCAGTAGCAGTAGAGGCATCATAGGACTGATGGAGAGCAACAGTCAAGTGTTGTACTCAAGGAACAATCTCTTCAGATGCCTCAAAATAGAGATCTATCAAGAAAGAATACATGCCAAATGCTATACCTTTCACTTTTTGACCCAACATACATTTTTTTATCAACACACACTCTAGTAGACTTCTTCGTCCAACTTTTACAGTTCTTGTCGGCCTACATCTCTTCATCAACAGCCATAGCTCAAACTTCACTATCAGCTTGAATAAGATTTCTCTCAAACCCTCCCCCTCCCCAGTGACAGTTTGATATAATTTCCTTTGTCAAGTAGATGTGATAAAGCATTCTGGAGATAGAAGCTTGATGTTGGATAAACATTAAAGTGTATGGAACTTGGGTGTAGGCATTTACCTTAAACTTGGGATTTTACCTAAAGCTTCATGAAAACAGGCCTTATCTTTATTATCTGACTTATCATAACCACCATTTCCAGCTGGGCAATAAGTTTCTTGCATGAACAGCTTCTGGATGAATTACAAATACTGGGGCTGAAACAGCATCTCATGGCACAGTACTTCAGTATTCTTGATTCTAGTGTTGAGCAGAGCCCACTAGTGTAGAGGCACAATGGAAATTTCAGGAAGAAAGAAAAAACTAACCTTTTCTGAACCTTGAAGTCTAGCAGATAGAAAACGGGACTTGAATTCCAGTCCCATGTCTGCTGAGTGACTGTATGTAAATTAGTTAAACATCTAAATAGATGTGACCTGATTTTCATATGTGCTGAAATGGATATTATTCAGTTTTTCAGATTGGGTGGCTGAGGTACAGAAAAATTAAAGATTTATACTTTACAACATGGATATAAACGTTAAGACACCTAAAAAATAGTCTGAATTTCCAAGTGTCTAATGTTTGTATCCGCATTGGAAAATATTAATGTTTAATCTTTGTGTCTCAACCTCATCAACTGAAAAATTGAATACCCATTTTTAAAGTACTACGAGATGCTTTGATGAAAGGCACTATAGGATTACAAATCGGTACACTTTTAATGTACAATCTTTCTGTTTATACTTCTCTATGTGGGAGTTACCAAATTTGTTTTTTCTTTTAAAACACGTAATTGTAATAATACAGAAGACAAATGCCATATCAGAAATGTTAAAGATCTGATATAATCCCATCAATACAGGGACATTTTCTCATAGAAGTGAAAATACCACTTTAACTTCCTACTTGATGTTTCTTGAGAGCTGTTATGTGATATTTTTTTTTCTTCTCTTTTTTCTTGGTTTGTGCCAGAGTATCAGTCCGGATTTTAGCTTTAATTAAATGACCTTGGTTTCCTTCTTTCCTTTTTTCCCCCTTTCCCTGGCTTCCTCCTCCTCCTTCTTCAATGCTTGAGAAACCTGCAGTTCCCTTTAGAGGCTCATTTAACGTGACTTAGAAGTGCTGAGTCAAACTTCTGATCTCTTTATAGTTAGTGGCAACACAATGTATTCAGATAAAGATTATCATTCCTCACACACTTTCCCTTTGCTACTTGTTTGATTACAGATGATAAATATTTTTCCTTTGGTTCCTTTTTCTCTTCCATTTTCTCCTGACCCTCTTAACTCTCCTCCTCCATCCCCATTTCCTTAAAATATCTTAAAAATATGGAGGTTTATGTCTCCATCAGCTTCTTCCATCTTGTTGACCTCCCCTCCTCTCTTGTCTCCTGATATGATGACAAATCACACTGTGACAAACTGGGAGACAATCTAGACTAATGAGCATCTGTGTCACCTCCTCCCTACAATCCTGGGTGCTTTATAATGCCTTGCTAAAGTAGCTCCCACCTGGGCTGTTCACAAACAGCCTTCCAGCATCGTAGCCACAACCTGAGTGTCTGTGTGTAAGTGTCGCCTGCCAGGCACACTTGGCTTATAGTCTGACTCCTACCAGCCTTGGTTATACTGTAGAGGGTAAACCCAGCACATCCCCAGTCTCAGATTCTCCCAGCCCTCCCTTGGACAGTACAAAATATTTTCAGTCTGTTATTTCTTAAAGGGAATAATATGCCAGTTTAGTATCTCAAATTATTCTTCAGACACTTCAGTGTAAACACTCTGGATTAGCTAAAACAATAAAACAAGTTTATTCATTACAAAGAGGTGGATTTTAAGGAAGTACAAGTAACGAGGCATAGAAGTCAGAAATGATTACAAGAAAAAATGAAGATAAGACGTTTAGTAACACCCAACTTAACAAACAACATCAGGTTCAAGCAGAGTTTCCCACAGCACACTGTCAGCTGTCTTACTGACCAAACCCCTGTAGGTCAGGATCTCTCCAGCAAGTCCAGTGAATATTTCCTTCATTGCTTCAGATGCAGTGAATGTGATGGGTGGGAAGAAAGAGGGGTGCCTTGTCCTTCCTTTTTTTAGTTTCAGTCCCTCTCTTGAAAAGCATTTCCAGCTCGGCACTAGAAGACAGAGTCTGTGTGGAAAGATGTTTTCTGCTGGCCTTTTCTCACATGTTGGAGTTTTCTTTATTTCCTTTCCTGCATGATGATTTTGTTTACTGTTTTAAATGCAAATTAAGCTGAGCACATATTCCTTTGTTTAGGACAAACTTGTTTGCCAACCTCAGTTTGCACAGGGCTGTGGGATTTGGAACATGTGTTAATAACATCATACAATGGAATCTTATAACTTTATATACAATGTTCCACACATTTTATCAAGATGATACTGACCAGCAAATTATGAGTTTTTAGATGATACCTTAAAAGACATGCCTTGTATAAAAACTATTACAATAGTGTGTAGTGTGTGAACATGCGTACATTCTGTCACACATACTCCCAAACAAGACCTGCCTGCTAGAGGATTTCTTGAATCTTTCTGTGAGGCATCCAGTGAGGCCTCTGTCAGACAAAGAATTCTGGACTAGATGGACCTTAGGGCACAGGTGCTGGAATGATTTTTATAGTGGGAGTGCTAAGAGCCATTGAAACAAACTGTATACCTGGTATATAATGGAAACCACTTCAAACCTGGGGGTGCAGCATCACCCTTTGCTCCCCCAGTTCCAGCACCTATGCTTTAGAGCCCAAGTACACTGCTCCAAAAAGGCCATATAGAAGTAGCAGTATGTGCCTACACTTTTTTGCATATGCAAGTTTGCATGTGTGGGGGAAGGGTACAAAGAACTTTCTTCCTTGATACCTCTTCATAGGGTTCAGGCACAATGTTGGTCCTTGTGCCCTCCTAATAAAAGGACCAGAGGACACACAAGCTGAAAGAGGCACTAGGCACAGCCTCATGATAGGCTGAATATAGTTAGATAGAGTGGGGGGTGGGGTGGGGGATGGGAAAAGGAGACACATTTTCATCATCTATAACTTTCAACTTTGGCAAATTATTTTTTCATCTTTTAAATTTTTTTTTTTTTGAAAAAATCTGAGAACTCTCATATCCCTAAAACTATGGAGTTTAAGACCAGAAGGGAACACCAGATCATCCTGTCTAACATCCTGTATATCACAGTCCACCACCACCACCCACACACTAAATCCAATAACTGAAATTAGACCAAAGTATTATTGCCCACATGTTTGGTTCTAGCCATGTGAGCGTGGCATGTTGCCACAACGTGTGCTGCATAAGAACATAGGAATTACCATACTGGATCAGTCTTGTGGTCCATCTAGTCCAGTATCTTTGTCTTTAACAGTGGCCAGCACTAGATGCTTCATAAAAATGTGCACAAAACTCCAGAATACTCAGATGTGATATCACCTCTGCCCTATAAGGGCTTCACCTAATTCCTAATAGAAACTACCGTATTTTTCGCTTTATAAGACGCACCTGATGATAAGACGCACCTAGGTTTTAGAGGAGGAAAATAGGAAAAAAATACTTTGAACCAAAAGGCGGGTTAAAATATTTAATAAAATAACAGAATAATATGTAAACATGAACAACGGTCAACAGCAGCATTAAGAACCATTATTACTGTAATTAACAGATGAGGAGAGATTTTTATCTTAGAACAATACACCTCTAGTCTTGTTAATGGCTTGTTTAAAGGGCTTGTTAATTGCCGCTTGTTAGTTCCCGCCGGCGCTCACCACCAATCAGCGGTACGTACGGACAGCAGTGCAGAGGAGAAGGAGAACTGCGGGCTTAGTGAAAGCTCCTGCGATCCTGCAATAGTGCCGGCCATCTTGATTTTCGGCACGTTCGCTTTATAAGACGCACTGACCTTTTCCCCCCACTTTGGGTGGAAAAAAAGTGCGTCTTATAAAGCGAAAAATACGGTAGTTGAAATCCTAAAGCATGATGGTTTATATCCTTTTCAAAACTTTTGTCATCATTAAGTTTTATAAATTTGAATGTGGGAACATAGGATTTATATGTATGTCAAGAGCCAGGGTTCAGAAGGCAGGCTGAAAGGATTCATAACGGGATATGCTCAGTAATATGCTGCCAATCTTTTCACAATAGGTACTAACAAAAATCAATCCATTTAGCCTGTAATAGAGTTCATACTAGGTGGATGCATTTGCAGAGAAGCAGTTAAGGGAGAAGAATGAGTCCTTTGCTTTTGAATGCAAACAAAAGCACTCTCTAATAACCAAAGAAAGAGGAAGCACCTCCTGACATGCTTATATTAAGTGTATTTCTGAAGTACATTCAGTATGATGCAGATTTTGCACTGTATTCAATTTCTATCACTTGATTGGACAAGGGGTTGAAGATCTTTCAGAAAAGAATTAATGATGCAGTCTGGTGTGATGAAAAGGGGGGAAAGTTCTTTATTAGCTCCAGGAATAAGAAGTCTTGACAGTAGCAATTTAGCAATATCTAGAAAGGTGATGGACTCCAAAGGAAGCAGGAAGAACAGCCCCAAATCTGCCCTTTAATATGGTGGAATTTCAACAATGGCATCTTGAGGGTTTTCTTGAGTCCATCACTGGATATAAAATCTTTCGTATTTATGTCAACAATCTAAATATTGACAAGGCCGCTGGTGACCAATTGTCATTTCTGTCTTACAACTGTTCAGCGTCTTATATAAAGTGATTTTTGAATTTATTATTATTTATGATATTCATTATGGTGGCACTTAGATGCCCCAATCTGGAAGCCTTGATCGAAATCCCATTGTGCTAGGCACTGTACAAACATAACAAAAAGATGGTCCCTGCCCCAAAGAGTTTATAGACAAAGTTGAATATGAGACAGAAGGATACAACAAATGGGGGCAGCACATGGTAACAGTGGGATGTTTGTGATGAGTGATAAGCAGTGGTCACAGTACACTAGCTATCATCAAGTGTTTTGTAAACATCATAAGATGAGTTTTAAGGAAGGATTTTGTAGCCCATAGGACTAGCCTGCTTGTTTGTGTATATATATGTATATCTTTTCTTACAGATTTAAGTATGATTGTTTGATTATAATAATCATAGATTTATATTAAAGTATTTTAGCTGTCATGCAAGATACCCTACAGGCCACATCCTGTATGAAAGCTAAGCAGTTAGTATACATATGTTCGGGATCTTTGGCATAGATAAGTGTTGCTGAGTAAAAGGAAAAGACATATATGGTCATAGCCTTTACCCTAGATAAGTCAGGAGGCACCAAAATGGGGGCACCAGACCTGTCACAGGTTATGCCCCAAGGAAATTTTACAAGTACACTACAGAACCCACTAAGGGCCAGAAATAACAAAGGTGAGATAAATGAACTATCTGGAACCATCTAGAAAGGATGTGGATATGTCATTAATACACACAAACCTACCAGCTTATAGAATATGTGTGCCCCAATAATTTGGGGATGGCAAATCCAAGTTTGGACTTAGAGGAGGACCCATATTCTCAGGGTATAAGAAGGGGCAGATCGTGCTACTTGGGGCGATCAATCATCAGCTACTCCTGCTTGAAGTTTCTTTTAGTTAGGGTTAATATTTTGTTCTTCATTTATACTTAGTATTATTTGTAGTGTTAGTTTTAGTCTTATAGCTCTTAGCTTTTGAGCTTACTCTGCCTCTCTACTCAAGAGTTGAAGAACCAGACATCAGGGAAGGGTGTGAGTATATTAAGAATATATTAAGCGTATTGTAGAAATATATATACCATATGAATCTCTAAAATTAAGATTGTATTATCCATTGCCCATTTGATTGTTCATTTTCTCTATATCAGTCATTTGTCTATCATTTTCTGTTATCTTAATAAAAGCTTATAAAACTATACAAATTTGGTTATCACTAAGAACCTTCCTGTTGCATGAAGTTCTATAAACCTCTTCTGGAGCCTGGTTCAGGGACAAGAATCTCATTATCTTCTGATCAGATCAATTGGCGAGCCTATTTGACCCCACTGAATGATAATCCCATTCAAATAACTCAAATACCCAAAATCAGGCTACAATCTGAATGAGAATAATAGAGTGGTTTTGCAGATTTTTATGGAGAGTTCCTTTATGGCGATGCAGCTAGCTCTTAGTACATAGGTGCCCATGTCTCCAAAGCCACCACCACAGTCGCACTAAGAGGCATATTGTTCTCTCAAAGGAAATCAATGGATATATAGACACAACCAGACCCTCACCCTTATAGTCACTCCTTCCTGGTCAGGGCAGATGCACAATGGTGTGTGGGGATATTTTTGCCTAAGCAAAAATGCTTAAGTTGGCATTTGTCCAAAGCACCAATGGAGGTCTCCAGTAATATCAATCTAGTATCTTTCACCAGCACCTTTCTTTAAAAAGAAACAGTAGAACTTTTAGATCTTGTTTTCTAAGTTTGTCGGGTTAACTACTGGTTGGCGCTGAAATGTGAGATTTTCTTGCATAAGCTCCCAAACTACCTTTAATTACTATTGAAACTTTTGGGCAAGCTGCTTGCTGCCTGTAATGGCAATCCCACAGTAAAAAACAAATAAACCCCTCCCCCCCCCAAAAAACCAAAAAAACCCCAACTGCTGAACAAGTGTTCACTTTGATCAGTAAAGAATACAGAAATTTACTTAAGTAGTCAAGAATGTTCTGGCCTGACTTTTGTATTACGTTCTACCTCATAGTTCAGGCATCCTGTTTGCCTTACAAGGTTTTACAGGCAACACAGTAGATGTGGATCAGAGCTGCAGTAGTAGAACTGAGTGCAGTTAAACAGCTGATTTAATGAGGTAGGAATTTAACACAATGCTGTATTCAAAGAATTCAGGCACCGAAGGCCAGTTGTTGTCAGCAGTATTTCCCTCTGGCTGTATATCCAGAAGTAAAACAAGTTTCCATTTTATCTTAGAAAAGTTCAACCGAAAACACCAATTACATTTTAGCTCCAGGTAACACATTCCTGGATCTCTTTCCTTCTCCATTTATACACAGTATATTCAGAAACATTAGTTCACAAGTCACAAAAATATACAGAATATAATGTCCTATAGAAAAGTTACATGTGATCAACACAATGCTAGATGTCACCTAGTATAGTATAGTATGAGGACCGTGTACTATGAGGTATGAAATAGATATCATTCAATCCTGTGTTCTGAAGTGTCTGAAGCTGTTTAGAATTATGAGCTTTCTTCACTACAGGATTCTGATTTATGATGGTTGTCAGGGCAGAAAATATTCCAAGAAACAGAAACTATTTTTTTTCTTTTCAGAGAGCTACACAGCATGCCCAGAGCTTCCAAAGAGCTTCCCAATGATCTTTTTCACCATGAAATAAAAATCAGCCACTGCAAGCAGGTCAGTTTCTTACAGTCTGCTGAAGAGAAGACTAGCATCCACCAGATTTGATTTCAGCCAGAAAGTTTAGCAATATTATTGCTGAAACACAGGAAGTCAAAGCGGATTTCTTCTTTTCTATGTTGAATGCTTTTGACAAATCATTGCTGTGTTCATTGCTTTGTTGGCAGGTGCTTTGAAAAAAAATCAGTTTGAGAATAGTGTAGAGCTGCTAAACTAACATTAGGATTCACATTATCATCTCTCCAGTACCTTTGCCTGGACTACTATTATGTGTTCCTCTCTTGCCGTTTTTCTTTGAATGCTTTCCCTCCTTCCAGGAACACTGATACATAAAGGTCCGCCTGACTCTCCCATAGGAGGAGGAGGATAAAGTATTATTCTGGAACACCTTTCTCTGGCCTGCACAATGGGGGTGATGGAGAAACACTTGCCAGTCACTGAGCTCCATCCTGATTAGGGAGCTGAACACAGAATCACAACCAGTTCCCAGAAGATAACAAAAGAAGGCATCTTTGGCTCACCCTTTTGGCATGGGACTTGCCCCTTCCAAAATCCTCCTCTCTCTGCCCAATAGTCCTCAGCTCCCCCAGCTTACACAGAGTTACTTTCTGAAGGGTATTCAACTGTTTTCTTATGGCTTGTCTTCCCGTACAGTGCTACAGCAGAGGTGTAGCTGAGCCACTGTAGTGCTTATACATAAAAATGCTACTACGCCAATGGGAGAGCTTCTCCCACTGGCAGAGTTAATCCACTTCCTTGAAAGGCAGTAGCTATGTCAGTGGGAGAAGCTCTCCCATCGACTTAACACTGTATACACCAGAGGTTAGGTTGGTATAACTGTCTCACTCCCGGGTGTGGATTTTTCACACCCCTGAGCAACATGGGGTATATATAAGTCTGTAATGTAGACCTGGCCTCAGTCACCTATCTGGTGTCTTCACATAGGTCCTTTTTCATGCATTTTAGGAGATAACCTTTTCCTTAGCTTGTTACCTGAAGATATCCATTTCAGTATCTTCATGAGTGGGAATGGGATTTCCAACTGCCAGTGCATTCTGGGGAATTTCATCCATACAGGATTAACGTCCCAGTGAACACATACAGGGAGACTTTTTCCTGGCCTCACTGCTGCAGGATGGGTGATCCAAGAGCCGGGTCACTTGTCAAAGATAAATGAATGAGTTTGAGGAGGAGGGAGTGAACCTACTTGCTATCTCCAAGAAAGGAACAAATAAGAAAATTTGGCTATCTGGTTATCCTCTGAAGAGCTAGAAGAACAAAGGAGCCATTTTCCCACTCCACCCTCTTAAGATATTCTGTCTGTGGGTGGGTGGGATGGTAAATGGAAGCACTTCAAAAACATATCTCAAGGTAACTTGGAGGAGCATAGACATTTTGAGGGAAGACTTGCCAAAAAGAAGTTCCTCTGAATGCTGTGATATTGCAATTCTGAGGTTAGTCAGATTCAGATTTGTAGATATTAGGACTCTTGACTATCATCTGAATCTTCAAACTGGCTAATTGCTCATTGCTACCAGTTAGTGCCAGTTCTGATGTAGACACTGTTTCACTAGGAATGAAGTTAAAGCCATGTACTCTTTACAGGGAGAGTAGGCTGCTACACAACTGTTTAATTGCTGCCAAGGCTGGATGAAGTAAAAAAAGTGTTTATAAACATTGATTTCAGTTCTGAGTGGCTGTCTTTTTTTTTTCTTCATATTTATCCTTCTTTATATTTATTTACAAATATTCATGTATTAATTTCATGTAAGTGTTTGAAAGAAAATATGCTTAAGGCATTCGACTAGGACTCAAAAGACCTGGGTTCAGTTTTTGGCTCTAACCCAGATTTCTTGTGTGACCTTTCGGAAGTCACTTAATCTCTCTGTGCTTCAGTTCCTCACCCGTAAAATGTAAAAACTTTTCTCCCTCCCTTCTTCTCTTATTAGATTGCAAGCTCAGTGGAGACCTCATCTGTGTTGGGACTTCTAGGCACTGCCATAACACAATCAATAATTATAAAAAAAAAAAAAAAAGTTTGGGGAATGTACATTCATCTGGATATCAGTTCACACACCCACAAGGTTGTTGTGACAGGGTGTACAAACCCTACCTTGGAAAGAAAGGGATTAAAAAGCTATTTTGGGCCCAGGCAGCCCCATCCTACTGCACCTGCAAAGTATATTTGGGCTGGAAGCAGGGCTTCCAAGGGGTACAAAACAGCATAGTAGCAGTCAGCCACTGGAGGAGCACTCTTAGTTCTTCAGAAGCAGCATAGTGGGAGGTCCAGCTGCCTAGGGCCTCTGGCTATGGGGAACTCTACGAGACCCACTAAGGAGAAAACAGCTCTGGACACCCAAAAGTTCTGAGACTTACTTTTGATTTCTTTTGTTTAATGATGCCTTCACTTTGCTCTTTGGGAGAAGTGGGCTGGTAGAAAGGAATCCAGGGAAGCAGTGGTACAGCACTTTTGGGGTGCTGGTAGACCTTTGCTGCCTACCACAGGAATCCAGACTGAAACCTGTTGGATAGGGTGGGTCTGGATTTCCCTAGTTAATCCTTAGGTGGGGCAGAAGGTGGAAAGTTTGCCCCAACATGGGGAATCTATATAAGAGAAGGCTCTGTAGTTAGTCCTTCCTGAGACTTTGGCCCAGGAGAGTCCTAGAGCCCCTTGCCTGGCTATAGGGCTATCCTTTTTTCAGACTCTTTATATACCCTGAAAGGGGCAGACATAAATAGATGGCCCCAAGGCTGTCACAGCAGGGGGCAGACCACAGCAGGACCAGAGTAGCTTTCAGCTACTGGAAGAAGGGAAAGCTTTCAGCAGAGGGCACATGGAGAGAAGAGGAGAGTCTGCCTGACCAGAAGAAGGCACCTGCAGTGAGTCAATTCCTTCGCAGTTACTCACACACAAGTAATTAGACCTTTTCTCCCTTCATCCCCTTTTCTGCTTACAAATGTTGAGCCGAATCATGAAGCAAATAATATTGTAAGTTAGGTGAGCGCTTAAAAATGGTAAAGGGTTTAGAAACAACACCTAGGATGAAAACTCTTCTCAGAAACTGCTATTTGAATAACTACTAACAGAAATTAAATTAATAAAACTCAGTCTCTTTTGTTGAAATCCTCATCCCATTGAAGTAAATAGCAAAATTCCCATTGACTTCAGCTGTACCAGGTTTTTACCCTTTGTGAATGATTTGTGAACAGAGAAAAAAATGGGATTTTTTTCAAAGGGTTTTAAGAGAGTTAAGCATTTCTCAGCTGTTTTGAAAATTCAAGCTGAAATTAACTTGATAACTGCAACCAAAAATTCAGCTGGTCCTAGTTCATACTGTTTAAACTGGGTTGGATTTGAACTGGTAATTCAGAAGTAAAAGACTCTGTCCATTTAGCCATCCTTGAGTATCTAGTCTCTCAATGTACTGCATAATTGTTTCTGTAATCCTTTTGTAATATCTGAAAATTAGTTACCCTTAAATTATGTATTTTAATTTATTTTCAAAACATTAACTATTAAATGTGCTAGCACATGACCTCTAGATATAATTAATATAAGAAATGATAAACCAGGCATATAATTAAATATCCTTTCCATAAATAGAATACTAAGGGAAGCAGCCATTAAGTAAGATTATATTACTGAAAAGGAAAACATTATTACAGTCAGTCATAATTGTGAACAGCAGCAAGACAACAAGGATCCTTACTGTGTATGTGGAAAGCTATTTATAGTGTACTCTAGTGACATGGGTTAGGAATGGGCAGACTACTACTTTTGCAAAATTCAAACCTGTGGAATACCAGCTCTGTCTGTATGGTTATGAGGAAATAGGGGCATTGCCTATGTCCTATGTTGTTTGTGGCCCTTTTTTCTTTTCCCCCACTCATTGACTCCGCCAGAAATGTGCAGCAACAGCAAAACTTGTTTTGTGAATGTGGCTTTTCTGCTGCTCATATTCCTACCCATCTCCTTTAATGGAATTTAACTGATTCATCTTTGGTATCAAAACACATTTTCTTGCTTTCAGGAGAGATACACAGCTATGATCAATTTGGGGGGGAATGAAGAAAAATAGGTATTTTCAATGCAATGCTGTCCACTCAAATCTGAATTTGGTATACTGTAGTTCTCCTTATACGTTTTCAGTGGGGGTACTTGTGGGTTTAATTCCATGACTCTTATTGACTTTAATGGGAAATCATGTCATTAAATCCTCCGAGTCTGTAAAATTTAGAAGATAACTAATTGCATGGTTGAAAGGAACACTAATTATAAATGGATGGTTCCATACCACATTCAGCCTTTTAGTACAGTTCAACCATGGTGTGTAGGATGGGGAGAAGGGCAGATGGATTGATCCAAGTCCATACCATTTGATGGGAAAACTTGGTCAAGTGGGGTGAGAGTGGGAGTGGGAGATGGTTTTCTGAGCCCTCCCTTGGTTACATCTATAAGGAAGAGGGATTAGGAGATGAAAGACAGAGAGAGGAACAGGAGACAGAGATGAGTGAGGTGGGGAAAAGTGGGGAATAGCCAGGCAATCAGGCAAGGTTTCCAGAACAAGATAAGTAGCTTCTGAGTTTGAGTTTATATCATCTTCTGATGTTGTGTCTGAATCAGCTGGGTAGAGCACTCTCAATTGTCTGTCCTAGTGGGGTCTAAGAAATGTTCAGGTAATAAAACCTATCGGTAGGCTGTACCACCATTTCCTATTTTGTTCTGAGATATTCGAGGCATTTCAGAATTGGAATATCCTGCATGACAGAGGAGTGTGGCGTGCGGGTAATGTACTCTACATGCTTCAATAGACAGATACTGTTTACTTTTGGGGAGAGGATGCATAATGTAGTATACATTTGTATGGTGCCAAAATTTTCTGGCTTTTGCTGTCTGTTTAGTCTGTCAATAGACTGATTCCTCTTCTGGGGATTCCCTGTCTCTAGGAAATGAGTACATTCACAAGTACATTTCTCCTTGATTGTTATCTTCTAGGTATGCAACACATTTCTCCAACACTTTAACTTCTGCCAGTGGAAAAGCTGCTATTTCTCTGTTAATTGTATTATTTTTTTATAAATTAGCAAGTGATTACATGATGGGCAGCCCTGTTTTATTTAATGGTCTACCTAACAGTAGCTCATTGATACACCAACACAGTGTTTTCTGTTTTCCATTGTTGGTCCAAGATTAGCTACTGTGCAGTGCCTCAGAAGCTAAGGTCAGAAATCTATGATCACTCAGATATGTGCAGCATTATTAATAGACAATTTTTAATAATTTGTGTATTCTGCCCTGTTATGTGTATTGCACTGCCTTGCCAGCATAGAGAACTTTGCTTTCTTCTATTTAGAAGTACTCGAGGTTTCAATTGTGCGCTGTACAGTAACCTCAATTCTCAATGCATGTCTTTTTTATAAAGACAATTACAGCAACTGGTGTTTATTCTTATTTTAAACCTGAATAACTTCAGTGCTCTATTATTGGTCTCCAGATGCATAAAATATGTATTCTGTATGTAAGCCACACCCATTCCATGTGATATTTTATCTCCATCTACCATAGGATGGGCCACATAGAGGTTGATGACCCTGTTACATCCATGGCTGACAGAAGTGACTCTTCTTTTGCTCAAGCAGTAGTAGCATACATATTACAATGCAGAGGTCCCAGGTTCAATCCTGCTGCTAATGACCCACCTAAGGCCACAGCATTATGTGTGTTTAAGCAGTTTAAAACCCAAAACCCTCTCTACAGACTTCCTTGGAGGTCAAATCAGTTAGCATTAGACATTTATGGATCTGTCCTACAGTATATTAGATTAGTTACACTTTTGGCAGAGGAAAGCAAATATATATTGCAAAGCAGAATGAGCCTAAACACTAATATGCTGGTCTCCAGCAGTCAGTTATAACAGGCTAATATTCTATTATTTATAAAGGGACCAATTCACCAATTTAAACAAAAATCCCTATCCTGTAGTTTTTATTTGAAAGCAATTGTATAAATAGTCCATGGAGAGCGCAGTCATTGATCCACAAGTACTCTAACTTCCACCCTGTATTATAAATTCCTGATAGAAATGGGACTGAACCAAAACAAGGGACTGGAGATGTTTGGAATCTGAACTGAGATATGAGATTTTTTCACCTTGTCCCAGTCTCGCTAGTGAGGTTTCCAAATGGAAACCTTCAAATTTTGGGATGTTCAAAATCAGGATTTTTAGGGGGCATGAGGGATTAAGGGGTTATGGCTCAGGCCCATCTCTAATTCCCAAATTCTAGAACACGGAAAGACTGTTGTATTTAAGTGAAAATTAGAGTTGCAGAGTATTTCAGATTTTTTGCATAAAGTATATAAACAGATTTTATTGAGACACTTAAGAGAGAAAGATGTCTTGAATCATAAATGAATGCTAGATTTCATAAAATGAGATATTTAGGTTTCAGGAATCTCCATATCTTAATCTCTTGGGTATATGAGCCCCAAAAGTTGAATAATCACGAAAATTACTTGATCTTGACCCTTTCTATTGCTCAACAAGAAATTAGAAGATTCTCTTGGAGATGCGAGTCTTAAAATAGTAAGCAACAGCAGACCGATTTCAGAATGTGTTAAACATGGCATTTTCATCTTCATAATTTCCACTTATTCCAGGAAATCTTTGAGTATGAGGTGCCAAAAAGCCCTCCAATTTTTTTCTGGTTAAATATTACAAAAATAAATAATTCAGGTAGGAAATATATTATTAATCTTGTTTAGCAACTGTACAGAACATTTTTTAAGCAGCTCTTTCCAAAACACAAAGAGAATAAAAGTGCACAAGCCTGTGTGTGCATGTTCATACCCACACCCTCTATGAATTTTTTCAGTGTTTATATATATATATATATATATTATTCACTCCCTAAAGTGCCCTGTCTTAAAAAAGCAGCAATGCAAAGTAACGCATGATACATGAATGACATGAAAACAATCCAAAGGCCCACATTAAAATGATGCTGTCCATCATTGCAAACTTAGCACTTAGGTCTGCAATTATCTATTTTAGGTATACAAATTCCTGCTTGCACAAGTTTACGCAGAATTTGAAGGCAACATTTCAGGAGCCTATTGAAAATTTGATTCCAGGAAATTTTTAATTAAGGCTGCTCTGACATTTTAAGAGGTATGATGTATTTAAGAATATACACTCCTGTTGCACCTCCAAAAGACAGCCACAACAATTGTTTTAGTATGTTTTTTTACTATCCTGCTTAATTTATCTAATTATACCTGCTATTTGGCCAGATTAGAGTCAACCTGAGGAGTCTGATGAAATATACCTGGGGGCTGTCATTAGAGGTTATTGTGGTAGAGCTTGAGGTAGCTGTCTTTTCATTTCTGTAATTGGTAATAGAGGGTCTCTCTTCCTTTCTTCTTATCAACTTGGACATTTCTGAGTCTCTGGGATTCTTCCTGTGACCCAGTTTTGCCACCTTCACACTCTTTTCCTTAAAACTCTGTATCCTTCCCCCCAGTTATCACATCTCCAGTATCTATTTGCTCTGATATCCATCATATTTCCATATGATATTACCCATTAATTCAAACTTTGCAAGCTTTTAACGCTCATAATCCTGTTTTGTTCATTTTGCTGGTATTTAGTCCCTTCATTACCAAGACCTATTTCTTTACTATCAACCCTCTATTTCCATTTGTTGCTTGGAAATGTATTAGAATTGTACAATATCTATTCAAGGCTCTGTTTAGTTGTCTTGTCCTTTGAACTTATATCTCTTCTCCAGAGACCTTAGAGTTATTCCAATTGAAGGAACTAGGTTGGACACTGAAATGTAAAAGTTGCAGCATTGATTAATAAAACTGGTCCAAGCCTGTGGCTAGTTGGTGTCATTTGTCTTTCTGTACTTTGGGGGAAAATGGCAGTGATTTCTCACTATGAATAAGCATAAAATGGCCACTGGAGTCTTTATCAAATCCATCTTTCTTTCTGTTGTGTGCTCCTCTATGATATGGACTGTAGTCGAGGTGCAGAAAGTTGCGAGGTGAACACTGAGCAAATTTATTATTTTTAGTGAAGATAAAGGAGCAAACATTTTCTCCCTGTTAGCCTATTTTTAAAAAATTTTCTCTGGAGAGCACTGAATACCAGATTAAAGGATGCATAAGATGTTGTTAACTAGGCTATGGTAATTACGCTAAACAGAGCAACTCTATTTAAAACACGATGCTAAGTCCCAAAGAACTGCTACAGATTTGTCTGTCTAAAATCAATGGGTTTCAGCTCCCTACAATTTGCACCAGTGCAACTTGCCCCAGTATAAATGGCCTGCAGCAAGTGGCAATAGCGGCAGTACATCCCTACAAGCCATCTTGATTTGGGAGTGTACAGCGTATTGTACTCAAAACCAGAAAACCCAAAACACTGCACTGCCAGTGGATTGCATGCCCTATCACACAATGCCCAGCGTAGCTCCCAGGATCTGGTGCATAATATTTGTTATACAAAAGTGTTAACAGCCCCTTCCCATTTTTGGTTTGTTCCTTAGCCTGCTTTTAATGGCTCTGTCCAGTGCAGGTGTTCACATGTGCTCTGTGAAGGGGCATGGGTTACACTCTCTTCAACCTCATATATCAATGCAGAAAGCATGGTACAGGGGGCGGGATCCCTGGTCATTGCCAGATGGAATCTTGGAGTGGTCTGCTTTGACAAGAACAGTCTCCTGCTGTTAGCAATGGTGGAGATGGTAAGGAGTTTCATTTTATCTCTTTTCATTCATTTATTTAATAATTCTTGTAACATTAATTTTTTTTCTGTTCTTATTTTGTGACTGAACTGCTTTATTTGCTCTTTTCTTTCTCTCACAGATGAGATTTGTTGGGGCATGTTTCTGGATGAGGATGTTTCTCCTCCCCTTCACTCCTTCATATAGTGCACAGCCACTTGACTCCTTCCCAATCAAACAAGGCCAAACAGCATATGGTCAGACTTCCAGTTTGGATTTTTAGCCCCCCGCACTCCTTAGGTTAAATATCTGTACTATACCCACTCTTTAGGCAAATATTGAATGTCCCCTTCACCTCTTCCATTCTTAGCAATTGGACTGGAGAGCTATGGTGACTCCTCTTTTATTCCTGAGTTGGTCCCCTTCATTTTCAGTTGGAGCAGAACCCAGTTAATACAAGATGGTTGCTTGAAATCTCCAGAAGTCTTTTGTCAAGTGTTGATTTCTGCCATTTTGTTTTCCTATGGGTCATCATTTCTTTCTGCATTTGAGCACTTTTTCATTCCCTTTGTTGAGATGGGAGCTACAATGGGCAATTTTACTTCCTTGTCCTAAATTCAATCATTTTGATGGGATGGAGATGTGACCTCCTCTTGAGAGGTCTCTTTTGTTACTCAAAGTAACAACCCAAGCTCAGCTGTGCCCAGTATCTTTGGCCCATCCTGTCATTGCAGCTCCTTTTGCTCTTTTTTGGAGGGTTCAGCATATCCATAACAGTCATCAGTGGAAAATTTGCAGTCCCCAGATAGTTGTCCCTCTCTCATCTATATTCTGTCTTAAACATAAAATGTTGTCTCTAGCCATGATGGGGAAGATCAGCTACTAGCATACTAGCAATATTGCCATAAAGCTAAAACCACTGTACACTCATTAGATACTTAATTGTAGAAAAAGGAATAGAGGGAGACTAGCAGTTTACCTGCTTTGTTGGAGACTGAACTAAAACCAAGAAGGGCAAAGCTGCTCAGAAAGAGGCCAATAAAGTTCTTTGCTAGTTGGTAGAATTGACACCTGTGCACCAGTATGCCTTTTGTATTGATTGAAACATACCTACCTCTGGCTCTGATTCAGCAAACCATCTCTATTTAGGAAAGCACCGAAGCATGGTGCATCATTTTAAACAAAGGCCGAAGTTACATTCATGTTGATGGTTAAGTATGTGCTTCAGTACTTTGCAATATGAGGGTTCCTGTCTGTTTGGCACCATATTAGCATGAGCTGTTACTACTGTAGGTAACACCAGTTCATTATGTCACTGGTTCATTATGTCAGATCCATACATGTTATTGGTTGAAAAACCGCTAGTGTTTGGGGTAGGACATGACCAAACACATAAAATACAGAACAATTATTCATGTTAATGTGATCATTAATAGTAGAAAACAATGAAAGTAAAAGGTCTCTATGCTCCTGAGAATCTCTTGTTTCCACGGAGATGTCTCTAAAGTCGTCTTCTCAATAATCATAAATACAGAACACGGAATGAAAATTAAAATAAAAGATGGGCAGAAGAGGGGTCCCCTTGCATTTTGTTTATTAATAGTTGATTAAGCTCTGTAGAATGAATAGTTAGAAAAGGCAAAATCTAAAATGGTTGTAGGCTCTCCTTAAGAAGATGTAGTACCGTTACTATTAAGAGGGCCACTTAAGTGCAGAGCTGAAGAGCGTACAGAGTGTACTGCAAATTCACTGAAGTTGCTTGAACAAACATTTTACTTGATTTGAAAATCAATAAAATAAAGGTTAAATAGTGGGTCATTTGTGTGAAGATCTAAAGATAATGAGCTAGCTCTTAAGCTGGTATGAATTGGTATAGGTGCATTGATGTCAAGGAAGCTTCGCTGATTTAAATTGGCTTATGAGCTGCTACGGTATTTCACATTTACAATTGGATGTGTTATTCTGAAAACCACCTATTTTATTAAACACTGGTACAGTTCTGTTTGCCTGTGAATTATTGAATTTTTTGGACCTTGTGACAAAATCCAGAATGCACTTTCTAGAAGCATATCAAAACTGGCTGAAATGCATTTTTTTATTGTTGCTGCTAATGTTATGCATATGACTAGACTGAACCAATTTGGGAAAATTCCAGTAGCTGTGAGCATGGGAAGATATGCTCTTATCTATTTGTGAGTAAGGCAAAATGTTTGGGCTAGATTCTCAGCTGATGTAAATCAGTATGAAATAGTGTAAATCAATGACTTAGTACAAAACAATGCTGATGTCACAGTTCAGGGCCACTGAACCAGTATTCTTCCCTCTGTGGTCCCTTGACAGAACCCATTGAAGGGTCCTGGCTCCTCAGCCATCACCTCCCTTGGATATTAATCTATCTCTCTCTGGAGCAGGGATTTTCCAGACTGCACAGTTCCCTGCCTACAGTGTGATATTCTCAGAAAGCCAGACTGCCTAAACAGGACAACATCTGCTCTTTGTTTTCTCTTTAAAGGCTATGAACAGCTGTAATTGCCAGCAGCCACAAGTTGCCACATGGCTATTTATATGCAAATGCATTTATTCTTAAGGTGAAAGCATTGCAGAGAAGACCTATAAAAAACAATAAAATTCCTATATGCACGCTAAAAGCTTATCAGAGGCCACCCATCAGTCTTATGGGGCCTCAGTAGGCCAAAATCCTTCAAACCTTTCCAAGGAAGGATTGGAGCCCATGTCGGACAGAAGATCCTGTCCATTTGCTGGATCAGAAAGAAGGCCCTGAATCAGTTTAGACTCAGGCTATTTACCCAAAAGTCCTTTCTTTGTTGGTCTCTGGAGAATTCCGTTTGAACCAATAGAAACAAAACTCTTACAGTGGGAGTGTTACAATTTATGTGAATTTGCCTCATTGCCCCCCTAAACACGCACACACTGTGTTTAGTTCCTGGAAGAGCTTGGGTCACCCTCTCACATGGAAGTACATACAATCCTTGCCCCACAAAGATTCATAAAGTTAAGACAGTAAGATCTGCAATATCGGGGAACTACAATATCTGTCACTAATGATTTACACCGGCTGAGAATATGATCCTTTATTACCATATAATGAACTTTCAAATGTACTAGGAAAGGAGAGCTAGATGGTTCAGCAGACTGGTAATGGAATATGAAACTTTAATTGCAAGTTTAGATATGACCATGGTCTGTAGTAACAAGAAGTCATCACTATTTGATAGCTGTACAGTGAACAATATGAAATAAGTTGGTTATTTCATGCTCTAATTCCAGTTGGAAAGGTTTTATGTTCCATAACAACCACCACTAATGGGCCAATTAGCCCCTTGTTGGTGGTCTCAAAGGATAGGGCAAGGGCTGAATGGGTTTGGAGATGGAACTACTACATCACTCCACAGGTTCTCCAGAGTACAGTAGAGTACATTGGATGGACAATGTAAGACATTTTGCAGTACAGTTGCCTGTTCAGTTTCTGTTTTGGATAAAAAGCAGACTTTAATTTCTTCTTCTGTCATTCTGGTATCTTTCTAAATGAACACTATACTCACAGGAGGAGTGTTTCATATCTCTAAGCAGATTTTAAGTTTAATATCTAGAGTGTTATATGTTGTTTACAGCCAGAGAATGTAACCTCCGGTGTGGAATACAGTTTCTGCATAGTGCCCAGGAGAAAACAGTTTTCTTGCTCTCTGTGATGAACTCATTGCTAGGATGAGCAGGGACATGTTGCCTTAAAGAAAGGAATGAGACTAACCAAATCACTAGTTGCACTTTCTGCAGGAGGTAGGTGGTGCTTGAATTTCTCCCGTCTAAGTACCAACACACCCTGACAGTTTGATTTGTGGCAGATATGAACACCTGAGCTCATCAAATCCATCTTGTCAGAACAAATACATCTCCCACTTATGGAAAGGGTAGGTGCTATGATGCAATACAGTTTTGGGAAGAGGGATTATATTCATATTAACGCCAGAATTAGATCACCTAGTCTGACCTCCGGGATATTACATACCATTAAATGTCACCCAGTTATTCCTTTACTGAATTCAATAAATTGTGTTTGGCTAAAGCATATCTTCCAGAAAGGCATCCCCATCTTGATTTGAAGACATCAAGAGATGGAGAATCCACCCTTTCCTTTGGTAGTTTGTTCCAAGTCTTACACCTCCTCCCTTTAAAAATGGTGCCTAATCTCATATTAGAATTTGCCTGGCTTCAGCTTCCAGCTACTGGTTCTTGTTATGCCTTCCTTCACTAGATTAAAAAGCCTTTTAGTACCCAGAACCGTCTCTCTGTGAAGATACTTATACACTAATTAAGTGACCTCTCAATCTTCTTTTTGATAAACTAAATAGATTTATTTTTTTTAAGTCTCTCACCATAAGGGTCAAAAGGCTGCTGCTGGCTCAAGCCCTCAAACCTGTTGTTGTCAAGGGTTACTAACAAATGCCATCAGCAATGGATAATTCTCTGTAAGAACCTAGAGTGAGCCACACAAATAGTTGTCTGATTAGCTAACAATGCAAACCTGAATACTTGTGTCCCAGATATCTGTGATGGTATATGTGCTGATGATGATCCTTTTACATGCAGAACACAGCAAACATCATTTGTCTTGGACTGGTTTGCGTACATGGGCATAGTATCTAGTGGAAAGAAAGTAGAAAAACAGCAGTGCCAATCTTTACATTTTTTTCTCCTTATTGTTTGTCCTAATAACTTCACACCTTATGTTTCTATGTTGAATACTGGTAAGACCAAACTGATGTGGTCATTACTGAGTAATAATTGTGGGTACCAAGCATCTTCTTGAAACTCCATAGAAACATAGAAACATAGACTCATAGGTCAGATCATCTAGTCTGACCTCCTGCACAAGGCAGGCCATAAAACCCTACCCATACACATTTATAACAACCCCGAACCCATGACTGAGTTATTGAAATCCTCAAAAGTGAGATTTGAAGACCTCAAGCTGCAGGGAATACACCAGCAAGCGACGCATGCATCTTGGTTCCTTTGAGATGGGCAGGCTGGTTGAGCTTTTCATGCCTGTCCAGTACAGGTGGTTTGGAATTTTCCGACTACAAGTTTTTTTCATCAGAAAATACCAATTCGTCAAAACAGAAAAAAGTTGTGGGAAAGGGTCTTTTTCAATAAATCTCCCAATTTGAAACATTGTTGAAGAAAAAGTTTCACATTATCAAAAGTCTTGTTTCAACAATTTTAGAAATGAGAAGTTTTGGTTTTCAGTTGGAAACAACTTTTTGTTCAGAAATTCTAGTAAGGTTAGGTATATACTGAAAGTAAAATAAAGCATTTCAAGATGAATGAACTGATTTAAGAAACAATTGAGATTCTGTTTGACATTTTTTGAGATTGACTATTTGTCTCAGAATGGTAGAGGTAAAAGGTTTCAAAGTCTCAAAATTATTGTAGGAGAGGAAATTTTCCCACACATTTCTACTGTCCATCTCTAATTAGAAATTTGGTACAACGTGTTCAGGACTGTATTTATCTAGAAGTAGATCTTGTTCATTTCATGTGTTCTTTTCCCTGCTTCAGTTGCAAATCAGTGTGTCTGATTTTATTTCTACAGTAATTAGCAGACTCTCCTTAAAGTATCATGACCTTATCATGTGCAAGTCATACAAGAATTTCTTTCTATTTGCATTCTAAAAGTAACAGCACATTATATTTCTTCTTAAATTCCTGCTTTATTGCTAGTCTTTGACATATAATCTGTCCAGATTAGGGTCATTCTACTCATGTAGTTACATTTCATCTATCACTGCAGTATCTATACACTTATCTTGAATTTAGGCACATTACTTAGTTTTATGCACAGAATGGAGTGCAGTAATGCAGAATCTGCTGTATAGAAGTTACAATTCACCTTGCAGTTTGTTTATTCACAAGTTCTAAACACTTGAGTTCACAGAGCCAAAAATGTAATATCACAAGGTTTAAATCTGGAAGATTTCTCTTTTTGCTCTAGCCCCTTGTCTTCACCTGTCAGCACCCACCCCGTTCATCACCAAGGCTGTCAAAACTGACAGCACCTGAAGCAGTCAGAGATGTTGACACAGTGGAATATGAATAAAATGTCTTCACATTCACCTTTAGGAATGTCAGTTTTTCACCATTCTTAGTATTTCAGACTTGCTTGTGACACGTTTTCCATTAGTACTGAAGATGCATTCCAAATAGACATTTGTGGATGGCTGGATTGCTTAACTGCAGCTCCACCTAAAGCAGAGCAAAGGATAGTCTGATACTAGTAAACAAGAGACTCTTATTTTTTTAATGTCTTCATTACTGTGAATGAACTAAGAAGTGGGATAGAGATGCTGGAGAGAAGATAATCTCAGGTTTCAGTCACTCTAGGAAGTGAGAGTAATAGTTAATCAGAGGACAGGACGTTTAAATTGATGAAGGGGCAGACTGCCCTGCTACAATTTAAGGGCCTGCAGAGCCATGGGGCAGCCCAAGGGGAAGCCCAGTAGGCAGGCATTGAGAATCAGCTGATCCAGCTAAACAGCAGCTAATGATTGGCCCTGACTCCCAGCTGGAAGATACAAGTAAGAAACCAGATGAGGGGGAGCAGGACAGACAAACATTTCTCAGTAGTGGAAGGTTTTTCCTTAGGCCAGGGCTTGTTACATGTTGGCATTGTAGGCCTTTAAAGGGGAACACCACCCTGTTCCATAGGTGTTGCCAAATCATGCAATTGTATCACAAATTTTACAACATGTGATATTTTTATTTATGCCCCAGTTTGTAGAATCCTATTATTATGTGAGAATCTTGGGGGTATGTTGTTTGTTTGGCTGGTTTTTCTAAAGACATATCTAGGCCTTTCACTCATGGAGGAAAGGTTAAAAATGTGATCTGAGTGCACCCTAAAGGCAAATTAAAAAGAACCCAAAAACTTATTTTAATTAAAAAAATAAAACTCATGATTTTGGGGACCTGATTCATGACTTTTTTAACTTTTGGGGTTGTCAGTGCTGTTATAATTTAAGTTTGTACTAAAAAATTATAATCTTTTATCTCTGTAACTTATGGGGTAATATTACCTACTCAAGTAGGTTCAGGTCTTTGAGTGTAGGGTTGGTAGGCAATATTCTGAAGTCCCTCTGAGCATATTCCTGGCAGTTCTCCTGTCTACCTCAGATCAAATCATCCAACAAAAAGACTAAAATCCTGAATTTCAGACTCAAAAGCCTCTTAGATATTCTTTCCAGAGACCTTGGCATCTGAGCCATCTTGTTTTTGTCCAGTTCCTTGAATTTCTATATATATTTTATGATCAATATTATAATATTGAGAATATTCATATTTTCAAAGGATTATTGAAAATTAGGAGCAGAATAAAATACCATTTCAAATTGGCTTTCAATACATATGTCCACAAAAGGAAGTGGTGAGGAAGTGGTGAATTTATTTAAGTGGAGAAAAATGTTTCCTCATAACCAAGCAGTGAGGAAAGGCCACCTGGCAAAAACATATGATGTGCCCTTTGCTGGAAATGTTTTTACTTTGTTCCTGGAAAGCGTACTGTTGAGTTTATTGATAGTGTTGAACAGTTTTTACTTTTGAAAAGGTGAGTAAGGGGGTTAATAAAACATTTTGGGAGATCCAAGGCTCTCCTATTTTGGGTGTTTTAGAAGGTACTAATCAGTGGAGAAATTTTTATCTATTCCAAAGGCAAAACATTTACTTTGGAGAAGTGTTTTTATCAACCATAGGGATAAATGGTCTCTGGCAAGGGTGACTTAGCAGTACCCAAAGAATGGTGGACCACTAGTTGTGGACCAAGGCCACACTGTACTAAGTGTTGTACAAACACGGAACAATGAGATAGCTTTTAAGCTTTTTGGGACAGGGGCTAAGAGTACAACAAAATGGAGACAAATGGTACAGGAAACAATGAGACAGGATTGGTGAAAATGATAGGCCAGAGTCTCAGCACACCAGCAGATTACCTATTGTCAGGTTTTTATGTAGGCTTCTTGGCAAAGGAAGGTTTTAGAATAATGAATTAGTTTTGCAGATGTTTATAGGGAGCTTCTCTCAAGCATGAGGAGCTACTTGGGAAAAAGCACCAAGTTTCTTGTTTGTAAATTCATCAAGTGACCAATGGAGGCTGGCAAGAGCAGTTGACTGGAGGTGAGGGTAGCCTCTATAGTCTAAGCCTGAGTTAGGAAGCATTCATCTGTTATTGTAACTGTTTAAGTCGCTATGCATAGGGTATTCACACATGTTCTCTTCTTCCAACACTTATAAAAACCCTTTCTTGTTTAGTAAAAATGTATATTAATGGAACTACTAAGTACTTGAGTCTGATGAATTTATATGGCCTCCAACTTGGTAGTATCTGAGCCTCTTACAATTTTAGTTATTTATCATCACATCACTGTGAGGTAGCGAAGTGCTATTTTCCCCATTTTACAGATGGAGAAGTGAGGCACAGAGAGTGAAGTACTTGCTCAAGGTCACACAAAGTCTGTGATAGAACAGGGAATTAAAATGTGGTGTCCAAAATTCCAGGCTAATACTCTAACCACTGGACCATCCTTCCTTGCTAGTAAGTACTAGGGCTTGGAGCAACTACAGTGCTTGCATCTTAGCTTACAAATGATGCTAACAAATATAAAAAATATCAAAATATCATGTACCACTATGCTCAGTGACATCCTGTAGCAGGATGGGTTATAGATTGGTGGCAGCCAGGTCTCTGTGTCTTTTACCTTATGGAAAAATCTATTCTTTGCTCCTTCTGCTCCTGCAGATGGCATTTCTAGATCTTCTACTGTATGGAGCAGTTTCTCCTTTCCACTTTATCTAAAGTTTTACACCTCTGTTTCTGTTGCACTGGCAGCTCCCTCATTCCTATGGCCTGAGTGTCTTCCTGTAAATTGATTCAGAAGAGAGTCTGGAATTAGATGAAAACCCATAGACATGTTACATGGAGTTTCCACTTGTGCCTAGCCTCTGAGTTTTTAGCTCTAGGAATACTGAGTGAATCAATTTCCCAAAAGAAGCAGCCTTATATTGGCTAGATGCTGAATTTGGCCCCTGCCCATTCTGTTCCTTCACTTCATTCTGGGTGACGGGGTACACAGAAGTGCCGCATAGCCTCTTTACCCATTTTTGGCCCCTCAGGAAAAGTAGAAATGTGTATTTTTATAGGTTGCCTGATTACTAATTTTTATTAAATTTAACCATCTTGAGGACTTTTCTTTCACACTGCTTAAAATATTCTTGCAATTTTCAGTTTTGTGGCAAGAATGAACTCCCTGCCTCACCGCTGCTTTTGAATTTTCTCTTCTATTTACAGATATTTTCTATTCCATACAGTTCTAGTTTAACTTATTCCCTGTATGTAGATCATCATAATCATGGCAAATCCCATGGTCTCCTTGCAGATCGAGCCCAACCCAAATTGATCACTAGCTAGGTCTTTAAGGTGATCTGGCTGGATATCCAGGACACATCTAAATGAACACATACTGGGTGGCAAGTGAGAGTGTAAATCTAGCGCTCCCCAGCATACCACACACTAACTGTCCATGTGGACTCTGCTGCTGTGCACTAAAAGTTCCTTAGTGCACATTGCTTGCTGCTGTTTCAAAGAGTAGTAGATCAAAGTGAACTACAGAACTTCTGGCACATAACAGTAGGATCCACTTGGATAGTTAATACATGTCAGACTTGAGTGCAGTAGATTTACATCCCCATCTTCATGCACAGTCAGTATCTGTTTAGACATGCCCTCAGTTTATGTCCTTCACTGGCAAACTTATCATGCACTCAAAGCTTTTGGCAACCATGAGTCATGTAGTGATTTTCTTTGGTAAACGTGTTTCATAATTTCTTGGTCTTCCATCCTAATAAAATAAATTCATAGCAAGAAAACCGCTGAAACCGAACCAGTGTTGATAGAGGCTGTTGCTTGCTTTGGCTACCAATATCCTCATCGTTAATCTGATCCTGCCACTTAATAAGGAGCAGCTGAGTCACTAAGTCCCTGTGTGTAGAGATTCAAGGCAATGGTTAGCAGCAAAATGATAAATGGCTTGGCCAGTAGCAACATGTGGGCCATGCAAACTCTGGTGGTGGTGGTGATTTTTACTAGAGGGGTACACCTGGACACAAAATATGGAAGTAGGCACAAAATAGATTGGCATTTTAAAGATCTAACCTGTATTCATCTGAGCTACTGTGTTTGGTATTCTGTAAAGAAGTCTTTTCACCGGCATAGGACATACAGGTGGCCAACAATTGCCTGAGGAACACTTGTTTTCCAATCCCAAAGGTGGCTTGAAATATAATAAGCTAAACTCAGCCTTGATGTAAATCCATTCAGTTCATTAGAGTTACACCAGGAATAATGTGGATGAATATAACAACACATAAAGAATTTCTTGCTTGTCATTCAAATGGAGCTTTCCAAAGCCAGTCAAGTCGTCATATCATTGTATCAATCTATAATACTCTCTATTTCACATTCTTTTCTCCTTTGCAATAGTAACCTTTGGAAGAAAAAACTGATTGGTCAAAGAAATGTTTTGATATTACTGGAAATACCTCACTTTTTGTTTCCCAATGTACACATGGAAAGCACAGGTCACATATTTGGGAGCTGGGAATATCTGCACATGGCCTTACCAGCTGAGCATTTATGGAGATTCATCAATCTCTGTTTTCTTCTTGAGGCTCAAAGTCGCAGATGGCTAGTATTCACTACACCTTGCTTCACAAATACGTGGATGCTTGAACTTCTTGTGGCTGAAATATTAAATTATTGGTGTTATCCTGCTCTCTAATTGGCTCAGGAGGTAATGGGGGGGGAGTATGAATTTGTACTTCAAGTCACTTTTCCTTTGATTATATCTCATAATATAACTCTCTCAGCTTGATGAGAACCCAGAAACAAATATCAACATATTGCTTTAGTGGTAGGTGAAACATGACTAGGCTGATGAGGATAGTTATTCTAAGCATGAAATGAACCCCTCAAAGATCATCTCTGACACCCTTCTGGTTACATCCCAGTGTGGTTAGTTACATTTTGCTAATCTAAAATTGTTGATGTTCTATTGGATAAAGTGGTGTTTTACTTTCCTACACTAAACCAGTTGCTGTGTGCCCATATGCACTTTTGAAATTCACCCAGTGATTGCTATATTTCTGTATGCAATTAAAATTCTAATCAGTTTAAATTTGTATTTGTAAGAGTGCTTTGGTATACCAGGATATTTAAAGCATATGCCACATGTAAATGTTTATGGTTGAGGGATCCTGGGATCCTGCTCTTGATCCAGAAATACACCAAAAATGTATGGCAGAGTCTACATACCTTGTAAAGACATATAAAAACTCCCTCATCTGCAAAGGCTACCAGCATCCTGTGAGCTCACAAGCCACTACTTCAACCTAGCACTAAGCTTTTGTTTTTAGTCCGGTCACAGACTTCTGCCAACTGTATATGCAAAAGTCCTTGCCCTGATCCTGGTCTTCTGGCATTCAGATGCTGTAGGTTAGAAAACAATGAGACAATTGCTGTTTGAGGCAACAGGGCTGCATTGTATTATGTACCATATTTCCCTTGAAAAGCTGTGACTGGCAGCTGTCATTGAGGAATGAGACAATACTTGCTCCTACTCTGGTTCCTGGCAATGGAACTTCCAATGCATACTTACCAGCCTGCACTCCCAGCGTCAGCCTTTGCATTACCATTGATTTCCAGGAAGGTGACAGCAGCATTCTGCTCTGAGACTATTTGAGGAAAGACCCATAAAGGAGGGCTACAGTTACACAAAAGAAGAAATGTAGCCAAAAGTCCTACATAACAGTAGAAGCAGTGGTTGGAATGTTGCACTTCACTATATTTATATATGGTGTCTGTCAAACATAGTAAAGACTGACATTTGAGAGTTTAATGGTATATATTACAGGAAGACATAAATGAATTTGTCTTGAAATTTTAGTGTGTATGTAATATATATATGTATAGCGAGAGAGAGAAAGGTCTTAGGAGAGGAGACAGAGAAATGACAGGCACTGTTGGTGAAAAGCACAGCACTAATGGCAGTAAATTTCTGAATGATACCATCATGTCCAGAAATCAACATATAGAGAAATTCACTCATTACGCTGTTTATTTCTTTTTGGTCAGATATATCCTTTGTGATGACTAATTGTCACCTCATTGATGCTTCTGGCTGGCAGTACTTGCCTAGATATTGGATCTGGGTGAGGTCCAGGACTCTTCTAGTGACAGTGGGTGGCTCTGATGCTTTTTGCTGCCAATATTATATTGTTGTTTAGCCAAGGCAAGTGTGAGGAGAGATCCTGGAAAAACATGAAACAGTTCTAAGTCTGGTTGAACCTCATGGAATCTGAGGCTTTGTGAAACCGAGACTTTTGAAAAAATAGACTGAAGGCTCGTGTCCAAGTTCCTGCCAGCCTCTATAGTCTAGCCCCTGTCAGAAGAGTATGTGTGTATTAAAGGTGCTACACACAGGAGTGTTGGTAAAAGACCGATCTTTACTTAATGGCGACGGTCTCACAACGTAGCTCAGGGTTAAAAAAGTTAGGTCTGTCACTTGGCAGAGATACATATCCACTAACTTCAATAAATGCTGTTACAAGACATGGAACTAAGTGCTTGCCTACACAGAGGCGTAATGTGCTGTTTGGAAGGTGTGATTTCTAAAGCACACTAATGTGTTGCACATTCATTGGTGCACATAAACCTTGCTGGCACACTTTAATGGAATGCTGTTTGAAACCAAATTACATTAAAGTGCAGTAGGGAAACTTCTGTGTGCACCAGCAAAGTCTACTACATGGACCAATTAGTGTGCAACACACAAGCACTCTTTAGAAATCACAACCCCATACAGTGCATTGCTCCTCAGATCCATTGGAACAGTTTACAAAGGATTGTGATGGAGTCTCCATTGCTGGCAAATTTTAAATCCAGACTGGCTGGTGTTTTGAAAGGTATGCTCTATTCAAATGGAGTTATTTTGAGGGAGTTCTTTGGCCTGTGTTATATACAGGAGATCAGACTAGATGATCACTATGGTCCCTTCTGACCTTGGAATCTACGAATTGTAAGCACTATCTTCTTTTCATCCAGGAGGAGTGAATGGCGAAGCAACACTTCCCACAAACATGCGAGATACCGTTCTCATTTGCTGTCTTCCAGGAACATTGTCTTTGCCCTATCTCCTCTCCAGGTTCTGTCTTCAAGGTGTGCAAGCAAGGGGCCGTCTATTTGAAGAGAGGGTTTTCTGAGGTCTGGTGGCTTGCCACTTCTCTTCCCCACTCTCTCTCCTTCTGGCAACAACAGATTGAAGAAACACTTCTAATTACACTCCACTGTACCTTTAAGTGCTGTGGGGCAGAGATGCAGCATAGTGTACTGAACTAATGCCACTCAGAGGCATTGCCTGTTTCACCTTTCCTATAGGAAGTGAGCAAGATCGGGTAATAGAGAAAAGATCCCTCTGCACAGCCCTGAGCAGGGAGTTCTCCACTGTATGCTTAGGAAAACAGGAAGGTCATGCCTCAGTTTAGAATGAATGCACTCCCAATTTGGGGCTCTGTTAGCATCAGTAGACAGATAATGGTAGTTGTTAGGACCCAGTGGAATGCATACCTCTAAAGATCTGAGGTCTATTCCTTATTTCAAACCAACAATGTTTGTGTGGGTTCAAAATTCAGAAAATCATGCTTGCTCATTATAAATTCTAACAGTAGCTCATTTGTGTCACTAATATAAAATTTCATCTTATCTGTTTATAAATAAATAAATTTGGATGTGATCTGAAAAATATTTATAGTGAACTTGCATACCTGAAAGATATTATCTTTTGTTTACTTTCATTTTGGCACTTGTGATGTATACGTTCTTCATTATAATAAATATTAACATTAAACGACAACTTTAGTCATGGGCCCAAGTCAAACTAGACCTCTGGCTCTCAAAATACCTGAACTTTGTGGAAGTTTAGATCACATCTAAACTTGGAAGCAAATCATTCTTTCTAAATAAAATCAGAACCAAAGAAAAGTTATATTTGCAAAAGTAAGGAAGTCCTCTGCCCTAGTGCAATTCAGAATAAGCTTAGTATGAATGCACATTACAGCAGACTACACTGTCCAGTTTCACAAAGCAAGTACTTGCATATATTAAATGACAGTGTTCAACCTACAGAAATTCCTTTTTGTTTTTGAAAAAAAAAATTCAAAGTGATATGAACAATATCCCTAATTTTGTGAACTTCCCTAAATGAAGATTCATTAAAGTATGAATTTTTTTCCTGTAACGTCACTAAATAAACATTGATCAGATATTACTACAGCACAAGATGGTGCACATCACAGGGGACAACCTTGCTCTAGTGGGTGAGATAGCTTACTTAAAAAGACTCACTGAAAACATATATTTTTTACAAATTGTTAGCAACTGTAAGTGCTTCAGACATTATCCTATACAGTTAACAGAACGCCTGGAAAGAGAAAAGACTTGTTAAATAAATTAATTTTCTAAACAAGAAAAAAAGCCCTCTACCAATAAAAATGAATCTTATGTAAATGAATAGAACACAGCTCATTAGAAAGAATAAATTCCTGTTGTGTCTGATGGTAAAATACAATAGAATGTAGTCCTGTTTAAAACTCCATTCAATTAATATTTGTGCATACTAAAACAAAACATATTTCATAAGGCAATGGATCCTTCTTAAATGACTTTTTTTACGATTTAATATTATTATTCTATAAGTTGCATTTTCTACAATATTGTCTTTAAGAAACCATATTTTTGTGAGTGTGGTGTACTAATTTGTATGTTTAAAATGATTCATCACACTGTAGAGACAAGTGTAATTTGTGTTGAACATGTAAATATTTAGAGATGTACTGAAGTTACTTTATAAGCATGCATTGTATACTATAACTGCTTACAAATGTTTTGAAAACATAAATGCATTCCAGGGTCACTTAAAGAGGTAACTGGCAAAAAAGAGGGTTTTAAGGAAGAATATTGCATATCCATTAGGCCATTCTATCAATGGCTTGGTTGGATTTGATAATCTTTTGTCCTCAACTACCAATATAGTGAATGTGGAGAAGCAAGCATTTAGGAGCCTAACTCATAAGTCACCATGATATTCAGATAAATGTAACTCATGAACTGGCAAGGAAGATGATTAGACAGCAGGTAACAGAATTTTCATTCCAAGTCAGACTGACTGAGATGAATGATTGAATAGCAGTGCAGAATGGGCAAAAGCATTTCTGTGTCTTCACCATAAAGGTCTGATCACTTCTGGGTGGCGAATAATTTGGCTAATGCATTATTGTTTTCAATAAGTTAGAGTTCAATGTTTCTTCCTGAGGAATATTCCTTTTATTTTGCTGACTCTAATTGAGCTATCTGATACTATAGGCTTCTGTTCTGGGCCTTCACTAAGGTCCTGGAGAAGTGTATGCTGCAACATGTGAATTAGAGCCATACCCCTCTTGACTGGTGAAGGCCAGTTGGGAAGAGTTAGTTCTTTCTTTGGAGTTGCCTATCAACACCTCCCTTCTGGAGGACAGGATCACAACTTCTCTTTAAAGAGCAATTGTTCGGCTTTTGGTAAAGAAACCAGTTTTCATGCTGACAATCTCTCTCATTGTCAAGCTGGTTCAAATTTTCCTTTTCCTAGGAAGATTATCTAGAAGATTGCAGTCAGGCAACTCCAGTGATATTTGAGTCTTCATGTCTTTTTGAACTCCAATCAGTTTGATGTAAATCTTATCGCAGAGAGTGTGCTGGTTGCACCAGTTGATGATCTGCACTTGACAATGGACAAAGTTCAGGTGACCATGCTGATTCTCTTGCATCTGTTAATTGCCTTTGTTGTTGATACCCTGAAGTCTCTAGAGCAGGGTAGATTAATTGTTCTTCCATGGATCACTCGATTCTTTGCCAGATATCCCACTGGGTCCCACTGGCCCAAGGTCACTGTTTTATACGGTTCCAAAAGATTCAGTTCTAGGACCACTCCTGTTCAATTTGTCTGTGGGAGAGCATATAACCTACAATGTTAAACAGATTAAACCCAGATTAAATAATGAAACAGTGAAATAATGTTTGATAAAGTGGGGAAGCAACAAAGAAATGGGAAAAATTATGTTAGTGTGTAATGTGGTGAGCATACAACACAGGACTGAAAGGGGTTAAGGTAGCCAGGCATGCCAATTAATTCCACTGGCTGCACCTGGAGGAAGAGCCAGGGAGCAAAGAACTAATTGGAAGCAGGTTCAGTTGTGCAGGAACAGACAGGGCTGTATAAAGCCAGCTAGATGGCACTAAATAAGCTATTGGGAAAGGCTGCTGGAAGGTATGTAATAATCATTCCCTAGGAAGAGGCTTTTGGCATTGGCACACCTTAGTGAGAAAAGAGGAAACAGTGTGGTAGGAAGCAGTCTAGGGAAGGAGCAGTGAGGGCTGAGAGAGGAAGGCCCAGACCTGCTGAGCTGTGGGTCCCTGGACAGAAGGTGAGAGTAAAGGGCAGGCCTGGGTTTCCCTACCAACCACTAAGGGAGGCGCAGAGAGAGGGAAGGCTGCCTAGGAGTGCTAAATAAAAGGGATTTTGTTATCCTGGAAGAGGAGCACAGTGGGTTACTTGGCTGAAGAGCTGCGTCATAAAGAGGACACTGCAGTTCCTGGGGTGAGAGAGGTGCTCCACACCTATGAGAGAGAGAGACAGAATGATGGAATGCAAGCTGTGGAAGGGGGTTTCCACTTCAAGAGCTAATCCCCAAGTGACCAGGAGGTGGCACCAGACCAGCAGTGAGTGGTGCATGCCGTGACATGGTGGCACCAATGTAATGGTGCATAATTGGCTTCCATTTATTACTCAGCCTGAGAGTTGCAGCCTCAATTTGCAGCCTGAGAGTTGTTGGCTATTTAGCTGTTCCTGGGTAGGCAGGTACAAGTGGTTGTCAATAATTTTAATAGTGTTTGCTTGTAAGAAGGTTGTGAACTTTTTTTTTCAGATATTATGCAAGCCTATTTCATTTCCAGGTAGAACTCCTTATCATCAGCCAATACGGTGCCGCAATCCCCAAAAACATTCTGAAATTACTGATAGTGTAGAATGAGCTGCACATTTAAGTAGCGTTTGCTGTTGAGTTTCTGCTGCACAAGTGAACTGTGATCTCCATTGACTTGTGATTTCTAGGTGAAATTTAGGTTTGGGTATTGGCTATCCATTCTTTCCTTGTGCCACATGGCAGATATTGTGATCAGCTTGGGTTTAAAAAGCAGGGGAATGATGGCAGGTCTTCTTAGTGGGTGGTCCTTGACTTTGGAACGCGCTTCCACATTCTTTGAGTCGTTATTTAGTGCCCTTCAAATCACTCCTCAAACTTTCTGTCGAGCTATCTGGATGTGAGGCTGGTTTGAGTATATAAAATATTGTGGTGTTGCAGTGAGTTGGAAGAGGTTTTAGTTTTGGAGCCTGGAACAATTTGTCTGTTCTCCTCTTCTTTTTTTTAAAAAAGGACTATTTTTGTACAGTAAATTCAGTCTGAGGCTTGGCTAGGGGCATTTGCAATAAAGGCAGTGTTTCTTAAAGCCATAGTTTCTCCTCAAAAGGTGTCAAATTGATGGCACTGGTGATTAAAGTAATCTGTTTCTTCCCAGAACAGCTACCGAACAGCAAGCTTCTCTACAGTGTTCCACCAATATCCTGTAAGGCTGACCTTGAAAGGCCCCCATCTAGGTAGATGAAAGAATTCAATCTCGGCTGCCGCTCAGTCCTTGGCCTCTCTGCTGATAATGCCAACAGCCAAACACTATCACTGCCAATTATGCTGGTGATTGTTTGGGAAAAAATACTTCTCCAGTAGGCACTAGACTAAGTTCAATTTCATTTCACACAAGGGCATGGTACAGCCCATGTGGTTCTTGGCCCCTGCCCAGTAAATAGTGCAAGTTTGTATCTGACATGGTTGTACCTAGTATATACTGTACTCCACTCCACTTCATCCCCCAATCCAAAAAATTAAACCTATGCAGGATGTTGCTGAAGAAGTAAGTCTAACTCCCTAAATTCTTTGTATCTTTAGTCATAATGTTAATAATGCAAGTTTGTATTATGCAGCCTACAGAAAGAGGGCACTATCAAGGAGCATTTTGCATTACATAACCTCACTGTACAATGAAACACTTTAAAGAATTTCCTAGGTGAATGTTTTACAAAAATATAAGTATACACACAATGCGGATATACAGTCTTTGTGCAATATTTAACCAAATAATTCCAAGTATGAAAATTCAAAATTGAACTAATGGCTTCTTTTCAGTATAAATCATAAAGTTTATCAAAACAGAATAAAAATGGAAGGTGAAAATGTTTTAAGATTAATTGTTAATTTGACCTTAATAAAAAGCTTTATCTAGAATTTCAAGAAAGTATATTCCTTTCCATTTGCCTGTAAGTACAATCAAATATCAGCGCTTTCAAAGTTTCAGAGACTGAAATAGTTTCTTTTAAAAAGGGGCTTTTGCATATAACGATACATCATGCAATCTTCACAAATATGTATAAATTAGATTCTGTCTGTGGTTGTAATATCCATGTAATGGAACCACAAGATAAATTGCATTTATTATACACCTTTGACAGCCTCACCTGCCTATTAATCCTTCATCATAAGAGCTACTTCTAAAGTTCTAAATCTTGAAACCCCTTCAAACAGATGCCATTAAAAAGAAAAGTGGTGTCATTATAATGTGATGCTGAGTGTGTCACTAGTGATGGGTACTGAACCCATAATCACGAGATCTAAAGGCAGGAGCTTCTACTGTCTGGGTTAAAAGACCTAGCTCTGGAACTGTGAAGGTTGTACAGTCACAATACTTTTAAATGTAGTCTAGCCACATGAGGGGAGACAGAGCCACACAGTGACAGGGTTTTTTTTTCCTACTGGTTTGAGGATTCTACACAATTTGTGTGACCTCCCTACTCATGAATAATGTTACCCTCTCAAACTCCTGCAAATGAAGTCTTTGTACTTCTCTCCACCACAATACACTTCCTATGTATAAACTTGTATATGCATATATACTGTATGTGCATACAGCGGCTCAACCTAGTGTGCCATTAGCTTTCAGAAAAAAACCTCACTCTGTATGCTTTTAGAATACAGTAATGAATTCAAAGTAAAGTTCATTCAAGATGTGAGGAAGATTATATGGCGTTGGTGGTGAATGAAGCTTCATGTTCTTTCTTTCCTCACTTGTTGGCTGACATGAAAATTGTTTTGTTTCCTGACATCTCTTCTCTGCTATCTTCATGGTCCTGTTTACTGCTTATATACACACTCCTTTGTTTGGGAGAGACCTGTTTAACAACTCCCCTGACATACCTGGTTTAAACATACACTTTATAAATAATTCCATCATATATTCATAATGTACATCATGCAAGGATATAAATGATCATCGAGTTAGTTTACAAATGATCCCTCAAGGCGCATAGTTTGTAGAAAGATTATTACAATACTGTGTAGGATGGGAATAGAGGATGCTTAGTGTCAAAGCCATTTTCCCTTCCCTGGAGTGATAGGGAAGAGGGAGCATGGTGGGAGCAGGCTACAGCCATGCTGTAGGTGCAAGGAGTGCATGTGGTATAAATGTGCAATCCTCCACTGATGTAAGGGAACTTGCATTCCAGCTGGGAGTCCTGAACTGGAGAGCTGGAGACACATCCCTGCAAGTGCCCCTCTCTGATGAATTTGAACACAGCTCAGAACTTGGGCCAGAATACTTACTAATTTTTGAATCATGTGAAGTGTTATAAAAATGAATAACTGCACTTTCACTTTAAGTCTCCACCTTTATCTCTCTCTCTGTAGCATATAAGATATGAATTAGGATCAGACACCATGTGAATTTAGTCAGAAAACCTGGCTATGAATTTTATATATACTACTTAACACCCTAAGGGAAACCTATAAAAACTTGAATATGAAGTCATGACACTATTTTGTCATGCCAAAATGACAACAACCATGAAAACTTTTCTTTTAAACCTCTTTACTTAGGCTAACTTTTGTTGCAATGATTTAAATACTGAAACAAATTTCCCTCTTTTCTCATCCTACATTTAAACAAAACTGCAGCTTATTGACACTCTTACTGCATTTTCTGATATAAATCCACAGAAAAATCTGTCAGCTTCCTTTTCAGTCTTCATTTTATTCTTCTACAGTAAATGCATTGCCAGAAGAAAAAGCCATAAATACTTCTGCACCCCAATTGTTTGTCCACTTTTAATGACTACGTTATTTCTGGAGCCCTGAAGCTTGAAAAGCCACCCTGACAACAATTGTGACATAGAAGTTGGAGAGGCAATGATGAGATGAATTGAGAGGTTCTCTCACCCAATATTAATAAATAAAGGGCAAGATGTATTTAATTGACAATCTTTCTGCTGTTATCTAGAATATTGGTATCCATAAAATTCAGCTCACATAAATACCTGACCCAATCAAACCTCATGTAGGATCAGATTCTGTTACCCTTAAATGGGCTGAGTGGTACTTCACTTCCTGAATAGTCTCACTGAGTAGCACCTTACTCCATGAGTAGTCCCACTGAAAACAATGTAAGAAGGTGGCGACCCATTGGGAGGGTCAGGAACGCAGCTGCCCCTGGGCTTGGTTATCTCGGAACCCAATGAGCTTGGCTGGTCCTCATTAAGAGAGATTGCTCTCTGATTGGCCAGAAGAGCCAACATATCCCCATTTAATCCCTGTAGCAATAGCAGCCCAGTGGCTGCTCAATGTGTTCAATTTCTGCAACTGTACCAGACTTGCTCCCTGTCCAGATCTTGTTCCATCACTTACCTGCTCTGCTCCAACCCTAGACTCTGCCTATCTCTGAACTCCTGATTCCTAACTCCAGGCTCCGACCACCGGCTTATCTCCGGACCACAAGTCAAGCTCTGTTCTGTGGCTCTGTTCTGACTCCTGGCTTAAACCATTGTCTTGGCTTCTGGTCACACCACCAGTTTTGCCCTCTAGTTCTGCTACCTCTAGGTTACACTGCCTATACCTCTGAGATACATTAAACACATCATCTGGACTTTTAAGACTGTTTATACAATTGAATGGAAAAAGCCTCATCTACCAGTCTGAAATTTAGCTAGATCAGCTGAGGAGGGCTTCTGTGATCTTCTGCAGCATATAAACCATATAGACAAAGTTGATTGTATTAATAAGTATACATGGGTGACTATTTTCAATTAAAATATTGTGTATATTGACTTTTGTGGGACAGTGGCTATTTTTAATGAACTAAGATTATCACTGAATTTATATAAAATCTTTACATATTTATAAATATATAACAAGCTTAATTAAAAATCACTGTACCATACCCAAAGCCCAAACATTATAGCAAGACTTTTTTTTTTCCGGTTTTTCCATTGAGATGGCCATGCTATGATTGCATGATATCTCAACTAAGCAATAAAAGTTAAATGACTATGATGCTCAAGTGTCTGTCATGTTGCAACAAATAGGCTCCAAGTCTATAAAAATGTCCAATAGCGATGAACGAAGAGATGCAAAATTCAAAGGCTTTTAGAAAGCCAGATGTGAGGTAAAAAAGGGAAGCAGCACATATGGAAAGGAAGAGTGGGTAAGTGGCAAAGTACAGTTAAGATAGGGTTACAAAAATAAGGAAAGTAATGGGAGAAAATGAAAGGAACATTGCACAGTTGGTTATGGCTCTTCTCTTCCCCATGTGTCAATTATGTAATCTGTATTGAAGCAATTATCATCATGTCTGAAACTTTGACTTTTCTGCTAATTATAACCTTAGCTCTGAGTAAGTGGAAAGAAGGGTTCCTTTCATTCTTAAATTTGACTTATGTAAGGGGGGTGGGTCCTAACCCCACCCCCTTGCACACACATGCAAAGCCTGAGAAGCGGTACAAACACCACAGCTCTCCTGGGTGAAATTAATCTGCTGTGAGGGGGATGGAGAACCTACATCTCCTTTTGTGCCACAGATGCTCCATGGCATCTTTCCTTCTAACAGTGCAATGGGTATGTGGAGGCGGAGAGGAGCTAGAGTTCGCCACTGAGGGTATGCCTACATTGACAGAAGCAAATTTGCTGCCATCATATCAAGATACCTGTATCGATAGAGTGGAAGTGAAGACCCACTCAATCGATTCGGCAGTTGATCTACTAAAACCATCTCCCCAAAAAGCGTAGCGCTGCATCGCCGGGTACACATTTCCTGTTGGCCCAGCGCTGGGGAGATGGCATGCTAAATAGAAGTTATGAAGTTGACAGCAGAAGAGCTTGCATAACTCCTGTTGACTGCTGCCAAATTTCACCGGCAGTATAGACCAGGCCTGAGTCTATGAATTACATAGCTCCATTGGTTGAAAATCCAGTGTTAGCATAAATTAAGTTGCTGTTTGATTGCTGTGTAGGGGCAGTGGGGATGACATTGTTCCCTCCATGCAGATATCGCCCACTCTATTTTAAGGTGATGGTGGTTCTTATCCTCCACCAATGTACATTGCAACTTTTGAAGATCAAAGCTCTAGTGTGATATCCTGGTGAATATATACTAAAAATTTTAAACAAAGCTGCATATTGAAAGCTAATATATCTATTTTAAGGGGAAGAAATGCCCTAAAGGAGATAGAGCAAACCTGCCTCCCCTCCTTCCTGCAGTTATAGTCTCTGGGTCTAATGGTAATTTTTTTTTTTTAAGTAAAGTGATTTTTTTAAAATGTATATTACAATAATACCGTACTGGCTCCAAAGAAGGATGAGGGCCTCATTGGTGCTGTACAGAAGTGCAGTTTAAAAAAAAGGTAGCTGGAATAAATAGGAGAAGGGCAACAATATGTGAAACTCTGATTACAAAGCAGTTACAAATAAAGAATTTTTGTACAAAAATAGAATAAAAATTATGTTATTTTACTGTAATGTTACACAAAATGAAATATAAAGGCTTATAACAATGTAGCTTATCTAACTATTAAGCACACAATTTTTCTCTTTTTGTAAAAACAAAAGTGTTCTTAATCTACATAAAAGACCGCAAAAGACTTTTCTTTCCTATGAGATATGCGCTTGTATCTCAAAATGCTTTTGGGGATGTTGGGGGGGGGGCTCTCCCTATGACTATCACCTGTATAGTCCTAAATTATATTGAGTGTGTCTGCTCTTTGTTCCATTCATGTGAATGAAATTGGTTTTGCATTAGGACAGCACTCAAGAGGTTTGCCAGGTCTGAAATCTTTTGACAGTAGCAAACTGAAATATTCCATATTTGGGCTGATTACTTGTGTGCTAAATTTCATCCCCATATTTTTCTGAAATGGACCAGTTGAAAATGCCTGAAAATTTAGGACTGATTAAAAAAAAAAAGTCACCAGGATCAGATGGTATTTACTCAAGAGTTCTAAAGAAACTCAGATATGAAATTGCAGAACTGCTAACTGTTGTATGTAATATATTGCTTGAATCAGCCTCTGTACCAGATGACTAGAGGATAGGTAATGTAATGCCAATTTTTAAAAAAGGCTCCAGAGGCAGTTCATGAAACCAGTAACAGAATTATCAGACATTTAGATGACCACAGTGTGTTTCTCATGCCTCAGTAACTGGTTAAAAGATAGGAAACAAAGGGTAAAAATAAATGATCACTTTTCACAATGGAATGTGATAAACAGTGGGGTTCCCTAAGGATCTGTACTACCCCTGTTCAAAATATTCATAAATGATCTGAAAAGGAGAGTAAACAGTGAAGTGGCAAAATTTTCAGTTGATACTAAATTACTGAAGATAGTTAAATCCAAAAGTTGACTGTGAAGAATTAGAAAGATATTTCATAAAACTGAGTGACTGGGCAACAAAGTGGCAGATGAAATTCAATGTTAAGTGCAAAGTAGTGTACACTGAAAAACATAATCCCAACTATACATACAAAATGATGAGGTCTAAATTTAGCTGTTACCACTCTAGAAAGAGATCTCAGAGTCATCGTGGATAGTTCTCTGAAAACATCTGCTCAATTTGCAATGGCAGTCAAAAAAGTTAACAAAGCTAGGAACCATTAGGAAAGGTATAGATAAGGAGACAGAAAATATCAACGTCACTATATAAATCCATTATATGCCTATTCCTTGACTGTGTGCATTCCTGGTTGCCCCATCTCAAAAAGAATATATTAGAAATGGAAAAACATGCAAGAAGGGCAACAAAAATGATTTGTGTATGGAAGAGCTTCCATATGAGTAGAGTTAAAAAGACTGGGACTGTTCATTTTAGAAAAGAGACAACTAAAGGGGCATATGATACAGGTCTAATAAAATCACAAATGGTATAGAGAAAGTGATTAGGGAAGTGTTATTTACCCCTTCGCATGAAACAAAAATAGGGATCACCCAATGACATTAATAAACAGCAGGTTTAAAATAATCCTGAGGAAGCATAAAACATAACAAAACAAACATAAGGAAACATAAAACATACAATGAACAATCAGCCTGTGGAACTCATTTCCGGAAGATATTGTGATGACTAGAAGTATAATTTGGTTCAAAAAAGAATTAGGTAATTTCATGGAGGATCAGTCAATCAATGGCTTTTAGCAAAGATTGTCAGGGACAACCCCATGCTCTAGCTGTCCACATTGATCTTTGACTACAGGTAGTAGATATGCCAATGGCCTGTGATGGGATATTAGATGGGGTGGGTTCCAAGTTACAGAGAACTCTTTCTTGGGTGTCTGGCTGATGAGTCTTACCCACATGCTCATGGTTTAACTGATCACCATATTTGGAGTTGGGAAGGAATTTTCCTCTGGGGCAGATAGGGAAAGACTTTGGGGGTTGTTCGCCTTCCTCTGTAGCATGGTGCACAGCTCATTTGTTGGTGGATTCTCTGTACCTTAAAGTCTTTAAGCCATGATTGGAGGACTTTAATAATTTAGTCATTGGTTAGAAGCTTAGTACAGGAGTGGATGTGTGGGTTTCTGTGCCCTGCATTGTGTAGGAGGTCAGACTAGATGATCAGATTGGTCCCTTCTGACCTTAGAGTCTATGAGTCTATTTCTTTGCACCATCTTGTACCAGCTGACTTTCCTACATATAGGCCAGACTGCTCACACTAGACAACTGCACAAGTGGAAACGTGGGTTTGTGGGACTCTGAAACTTCCCCAAGGCATCACAATCAAAGAATCATCTGTGTGAAACAGTTCTGAGTGAATCCCCTGTGAAGATATGCATCATTCAAGATAGTACAGTGGTAGCCAATTGGCCTGAACTATAATGCCAGAAACAATGAAAAATTGGTTCAAGACATATCAATATAGGGCTTTTCTTCTGCCACCTGTAAATACAGCTACAGTAGAACCTCAGAGTTACAAACACCAGAGTTACAAACTGACCACACACCTCATTGGTAACAGAAGCACACAATCAGGCATCCACGGGGGGTGGGAAGTGGGGGGAAGCAAATACAGAATAGTACTGTGTTAAACGTACACTACTGAAAAAGAAGAAGAGAAAACAGCATTTTTCTTCTGCATAGTAGTGTTTCAAATTGGTATTAAGTTAATGATCAGTTGTAAACTTTTGAAAGAACCATAATATTTTGTTCAGAGTTACAAACAACTTCCATTCCTGAGGTGTTTGTAACTCTGAGGTTCTCCTGTATTCTTTACTTGTATTCTCTGTATAATGATTGTTAACATTAAAAAAAGAAAAATAGATTCTATTCGTTAATGAAATCACTCCAGGTCCCTGTAAACATAGGCAGGAAAACATCCGAAAAGATTATATAAATAAAAGTAGGTTGGGGAAGATGAGCCAATTTGAATAAAATAAGAACCACCTTATATATGTTTACTCAAATCTTGAACCAAACTTTAACTGCACCTTCCCTGAAGTTTGAAAGGTTTCTGATAACTCCCTCTTCTTGTTTTATTTTTCCCATGTATCTTGGTTCTGGCTGGATCTGGAAGCACAAGTACCAAAATAACAAGGGCTTCTGGACTACTGCAGTATCAGAAGTCTTGTCTCATAAAAGAACCTATTTGTATGAAATGTCAAGACAATTTTGCAGACTCAGAAGTTTTAAGTAGTTTGGTTAAATTTCAGATAACCTTTGCTTTAGGTGAACCTCTCATTTTTAAGTTTGCCATCATTAATGAAGATAGAACACTAGCTTTGAACCTTGGGTTCTCCACTGGTTCAAACTGCAGGTAAATTGTATAATCATAAGAGCAGGTAAAACAAAATTGTATCCCTAGGAGTACTTGAAATGAATTATTCCAAGATTTACCTTACTTATTAATAGCATTACTCTGGGAAATATTTTTATAAACTTATGGTAATGTTTATTTAAAAGTTACAAAATCTCTCTCTCATCAAATGAAAAATTTTCAGTCCATGAAAATTAATAGAAACCTATTTTACATTCAGGTCATGGGGAGTTTTGCAGATTTTAGATTCCTTTATTAGATCCTCTATTCTTTCCTACTGCTAGGACAGGATTGTTCCTTAAATTACAAAAAGGGCTATCTTTAGATAAAAGCAGTAGAGCCTGGTGACATATTGGGTAGACACCTACTGTTGTCCTTAGAGCCTACTTATAGGAGTGGGAAGTGATCAGCCCATTGCTCTCAAAATAAAATAGATCAAATGACCTTAAGGAATTTCTACTGATTAAAATTCGCTGCAAGTGTATAGATCTTACTGCTTTTCTGTTGCAATCATTCCATGAGTAAGTAGACTGATTTTTAATTTTTCCTAATTTTTTTAGAAAACTGCAAAAGTAGGTATGTGGATGATTATATTCCTAATTAAAACACAAATAACGTAATTACTGTTTATTTGCTAGTATCCTGAAATCGATACAGGATGACTTTAAATAGCAAATCAGCTATTAATTTTCCTGCTCAAAAAAATGCTGTTAATCTTTTTAAAATGCCACATAATATTCATTTCTAAATGCCCTACAGTGATTTCTGAATTTATTTAAAGTGGCCTGTTGGTAGCTTTTTTTTTTTTTTATAAATAAGCAATTTCCGTACACTAAATATATCATGGCCCATCACTTTATACATTCTATAATTTCATGGATGAAAGGCCTACAGCTGATCTGCATAAATATGGTGCATCTCACAGCAGGTGAAGGGTTTGATTACACAGGATAATCAGTGTTGTTATTTATAGTAACCGTTTATACCTGTTATTTATTAAAACTCAGTAAATCAGATATTGGTTCATTTAAGGAAGTTGCTTAGATTAAACTAGGTGTATGATTATTAAATAGATTTTTAAACCTCACTGTTAAGTTGGTAGTTCAGATCTTACCTAGAGAGAATGAAAGTTATTACTATTGGAGGGGTGCAGAGAGGCCAGTATGAGAAGTTTCTAGTGTCATCCAGTTACCACTGGACAGATGTCCTCATCACAAACATGTCTACCAAAATTGCAGCGTTCAGTATCTTTGTTGGCCATCTAAACAGAGAAGCCAAGGACTGCATAACCATGGAAACGGAACTATCTTTGGAGGTGGTCTCCCCCTCGCCGCTCAGGAATGAGATATGTTCATGCCGGGGGAAGTGAAGAAGGGCTGGAGGGAATATTATAATGCAGCTGCCCATGCTGGATTGCCCATGCCCAATGTGAATGGCTGGATTGAGCAATAGGGTGGATGGGTCTGTGTATGGAGGATGAGGGAGGGAGGTACAGTAGCCACCATGGATAACAGAATCCACTTAGCAGCTGATCCACCAGTCCCACCTCCACTTTACTTCTCTGGGGCAGCTCCACAGGTGTACCCAGCTTCCACTAGCAGCAGCTGAACTAAAGGATAAGAGAACAAAAGGAGCCAGTGATAGCTCACCAATCAAAAGGCCACTTTAAAAACCCTTTCTGAAGGGAAACAGTAGCATTAATAATCTCAAACAAGCCATTTGATCCCCAAAACTGTGTTATGAATTCATGTAACTTCATCATTCGGTCCCTACGGAAGGCAAAAGCTGACACTTCTTTGAGGCGATTTCAGTGGAGCAGCTGAGATCTGGGAATTGCCTGGTTCTTCAAAGAAAGAGCAAAAGTCTCTTGAGAGAATTCAGAACTGCTGACAACTGATAGAATGACAGCAAAATATTATTAGATTAGAACAGGCCTAAAAGAATACTTTTTTTTTAGACTAGCCCATTTGAAAATGGGAATCATTGATGCCATGGAGAGGGTGACTGTTGCAGATTTGATTCTCCAGTACCAATAAAAGAGCACCCAAAGAGTGTTTGTGATTTGGTAACTGAATTTCAAACACTGAAAAATAACTCAGTATGTGAATTAGGAATATTTCATTTGGATAAGCACCCCGAAGATTCTGATGCATATCTGAACTATCCAAGGCATTCAGGACTGTAAAAGTAGTCTGAAATTTTCATGAGAAGTGGCATTTCCACAAGGTTTCTGATGCTACTTGCTCCTTTTAGAAAAAGAAATACAGCAAAAATGGCCTTTCTTGTGACATTTTGGAATGGCTCAGGGCGGGGCGGGGTGGAGTGGGTGCATGAGGCATTGTTTCTCATGCCGTTTCAAGAATGGTTTCCTATGACTGTATTAACTAAATCTGTCTAGAATTCAGAGGAAGACAAAAGTGTATCTGTGTTAAATTAAGTAAAAGTTGCACATGCAAACACAAAACAGAAAACATGACAAAGTATTATGGGAGCCAAAATGTAACTAAGAGTTGCTTTTCATAGTTCTCTTCTCTCTCAACAAAGCTCTTTATGTTCTTTTCTTGGACAGAAGAACTGAGTCATAATTACAGAAAAGGAGTACTGGCAACAGTTAAAAAAACCTAACCGTATATATATATTTACACAAACATTTCATTTTAAAAGTGTAAGAATATTAAAGGAACAAATTTAAAATCATACTTCAGATATGTGACGTTCCCTAAAATATGGATATACGTAATTGTGGTATTATTAATTCTGATGACTAAAGCTACACAAACATTGCTGGGTCAGAATTATAGAGACTACACACTCTAGACCTCTGGTTTAGTGGTTGCTAAAACAGCTTGTATTATAAAAGTGGTAGGCCATAGTTCCTTCTTTTTATTTTAAAAGGTTTTCTCTTACATTTAAAATATTAAAATACTATGAAATTTTTCCAGTTGTTCAAGAAACATCATAAGCGTATCAATGGAGAGTTTTTGTAGTGTGGGGCTGGAATTGTTCAAGTGTCTTAATCCTGTAAAATGTCTGTCTTGCAAAATAGCATAACTACTGTAATATAAAAGTATGGCATTCAAAGATGACTCCTAGTTAGTTCCCTTTTGATTACCTCTCTAGTGATCTTGTAATTTGTTTTTATTGCGCTTTTTTACTTTGTGTTCATGCTGTTCTGTTTTGTGTTATAATTAATTTTTTCTATTATTATAAGAAACAACAATATGGAGATAAGGTAGAGACTAATTTGAGACTGGGAGATGGCAAGATGTGGATATATTGAATAGAAGGCCTATTTAATGTCTTTTCTTCCTTACACACTTGAATATGATTCAGTTAGAGATTGGAGCCCATGTTGTTTTTTAAAAAAATGTAAGGTCACAGCTGCTCATCTTGGCATGCCAAAAGAAAAAAAAAAAAGTGTCAGCAAAGGATATTTTCAAACCAACAGCAGTGGCCAAAGACATGTCCACTGGCATCTTGACTGCTGACACCATATTCAGAAACTCGCCCAAAATATTCTCAAAGAAAGCTGTAAAGTATACTTATCAAAAATACTGATGCATTGCATATGAATCTAGGAGCCATTTGTTTAAAAGATCTTTCATATGCATACTTTTTTTTTTTAAGGCCAGAAGGGACCAATTATGTCATCTAGACTGTCTGTACAACACAGGCCATAGAATTTCACCTTGTTACTCCTGTGCTAAGTCCAATAACCTTTTTGACTAAAACATATCTTCCGGAGAGGCATCCAGACTTGACTGAAGACAGCAAGAGTTGGAGAATCCATCACTTCCCTTGGTAATCTGTTTCAATGGTTAATCATCAATGATTTTTTAATGTCTTCTAATTTAAGTTTGTCTAGTTTTACTTCCAGATATGGGTCACTGTTAGCCTTTCATTGCTAAATATAAATATTCCCAGCATTTTCTCCCCCTGAAAGTACTTGTGCACTGTAATCCAATCAACTCTTCTTTTATCAGCAAAATAGATTGAGTGACTGTTAGAAATTTTTGGTTTCCAGACTTCTGTGTTCAAAGCTCTTTACCATTTTCATAACATATGACGTGGCCTTGTTGTTTCCACTAAATCATGAAAATGTTATTTATATGTGTATCTTCAACTCAGGTTTTATTTCCACCTTAACATATGGATGTGAAAACTGGAGATGCAGCAATGGTTTTGACAGATTTCTAAATGCCTTTTAAAGCAAATCCCTCACGGAAACTGTATTAAATGGAATATATTTATAACCTGTAACCCCCTCTTTGGAGTTTACTAGCTCCTAGAACATTGAACGGAGTCTCTAGGGGTCTCTGGACTACAACAACAATGGTTCCAGAGCCCCTGAACATCATTTCCCAGAATGCTTTGGGTCTGAGCCAGGGGCAAAATACACTGGAAACTTTTACAAAAGCCAATAGGAAGCTTCAAATGGAGTAACTTATGCTAGGCAAATGAGTATCCAGGACTGCTCAGTCCCTCAGTGGGAGGATGCAGAATGACTTAGGGTATGTCTACACTGCAGACTGAAGTCAATTTACTTTAAATTAACTTTCACTTGCTGAATTTTAGAAGTTGCAGGAGCATGATCGCACCATGCTCATTGCATTGGGGGTTGCATCCCCACTCGCCACACTTGGGTTGACTTGCAGAATAGTGCACCATGGGTAGCTATCCCACAGTGCAATTAGCCCCAGAGGCAGCGTGACATTGACCTCCATTGCCAGTGTAGATCAGGCCTTAGAGACAAAGGGACTCATTGTCATGCTACTGAGATGGGGTCGGTTGTGCCCAATAGAGCAGAAGTCAGGTCTAGTCATTAGAATAGAAGCCAGGAGACAGAGCCCAGGGTCAGAACAACAGTAAGAGGCCAGATACTAGAGCCTAAGCCAAGGGTCAGGAAACAGGGCCAAGGGTAAGAACCAGGTTACCTGGACTGATGTAAGATAGGAGCAGAGCTGGAAACAAGCAGGCACAAGAGCTATATCAGCCATGGGCAAAACAACCCATATTAGGTTGCCTGAAGACTGGCTGCACTGCAAGCACTGCTTCCAGACTAACTGCTGAAAGCCCTGATTTTTGGTTTCATTTTTGGGGTGTTTGAGTAAGGAGCTGAAAAAGGAGCAGCAGAGCTTGGAGAGTCTCTAACTCAACCACACAAAGGGAGAATTTGAACTATTGTGGGAGATAGTATTAGTATTCTGACTAAAAGGGAGGAATTGGTACTGAATCTGAAGGAAGGCAATTTGGATAAAAGTGACCATAAATGTATACATTTCATGATTCAAAGAAAAGGGACAAATAAGAACAGAGGAATGAGAACAATTGACTTTGAAGAAGCAGACTAACAGACTCAGAGAACTGGTAGGTAAGGTCCTATGAGAAGAAAATCTAAGGGATAAGAGTTCAGGAAAGCTGGCAGTTTCTTAAGGAGACTATATTAAAGGCACATTAGCAAGCTATTTCAATGCTAAGGAAAGATAGGAAGAATAATAAGAGGCCAATATAGCTGCATCAGGAACTTTTAATGACCTGAAAAATCAAAAGGAATCCTACAAAAAGTGAAAGCATGGATGGATTGCTAAGGAAGAGTACAAGAGAATAGACCAAGCATTTAGGGACAAAATCAGAAAGGCGTAGGAAGTCAATAAGAACTGGTTCTATAAATACATTAGGAGCAAGAAAAAGATGAAGGAAAGTGCAGGCCCACTACTTAGCGGGGAAGGAGAGCTACTAATTGATGACATCAAGATCACTGAGGTGTATAATGACTATTTTGCTTCAGTCTTCACTAACTTCAATACCTGGAAAGATAAGGGAACAAATTATTGAAAAATAATGTTGTAAGCACCTAGAGGATAATACGGTATCACAAATAGCCTGCATGGACTTGTCAAAAACAAACTATGCCAAACCAACCTGATTTTCTTCTTTGACAGGGTTACCAGCATAGTGTATGGGGGGAAGTGGTAGATGTGATTATATCTTGATTTTAAGAAGACTTTTTATATAGTCCCTCATGACAGTCTCATACATAAAGTAAAGAAATGTGGTCTATATGAAACTAGTATAAGATGGGCACACAACTGGTTGAAAGACTGTACTGAGAGAGTAATCAGTGGTTCATTATAAAACTAGGTGGATGGATCTAGTGGGGTCTTGCAGCTGTCAGTCTTGGGTTTGGTATAATTTTTTTTATGAAAGAGTTTGACAAAGGAATGGAGAATGTTATGAAACTTGCAGAAACAAGCTGGGAGTGGTTGCAAGCATTTTGGAGGAGTGTGTTAGAATTCAAAATGACCCTGACAAATTGGAAAATTGGTCTGAAATCAACAAAATGAAATTCAATAAAGATAAGCACAAAGTATTTCACTTAGGAAGAAGTAATCAAATGCACAACAATGAAATGAGGAATGGCAAACTAGATGGTACTATTTCTGAACAGGATCTGGGATTTATAGTGAATCAGAAATTAAATGAGTTGACAATGTGATACAGACTTGAAAAAGGCAAATATCATTCTGGGTTGTGTTAACAGGAGTGTCATGTGAAAGACACAGGAAGTAACTGTCCTGCTCTGCTTGGTACTGGTGAAGCCTCAGCTTGTGTATTGTGTCCAATTATGGGTGCTAATTTTACACCAAACTTGAGACAGTCCAGAGGACAGCAATAAAAATGATAAAAGGTTTAGAAAACCTGATTTATAAGGTAAGTTTAAAAAGACTGGGCATGTTTAGTCTTGCGAACAGAAGACTGGAGGGGAGACGATTAGCGTTCAAATATGTTAAGGGCTGTTTTAAAGAGAATGGGGGATCAACTGTTCTCCATGCCCACTGAAGGTGGACCAGAAGTTATGGGCTTAAACTGCAGCCAGTGAGATTTAGGTTAAATATTCAGGAACATTTTCTGACTATAGGGATAATAGGCTTCCAAGGTCAGCTGTGGAATCCCCATCATTGGAGGTTTTTAAGAACAGGTTGGAGAAACATCTGTCAGGGATGATTAAGGTTTATTTGGTCCCATCTGAGTGCAGTTGGCTGGATTTGATGACCTCTCAAGGTCCCTTCCAGCTCTGCACTTCTTTGATTCTATAATCAAGGAGTGCCAATGCTGCAGTGACCAGGGATGCGGAGGACCAATCTGATGCTGGACACATGGAGCCAGCCACGACCTCCATGGGCCTCGAGGCCAAGGTCCCAGGAAAGGATCTGCCCACTCAGGAATGAAGACACTATAAGAGAACCCTTTTTTTGGTTTAAGATGGCTAATGTTCATAGTGCTACATCACTCATCACAGGGCTTATCCTCAGCATACCATCTACCTGCAACAAGGCTAGAGAGGGAGCTGGGGGTTTTGAACATTGGTGAATACTGGGAGAAGTGGAATTTGTTATATTTTGATGTTCTAGTGTTTTTTGTTAATCTTAATCCTTTCCTGCCCTAGATCTTTTGTTTCTTGTCCCCTAAAGTTCCCTGTATTATATTATTCTTGAGTGTGGCATTTCATTTGTCATGGTTTGTATTAATGTATTATGGTGTTTGTGTACTGGGTAATATTCCTTGTGATTAGAGAAGTAGTGTTAGTCATTTTCCCAAGGGTGGCACCCCTTGTGTCCCAATCATGGAGAGGAGTCACCTTGGGTGGACACACCAGGCACTGAAATAAAGATCCCAGGGAACAAACTGTGCATGAAGGGGAGAGAAGACACTCTGATTAGTTAGCACAAGAGTGGAGGTTTAAGTCACGCCTCAGGGCCAGGGATAGAAACAAATAATGAGATTAATCAGATTTCAATAATTTCTTATTCCCAGAGTTATTCAGAAAAGAAAATGGAAATATCTGGGACATGTGTTAAGAAAAAAGAACATCTCCATCACCGTGATCAGACGAATAATGTAGTAAACATCAGTGTAAATGGGATAGGATCTAAGGTAAAAATAGGGAAAGAACAAATTAAGAATTTCTTAAATAAGTTAGATGTCTTCAAGTTGCAAGACCTGACAAAATACATCATAGAATACTTAAGAAACTGGCTGAAGAGATCTGTGAGCCATTAGTGATTATCTTTGGGAATTTAGGGAGGGGGGGGAGATCTCGGAGGACAGGAAAAGGGTAAATATAGTACTATCTATAAAAAAGGGGAATAAGGACAAATAGAGAATTGTAAACCAGTCAGTTTAACTGTAGTGCCTGGAATGATAATGGAGCAAATAATCAAACAATCAATTTGTAAGCACCTTGAAGATAATATGGTGATAAGTAACAGTCAACATGGATTTGTCAAGAAAAAATCATGTCAAACCAACCTAATATCCTTCTTTGACAGGGTAACAAGACTTGTGTATGGGGGGAGCAGTAGATGTGACACATCTCAACCTAAGTAAGGCTTTTGTTGCTATCTCACATGACCTTACAAGCAAGGTAGGGAAATATAGCCTAAATGAACATACTGTAAGGTGGGTGCACAACTGATTGGAGAACCATACTCAGACTAAAATTATCAGTGATTCACAGTCAAGCTGAAAGGGTGTATTGAGTGGGATCCCACAGGGATCTGTGGTGGGTCCAGTTTTATTCAAAGTTTTCATAAATGAGTTGGAAAATGACAGAGAGACCACACTTATAAAGTTTTTGGATGATATCAAGCTGGGAGGGGTTGCAATCACTTTGGAGGATAGGATTAGAATTCAAAATGGTCTGAAATAAATAAGTTGAAATTCAATAAGGATAAATGCGAAGTACTGCACTTAGGAAGGAATAGACGACTGAACAAATACCAAGTGGGAAATGACTTCCTAAGAAGAAATACTGCAGAAAAGGATCTAGAGATTAGGTGGATAACAAACTAAGCTTAAGACAATGATATAAAACTGTTGCAAAAAGAGCAAACATAATTTTGGGATATATTAGAGGAAGTGTTGTAAGCAAGCTATGAGCAGTAATTCATCTACTCAACTCCCCACTGATAAATATTGCCCAGTATGGATTGCCACATTTCAGGAAAGATCTAGGCAAATTGGAGGAAGTCCAGAGGAGGCAATAATAATGATTAAAGATCTAGAAAACATGATTTATGAGGAAAGACTGAAAAAATTTGTTTGTTTTTTGCCTGGAGAACAGAAGAGAATGAGGGAGACATAACAGTTTTCAAGTACATAAAAGGTTGTTATAAAGAGGCAGGTGATAAAGTCCTTATCCACTGAGGACAGGACAAGAAGTAATAGTCTTAAATTGCAGCAAAAGAGATTGGGTTAGACATTAGAAAAAACTTCCTAACTGCAAGGGTAGTTAAATACTGGAACTAATTACTTAGGAAGGTTGTAGAATCTCTATCAGTGGAGGGTTTTAAGAACAGGTTAGACAAGCATATGTCAGGGATAACCTAGATCAGTGGTTTTCAACTTGTGGTCTGTGTATCCCTAGGTGTCTGCAGGCTATGTCTAAGATTTCCAAAAAGGTCTGCATCTCCATTTGAAATTTTTTAGGGGTCCTTGAGTAAAAAAAGGTTGAAAACCACTGAACTAGACAATACTTAGCTCTGTCACAGTGCAGAGGAATGGACTATGACTGATCATGCTACCTTGCAGCTCCTATATTTCTATTCTGCTATGGCAGTCATGCCATTGGACAGTTGGAAGAACACAGAAAATAGACCAAACAAAATTATCCCTCTGAAGAACAATATTTGGAAAGAGAAAACAAATGGAATTTAACAACACAGAGAACATTCAAAGAAAGGCCTGGGATAAATAGGGATAACAGAGTTTTGTTTGTGCTTTAAGTGACATCCGATGTTGGAAGGATTCAGATATATAAAGCTCCATATATACAATTATTTTTTTTTAAAAAAATTGCTGTATTCTCATGACTTTTGACCATGATAATCTGTGACTTTTACCAAAATGTGCTATATAAGAAAAAATATTTATATAACAGTAGTGCCTTGAGGCCCAAATTGTGAATCAGGTCCCTTCTGTGCTAGGTGCTAAACACACATATAATTAAAAAGACAGTCCTGTTCCAAGGAGCTTACCTCTCAGTGTGTGATGAGAGGACAAGTGAATACAATTAATCGGGGGGGAAGAGGACAAAGCACATATGAAGTGAAATGTTTAGTAAAATAAGCAGCAGATGAAGAGGGTGAATCAAATCTGAGTGTTTGCTGGGCAGACAATGTGATGGGAGAAAGAGCCGAAGAAGTCCAGGGAGGTGGAAAATATAGAAAGGAGAGTCAGACTCTGAGTCAGTGAAGGAGTGGGTAGATTGGGTGCAGAGAAGGGGATTTTAGAGCAGAGGAGAATGCATGGGTATTAATGGACTGGAAAATTATGGAAGGAGGGGGTAGTGAAAGGAGTTGTGTGCAATGTTGAAGTTGATGAAGTGGTAGTTAGCTGGGTAATTCAGCAATGGAGAGTGAGTGGAAAAGATGACCTACAGCTGAGCTGAAACATGGTAGGGAAGGCAAGGAGACAGGAAGTTAGGAAGGCTCAGATGGGAAAAGTATCTGTGAAAAGTTATGAATTACAATTCCCTCCCCCCTTTATTTGACCACTGATAGTACAGAAACTCTTTGTTCTGTCTCTCTTGTCTAAAAAGTTTGTGTCAACATGGACAACTTGCATGTCAATAAGTTCCTATTATCCTACAGAAGCATGCATCAAACATAAGAAGGAAGGTCCTTAATGTAGCGTCACCATCCTGCAAACATCAAATTACAACAAATAATGATTTTATACAAAAATATTAAATCTATACAAAACAATAATCCTACCTGCTATGAATATTCTACATCCCTCCAAAACTGGCTGTTTTCATAGTAGCTCCATTTTATATCAATAACTCAGTATGCTAGGAGGTGTTTGGAAAAGTAAAAAAGTATATTTTCACGTAGAAGTAGAAATAAATGCAAAGTACTTGCTGTTAAATATCAAGAATATTGCATAGTTTTTAGCTCTGTTTACATTCATTTTCTAAACACCTATTATAAGAAAGATGATGTGGGCATTTTCTATAGAGAATAAAAAAGAAATACTTTAAAACAGAATATTTTCCTCTCTCTCCTTTAATTGTTCCTGGTGGATAGCAAACAGAGAAAAAGCTAGTGCTCAGATGGGAGGCTATTTGTTCTGAGGGTACTTATAATAGGCAGAAGGCAACACAGCGAGGTGAAAGGGGAATAATAACTGAATAGAAGATGGAAAGTTTTCTACTGAAAACACTGATAAGTGGAAGCTGAAAGCTAAAAACGCATAGAAAACAGAAGGAAAGCTGAGAAATGCTGCCAATGGCAATTAATTTGAAAGGTTGAGACTAAAGCTGGTTGGAATTTTACACTGAAATAACTTTCTGATGGAAAATGAGCTTCCACAAAATCAAAATTTTCAAGAAAACTTCTCTGTTGATGAAAATTTGACTCTCTGTTGGGAAAACTGAAACAGAAAAATTGTTTTTGATTGGTTTGACCCAAATCAAAACATTTCATTTATTGAACAACCCTAAATATTTCATTTAGAATCTGTGAGAAACAAACAAACAAATGTATTCAACTGCATTTTCTTTTTAGCACATTGCGTTATGGAAGTTGTAGCCTGTTGTTTCCCATAGGCTGGTCTCTCTGAAGGACTACATCTCCCACAATACAATGTGCACCAAGCTGGGTGTTGCATCAGGGGAGTCACATGATATGGAGTGCGTTATGGGAAATGGAGTCCAACCAGGAAACTTGATGTCCCCTCTCTCTCTTATGGGACAAGTGCATAACTCCCACTGAAATCAGCATCAGCAGAGAGTGGTGGAAGGCAGTGTGAGAATTGAAACTGTGTTCCTAACTTTAGGGGTTTGAAAAGACTGCTTGAGTGGCCAGTTGAGGACACTCACATTTTATCTTCCCTATACAGAAGCATTGTAGATAGACACTTGCCTCTTTTTTTTTTTTTTTAGAGGCTTAAACTACATAAGTATTTAAAAATGTGATATGTATTTCTTTACTTCACCAGATTCTGTGTGTGTCTATGGAGCCAGTGCTGTATAATTACTACTGCAACACAAGCAGCAGATTCTTTGAAATTTAAAATAGAAAGGAGAATATACTTTCAACTCCCATTAGGTATAGAATGAATCTTGAACCTCTAGTTTTTCTTTATCTATTTTCCTCAGTTTTTTATTGTATACCCCAAGGCTATTTTTATAAATAGTGTATATGTGAAATGTAAATTGAAATGACTTATTTTGGGGGTAGAGGGTGGGGTGTTGTGCAGTTCAGTTGATATGGTGAGTAGTAAAATGCTGATTTGTATTCCTGCTTGAGAATTCTGAAGTCCTTTGTTATATGTACTAGCTGAGAGCTGGCGATGTATGCATGGGGTGAGCTTGTTGACATAAAAGCATAGTAGAGGTTGCATAAGCTTTTCCCTTGCTCTGAAGGACATGCAATTCTAGAGTTATGTATCAATGAATATGTGATCTCCAGCAGGAATTGAAGAGCCTAAATCATGTTTGCTGGTGAAAATAAGGAGCAATTCCATTGATGTTAGCAGGATTTTTATAAGCATAAAGACAATGTAAGGAAGATCAGACTAGACCCAGGTATTTTGAGACTAAAGTTGCTTCTTAAAAGTTAAGAACTTTTTTCAGGATATGTACAACACTGTTATGGTGTAAAATAGGAATAATTTAAAGTAAATTAGAATAATTTAATCCATTTCACCCTCCTCCAAGATCACCTTGATGCTGAATTACTGAAAGAGGGAAAACTCACTTTTTGTACTTTTTTTAAGTAGATTGTTACAAGTAATGACATATTGCACAAGAAAACATTTAGAACTTGAAACTCTGGACATTTATAAGTCTTTTTTGTATTCTACCAAACTTTGTCTTTTCCATCAGAAAAGTTGAATATCTGTGAAAACCCATTTTTTTCCAATGGGAACGTGTTTTTTGTTTTGTTTTTGTTTTTTAAAACTTTTTGACCAACCCTAGCATTTAGTGGTGGTGTGTATTCATTTCCATATCCTGGTCAGTTGAGTCTATATTTCTTCTCTGCTTTAATTCTACGTCTACAGCTATCAGACTACACTCAGTTTTTCACTGTGGCTGTCGGAACTGATATTAAAATCTGCAGCCAAAGCGGTATAGGTGGTGACTACAATGTAATATGGTTGAGACATTTCCAGATTCATCTTTCAATATGCAAATCATTCTGTAATCTTTAACTTTATGCTTCCCTCAGTCAAATGATTTCCAGATAAAATGTGATTAAAAGGTGGGCCTGAGCCACACACTTCAGATTCAGAGACACACATCTCCAGACATTGTGAGTGTTCAGATCTCATTTTTGGTTTGTCTCATTATTGAGATGGCGTCCATTGCAGATTTTATTCCAGCAAAACAAAAAATGGATTATATCCGTTCAAATATATCTAAGGGCAAAGCACGTTAGAATTCTTTAATACTGCTAGGAAAATGGATCTTCTCATGCTGACAGTGTGTGTCCTACTTGTCACTTAAAAGCAGACTTCTAAAAGAATAGATGCTGGAAAGAATTTCCTGATGAATTTCCTGATGAATGCTTGTGATAATGTCAGGCCTGGTCTACACTGGGACTTAAATCGAATTAAGGTAACTTAATTCAAATTAATTACTCCTGTGTCTACACTGGCACACTGTTAATTTGAATTAAGATGCCTGTAAAATCGAATTAATAAAACTATCTCTGCAAATGGCATAGTGCCTGATTCGAATTTGTTAATTTGAATTAGTGTCAGTGTAGATGCAATGGGACTTAATTTGAATTAATTGGCCTCCGGAATGTATCATGGGATGATGCCCCATTTTAAAGTACCCTCCCCCAAAGCAGCCCAGGAAGATTTGAAGATTCATTTCCTGTGTTTGCTGCCAGCGTGGAGAGAGCTTTCCCATTGTTCTCAGCATGGCTACTGCAAAGCCCAAACATGCTCCAGCATGGAGTAGACCAGAGGTCTTGGACCTCACAGGGCAGTGGGGCGAGGAGTCAGTTCTGGCTCAGCTCAGAACCCACAAAAGGAATCTGGACATTTATGGGAAGATATCCCAGAAAGTCAGGACTTATTCCTGACCCCCGAGCAGTCCCGCGGCACACGAGACAGCACAACGATCCCAGGGAAGGCAAATCCAGTGAGTATTTTTCATCATTTATGTCCTTTTACATTGGGCGTAGGGGGCTGTACCTGGATATCAGGCATTTGGGTGACTGTGCTGTTTAACCAAGGAACAGTTGCTGTATGTGATGAGAAATCCTGTTTCTCATCATTTGATATCTTAAGGGAAATTTGATGTATGTAATTAGGTGTCCTTAGGAAAAACTCTTCTGGGCAGGGCTGCCTTGTGTGCAGAAAATCTTTTGTTTTAAGCATAGCATAGATCCCCCCACAACACCACCAAGCTGCCTGAAATGGCTCTCTGCACTGATCACAATATAAAAGTGGAGATTTAAAACCCCACAGCACCATGCTGTCCGTGCTCTGTCCATGCTGGCTATCTGCTCTGTTTTGAAACCAAAAACGGTTCCCCACCTTCCCCTTCCCCACAAGCTACCTGAAATGGCTCTCTGCACTGATCTCAATGTAAAAGAGGAGCCTCCCCCCCCCATGCCATCACTATTGGATTTCTATAAGGTTTAACATTTATAAGCAGACAGGAAGTCTTTTGCAACATTGTATCTTGAGCTCGATCTCCATACAGTTACATTTGTTTCATTTGGTTCAGTACGCTTCTTCCAGCTACACTTTCATTAGATCATTCTCTAAAGAGATACATTTGTATCATTATCTGCAGTATGCCAACTGTGGCAAACTATTTGCTGCTGTTTTTTTCTGTAGTTGCACCGGTGGTGGACCGACCCTTAAGAAACGCTGCAGACAGACTTTCATTGATCAGGAAGAAAAGGAAAAAAAAGCAGAGATGACATGTTTGCGGAGCTCATGAATGCCTCAGCAGCCGTAGAGACTAGCAAAGAGCACGGCGGCTAACCTTGACCCAGAACATGGCCATGGACAGGGAAAGTAGCCGAGAAAGAACAGAGCATGATCGCAGTACCCAGTGGAGGGGAGCAGAAAGCAGCGGTGGACACACAGACCCCTTTAGATGCTGAATGACCTCCCTTCCTTACCCCATGACTTGAGTGTTAAGAAATAAAGTTTTGCATCATTCCAAAACGTTTCTTTATTTAATCATATGTTATCCTGGATGGATTTGTGGGGCACATATATAGAAGGGTGGTGAGTTGCGGGGGGGGGGGAATCAAAGGCACACAACAAACAGGAACAGAAATGAGTCCTGCATCTCATAGCAAAACTTGGTTTTCAAAGCTTCCCTAATGCTAAGCGCTCTATGGTTAGCTCGTGGCATATTCCTGGCATCTGGCTGCTCATAACTGGGGGTCAGTCTTTCTGCCTCCACAGCCCAACCCTGGAGGAACCTCTCACCCTTCGCTTCACACACATTACAAAGAACACAGCACACAGATATCAGAGAAGGGAGGTTCTTAGTCATGTCCACCCTAGTGAGGAGACTCCTCCATCTACCCTTTAAACGCCCAAAGGCACATTCTACAACCATTCTGCAACTGCTTCACCTGTTATTAAAATGCTCCTTGTTGCTGTCAAGGTGCCTGGCATATGGCTTCATTAGCCAAGGGGTAAGTAGGATCCCCCAGGATCACTAGGGGCATTTCCACACCCCCAAGCTGAATTTTTTGGTCTAGGAAAAAAGTGCCTGCCTGCATATTAGAGAACAGCCCCTAATTACAAAATACACACACATCATACACCTTCCCAGACCACCCCCACATCGATGTCGGTGAAATGACCCCTGTGATCAACAAGCCCCTGCAGGACCATGGGAAAGTACCCCTTGCGGTTTATGTACTCGGTTGCTAAGTGGCCAAGAACTAAGATAGGGATGTGCGTCCCAGCAATGCGCCCATCCTCCACTGCAGTTTGGAAACCCCATCATGGAAAACCCCTCCATTTTGTCCTGCACATTTCTGAACGTCACTGTCCTTTGCAGCAGAAGTCTACTGAGGGCTCTGCATGCTTGAATCACGGACTGCAGATGATTCATTACAGCCTGCAGCAATCAGGAATTGTTCTGCTCAATGGCTTGTAGCAGGGCAGCCTCCATGGCAACACTGTAAAAAAACAGCTTGAAAATACTTTCCCTGTTTGTTTGGGGGTGGGAGGGAAGGATGGGGGAAGCAGCATTGCATCATGGGACGATGACACTCGTCCCTACAGTCTCTGTGGCTAGTTGCACTATGGGATAGCTACCCACATTGCACTGCTTTCTAATTCGAATTAAGGCTAGCCAGTTTGAATGCAAGAGACCAGCTCAATCAGCGTAGTGTGTACACCCTGCTGTGATCTCTATAAATCAGCTGCTGAAAGTCGAATTAAGCTACTTTGAATTAGTGCTGCAGTGTAGACATAGCCTCATTTTCATATTTGTAACTCTAAAGCTATCATTCAGAAACTGAAGATGCAAAATATGCACTAGTAGGTTTGGAATTGGATGGATCTGGAAAAAAACAGGCTGGTCCTAAGAAGAAAATATAACAAACAGAAGGAAGTGGTGGGGAAAGGCTTTTAAGAGGGTGCCCAACAGAGCTTGTAAAGGAGTCACAATGGCAGCCTGGATAGTGGGAAGTTAGGCAGTCTCAGTGCAGCATAAAGTAATTAAGGATTGTGGGGCTGGAGTGCAAAGTGGAGAGGACAAGAGAAAGCCCTTGCTCTGGCTTCCACTGTGGAAAAGAGCGCTCTGCAAAAAAGCCTTAGGCTTTAGGGCTTGTCTAAATGGTGCATCAGTCCCCAGTGGAGGGCGGGGGGAGGTGGCGATGAAATAAGATTAATTTTGGCGCACACGTGTGTTGTGCGGTAATTGGCCCATGTTGGCGTGGACTAAATTCCTTTGTGCATGTTAATGTAGTCCTGTTTCAAACAGAACCACATGAATCCTTACTAGAGAACTTTTCATGCATGCCAGCAGGGTTCACGTGGACCAGTTAGAGCATGACATACTAGTGTGCACTAGAATTTACACTCCACTGCTGAGGACTAATTCATTGTATAGACAAGAGCTTTGATAGCGGTGTGACCCAGCTTTCAGTTCAGAGATGTTGAGATCAATTCGAAGTGGAGACTCTGCATAGAAATAAAAGCTTAAGCTTTGGGGCTTTGCAGAAACCGTTGCCACATTTAGCTCCTGAAGCTACACTAATTTCTACGGTGGCAGTAGGAAGAAAACTGTGATCTATGCTCATGTAGCTGGGTAAAATTGCTCTTGAAATGGGGACAAGCACTGTTTGAAACTTCCTCTTCTATAGGTGGCTTTGCAGCTGAGTGGAAGTCTGCTCAGTGACTCCCTTCTTTCTCACTTACTTCCAGCATGGCTTAAATAGCAGCACTTTCATATGGCTATGGGTAGAACTTTGCTATTTACAGCAAAGAATTTGACCGATTTTCCTTTCATCTTCTGTTTGCAAATCATCTGTGAACAGACTTAGATTTTCATAATTTTTTTTCATTCAAAATGTGTTTGACAAATGGTTTCTGCAAACACGTTTCAACCTATGGATAACTGAGCTATTTGCAACTATTACCACTTTGTGTATTCACTACTTGTGCTGTGTAATTGATAACCTACTACTGTTTCTCTTTCTTTCTTTAGATGCCTCCCAAATATACTCAGACCTTTCAACACTGCTGAGCAAACACTTCAAGTGTAAAAACTTGTACAAATAGATATTTGCACAAGTCTTTGAAATGCCATTTTAATGAAGATTCTGGTGAATAAAATTTCAGTTACATGAATGCTTCTAAAAAGCAATGAAAATGGCCCACAAAACACTATCAAAGTGAATTAACAGTTTTTAACCGAACAACCATTCAAAGTTATTTTTGCAGCATTTCACCTGTCAGGACCTCCAGTTTTGTCTCATCTGAAAAACATCACTTTCAGCAGCACAACTCCTAACACCACATTGGTTTTGACTCAAAGGAAAGGGTGACATTTGTTGTACTGGCAACACACCATATTTCAGCACCCATCAAAAAACTGACCAGGCCCAAACATGTTTAACTAGAGAGATCTAATGAGGCCAAAGAACAAAAAGATACAGGAGAAGCAACTGAAAAAGCTTAAGTGAAAAGTATGAAACGTTCACTGTATTATGGTAACTTCTTTTTTGACTCACTCTAATTTCTGTCTGAGGTGTTAAATATACACACAGGCATATTGTATGTTGACCTGAAAGTGCATGTGCAGGTAATAATTTTAATTGGACTGTTGACGTTGTTCATTTGGTTTGGTGAGCTGCCCTACTGCTAATGAATCATTAGGGCCCAATTCTTCCCTCAGTTCCCCAGGTACAATTCCCATTCAAGTCTGAATTCAGATTTTATTTAGAACTTTAATTGCATATACAGCAGAATTTTTTGCTCTTATGAATATTAGTACTTCTGTATAAAGACATAGTCTAAATAAAAACAATGTCATAGGGAGAACACTGCCTTGGTCTGAGTGTGGTCACCTCATACCATTCTTATTCCCCTGCTATCCTTCACCTTTTTATATATGTTCCGCTAATTTTGCGTATATATAGCTAAAAATCAAGAAGGTAGGCACTTTTCCTACTTCCTACTTTTCTGCTTAAATATTGATACATTGTGACAAAATTGTCATCATTTCCTTATCATTTGGTGATATTGTATAAGCTCTCTTAAAATCTTAACAGTGGATTAAACTACATTTAAGTTCAGTTCTTTTTAAGAGCTATGCTGTCATGGACAAAAGGGGGAACTCTGGACCAATGTAAAGAAAGTGGAGGGTCACTTCCTGGTGGATGTGCATTTGGGAAGTTGCCTCCTTTGTCTTTGTCACATTCCAAGTTTTCAAGGTGAACTCAAGGGTCCTGATTCTTCATTCTCCATTCTCGTGACCCAAGATGCATGGCAATGAAGAATTCAGAATCAGAATTTCTGAAGCTCTCTAAACCCCTCCAATCTCCACAAGAGTGTATAATGTGGCTCCTATCCCAATGTGCTATGAGTACTGCCCTCCAGATCCGGGCATTTAGGAGAGTAACTTGGTAAAGGTTATCTTTGCTAACAGTATGAAAACCAACCGATAAAATATTAAGGATTACAAATTTTTACAAAACAAAAACTATAAACTTTTTGTGCCAGGGACTTCCTGTGAATACAGAAAATTTGAACTGGAAGGGGAATCTAGTGAAGTAAATGGAAAATAAACATTAGATAACAGAGAGGCCCAAGACCAACATTTTTATTTTGGATTAAGTCTTTTACCCTACTGAAAGAACATATTTATGAGTTATCAAAAACATAGTTTTTAAAGGGCCAGATCGGGAACAAAGTGATAGTGAGCTATGAAGATACGAAAAACAAACTAGTTATACATAGGAATGCCCATATTAGATACACACAGGGTTTAAAAACACTTTGATTGGATGACACCTATTTCTTTTATCATTTAGTGTTATGACATAGAGAACTAAAGATATTACATGCTGCTGCTACTACTGAAATACTAGATTTAAAACAAGAATATTCCCACATTCCTTTTGGTCCTCTTCCTACCTCCACTTCCCAATACACAAGGGTGAACTGTACTGTTCTGTGAGTCATCCCTCTCACACAGACCTATGATACATGTCTATATTTAGCCACTACTCCCTAGTTATAGAACTAGGCCCCCAATCTAGCAAACCATTTAAGCATGTAAGTACTCCCATTGAAATCACATGCTTAAAGTTAAGCCATAGTTTAAGTGCTTTGTTGGGTTGGTGCCTTGGTGCTACTTATTTTGGGCATCTTTTTCTTAGGCAATCAGTAGTAAAAAAAAATGTGCTGGTTTTTTTTGTTTGTTTGTTTGTTTTTTCATAGCACTGAGTAGGTAAGGCACCACTTTACATTTTGTTACAGTGAATGTTTGGTTTTTTAAGATCAATTAACTCTTTTACCAGTAAACTTAAAGATAATACCATCTTGTTCTCTTTGAACTGCATGGCCAAACTCACTGAGTTCCGTGGGAACAGGATTGATTTTATGGGGCTAGATTTTTTTTCAGAGGTATGCAGCCACCTAAAGATGCAGAGAGTAATCTAGTCAGATTTCCCAAAGTGCTGAAGCAGGTAGACACCTAACTCTGTGGCCACTGGTCCTTAAGTAAACACAACAAAAAGATAGCACCCACCACATATTAAATATTATAATATTACCATAATATTAAAAAACAGTGAAACACAGAATGCAGAGTACAGGTAGCTGTGTCTTAAGGAGAATATGTATTTTTCATTGACTGCTATCATACTTTTGTCCTTTGTAGTATCTTTAATTAGGGATTATGAATGATTAGTTAGATGTAAATTTCATTTGCTCCGTTATAAGTTTTAAACTGTGTTATGAATTGAAAGAATGGTTACCCTCCCTATATTTGTAGTAAGGTCTGAATGTCACAAAGTCTCCATACAAACAAGGTACAGGCAAACATGTTTTTATAGACTGACTAGAATTACTAATCTTAACTGGTAAAATCACAGTATAATTAATTTCTAAAATATAATTTACACATTGCGTCAATAAATAGCTCCACTGCCATATTAATCTGTGCATTTAAATGTCTATTTTCATGTTTGGTGAGTGCCATTTCTTGTCACATTCGGTGTGATTGAAAAGGAACATGAGATACAGATGAGTGGCTATGTTCCAGCCACTTATAAATATTTTCAAGAAGGAGGACTTAAACTTTAGTTCTGATCTGAAAATGTAAATGGCATCATTGAGTACAGTACTTGGTTTTCAGTTTCCAGATAACATTTGCTCAGTTTACAAGAAGTTAGTTGGTGTTGGGAATTTGTTTTGTTTTAGCTTCCACCAACTTTAACTCATTCAGGGGTCTGGAAGTCAATCTGTGTATGTTCTTGTGCTAGCCTTATTTAACACTGTCCCAAATCAGGTGCATTATGAGCACCTACCTCACTTGCTTCTGAACACCTAATAACACCATTTAATTGTGTCAGAGTTACTGCTGATGAACCCACAAGAAGGAAGGACTGGTTTGACTCTCAGATCCCACGTTGAGAATGCAGGGTTTGTAGTTAGAAAAGCTTTTAAAAAAGATGATTAGTAAAATAATCCAGTTTGACTGGAAGTCATGGAAGGACAAACACAGAAGCCCTCCATGTCATTTTTTACACAGTAAAACTACATTTTAACAGAGTAAATGGCTCATTATTTTTGGGAATGTTGATGCCTGTGCTACTTCTCTCACTACCAGGGGCACCCTGGTAAAAGCCAGTATTGGTTAACTTGTGGGTACAATAGAGGTAAGCAAAGCATCACACGTTGAATATGGTCATTTACCAGCATCTCCATTGATTTTATTTTACCTTGATTATTAAGTATGACCTTTGTTGAAAGAGAGAACAAATGCTGTAAAATTGTACTGAGCAATGCTGTTTTCTAACTGGCTTGCAGAAAATGGAAATATTTTGCTAGTTTCCTTTTCCATGAGCACAATTTATTTTCAGACCATTTCTGCACAGAAATACAGAATTCATTAAGAAATTATACTTAGGTAGGACTTTGTGAACATTAATGTGGTTCTCAAAACATATATGTGACTCAGGTAAATTTAATTATTCCCATTTAACTTTTTGGAAGACTGAGACATAAACTAAGAAATCACAAGACCACAGAGGGAGCTGAAGTATCAATTAGGATTTTTCAGCAGTTCTTGAAACTTGGGAACTACACCATTTTTAATATATAGCTTATATAGGAAATGTCCTTCCATTTCAACTGCTTTGGGATTCAGGGATTCTGTTTCTACAGAGTTCTAGGTACTTCCCTACCTGTGTACGGAAATTTCTCTGTGAAATGAGAAACATTAGATGCACAGTCCTAGCTCTATTGAAATCATGAAAGTATGTTAATGACTTCTGTGGGGGTCACAATTTCACCCTAGGAATGGGATTTTCAAAGGTACTCTTACGATGTTCCCCTCTGCAACCTGGACTGGTATAACGCTGTGTCACCCCAATCCTGGAGCCTGTTTTGCCTGTGTGAATAACCCACTCCTGGATCAGTTCACTCACAGCCCCTTGTAGATAAGCGGCTCCTATTTTAGTGATTGAGTGCTTCTAGCCAGTCACTCATGCAATTATGCAATGGTGTTACCCCTCCCCGCTCTCTCCACCCTCCCCCTCTAGTCAACATCCCCATTCCAAGATGCAACCCTAGGAACAGCATTTAACAGAGTTCAGTGCTGCCTACTGGGCTCTGCAAACTCATCAGTTAGTCAATCTGTCAAAGAAATTGATATACACCAGCTCTGCCACTCTAAATGAGGTCTCTACACACACTCAAACTACATGCACTGCTTTAGATAAAACAAACCAGTTTATTAAGTAAAGGAAGATTTTAGGTGATCATAAGCTGGAATAATATAAGCCAGATTCATCAGGAAGAAATAAAACAAATCACATACTAAACTAAACACTTCAGTAGCCTTTGATGGTTAATTTTACTACACAGGTTGGCTGACTCTCTCAGATAGGCTTCTTTTCCCAGGGGGTAGTCTGTTAGTTGCTTGTTGTTGCTTCGTAGATGGATTCCAAGGGAGAGCTCCAGAGACAAATATGCCTCTGCCTTAAACATGTTTCCTTGTCACTCCATGGGGTCAGGTACCCGACCATGTCTGGCAATGGGCATGATTTCCTCCACTTGAGTCAAGTGAGCATCGCCTTGTCAGGTGCTCAGGCCAGTCCACTGTTCCTGTATGTGTGCCTCTGCAAGGTGAGCACCCTTAGTTTGCTTGGTGTTTGCCTGGGTCTATTAAAGCCATGTGAGACACACATTTGAGAATATTGCATAGCAGAGTTTCATATCTATACATATGTGACATTGCAGGAAACATGCTACCATACCAATGTCATGAGCCTTCCAAAAACACCTTACATGACATACTTTTCATTAGACAATACACAGTTACACTGTGAGTGAACATGAATGATGCACAGATCACACCATAAGGGTGTACATGGGGTATAGTGTGTCACAACTCTATATCAGCCTAACTCTGCTCCCACTGAAATCAAGGGGCGTTCTACCAAGGACTTCAAGGAAAGAAGACTTAAGCCATCACTGAGCACTTCAGAAAATCCCACCCTAAATACACTTTGTTTTTGTTTTCTTCTTTTAACTTTTAAGTTACTTTAGTGCTGGTGAAATGCACAGAATTGACAGTGCCGGAAACAGAGAGAGACAAAGTGGGTGAGGTAATTAATTTATTGGATCAACTTCAGTTCATGAGGAAGACAAGCTTTCAAGCTTATGCAGAGCTGAAGAAGAGCTCTGTGTAAGCTCAAAAGCTTGTCTCCCTCATGAACAGAAGTTAGTCCAATAAAATACATTACCTCACCTGCCATGTGTCTCTAATATCCTGGGACCAACATGGCTGCCATAGCACTGCATAATTCAGGAAACTGACATCACTTATTGGCAGACCAGCATAGGCAGCAGCAGCACCAGTTTTACATGCACTGCCCACCCTTTGCACATCTTAACTGTTTTGGAGGGGCTCACTTGTTGTGGGTGAGAGAGTTGCGAGGCTCTATTGCTGTTTAAATCCAATGAGTATGCCAGTTGTTATGGGGACACCTGATCTATATAAACTTGATTGAGACCTACCTGCCTATTAACTGAAAGCTGCTGTACCACTCTCGGCCGCTAAAAATAACTTTCTGTCACTACTGACCTTACCAGGATTCGCATCTGCAAAGTGAAAGTTTTCATAGCTTTCTCCAATCTCTCAAACAATGTACTCTCTGGCTTATCCAAAAAGGTTGTTTATAATTTATTAATTTATCAAACTCGTGGAAATAATTTATTCCAAATACCAGGAATCTTTTCAGAAGAATTCCAACATTTTCCCCTGAGTAATTTCCACTCAAATTTTAAATCCTGGGTGTGGTTAACTGCAATACTTGAGAACATATAAACCAAAATTTCTATCCTGTGAAGATAGGAATAATCCCTTCAAAATCTGAGCATCAATAAAACCTCCTGTCTGACATTGGTGAAAGTAGCAGGCATATTAAATACTTCTCTGAAAACAGAGCAGCAGATTTTAAAAAAAAATTAAGTTATAGCTTGAAATTTGAAATATATCCTTTTCCTCCCAGAAGCTTCACTGTCAGTTACTAAGTAAAACCATCATTAATCACAAGTAGCTACAGTCAGGTGGTGATTGTAATTTGGTCACAATGAACAAAAGACAAATGATATAGAATACTATTAGCAGTGATGGTTTTAATGTAGACATTTATCATTGATTCAGGTTCACTTGATATGACTTTGAGATAAAAACAGGAAAAAATTGCCTAGCTGTTGAAAATTTTATTGCTATTAAATCATAATTTTGGCAAAAATGTGCAAATAAAACTGGCAGAGTTTTTCTTTCTCATTTTTCTTTCCTAAAAGACAAAATTAGAAGACACAGAAGAAAACAGATGCAGTGCAATTAGAAAAGTGAATGCTGATTAGTAGTCATCTATCTAATTGCTAATAATAGAAACAGAGTTTTTTTGGCAAGCTATCTATTTATAGGAGTCACAAGGCTTATCCAGCTCATCAGAACAGGTAAGATGCTATCAGAGGAAGAGGGGGTGGGAAGGAAGCGATATTCCTACACACTTTCAGCAAAGGCTGTTTTTTCCCTCTTCCTCCATAAAATTATTTCAAAGAGTGCTGCATAACAATACCATTGCCACAGAGACTGATGTCACACAAGACCATCTTCGTTATTTACCTTTGTTCTGGGATACTATCCAGGAGCATAAGGCAAATTGTAATTTAGTCTGTCAAACAAAAAAGCACAAACAAACTTTTGCATCCTTTCTTTGTTGGATATCCCTTATGTTGTGTGATGTAGCTATCAACTCCTTTCCTAGAAATAAACTTAAAGCTTGAACTTAAAATTTGGCAAATGAACTACAGGACTGAGCATACAATGCATCTGGAATTCAAAATTGGCATTAAACATGGACCGTGACCTGTAGCTCACTCTCTAATAATTATAATAATATTTGAGCTCTAACGTGGCATTCTTCATGTGACCGTGGAAGGGAGGTTTGGGACAAGTTATCAGAGGGGCAAAAATCTAGCCAATGGGTTTGTAAATGGCACAGATATGCAGATAAATGGCACAAAGGCCATATGGACAGAAGGATTCATTGTAATGAATGCAGCCCTATGAGTTGTTTGATATGAATGAGATGTAGAACTGGGTGTCGTCAACATATCACAGGTCATAACATTAAACCTCTGAATTGACTGCATCTCTAGATTAGACTGGGTGAAAGAATCCTTGCAGAACACCTTAGTGAATGAGATTAACTCTCCCGGGTGTATATAAATGATTATGGAATTACTTGCACTGTACAACTTTATCTGTTGGTTGCTCCCAGACATTTGAGAATAAAGTTGCAGTCTAATTAAGCCTCATCCAGCGTCTCCTGTCCTCTTTCCAGCATAGCTAGTCAAAGGAAGGATTCTTGCAGAACGCCATAGTGAAAAGTTCAAGAGAAGTCCCAAATGTTTGATAGTGCATATCTGGAAAAATCCTATAGAATTAGGTAAAAAATGAGACTCTTTCTATAGGTTTTTGGACCACCCTTTGAAATTTAATAGAAAATTACATCCCTTTTATAGGATTCTAAAGGATGGCTTAAAATAAGGCTTATAGAAAGAGAGAGACATCATTTTCTTAAATTCTGTAGGCATTTACAGTAATTTCTATACAATCCTATTTGTTTCATCCCTATTTAAATTCTCCAGGACTTTTTCATAAGGGTGTAGCCTGATAGTGCATCATTATTTAATAAACAACAATACAGTATTTATCCTACATAATACTTTGTATTTGGTATCTCAAAGCATTTATACTGCTACTGATTACTGAAGCTGAACTCAACAAATAGTCAATTCAAGACTTATTAGTTTGCTTTTAGTAGATAGGGTATTCTTATTCATCATATGCACTACCTACTTTTTATTATTCTATTTGTCAAAACATATTTAAAATTTCTTTTTACCATTTCTAAAGAAAATTACTTTGCAACACATTATTCACAGGCACATTTTTAGCTTTGGAATCAGCTGTGAAATGCAGTGTGGGTAAAACAGAATAACCTTTAAGATCCCTGGTAGCTGCCACTGAAATGAACCTTCAGAATCATTGTTTTCCCTCTCCTGAAGGACTCCCTGAGGATTACATTGAAAATAATTCTCTCTTGCTGTCTAACACAGTTCATATAACAACTCCAACCTAGAGTGACTTTGGTGAACTCCTGTGGTGTATTATACTGGATAATGCTGTATAAACTGTACATTAAGGTGTTTGACAATTCTTATCCTCCACATACAGATTTCTAAGAGCTCTAGGTGCCTTACCTAGAGGGAAAAAGGATACAGCCTAAGATGTTGCGCAATGTGGCACTGTGCCTTTTAGAGGAATAATGCCTCCCGGGCACTAGGAGTAGCATGTGGAGAGGTGCTCTTTGCTACAGTTTTAAAAATACATAGCAAATGTTCACCTAGTGCAGCTCTTTTGATGCATGGAGTGACAGAGCTATGGCCCCATCCCACCAACAAATTCTCCCAGCATTCCCTAGCTCACTGAAGCCAGATTCCCATCCATTCTGGGAAGGCCATCATTTGGCCTATAGTTGGTACATACGACATTCTCATTTGGTTGCTATATACAAATCACTGTATTAAAAAACAAAAACAAAAAACCACTCCTTCACACAGTGTTGTGACTTTCCAAATATTCAGTAACACCTGATGCTGTAAAATTAGTTTTTTAATTTATTCATTGACAATGGATGGGTAATTTGGATGTGCAGCTCTGGAGCTGGTTGCATATTGTGCAATATATGTGCTTTCAGTGCTGTTTCAAGTATTGGTCTATGCAATAAAGATGGTATTGGTCTATGCAAACTATACTCTTCAGATGGTGCAGTTACACCTTTCCCAAATTGTTAGCTGCTGACTAGAGTTCACTGGGAATTTTTTAACAATTTTTTTTTTTTAATTCCCAATCTGTCAAAACTGAAAATTTTCACAGAAACATATAGCCCAGCACACTCTCCTGGGATGCAGGACAAGCATGATCAAGACACTGTTCTGCCTGATTCAGAACAAGAACTTGAACATGGGTCTCTCACATTTGAGGTGAGACCCTAAACCCCAGGCTTTTCTGAAGCAGATAGCTCACGCTGAATTTTTTCATTAAAAAATTCAAAAGATCACTGGTATTTTTGTTCTAATTGTGGTATAAACAATAATTCAGAGAATGGAATCTTGTCTTCCAGCCTTCCCTGCTGATGGCTCATTTGAACAGAAGAGGGGGTGAAATAAGGTCGGAGCTGGAACGGCTCTAGAATGGTTTCTTTTCACTTGTTTTTTGAAAACTTAAATGGGTGTTGAAGACAAATAAGCATGGCACAAGTCTGCGTATACAAAGAGTGCTCCAAGACAGTGACCTAAATTATTCCTTGACAAGATTACCAGTTCAGCAGTTGGATGCACCAAGTGGACCACTGTGCCTGGGGTGGATCCCAGTGTAGGACTGAGGCCATTGATGGCTATTTCAAGCCAGACTTACCCTTGGATGCATGAACTTGTCTCTGATTGACCTCGGAGAAATCTTCCATTAAGCATCCGGTCACAGAACTTGGTCCACACATTGTATCTAATTGTGGGTCAGTCAATAGCAGTGAGTGGGGTGGAAAAAAAACCCAAGCCACTTCCAAGCTTTAAAGACTTACTAAAACATTAAGAGTATATTTTATGCTTCTATATTTTTTCTTGTCACTGCTGCAAGCATGATTTATCTAAAGAAAGTCTGTTCCCAGTGCAGAAATATGGACTAAGTTGTACAATCTGTTCTGAGCTATGTTGCTTGCTGTGTACATCAATGAATAATACTCACTTCACACTCAGACAGAACTGTTCAATAAACTCAGAAGTCTCAAGGGCAAAAAACCCACCACCTATTTCTAAATGTGTTTCTGTTTTCAGGTAAAAGTATCCAGTAATCTGTGTATGGTGGTATACTTCCTTTCTACACTTTAAGCAGGACTTGACTGCTGTAGGTTACAGTTCTTTCACCCCTCCTTAAACCACAACATTAGGATAAGTTTTTGGCACCTGCATCCGTAACAGTAAAGGTCCTTTTTTTTAGATGCTGGATTAAAATAACTGTTAGAATAACATGAGCCTTAAGTGTATTTAAGAGCCTTGGAACTGTTTAATTGCAAGAAGTTGGCACTGTGATTGACCGTTATTGCTAATAGGTTTAACATATGACAGTCTCTGTCTGAGCAGGAAATTTGCTTACCCAAAAATGTCAGCTCAACACCAAGGAATTTACCTGGCTTGAAAGTACCATGGAAAGTGCATAAGGGCCTGCACATTTTCAACCAGTGGTAATTTCAATTGAGGGGAAGATATAGCTCAGTTTATGCACTTGGATCTTTTCAGAAAATGGCACTGTATTGTCTCCTACCTTTGTCATTTTCACTGACTTCTGACCCGTCTTAGAATCGGAATAAAAATTTACATCAAAGCTGTCTCCATAAACTTATTCATTGCGTACTTCTGAGAGTTCCAGACCCATAATAATTCTGTTCTCCCAGTATTCCCAATTTGATCCCTCCTTGAAATGACACACAGTTGGAGGTGGAGACCATTTGTTCAGTTACATGCTCTGACTGACCGCTTCATAATCTTCTCTCACCTGACTTCACTTTGAATTGACTCCTTTCCCTCAGACAGCAGTAGGTGTTCCAAGTGGCGAAAGGATATGTTTCCAGTTAGTGACTATGGCCAGTGCAAAGTACAAATGGTGGTTTTTAAAAACTGTTTTCTGAATGGAATAAAAAGCATTGGAACATCAGGTCCCTTTTGATGAAAAAATAAATCTGTCCCTACTAATAAAAGCTTTTGAGGGCTCTAGGTCTTAACACTTAAAATGAAGAGCCAAAAACTCTTATGACAGATTGGTATCTAAGATACCACAGACCATCCTGATACTTTAAATTTATATTATATTACAAAAATTCTTCTAACTACTGGTAAACTCTAACCTTTCAGTGGTGCCAACAGGGAATATGTGTACTTAAAGCCAGGAGAAAAATACTTTTTTACCATGGTGCATGGGGTATTTACTCTGCACCTCCTATAAACATCAGTGAACACTGATTCCTATATATTACCATACCTGCAGACCTTGCTTCTGGAAAATGTCCATTGCATTCCCCATGAGTTTGCTTGAACAAGGATCCAGGGCCATATATTCTGTATTTGGCTTTAAAGCAATGAACTCAATGTGGGGTGGTACTTGAAAGTCAATGGCATGAAGTAAAGACTTCAGGATTGAACTAAAAGCGTACTGCTATTTGTTTGCTCAAAGACTGAAGGATGTGTTTACAGGGGCACAAATGGCAAGAGGGTTCGGTTTTTTCAAACTACAGGTTCATGACACCAGTGGGTCTCTGTGTAGATATATAGTTCTGCCCACACAGACACTTCGGCAGATTAATGCTTCAGCTTTTAAAGGATCCACTGCTGTAACAACATAAAATACATTTTTTAAAAAGTCCTGCATCTTAAGTATTTGGTAAATCTCTCACGATATTCTAATGTGATTTTTATTTTCTTCTAAGATTTTAGAATGGACAACTGGATTAAATATAATTTTACTTCTAATGAAGTAGATTATCTGCTTGACTTACATCGTACTCATTTAATAATCTATATTTACTTGTTTCAAGAAACTCTTCTGGTAATACATACCCTACATAGAAAAGATATAATGTAACATAATATTACCCAACAAGACATTAATTTTGCTTAAATTAAAATATTATTTTAAAAATGCTTTAAAAATAAACTTGTGAATGTATAGCCTATTGAAGAAATACAGCAGGCAGTTCTTAGGTTGAAACTGAAAAGTGTAAATTACAGTATTGTGCAATACTGTATTAGAGTGGCATGTCCACAGATTTGTATTTTTGCAGAATTTGTGAGAAATCTGGACAACTCGTGATGACAAATATTTTCCTCTTTCAAAATATCTAAGAATAAATAAAAAGCCACTTGGGCTCAACACTTCCTGATTTGTGAATTTGAAAAAGCCAGAGGAGGAGCTTTTTCCCTAGAGGCCAGTGGATTAAGCACTTCTCAATCTAAAACCTTCTTGGCGCTCTGCCACTGAGTGACTTTATCAAACATTTGCACTTACAGAGCACTTTGCAAACATTATTAAAGTTACGTCTTATTTCATTTCTGTGAGAAAGGTAAATATCATTCCATATTCATTAGAAAATGTAGTCAGTTTAGATAGGCACTAGCTAGAACATAATTAACCATTCATTTTATTTGTGTATAGTATTTTTCCCTTATTTGTTCTTTCAATGGATATGGGATTATCTTCTTGCTTAAGAAAGATTTTTACCCTCCAGTTTTGCTCATTCTAAAGTCATAGGATATTAAGTTATTCACAAAATAGATACACCAAATTTAAAATGGTTTAACTCTTTGAAAATTATAATCTCATGGTAAATCAGGTCCCTCATCTTCTGTCTGGGACACCATTATCATTTTCACAGTAATCATGTAGGCTTCCACTATAGATGCAGTGCTTTAGTGCAGTGGTTCTGTCTGTGGAAAATTGCTGTGTATGCATTAGGGGACAGTGAAGACTGAGTGCCACAACTTGCCATTTCCTTGTCTTTACAGGCTTGTGTTGTGGGAATGTCACCTTTATTCAATCTGTATTCCCTTTAAGGTTTTGTTTATTAAATGATATATAGAATACAATCCATCTTCATTGTGTTCTCTGTACTATATAGACTGTAAGACAGTGTCTTTTTTTTATTGAAGCAATATAGTTTTGAAATCAGCATGTTATGGAAATTCACGATTCTTGACAACACATTCTCAACTACTGCATTGTGGAATTATTAGTAGAACTTTTTGCCTTAAATAATACTATCATATACCTGTTTGACCTACTGCATAAGTACTAAAGATAGAGCCAGAATTCCAGAAACCATCATCCTGATTAGGGCATCTGAGTGCTACTGGATGATAAACAATAATAGTTTCAATCATTCTACAAAAACAATGTCATTCAGCTGAAAATGTATACCCCTTCTCTCCATCTTGCTAGCAACTTCTCTTATTGTCACTAGTATATATTAGCAGAGCTTTTAAAAAGATTTTTGATTTTTCATTAGATATTTTTCTAATGTGAATATAAATGTTTCTATATTTTTCCTCATGAAGTCACTATATTCAGTCATTTCTTTTTTAAATTTATTGTTACCATGGTTGCAATACCAGACTATTAATTTACTGATATCAATCTACAGAATGTTTAGTTTGTGTGAAAACATGTATATATTATCTTAGTGGGTGTCTGAATCATGTGCTAATATTAGGACTGAATTAAGGAAGAAGGACATTTGGCCTTTGATGCAATCCTAATGTTCTTTCTACTCAATGTTATCACTTATTTTTAGTACTTGGTTATATATAATCAGTGGCTTTCAAAGTAATTTTCATTTAAACTTCAGTTAAAGAAGGAAAAACAGAAAAATTCACAAAATCAGTAGTTCTCATTTTAGTTTATTAAAATTTTCCATTTCTTAGAAATGCTGTTGACTTCAGAGGAGCCAGGGTTTCTCTGTTAAGGTCAGTGGAGCATTTAAAAAAAAATTCTGATTCTACATAAAGCCCAGGACCCATGGTTTTTGAAATCAGAACAGCATTTTCTATCCACTTTTCTAGAAACATTAAGAAAACAAAAATTCCGCATTGGCCACTCATTGTGCCTTTCATAAATTTACGGATTTTTCAGTGGTGTTCAATAGCACATAGGCTTGTGGAAGAGCTCATTTCATGCAATACCTTCAGTCTTTCTAACTATTTTATATGTGACACATGTATCAATTAATGGCTTTAAAAATATTTTTCTAGAGAGAGAGAGGCAAGGATTTTAAAAAATGGGTGCCTAATTTAGGCACCTAAATCAATATTTAGGACGGTAAAAAATTGACGTGATTTACAAAAGCATTGAGCTCCCAATGGCTCCCAATGATGGTCTTCTGTTTCATCTGAAAACTACAAGCACAAGATACCATGGAGCCTTGACACAGGAAGGAGTGGTTTCATAATGGAAATTTTCAAATACACAAATCTGGGTTGGGTGCAGCCTTTAAAAATCTTGCGCCATATTACTAGCACAGGTTGGATGAGTCAAATGAGATTATGTAAAGTTAAAACAATGAGAGTCCTGTAGCACCTTAAAGACTAACAAATTTCTGCAGGCCTAAGCTTTTGTGGGCTGCAACCCACTTGGTCAGATGCCCATAAAAGCTTATGCCCGCAGAAATGTGTTAGTCTTTAAGGTGCTACAGGACTCTCATTGTTTTTGCTGTATACAGACTAACATCTCTGGTTAGTTACCCTTCTGGAACTTTTCACTATGTAAAGTTAGAATGGGATGACTATCCCACTCACAGTGTTAAGCCTCAGAACATATGTGATATTAAATAGATGTTTCCAGAACCCTGAGTAGAATAGGACTGTCTGGTATATTCATGGAGCTAATGACAGAAGGCTCACCAATCAGCCTGACTCCTGCATTAGTACACATTGTAGATGAGTGCATTAGAAATGTAGATAGATAGTATAGTCACCTCAGTGATGTACCAGATCATTTATATTCTGGGTAGTGGTTACCTCAAAGTTGCTTCAGAATCAGTTATCTGCACTACAATAAACTGCATTCTCAACCGCCAATGAGTTCTCCTACCCTCCCCCACAAAAGATATTTATGATTTAAGCTATTGTTATCCATATGCCACATATAAGATGGTAGGAAAGCCTTGTTTGCAGCTATCTTGCTTTATGAAGTTCACCAACTGCACACAGACCTTGGAAAATGGATAACTGCAGTCCCGCACTGCTTTACTCTCTGGAAGTTCCCTTGTCCCACTTTTTCCATAGACTGGTAAAAACACAGTACAGCTAGAGCTGGTCAAAATAAGGATGTAAGTGTTTGTGTGTTGGGGTTAATTCTGTCTGATATAAAATGAAGTACACGCTTTTAGTGTAAAATATCTTGTTGCCTCTCTGTGCACACCATCTTCTGCCCCCTTAGAAATGTACATTACACTTTTTTTGTACAGGTGTTAAGTCACATCCTGCTTACACTCATTTTCCTATCCACTCATACCCATGTGTAACATGCACTACTGCTCAGTCACCAGTTAACTTATCCCAGGACTCCACCGGGAGCTGCAGCTGCTTACTCTACGAGTGAATTTGTCCTATGCAATCTGCACAGCAGTACAGAGACACATTAGGAGAAAGCTATAGGTACAGTACAGTTTACTTAATCTATAAACAGACTATGAAAAGAAAAAAATAATTATTCCTCAAATGTTTTCTAAGCGTAAGGACTAAATTTCCAAAGTGTGTGTGGGGGAGTTGTATGAGTAAATCTTATTATTGTTAACAGGATTTGTGTACTTATCTCCCCATGCAGCATTTAAAAACACACAAGAGCAAAAAAGGCCAACTAAATACAAAACACTCAGTGCAGTCAGTTCTCAAATTCTCTTGTCCTATAGTTTAATCTTTAGAGTACTCATATATCATGGCACTTCCACTATGTTCCATACACAGGTAACAGACAACTGCATATTTCTTTTAACATAATCGACAAGTACTTTCCTGATGTGTAACTTTGGGATTGGTACATTAGGCAGTATATTTCCCAAACTGGGACTCAGACTCCAATCTTGCAATTAAATCTACAAGGACAAACACCTATGGTCACACACAACCCACTTATGCCAACGATGCTCCACATGAGATAAGGTTTTCCCCACTCAGTTCCATTTGCAAGATCTAGACCTTCATTCTCTTTAGTTTTGTCATTTCCTAATGAGATCTGTCAATGACTTACACTAATTAGGTGGGCAATGGATGTTAATGGGACGAGATTTTAAATATGCTACTTCAAAATTATGTGAATAAATCATACAAATTTCAGTGCTGTCTTTCACCATGTCTCCTCCTTCATATCAATATCATTTTTATTACCTGTTATACAAAAATTGGCATATAAAGTAAAGGTACAGTAGCTGACTTTGAAGGAGTCTAAAGGTGATGGACCAAGATTGCGTATATTTTCAACTGTGGTTACAAATAATTTAAAATAGCCTGATCTTATTAGCTAACATTAGAATTATTTGATTTAACAAGAAAACCAAAGATTTTGTTTTATTAATAATAATGCTTAATTCTGATCTTGTTTATACCAGTTTTACACTGGTATAATAACACCTGATCCAAAATAACTTATTTAACAATATAGGTTCCAAAAGAATTACTCCTAATATACACTGGTGTGAATTAGACTATATTTATGTTGATAGCATGAGCCTGATTCACTTCTGCATTACTTCTGTTTTATGTTGGTGTAACTCCATTGACAGTGATGTAGCTACACTAGTGTAAATCAGAAGTAATACAGTGGTGTATAAATAACTGTTGGTAACAGAGATGTCATTAAAACATTTGGAGTAAAAAATACAGAATTAAATCCAGTCTCTATAGATGTAAAATAATAGCAGATAATCAGTAAATTACAGCGCATATCCTATTCGGCTAGATATTGGATTTACTCTGTGGATAAAGCAATCTTAGATTAAGCGGGTGTGAGTATATTCTGTTAAATGTTCAGTATTTGCATCAGGTCAGCATTAGACAGTTACAGGTGTCCGCAGTTTAAATATACTTTTTGCAGAAGACACCTTTAAGTTAACTGCACAGATCCATTCATTTTGCCAATCAGAGACAATAATTGGTAACTGTTAGTACTATGTACAAACACTTTGTTGCTTGAAGAATAACCCAGAGTGATTATCTTTCCGCAGATGAGTTGTTCTTTTGCTGACTCTCCAGTGGCTCTTTTGGCACGCACAAACACACACACGCACATGCGCGCGCACACACCCCACTGAGATTGAGCACAGCTAATGAGTCATCTCACTGAGTTCGGTACATGTTCCAAAACAGTTCATTGTTTTTGTTTAAAAAAGAACAAACTTCTATTTTTAAGGAAGGTTGGGTTTACCACAACATTGTTGTTTAAAAAAAAAAAGACATTTTATAATCTTAGGCTGTGACATGTAGCAAATTCCTGTTTCAATCTTACAATAATGTTTAGTCTAAAAATGTCATTTGGACATTGTTTTTCCTTTCTCTTGACTTTTCTCTCCGTTACCTAAATGCAGAATTCAAACTTATCTCCCGAAATTACATCTTAAATTCCAGAGACGAGCGATGGTTCAAAAATAATTTAAAGCAGAGTGTGGTCGGAGTGCTTATCGAGCTTGAGTGTAATGAGGACTCTTCCCTATTCTTCCCATTCCTGTTCTCTTGATATGAAGTTTTCAAACAGGCTATTAGGTGCACACTTCTGCACGCAAACTAGGGTGTCAGCTGTGTGACTAAAGCACACTTAGGTGAAGGATCAAGAGTCTAGATGTATTTTGAATTCCTTTGCTTTAAAGGAAAAGCCCACCTCTTTTGCTCAGATCCATCTTCTGGAGAGTCTGGAAAGGTAAGAAACTCTGCTTATCCTGGATAAACCAGGTAACATATTTAAAAGTTATTTTTAATTAAAAATCCCAATTTTGAACCTATTGCGGGTGGTGGCTGTTTTACTAAAGATAGTGATGCCATTTGCAGTACTAGACAGGTGGGACTTATAAAATCATAGAAATGTAAGTCTGGAAGGGACCTCAAGAGGTCATTTGTCTTCTTCCCAATTCTGAGGCTGGATTAAGGCAGGATTTAAATATTTCCAGCTTGTTTGATATTGATTTAGCAATCACAAAAGAGCTTTAATTCTTACAATTTAATTTTTTTGTTTCAATATTAAGCACTAAAATCCATTTGCTTGCTTGCTCACTTTTTTTTTCCAGATATATTTGTGTTGCCCTTAATTCTATCAGTTCCTTTACCTTTTTATGTTTAATTTATATAATTTCTCCGGAGAAATCAGGTGCATAGACATGCAGCTAGATGTGAAATGTGTGTGTGTGATAGCAACATACCATGACACTTTTGCAAGAGGTGGAGTTTTAATCATTGGGTGAATGCAACCTGTGTTTAATGAGGGTAGTAATGGTATACAATACTTCATAGTAGGAACTATAGACCAACTTACTTGACTTAGATGGCAAGTGAGAATGTAAATAGGTTACAGTGTATTTTATGCTGAACTGAAAATGTGCTGAGGATACCAGGGACTCATGGTATTCTTTTGGAATAAAAAAAAATTGGCATCAAAGCTGTTTTAAAAGATCAAACTAGACAAAACTGAAATGGTAGTGGTAGGACTCAGTAAGCAACTTGAACGGTAGAGTGACAACTGCACCCCTTTTGAAGGAATGCATTCACTGTTTGAGGTACAGATTTACAGTCTGGAGGTTTTGTTATTGCTCTTGGAAGCTCAAGTAGAAGACAAGGTCACAGAAGATTTTTTTCCATGTGGGGTTAGTCAATTAATAGCAAGCTTTACTTCTGAACATGTACATTGGTGCCATTGTTCCTGCCTTTGACACCTCAAGGTTAGGCTACTGTAATGCACTGTGCATGGGGCTACACAATGGAGCCACTCAGAAACTGGAACTTGTGCAGCCACTTGCTGAGCAGCGTGTTATGCTGGGAATGTATAACATTAGTGCTCTGAGGACTGCAACAGCTGTTCTGTTTCTTGGCAGAGCTCAAGTCATTGCTTTTAAAGCATTAAAAGGTTTGAGTACTGATTATCCAGGACCTCACCTCTCATCCCATGTTATACTCCCACAGTTTTGATTAGTGGAGACAACTGAAACAAGAGGTGACTCCTGGCAGGGCATTTTCTGCGAGAAGTCCTCCACCATAGTCTGCTTCCCTACTTGGTCCATCAGGAGCCAGATACATTAATTTTCCAGGCACACTGCAAAGATCATATATTTCCCTGAGTTTAAGGAAAAATGCTGATCCAGAAGTAGTGGAATTGTATACCATATCAATGCAAAACTTGATCTTTTTAGTAAAATGCAAACTTTAAGAGAAGGAAGAAGTGATGCTTCCCCAAGGGCACCCAGAGCTGTTAGGTGCCTTGCTCCCACATGCTCTTTACAGGGACAGATGACATTTCCTTGTTCTGGGGATCAGCTCCCCAAATACACCAGCCCCAGACAACACAAACACCCTCCTTCAGGTCTCATAAGCTCCGCAGTTCCTCTGCAGTTCTACAACTGGCACACTCCAGCCCTCCTCAGCCCCTAGTTCCATTGGACACTCATACTATTCACAGATTCCCCACTTCCAAAAGCACAGTGCACCCCAGCTTACCATTTTCACCTCAGGGCTTTACACACAGCACTTAGACATGTTTATAGTGAAATCCAATAGTTATCTAACAAAGCACTTGGATTCAAGTGAAAGCAAACAGAAACATCGGGAACAAACGGTTACATAGAAGATGCATTCTAGAGCCTAGACTTAACTGACCAATACTCTCATGTCCAGCCAAGTATTGTTCACCCAATGCACTTGCAGCACATTACAGCCAGGCTGTCTGTGACCCTCCCTTCATGAGACAAGCATGCTGTGAGCTTGCATCCTCTGTGAAGGACCCACTGTGTCTCTTTGCACTCCAAGGTATACCACAACAGCCCTTTATCTCCTTAGGCACAAACAGGACACCCCTGGCTGTCTGTTTATCTCTGGTGATTATTCATCTTGTAGATTTCACAATCTCTTCTTTTGCCTGTCTCAGCATGCCACTAGGCCTACACTATGATGCATTCAATATACAAGTGGCCAGGCAAGGTGATAGGTTTCTGTTGACTCCTGTCTGAAGAAAACATTTCCAAGATATGTCATTTCTTGTTGCCCTGCATTAACTCCAAGATCTTAAGAACACAATTTTCAGTATAGAATCATAACTTGTTAAACATTATCCATCCATACATACTGATTCTTAGTAGAGACCTCACATGTGACTCTTTGGTAGACTATCGTGCAAATATCTGACCCAGAGGACCCCTGTAAAATCCTATGCATCCCTTGTGCCCTCTGACAGTTGACACCAAGAGATCCCTTGTTCACAGCAGAATTGAGCCTAATACATTTTTTTGGAATATCTGATTCAAAATTCTGCTGCAGTATATTTTAGGTATATCTCTCTGGATTTTTTTGCATTTCCTCAGCTACAACCCTCTCCACTGTCACTAGTTGCTAGCTGGTCTAAGTATTCCATCAGTATGTGTATATAGATAATATAATAAACACACATTTCACATCTGGCTGCATGATGAACCACTTGATGATTTCTCTGGAGAAATTATACAAATTAAAGACAGAAAAGTAGAGGGTTTGTTAGAATTAAAGGCAACATGAAATATACCTAGAAAAAAACTAACAGTTGAGGAAAAAATGTAATGCTACATACTTGGGATTGAGTTGAGCATTAATTTAAGAAGCCAGAATAGAGGTGACAATAATACAGAAGGAACTGTAAAAAAAAATTCACAATTGTACAGTAAGAACAGAAAGGTAAGAATAAATAAAACCAGCTGTCAAACTCATGAGCTTTGGTGTCTCCAGAGAATACTGTGGCCATTCCCCTCCCTCCACGCTTGGCTATAAGCAAACGTTTTACTTGTGAAAACAGTAAAGCATGTGAGCATGTGTCTCAATGACCATGGTAAAGTGCAAGCCACAGAACGATGAAAACATGAATTTTTGATCAGCTAGAAAACAAATAACACTTCGTTTGCTGGTCATTTTTAAAAAATATCTGAGCTGTCGCTACTAGAAACTTTTCTTCTGTCAGAGAATTTCTTTACCTGTGATATTTTTTTCACCCTGGTTTTTGTGTTTTTCATTAGTGAAAGCAAGCAAAGTTCAAAAAGTCAAACAGCGCCATATATGATATTTTAGTTGCACTGGTGTTCATTGTGAAGGGAGTTGGTCTTTTTCTCACAGGTGGTCTCTTTCAGTGTCTCTTGTGTTTTTCTGTGCTGAAACTCAGTCACTGCACTGAAATATGAGTTTTAAAATCTACCCTTAAGGAAGGATCCTGTAGAATGTAATAGGGATAAAAATTTAGGGTTCCTAGAGAAATTACTCTAGAATCTTAGAGACTAATATTCATAGGGAATAATATCCTATATGAATCAACCTATAGAATTCTTTAGAAAAGGAATATTTAGTTAGATTAAGTTCCACAAGACTCTTCCATTATGGCAGCCAGCCTACGGTCCAGGGCTTAGGGAAGGAAACAGAAGGAATGCGTTAAACAAGATCATTATTTGGTGGGGGCAAGATTGTCATTTTACAGCCTGCTCCTGTGTTCATAGTGCCCTAGGAAGCAGACTGGAAAGCAGATTATGACTCAGATAATTTTGCCTCATTTCCTTCTGGATTGGGGAGGGATATACCCTTCACTAGCTCTGTATCTGGAACAGTGTATGCCCCTCCAACGAAGCAGTGGAAGGAAAGCCAATGCTCTGCTCATCCCAGCCTCTCTCTCCTACCTCCTGCACAGCTGGGGAATGATGTAGCAGCCCTGTGGAAGCCACTTTCACATCTCCATACAGCTCCACAGGGTATGGGCAGCTGGCAGAGGAAAGTAATGGAGTGCCTTACAAAAAATCTTTACTTCCCTATAGGGGTGGGTAAGATGAGCCACAATCTGGCTCTTATTTATTTACATAAATCTAATACTTTTACATAGAAACATTCTGCCTTTTATTCCAGTAATGCTATTTCAGATTATGAATGAAACCCCAAGATGTCAGTGTGACACGAGTAGAAAAACTGGCATTGAGAGAAATCATCCCGTTCTCCCCCCTCCTCAATTTTGAAGAACTTGTCTTTGGGAGTGAGTTTTATCTGTCACTCTTGGAAATATCTCTGTCCTTTGTCTGCTGTTCAGACACAAAACAATTTGTTGTACACCTTAATACAAAAAGAGAAAAACTCCTCTCCACCCTCGAATGGTACACAAGCAGCTATATTTATGATGTCTTCATCTTGTATACTAAAACCCTGATCTTGCAATATGCTACAAACAAACCCCTGTGCCTTCACTGAGGCCCTATAGGAGACAAGGGGGATATGCATCAGTCTATCTATAACAGGATTGGGGCTTTATAATCTGAATTTTCTTCTATCTAGTTTTTAATTCTTCACATGTTTTTGACCCATCATCTATTTATGCTTAGATCAGAGAATTCCAGATGTTAGAGAGATGAGCTGTATGGTCCAGTAGTGCACAAACTCTGCGGTAGTGAGCATGGTATTGGCAACTTACCAGGAGCCAGAAGGCTGCATCTAATTTGCATATATATTTCTATAGGATTTTAATTGGAGATAAATGTGCACCATTGTTTATTTATTTTACTTAGAAAGCACTTTAATTGTACACAACATTTTGCAACTGCTTGTCCTACTTTTTCACTGAGGTGCCCACACACGTTATGGAGATTTGACTATGAAGTTTGGATTTTTTCAGTTTCATAATAGAAAAACTCTGCACAAATAGAAGCCCTTCCACACAGGTGTGACCAAACAGCAGCCCCATTCCATACCCAGAGATCTGCCACTAGGCACAATTCCTTGTTTCCTTTACACAACTTGAGTGGAGTGGAGCATGTAAGCCAATCATTCTAGTTAAATACTGTTTGAAAAAATGGAAGAAGTTTGCATCTCGTCAGCTGAGAAGGGTTAGGCTGAAGTTTTGAGGGTTGCAAAGTGAATTTCATCAGAGAGACAGAAGCCTTGCACAGAGCAGAGATCTCAATGAGTCTCATAGGGAACACTATAGAATTAATCACCAGAACAACAAGGCCTGCGGTTACATATCGTACATGAAAGTCTGTGTCCATCTGATTCCCTACTCTCATCTGAATCAAGGCTCCTCCAGGCATACCCAGTTCAGACACTACCCCCAGATATGGCCTCAAAAATCTCTGTTTCAGACAACAGAATTTGGTATATAAACACCTTTTTCAGAAAATGTACACTGTGACCACAATTTAAAGGTCAGTTATTTATGGTAAAACAGATTATTGCACAAATCATTATTAGTCATTTTAATAGTATTGGTGAATAAAAGGTCACAGGTACAATTTTCAAAATCACTTAAGCAACTCAGGCTGCTAATTCCCTTTTCAAAAATGACTTGGAGCCAGATTTTTGAAGCTGGGAGGGTGAGTACTTAAATATCTTTAAAAACCTTAGTTACTTAGGCGTTTAAGTCAAAAGGACTAAGGTACTTTAAAATAAGTTTCCCTTAAGATCCTAAATCCAATTTTTAGAATCCTCATTTTAGGCGCTTAAGTCCCACGGACTTTCAGTTAGTGTTAGATGTCTCAGCACCACAAAGGGATTTAGAGATCTCACTGCCACTTTAGGCATCTAAGTCCAAACTTTAGATCCTCAAAACCCTCTGTAATTGTGTCGCCTTAGCCTGTAGATTTCAAAACTCCCTAGGCCTGTAAGCTTCAATGGATAAAGTCCTTTACATGACTAGAAACCTGCACTGGCCATATTTACACTGCCTCATTCCTGATGCTTGGGTACTTAAGCTTCAGTGGGATGATGTGAATATCCCATAGCCCATTGGTTAGGGCATCCGGCTAGGAGAGAAAGATTCATAGTGCTGCTCTACATCAGCTAGTAGGTGGAACAGAACCTGGGTCCCCCATATTCTGGGCGAGTGCTCTAACCACTAGGTAAAGAGTCTGTTGGCAAAAAGAAGCAGCAGCACCTCCTCCTCAGCTCTTTGTGAGCAAGGGCTTAGATACTCAGTAGAGAGTTCATGTATGTGACTCTCAAGCAGAAATAGACCACCATCTGGCCCAGACTTAGATGCTTGATTCCCTTTGAGGGGCTTGACTTAGGCAACTCCTCTCTCCTCGGTGTTTCCTTTTGGCTGATTTAGGCAGTTCCCTGCTCAGCATCCTGGTTTTTGTGGATCCCGTTCTTAGGCACCTAACTCTCCCCATGCATTGTATAGTGACACTGGGTACCTAGCTCAGGGCTGTAGATTCCATTAGTAGCCAGACATTTGATATTGAAACACTGAGGGTAAGTCCCCTATGTGGATCTACCCTTCAGTGACATTTGAAAGTCACCTTCGCACTTTAAAAAATGTTACATTAAGGCCCAGATTTTTAAAGCTACTTAGATGTTGCTGCACTCAGCATTGCAACGCCTAACTGATTTAGGAACCTAAATCTCACTTTTAAAAGGATTATAGGTAATTAGGAGTCTAAATCCCATCAGGGTCAATGGGTTTTTGACTCCTAAATGCCTAAACCCTTTTTGAGTGCAGCAATGCTTAAATACCTTTAAAAACCTGAGCTCAGGTGCTTAAGTTACTATTGAAAGAAAAGGGACTTAGGCTCTTACATCACTCCGGTATCTTTGAAAATTTTACTTTAAATCTTTACAGTTTGGGTAAATGGAGACTTCATTTGATTTTGAGACCGTTTTTGGTTAGGAAGATTGTGCTCGCCTAGTCAGTATTTTTTCTAAACCAATAATTCCACAGCAGAGACACCTGCAATTTCATTTCAGTGGACACTAGCAATTTAAATCCTGTGAGACATTCTGATTCTTACAAAGGAAAATAGACATTAAACACACAAGGGTTTAAGTGGAAACAGTATTTGTTGCGTATAACAGCAATAATGTTAATGCACATACAAAGATTTAAATCATCAATAATTAAAACGTTTCAGTTTTTTAAAGTGTATCTAGATATACCAGAAAAACTAGACCTTTAGGATGAAAATGAGAGTCTCCAAAATAAGTCTGTTTATAATTAAAGCCCTGTGAATTATTTTTAATAAGTTTTCATTTTACTTTTTGGGAATTTTGTTTTATTTTACTGTGGGAGGCCCTTGTAGTGGTGGGGGTGGGGAGCGAAGCAGGCACCTGGGGGGCATTGCAGAGCAAGCCCCATTCCAGGTGTACTACTACTCATGTAATTTTAATACATTAGGACAAGCCATGTTCATACATTAAAGTGGGTATATTTTTCTACTGTTTAAGATGCATTGACTATTGGATAGTATTTAATCTTTCATAAATACATGTTTTGGTTCCACTTATTCAGGTCTATAACCTAACATATGCATTTAAGCCCATTGCCTTAAACATAGCAGGAGGAAAATATTTTCTTTTTTTCATTTTACCCTTCTTAACTTTATGCTTCTACTTTCATCTCTTTCCTGTATGCTAAAATCCTCAGGAACATTAACATTTTTGACCCTGTAATATTAATGAACCATATCAGCACCATATCGCAAGTCTCAGATATTTTTTCATTTCCTTGGTTCCCTCCCCACCCAATTAGCTTAACTTGCATCCCCGAGTTGCACTGTTTTTTGGTTTTTTTTAAGAAATGTTTAAATATTCTGCTGTTACCTAGGGGTTAAGCAGGTAGGATGATTGCACAAATAAAAATTGATAAGTAGTCAGGTTATCCTTTCTAATTTATTACCATGGCAACAGACAGCACATGTGGCTTGTTGCTGAAGAACAGAATGCTAATAATCAAATGTGTCTTACCCAAATGAATATACAACACAGCTTACTAATACGGTGTCTTGACATTGTGTACATTACTGAACTGCAGCACACATTAATTCTGCATCTAAGTTACTAAAGGCATATGCTCTGGAGAACAACAAAAAAAAAGTACCTCTGTTACATCAAAGCTGTTCATTAAAATATTTTAAATAGTGTGTACAGCAAAAGATTTAATTCTCTATCTCTTGTCTTGTTTGTTTCAGTAGGTGGCTTGTATATTAGGAAAATGCTGTAAAGCACAGTCATTGTGACATGGCATAAAATAACAGACACTGCCCAGGAGTTCGATTAAGTAATAATCTCTGGGAAAAAATGGTCATTACTAGCAGTTAATGGTTGGTTTGTTAGTTAATGGCCCAAGGCAAAGCTGAAGGCAGTTAAGACTCTAACAAACTGGTTGTGAATTGTGGCAATGAAGGATTTTAAGGGGATTTTCTTTTTTTGCTATTCTATATTACATTTAATGGTTTGTGATAGCAATAATGTGCTTTTTAAGACAGTGGTTGTAACAGAGGACATTACTGGAAACATCAGTTGTTTCGGGGAAATAGACAATTGATTTTCTACCAGTAAGGATAAGAATATGCACCGTTAAATAGCTAACTCGAGGCTTTTGCTTCATGTCATGCATGTATCTTTCAATGCATTGGCAAGAAGTGAAAGGGTACTAGAAAAGCTCTGTATACTTCATTTTGTTTATGTCACAGTCAGGGAAACTGATCATCCCAAAACTTCTCAAGCACAAAACCTCCTTCGAGCCATTCTTGATAGGAAATGACATAATCAAATTTAGTAATCTTCCATCTTGTGTCATATTGTTTATCTGAAATGATAATCACATCATCCTTTTCTCATTAATTGCACTTAGGGTTTGTCTATGCTGGTGGCAGCAAAGTCACTGCCTCCAGATCGATCTTTCTGGGTCGATTGAACAGTCAGTGTAGACCCACTCAATCGATCAGGAAGTCGACTGAGTAAAACCACCCCCTCAAGTATCATAGCGCTGTGTTGATGGAAGCTGCATTCCTGTCAGTGCAGTGCAGTGAAGACAGCACGCAGAAGGGAAGTACAGCAGTTGACAGGAGTTACACAAGCTACTCTGTGTAGTTTGTGTAACTCCCGTTGACTGCCATCGAATCTCCAGGTAAGTGTAGACTGGGGCTTATATAATAAGCAGCTACAGAGCCTGAACTGGATCAGAAATAGTTCAATGGACCCAAAATGTTGTGGTAGGTTATAGAATAGAACCATAGAATATTAGAGTTGGAAGGAACTTCAGGAGACCATCTAGTCCAACCCCCTGCTCAAAGCAGGACTAACATCAGCTAAATAATCCCAGCGAGGGTTTTGTCAAGCCTCAGCTTAAAAACCTCTGAAGATGGAGATGCCGCCACCACCTCCCTAGGTAACCCATTCCAGTGCTTCACCACCCTCCTAGTGAAAAACTTTTTCCTAATGGCCAACTTAAACCTCCCCCGCTGCAACTTGAGACCATTGCTCCTTGTTCTGTCATCTACCACCACTGAAAACAGCCTAGCTCCATCCTCCCTGGAACCCCGTTTCAGGTAGTTAAAGGCTGCTCATTCTTCTTGTCTGCAGACTAAACAAGCCTAGTTCCCTCAGCCTCTTCTCATAAGTCTTGTGCTCCAGCCTCCTAATCATTTTTGTGGCCCTCCACTGGCAACCAGGGCACACTTGCTGACTCATATCCAGCTTCTTATCCACTGTAAACCCCAGGTCCTTTTCTGCAGAACTGCTGCCTAGCTCGTTGGTCCCCAGTCTGTAGCTGTGCATGGGATTCTGCCATCCTAAGTGCAGGACTCTGCACTTGTCCTTGTTGAACCTCATCAGATTTATTTTGGCCCAATCCTCCAATTTGTTTAGGTCCTTCTGTATCCTATCCCTGCCTTCCAGGGTATCTACCACTCCCTCAGCTTAGTGTCATCTGCAAACTTGCTGAAGGTGCAATCTACCCCATCCTCCAAATCATTAATGAAGATGTTGAACAAAACCAGCCCCAGGGCTCTGTCACTCCACTTGTGACCAGCTGCCAGCTAGACATGGAGCCATTGATCACTACTCGTTGAGCCCTTTGCTCTAGCCAATTCTCTATCCATTTATAGTCCATTCATCCAACCCATACTTCTTTAACTCGCTGAGTAAAATACTGTGGGAGACTAAATGAAAAACTTTGCTAAAGTCAAGGTATATCATGTCTACTGCTTTCCCCACATCCACAGAGCCAGTCACCTCTTCATAGAAAGCAATCAGGTCGGCCAGGCATGACTTTTCCTTGGTGAATCCATGTTGACTGTTCCTGATCACCTTCCTCTCTTCCAAGTGCCTTAAAATTATCCTGTGTCTGTTTTTACCCAAAGTTTTATTCCATTGAGAAGACTGTTTTGCATCAACAAAATTGTTCAAGTTCAAGTTCAAGTTCAGTCCACTTCACAGAAGGCTGTGGGGTAATTGGGTTTTAATCAGTTTCTTGGAAGTTTAAAAGTATCTTGATAAACTAAAATGTTGAACATTGCCAGAATGTTATAGTAAAGCAGCTTCACAATGAATCTGAGGTGAGGCAATTTCAGATAAGACAGGGTACCATAAAACTGTCATGAACATAAAAGCATGCTGTATTTACAGTTTGATTGCTTTATGTTCACTCTGAAAGTTTGCAGTGAGCACAATTCAGATCTATACTGTAAAATATCCATTTACGTAGGTAGAAGAATGGTAGGTTGCAAATACTAGGAGTAGGTGTCTCTGGACTAAGTTGAATTCTGGTCTGTTGTTTTTCATTAACCAACAATTTGGAGTCAGAACATAAAGAAGAATTGACATCATCCTGTATCCTCTTTCTCCATAATCTCTCAGGAGCTGAGGTTTCCTATCTGATCCCAAATTTTAGACTCAAAATTTTGATAAATCAATTTTTTTTCTTGGTATTCTTTTTTGGGGGGGGAGGTTTTATTTATTGTTACATTTTAAAAAAACGTATACTAAGAGACTGTTAAGGTTGCAAAAATCTAACACTCAGAAGCTAGGAAATGCCAGAACTAAGGCTGTCTATGCAACCTTAATTTGTCACCCTTTTGCACATGCATTATGGCACAGTCTTTAATTACCTGATCACATACTCTTTTGATCCATTACACCTGTGCCTCATTCAGCACATAGGACAGACCTGCTGTGGGACTGGATCAGGGTAGGGTACTGAAAAAAGTTGTTACTTGTATGACTCTGCCTCGTTTGATGCAGAAACTGGAAGGTGTGTAATGGCACCTACCTACATCTCAGAAAGCAGCACGCTGCCATCAGTAACTTTCTAACCCATGCAGACATGTACCTATTGGAATATAAATACAATACCTTAACTGCTCAGCCATCTTACAACTCCCTTAGACTGCATGAGGCAGGGGATTGCTGGAAGAGAACAGGAAGTCTTGTGATTAAGGCATTTGAATGTAATTCCTCGGGAACCAGTTTCTATCCATGACTCTGCCAAAGAATTCCTATGTGATACTGGGCCAGTTTCTTAAACCAAACCCCCGCCATATGCCCCCAGGGACAGGGAGAGGTAGCTCATTGGCCTGACTCCTCAGAGCACCCCAAGTGCATTGAAGGAAGTATGCCAGAAGTTTAAGGAGGGATTGTGTATAGCCTTTCTCTGAATTCCCCTGAGGCAGTGTATCTCCACACTGTTTCCAACTTGTTATGCTTAAAAGTCTGTCTAACCTTAGTTATTTAATTGCTTTAAAATACAGTGAAAACAGTGCAAGAATCTGAGGCCACCTTTACTTGGCAAATTCCTATCTTGAGAAGGTCCCAAATCCAACTATCCCCCAAAACGTTGGGCCAGATCCTTAGTTGGTGTAATTCTGTGTAGCTGTATTTGACTCATTGACTTCATTTCTGTTCCACCTTTATTAGAAGACCAGTTCTGTTGCAGTATCTTGAACGGTCATTTCAGGTAGTTTTCTTTGTATATCTGGGGATATATTGTATAAGAGGACAGAAAATATTCGGCTTCAGTTAAATAATTTTAGATACATAAATAATTAGTCCCAGATACATGGACTGGCCACGGATTACCTATATGAGAACAGCCTCAGTTATCAGCTGGTCTTGGGGACATCCAAAATATTCAAATAACTGCGAGTTGGAAATGGAAGGTACTAGATCTACAGGCTTTTAAGTCTTCACTCAGAGTCATCTATCTGGTCTTCTACCTCAAAGTCTTCAGAGCCAACACCTCTGATTATAAACTGCTAGCCAGCTACCTCAATAGTGGCCTGCTAAGCAGGACAGTTAGATGCACATTCTTTATTAATTGCCAGTAGTCTTTACAGATCTAGACTTCACTTATTTGAATGCCATTTTCTCTGGAACACTTAAGGGAACCTGATGCTTTTTCAGATAATGGGTGTTTATTGAGTGAAGTATAGATGATGTAGTCTGAACTGCACCAGCTCCTAGTGACTTGAGCAGAAGCCTTTGAGCTAAGAAATTCTGAGTTTTATTAATATTATTATTTAGTATTTCATTCTGTTACAGTACAGCCTAGATGCTAGTGCTCCACTGCGCTAGGCAGTGTACACATATATATCAAAGACAGTCCCTGCCCCAAAGAGCTTATGCTGGCTCCAACATAGATCCTTTCTGTTACCCTGGATGGAGTCATTAATTAGCCTCTCTGCCTTCATTTTTCCATTTGCAAACTGAGAATTAAAAATAGTACTTACTTACCTACTTTATGGAATGTTGGGGGAACTAATTAGTTCGGTCCCGATTTTCAGAAGTTCTGAGCACTCACAAAAACTTCAAAAGTCAATGGGA